>OX465274.1:229377574-230640074 GCA_949987645.1 Tachina grossa | reverse complement strand
TTAACACTTTCAATCCTAGAGAGAGCGTCCGCCGTAGAATTTTTTAAACCAGGCGTATAGCGAATGTTAGTCGTGAATTGGCTAACAAAATTTAGCTGTCTAATACGGCGTGGTGAGGCTTTTTCGAGCTTCTGTTTGAAAGAGAAAATAAGTGGTCGATGATCTGTGACTATATGACAGCTTCATCCTTCCATGAAATGGCGAAAGTGATTTACGGCTTGGTACACCGCTGTGAGTTGACGGTCGTAAGTTGAATATTTTCGCTGAGGTTCGGTAAGTCTTTTAGAGTAGAAGGCTAGGGGTTGTAGATTATAATCGACAATTTGATGCAAAGCCGCACCAACGGCTGTATCAGTTGCATCCACGTATATGGCTAGCTAGTAGAGCTGCGTTAACTAATTCATTCTTGCAGCGTTCGAAAGCGGCTTCTGAGGTAGAGTCCCACTTTAAAATAGTTTGGTCGTTTTTCTTCTTACCGGTGATGAGCTTTTGTAATTGCATCTGGTTTACAATTGCATGCGGCAAGAACTTGCGATAAAAATTTATCATTGCAAGAAATCTTTTTAACTCTTGAGCGATTTTAGGTTTGGGGAAGTTTTTTACGACCGCTACTTTCTCCGGCAGCGGCCGAGTACCATCAGCGTTTACGAGATGACCTAGGAGGTTATTCTCTTGGAGGCGACGAAAAACCTCCGTAAGATCGCGGCGATGTTGCTCAAACGATGTTGAAGCCACGCAGATGTCGTCTATATAAGGGAAGACAAAATCTAACCCTCTCAGTACATCATCGATTAGCCTTTGGAACGTTTGGGCGGCGTTACATAGCCCAAACGTCATGAATTTAAATTCGTAAAGGCCGAATGGCGTACTGATAGCCGTTTTAGCGATGTCGTTCGAGTGGATTGGAACCTGGTGGAAGGCTTTTTGAAGATCAATTTTTGAAAAAAATTTCTTACCCCCTAAATTTGCTGTGAAGTCATTAAGGTATGGCAGCGGATACCTATCAGGTAATGTTTGAGCATTTAAAGCCCTATAGTCGCCACATGGCCTCCACGTTCCGTCACTTTTCTTGACCATGTACAACGGGCTGGACCAGTTGCTCTTGGAAGGTTGGCAGATTCCTGTTCTGATTAAAAAATCGAATTCTGCCTTAGCTGCTTTCAATTTTTCCGTCGAAAGACGACATGGGCGACAAAAAACGGGTTGGCCTGTTGTCTCGATGCGGTGGAAAATTGATGATTTTGTTGTGAGTCCATACGGTGAAAGCTTCGTGATATCCGGGAATTGCGTTAAAACGTCGGCAAAAGGCTCGTTCACATCAAAAGTTTTAATCCCTGCTTCATGGTATGTTGACGATGAGAGTGGAGAAGCGATGCCCGTGGTGTTGTCGAGTAGCCGTTTACGGCGAAGGTCAATCAGTAAGTCGTAATGTCTGATAAAATCGCAGCCGATAATCGGAGTGGTTACGTCCGCTAAAACAAAAGACCAAAAAAAATCACGGCCCAATCCCAAGTCTAATTTTATTCTTTTCTCTCCGAAAACTTTAATTGGTGAACCGTTGGCGGCGTACAATACAACTGCGGTAGGGCCGACATCGAACGGCTTCACTGACGCCGGCAACACAGAAACATCTGCGCCGCTATCTACTAGAAAATATTTGTTGGACTGTCTATCTTCAATTTGCAGGCGAAAAATTTTGCTTTCGGTAGGGATGTTTCTGCCTGCATCCGCTACCTGCGCTGCAAGTCAATTAGAATCTGCCGGTGAGTTTGTTACTAGCCTGTTTGCTCTGAGCTGTTTATGCCTGCATGGGCTGCGACAGTTCTGGGCCATGCGACCATATTTTTTATGGTACCAGCACTCGTATCCCGTGGCATTTATGTTATATGTCGGGCGACTTTTTGAGCGTCGGCGTCGATTTGCTGGGGCGCGAGAACGTGAGCGCGAACGTGAGCGTGTGGACAAATTTTCAAATTTCTTGCTTAACTCAACAATAGCTGCACGAAGTTCGCTAATTTCGCCCGAATTATGTGCTTGTACGCGATTGATTTGATGGGGCGTTATGGCGTCGATTACCGAGTCAGCAATTTTCGTGAATTCGTTGTGGGTACCTGACGAAGCTGCTATGACTGGCTGTGCGAGGTCTGGCAAACGTTTTGTCCGGAGGCTTTTGAGCGCTGCGTCACCCAATGTATTGCAGGCCACACGCTTCATTTCGAAGTACAGTTCAGACGGTTTTTTGTCGCCGAGCGGTAGTTCCGACAATAGCCGGTTTAGGCGTCGTTGCTCGCTGTCGGCAAAATGCTCGATTAATTTGGCTTTGATATATTCATACCTGTCTGACTGTGGTAACGTTGCGATTGCGTCTGATAGTTGTGAGACGTTTGGGTCTAATGCTGCTAACACCGTTGCCATCTTCTGCCTGTCGGTCGTTATACCAGATACCGTGAACCAGAACTCCATTGTCGTGAACTACGCTTCGATATTGCAGCTCGACATTTGAGGCACCGGCAACCTGGCATACACTACTGAAATATTACCTGTTGCTGCAGTTGGAAATCCGCTGTCGTTGGCATTTTTCAACTTCTTTGAAAACACGTTGCAGTTCGATATGCACAAAAATTTTGCAAGGATGAGCCGTACACAAAATGACGGATTCTATCTAAGAATTTTGTAACGTCGAGGTCACCAATTTTGGCATGTTGTGGTACTTTGTTGCCAATTATCAAACAATGAATAAAGTTTATTTTATTTAATTCACTTTATTTAAATTTATTATTATAAAGAAAATTTTGATGGTACAAAATAAATAAAGTTTTTTTTAGTTGAGGTGCTAGCTAGCGAGTCAGTGTTCTCCAATCGAAGAATAGAAAAAGAATGGTAGAATTTTGTAGAAAAAATCAAACAAGATGGTTGCTTATTAATGGCGTAGAAATTGGAAAACGGTGTTGATAATTGGTATCGACAGTGATGCCACATATATTTATAAGCTTAAATTTGTATGGAATTATCGGCATCTGTGGCTGAGTGGTATCGATGCTTGCCTCTCAGTCCAGATGTCATGGGTTTGATTCCCACCATAGACCCTGGGTGTTTTCCGCAGACAAGCTAATCGCTTTGCGAGTTGTGTTTGTTATGTTATGTTTTATCGTATTGTGTATACGATAGGCTCTTACCTACCGAATGAGGAGAACTCGATAGATGTAGATGTTTATTCGATGTAGAATGCTATGATCGTAAAGTACAATACTTTTCAGTCGATATCTAATGCAACGATGCCAAATTGAACATTTTCTATCAATTTTGCTGGATATCGTATGCGGTGATCAGAGATCAAAGCCCAATATAAAGAGTGTAATACGTTCAATTAATTAATAGGCAGATTTTGTAGAAAAATTTCGTTTCTAAACGTTTCAAATTTGTATAAAAAATAACGAAAATTTGTTACAAAAAATATTTTTCCATACTAATTTCAAAACGAAAAAAAAACGTTTCTATTTACAAAATTTGCCTTTAACTCTAGACTGGGATCGAATCGTTTTTGTTACAAATAAATTATCAAACCCAAACTGAATGAGTTCGATCCAAGTCTAATGACCTGTATTCAACTCTATACTATAATAGTGCGTTTAAATTTGAACAAATAATATCAATAAATTTATAATTTTAGTTTGAAAAAATAATGTTATATTTTAATTATTTTCTTCATTAGAGGTAAACGCTAATTTACTATAACATGGTTTAAGAGACCAGCCCATGTATTCTGTAACTAGCTAAAGCTAAATTCGATTGCTAAAATGCTAAACAAATAGAAAATTAAAAATTTTTGGCGACGACATAAAACACTAAAATTTCGGCGCAAAAGTTTTTGAGCCAACGCCTGATTTAGCAGTACAAGTTTGAAAGTTACATTTGTAGCCCAAAATCCATAAATCGACTCTAAAGAATTTTAGCGATAGAGATTTAGCTTTAGCAAGTTACAGAATACGGGGTCAGCACTCTAATGAAGAATTCATGTTATTAGAAATTCGTTTAACAAAATAATAAACTGGCAGTCTTTCAATTACAATTCGTATGAAACTATGATTACCTTCACAAATTTCTGAACATTGACCATAAAATAAACCTGGACGATTAACTAAAAAGTGTGTTTTATTAAGACCACCTGGAGTTTAATTAACTTGCACAGTCAATTTCGGATAGATTTTCCATACAAAACAAAATCCACTTCGTCACTAGATTTTGTCCAAATCTATTCAAAATCTAGTAGAACTTAGTGATGCAACTTGGTTTTTTTTTCGCAAATTTGTACTAAAAAGTCAGCATGTGTTCTTAAAAAGGTGTGTGAATTGGCTACATTGCAGTTGCGTGCTTGCAGTTTTGGAAAATTGACAGTTAATGGACTTTCGTTTTGAATTAAAAAATTTTAATATTTGTAAAAAAAACTTGTAACCGGTATTATCATAAAGATTTGAATTGAAACTTATATACATATGTATATAAAATTAAATGTTTATGTATATTGTGAACACAAAATTAAACAAATATTATTTTCGATAGTTGTAGTGCTAACAAGTGGAATTTAAAAAGCTGTTATTCAATTATGCACTCGTTATCGTATGCCATAATTTCAAATTTCGATAGTATTTGCACGATAGCGAATGCGACCAAGTATGCGGTAGTTCGTCCCCTGAGAAAAATCTAGAGCATACGAAACATAAAAGGCCTTATTCATAAAAAATAACTTTTGTTTACAAAAAGTTTAAAAAACGTATTTCCATACAAAATTTGTTTTGTAAACCATTTGTGAATAAAAATAATTTTTTCTGAATACAGCAGAAAATCTACTTCGTCTCTAGATTTCGTCGAAATATACTGACAGTGTGCTTACATGTAAAAAAAATCTAGTACTTACGAGATTTCGATTAAAATTTAGTAAATTTCGATATTTCTCATAAATGTAAAACAAAATCTATTTCTTCACTAGATATTATCAAAATCTGTTTTTTTCAAAATTGTATTAAAAAATAATACAATGGAAGTTGTGCTTGTGTTTTAGTCAAGCAACGTCTATTTGCATTTCGTTCCTGTTGATGAAACTCGTCATTAGACTTCAACCCAAAAACCAAGCAAAAATTCGAAATAAAAAAAGACAATGAACAATTTCAAACAATAGCAATTAATAAGGAAAACAAAAAAAAGGTATGTGAATTAACTATATTGCAGTTGTTTGGTCAATGGTTTTTGTTTTGGGTACGAAATCCTGATGTATGCTAAAAAAAAACTTGAATACCGAAGTAAATGTTTTTCGTGGAATAAATTCCTTAGTAAGCTTGTCCTATTTTATAAAGTTATCAAAGGAAGGCATGATTTTAGAAAACTAATTCCGATAATAGAAATATTTTTTCAGATTTTTTTTAATATACATACATATCTATTATATAATTTCTAAAATATCTTATCTGAAAGAAAATTATAGTGTATGATTCTAAATACGCCTGTAGGACCATTATTAATTTTGGAAATCGTACGAGTTAAAATCGATTCGATTTATAGAACAGGGCCGACAGAGGCCCTATTTTGTAAAACGCAACGGTAAGCGTTAACAAATTTTATATGAAATAAAATTTAAATTACAATAAGAAAACATATAGATCTTCCATTTTTGGAAAATATTTTAAAGCAATTATTGCGCGTTGGTAATATTCTTTAAGTATAGTTTATTAGTAGAACCATATTCTCTATTAGTACTCGAACACTACTTGTGTCACTGTCCAGCATTCAGTCAAATTAGAAGACAAATCTTACATCTGGAAAATATACCAGAAATGAAATATCTTAGGAATTCAGAGTGGAAAAACCTAAGAAAGTATATTGAGAAAGTATATGTATACTAGGTTTCTAACCTAACATATTTTCTCTCAAGACAAAATGGAAAAAAAGTACATCAGCTGAAAGATTTTTTCAAGCCGCGAACAGTGGTGCATTACCACTTGCGTTATTCCATAAAAACTACTGTTTTTTAAGCAGTTTTATAGAAGGTGCTACTTATTTTATTAAAGTAAATTATATAATTTTTTAAGTCTTATTTGATTTGGGTCATTGTAAACTTATTTCTGTTGTTACTTCTCGCAAAAGTTCGCGCGAAATTTTAGTTCATAATTGGTGGAAACGGAGAAGGGAAAACTCCCGAGAAATTATTATTCATAATTGGGCTGTTTATTATTTTGGGGCTTGCATTTCAATTTTATGAATTTTGACCAAGTGGCGAATAAGGTCGCTAGTATATTTATCTGTACACAAAATTATTATTGAATATTATTCATTTCTTTTCGAAACACATACTTATGTACATATGTGCTCACAAACCAAATTTTCCTTAATAAAATATAAAAAAATTCCCGGGAATTTCCGCACAAATTTCCCAGGAAATCCAGTATAAAAAACACTAATAGTACATTTCCACTATGAGCAAAAAAAAGGTTTATTTTCTCAAAACACTGAAGTACATATTTCCAATATGCCTTTTTCTGTTTTGGGTATACGAATTTCGAAATGAATTCGATTTTATTATCAAGACAACAACCCTTATTACTTTAATAAGTTAATTTTTCGTTCAATTACATATAAGCAATTTATACACACAACTACATATTATGGTTTGTGCAATTGCTTAACGATTGAATATTTTCTATTGGTGCCATCTCTTGTCAGCATATTGTGGCTTATTTTGTCGAAGCTGGCTGGAAAGCTACGCAGTGTTGCACTCATAAATTTCGAAAGAATTTGTAGCAAATCAAGTTATTTTAGATAATTTGCTCATATTAAAAATGTATATGGTAAATCAATTCACAAATTACTTCATTTTGACAAATCAAATGTTTTGGCCAAATCACGTATGTATATGGAAACGTACTATAAAAAAAAGTGACAAATTATATGCTATTATAAAATGGCTAACATCAGTCAAAAATTCATCAGTTTTGAATGATAGTGCTGGCTGTGCATACTGTCGATCATGTTCGACACTCAATCCTTCATTCAAGAAAAAAATTGGACAAACAAACACAGAAAAACACAAATTGAATGCGCATTATTACTAACAACATTTTTTTATAATGCATTATTTTAATGTTTTCTTATCTCTAACAACTCCTTGTACGATTTTGTGTTAACATTTTGTCTTTAACATCACACAGAACCTTGCATTTCATGATATGATGTAAATTTCTTAAAAAAATAGTTTTCCGCATCCATCTTGTGTTGTTTATGCTACAAAAATATCTCTTGACGGACGCTTTTTGGTACACACTATCAATCAAAAACCAATATGGCCCCTGACTGTCACCCAACCACAAAAAATTCTGTGGTTGACTGTTGACTGACGAAATTCGTGTTCACACTATCGATCAATGTAAATGCCACTCATGTGCGATAGTGTGTACCCCACTTATGTCCTAGTTTAGGCGGGCGAGCATTTGGGAGGAAGACGTCTGCAATTCTCTTATGTTGTTTCCATCGCGGTCACACAGAAGAAAATGTTACCGGCGATATTCCAATATTATTCGATAAAAACAAGCATGCACTGTCGTAGTCGGTGTTGAAATACGCCAACCACGATAAAGGTAAATATTTTTTTAGTTGTAGATTGCATGTATTTTATGGAACAACTTTGTCATTTAGTACCAGCAGCATGAACAATTTTATCGCAAAACTACGGATATTATAAACGAGCCACTTGAAAACAATTGTAGGCTCGTCTGAGCTTACCCTGCTGGCTCAGCCTTGTATTTTTTAGATATACAAAATGAAGCAACTATGTACGATTAAGTATAAAATATGCAACTCTGTTACAACGGATTTTTTTTTTTGATGAAGTGCCGTTATAATTAATAGTGACGCTTTCAATCAGTTTCTTGATTTTTCTCGTGCTTTTTAATTTAAACTGCTGAGTTTAGCAATAGAATACGTTTTGGTTGAGCCAGATAAATATAATATTTCTTGGAGCTGTAATTTGGTAATTTATGAGAATGGATGAAGTAACTTGTTCGAAATGTGGACAACCTGCCCAGTACAAGTGCGAACGTTGCTTGGAACCATATTGCACTTCCCAGTGTCAAATGAACGATTGGCAAGACCACAAGTCAAAATGTTACAAATTTCCGTAAGTTACGTATACATATTTCGTCTTTTGTAGCTACTAGGTTAATAAATTTTGAATATTTTCAGAAATTTAGTTCCTATTAATATCTTAAAGTCGGTATCAAATCTTCATCTAGACAGAATTGGAGGAAATCAACGACGACATGTTTCCATGCAGAGTGGGAATGAAAGTCGCCGCATGAATACTGTTATTAATAGCACCAAGACAAAACCGAAAACGTTACTACAGGATAATGATTTTAATATGGTGCCCAAAGTTGCTTCTAATGCATCCGCAGTGGTATCTGTTAAGCATAGTATATCTGAAAAGCCAGCTACTTGGCGAGAGGCTTTCTCACCTTCAGAAGGTTTTTTCGAAGCTGTGATTCAATTTAAAGAAGAAATCGAAACTGAAAAACGCATCGTGTGGGTAACCGATTTAAAATACAACACTCCACTACGTAAGTTGTTGGCTGAAATTAACCGTACAATAAACCAAAAATGTCCATGCGGCATTGATGACATATACCAAGGAGCTTTAGTTGCTGCACCATTGGACAGAGTATTGTACAGAGCGGAGGTTTTGGAAAGCTGTCCGGATAACCAAAAGGCTACTGTTCGTCTAATCGATTATGGAAATGAACTTCGTGTTTCTTTTTCTCAGCTGTTTCCACCGATACCAATTATGTGCAATTTGAATGCGTATGCTTTTCGAGTTTGTCTGCCCAATGATTATGGTCCGGTTGAAATTGAAAGTGTCGTTACAGTAAGAATTTTGGGTGAAAAACAAGTTGAGAATTACTACAATGTTGAATGCAAGATGAAGTCCATATCTTTACATTTACCAGCTGAACTTTTAAACAAGGAACATGACCTTAAACTTGTTAAGTGTTTTTTGGATGGTCGAAATGCACTCTTACGGCTATGTACCGGTGGCTCTGTTGATCAAGATTTGGATAATCTCCTGAATTCACCAGAAAGCTTAAATTTCGAACTTGAGTCACTGCCAAAGGTCGGCGCATTTGTGGCAGCTCGCACGCATTGCGGATGGAAACGATCACGTTTGTTAGGATTCTACGAAAAGCAAAATCAGTTTATGATATATTCTATTGATGAAGGTTTCATAAGTTTCTCTTCTCAAATTAAAAAAATTCCAGAATCCTTTATTACTCAACCAATACTTGTTTTTGCAATATCTACGAGTTCGGCCGACTGCATGCTCTCTGAGCCAATGCTTTCTTCGGCAAAACGCTTAAATCTTCAGTTATTACCAGAGTCTAGTGCAGTTACTAAAGACTACAAATCTCAAATGCAATGTAGTTTGTTTGACGACAATAGGCAAATAGTGGATGTAGTCACCGCCTCCGTTTTTACGGGCTCCATCAGTGAATTGGGCATTAAATTATGGCATGAACAAATAAACGAAGGTGACACCGTAGTTATTTCGCATGTATTAACTTATAAAGAGATATACATTGCTTCGCAACAGAATATAGAGTTACGCAAAATACTTACGAATGAGTACTTAAAATGCATGCCATTCGGAGCTGATGAATCAATAAAAAAAGACGACATTGCAATGTTCTGTAGCAATAAAGGCGAATATTGTCGAGGCCAGGTAATTAATTCACATGTGTCTTTAGTTTTAGTATCTTGTTCCGTAAATCATAAAAAAAAATAAAACAAAAACGTAAAAGCAATCGGATACAAGATTAACTTGAATGCGGTTGATAACTCATTTTATATCATTCCTATCTACTTTGTATTAGGTAATTAAATGTGAAAATAATCAATTTAAGATAATGGATATCGATAGTGGTTCCGAACATATAATCGTCCATAATATTCTCCGCAAGCCCACGAATTTCGTATGTTCATTGCCGGTTCGTTGTTTTCGAGTAACACTCATGTTCCTTGAAAGCATACCAACTCCTGTTGCAAACAACAAAGCATTAGAAGCTTTAGAAACATGCATGCAAAATGCTCTCGAATTTGAAGTAACATTTAGCGAAAATAAATCTGTGGACTTACTATTTCGTACTAAAGAAAAGCAGTCACTATGCAAAAAGTTGTTGCCGATGGTGTTCGAACCAGCTTCAAAACCAGCACCAACCTCATCGGTTTCAAAGTTGCCCGAAAACACATTGCTTCCATTGTCACCACCCAATACTCCAACTGAATGTCAACCCTCTATTGTCCCTTCAATACAAGCTTCTAATGCGCCTGAAGTTTTGAATGTAGCAGCCGTTAAAGATAAAATGTTTGTAATTGATGATTTAGAAACAGTTCCAATTAAGTGTGGCGACAAAGTTCCATTATATGTTTTGGATCCTTCAACAATAATGGACAACGAAAGTCCATATATAACTGCTGCAGATTATAGTAACAAAGAATCTTTGATAAAAATGGAACAATACTTAAAAGCAGTATCCGAGTATTGCAAAAGTGACAAAGCCCAAAAAGTAGGCTATTCCCCCAAGTAAGTAATTTTTATTAAATTTAAAATTTTATTTATATGCTTGGCCTATTACATGGTGTTCTCAATTCAACTCAGTCTGAGAGTGAAGTCAACTTGCACACACAACCCAATTATTTTTTAGTATTGCGAATCACATTTTTTATTTGTCATGGTATGGTACAAGACAACTAACTACAGACTCCAAGATTCGACAAAGTTCGGATAAAATCCCACTTATATAAAAATTGTTATTGGAAATGAAATACATACATATCGTTAGCTAAAATGCAAAAAGGCGTAACTAACAAAACATATAAAATCAAGTTTTTTTTACTGATTATTATGAAGACTATTCAACTTACATATCTTGACAAAAATTTTACACTTACGATCAAAAATAACACTTTATTAAAAAAAAAAACGGGAGGACTTATTTACAAGTTTGTTTAGTTTTTTTAGTTTTTTGCTTCTGAAAAATTTTTTACTTGCGTCTTGTTGCATTTTAGCTAAGGATATACAAACAACGTCATAACTAAAAAAAAAAACTACCAGAAAACGAGTTAAAGATGTCAATCTACACTAAACACAATGGAAAAAGAAAATTTTATTTTGCTTTCAATTAACCAAGATGTTTGTATAAAATTTTTACACAATACATATTAAGAACTATATGAGGATTAATTCCGCGATGTTTGAGTGAATGAACGATATTTTAAAATTTGTCGTTTATTTGCAACTGAGGATTTAGAAAGAAAAATTGGTCTTAAAAAAGTATTTAAAGTAGAAATACGATAAAGAAAGCGTAATTTATTTTGATTTTTCGTGGCTTAGAGGGTGCCTTAAAATTGGCGCAAGGTTTGAGTTTGTCGCCATTTTTGCAGTATGTTGACAATCCCAAAATATAAACAATTCAACAAAATCATCTTAATCGCGAAAATTGCAGCTTTTGGAGTTCTGGGACCACACGTGATTGTCGGAAAACAAATGTATGCACAACGTGTGACTGTTTGGTGTGGATTTTGGGCTGTAGGCATAATTGGACCATACTTTTTTGAAAATTATGCTGGTCAAGCAGTGACTGTTACTGGTGCTCGATATCGCGACATGATAACGGTTCTTTATGCGAAATTGGATGATATTGATGTGGCCAATATGTGGTTCCAACGAGAGTGTGCCACATACCATACAGCCCGAGAAACAAGCCAAGACGTGGATGCCATTTGCCCGATGTGTTACTTCCTATGTACTTTATGATTCAATAAAAAATATAATAAGACTAAAAGCTGTTTTTCCATTTAATTCAAATTTTGCGTTAATTTTGGGACACCTTTTTTCGCTTGCAACTCCAAGAAATCTTGCATTCATTAATTCATTTTATAAACATGCTTCCTAACCGGCCCGTTTAAGATTAATTGTTAATTATATAAAAGGAGAGGAGTAAAGGCGTGTTTAAATCTATATAGCGTTTTTGTGAATTGGAAATTATGTTTGTAGGAAATAATATAACCGCCTAAAATATATAAAGATTTACCATAAATTATAATTTTTAAAGAAATTTCACGATTTGAAACCGCATATGTATGCATATGTACGTTTGTATGTACAAATATGGGCCTATTCGGAAATGCATCCCTGCTCTGCATCATACGAATAAACTTTAATTTAAAATACAATACAATTTCGCTGATAATCATTTTTTTGGTAGTTTGAACGTTTGTTTCACATATTTGACATTCATATGTTTGTTATCTAATACAGTGGAGCACTTACATTTAAATTACCATATGCAGCGCAGTGATGCATTTCCGAACAGGCCCTATATATAAGATAGCAAGCACCTCCGGTAATCGTATAATGCCAAATTAATTCAATTGTTTACTATTGTCCAATTTAAGCATAATAAATGTCAGAATTATTTATTGTCTGTGATTGATACAAAGTTGGTATCTTTTGCAAATTTTATGACACCACCCTTTCATTAAAATAAACAAAAATAATAAAAGCCTTCACCTAATAGTGTAATTTTTATATTAATAGTATAGGCGAAATTTGTTTGTCCGTTTTTGCGGACGATGGTGAGTGGTATCGAGCGCTATGTTTAGTGGATCCTAAACCCAACGATATCTTTACTGTTATGTTTTTGGACTACGGAAATATATCGAAAGTGAATAAGAAGGACATTATGCCAATGACATCGGATCTAATGTTCCCCTCAAACGCAAATATGGTATATATAGAAGGTGAGTAATTATGCGATTTTTAAGTTCATTTAATTTCTGCAAACGTGACCTATTTCATACTACAGGTATAACAAACAAAGAAGAAAAACTAGCGTTCATGAAGAATATTCTTACAAATCCTATAATTTATGCCAACGTGCGTAAACTGGACGAAAAAGATACGTATATTGCAAGATGTTTAGTATCATCTTAAAATCGACAATAATGACGTAACACTACTTTTTTTTTATCATATATGTATATAATATATTATATGTATATATGCATATATAGCCCTGGAGGTCTATTGGTATATGTTTTTTAATATTGACATGAATTCGCATTTCTTTTTTTTTTAATTTTGTACTTTTGTTTTACAAAACTAGCTCTAGTAAAAGAAAATTAATTTGAAGGTTTTCAATAAACATATTTTTACGAGTTTTTTTTTTGTTCTTATGAATATCTGTACATATGTACGTAAATATGTTCAAGAATAATCTGATAAATTTTCACCCAGGCTATCAGAAATCGAATAAGAAATTCCAGACTGTCGCAATATCGATTTCAATATGATCAAGCTAAAATTGTTTGTACCGATATTTTATAATGAAATTTGGTAATTGAACAATCAATCAATAACAAAAACAATCTAATAAAAAAAATAAAATTGTTCTAATGGTTATTAATAATAAATCAGTTCATAGATTTCATTTTGGGAGATGGAAACAACGGCGGAATATCAATATTAAAATATGTATGTATTCACTTTCATTCAAATTTAATAAAGTGTTTTGCTTTTTGTATTCTGTTTAATTTCTCGGCATCCTCTGCATTCTTGCTCAAAACAAATACTAAAAATTTACGCATACAGCGAGCAACAAAATTTAAGTGCATCTCTATTTTTTTTTTAAATTGCTAATAGCTGACATAATCGGTCCTGTTCTGTAAACCGAATCGATTTGAAATCACGAAATTTTACAAAAATAACTCTAATAATAGAAATATTGTTTCAGTTTTTTTTATTATATGGATTCTCAAATATTATATCTGAAAGAATATTATCGTATATGATTTTAAACACGTCTGCAGGACTGTTATTAATTTTGGAAATCGTACGATTTACACAACAGGGCCGAATATTCTAATCGAACCAGATCCTCAGTGGCTTTTATCTTAAAATAAGAGCTGTTTTATCTGCTTTGCTTTTGGGAGAAGAAAGATTTAAAAATATATAATGCAAAAATAAAATTGCGTCCATCGCCAGGGTGTGGTACAAATTATGGCATTCGATATCGACCGGAATTTCCATACAAGCAGAATTAAAACGGTATGAAAATTTGTTCGATATCGAATGCCGTAATTTGTCCCCACAATTAGGCTGACTTCCAAAACGTTTCAAAACAAAGTTTGTTTATATATCTGATATGGTATTAACATATTGTAATCTAAAATAATTTTTTCCGTCATTTGCTGTTTTGGTGCATTGCTGCATGTACAAATGTAGCTAATGGGCCTTATCATGCTTGTCGTATTTCATCTTGGACAGTTTCGTTCCAGACGAAAGAATGTTTATTACAAAAAGGTCGCAGTAAAAATCTAAATGCGCCAGCCACGATAAGAAAGGGAATATGGCTATTATGAGTTGCATTCAGTGTGCACACTTAATTTTTTTTAAATTCGGTAGAATCGACAAAAAAAATCGGTAGATTTGAATGAAATTCGGTAGAAAGTTTTTTATTCAGAGAAACATAAAAAATAACTATTCAAAGAAACATAAAAAATAACAAAATATATGTACTTATGTATATATAAAGGGTAAGTACAAGGAGTATCAAACTAAACAGGTTCCAAAAGCGCATTTAAAACTTCACATGTGATTGGAAATTAAACTGCCATAAACAATGAAGCATTTGCAATAAAAAAAGTGTCATCCCCAGTTATTTGCCCTTACCCTTTATATAGATATGCTATGAATATATAAAATAATATACTACATAAATAACAGGAATTCAGTTTTTGTACATAGGTTTTATAAAGCTACTAAAATAACTTTTATTTGATAAAAATTTGTAACTACAAAGATTATATGTATGTAAGATCCATTTATAAATTTAAACTTTTGTGGAAAAATTATTAAATCATTGGCAGGAATAAATATTTCATCCCCAAGGCACAATTCTTTGGCAAATATTATGTTACTTATAGTTTCAGTTTTTAACCGATTTCTTTGTTCTGTTTTAATGATTTTCATGACAGAAAATGCCCGCACTGCTATGTTGCAAAATAGGCAATTTACACATACATATATCGACTTAAATTACTAAATAACAATATTCGGTAGATTTCAGGCCTTGTTCGGTAGAATTGGTAGATTGTTATATTCACAAACATATTCGGTAGAATCTACCGAATATCGGTAGAAGTCTGCACACTGGTTGCATTCGAATGTTCCATTTTTTATAGCATCGAAAATTTCGTTGAGTAACGAATTTTCTATCGAACAGGGGGCAAATCGCAGCATCCGATATGACTCGCAATTTAAAAATATTTTAAAAATATAATAAACTAGTGATCCACGAATATTTGTATTCGAATTGCCGAATATTCGGCTATTTTTAATGGGAACACGATGCGTTCATATTCGTCAAATTCAGGCGAATACGAATATTTTTCCAAAAAAAATTAAATAAATAAATGCATAAATCCTAAACTAAATTTAAATAAATGGATAAAAATATTACTATGTACGAATTCATTCACCCCTATTCTGCGTTTCGATTCGAATCGAAAGTTTCTCCGTTTGGCAACTTTGGTATTCTGCGTTCCGTTCTTCGATTTCTCTTTCCATTCTATGTATTCTGCATTTCGATCGTAACTACGTTTTTGTAAGTTGTTATTTTAGTGGCGGAGCGTTTTCAATTTTTGTTTGTTTAGCTTTAAAAAGTGATTAATACAAAAAATAATGCAAGTATTAAATAAAAGAAGGTTTAATTAATGAACTAAACAGTTTGTTTTGTTTTTCTGTACTGAAATGCGATTTTTATTTAGTTTATTACAGGTAGAACAGTTCACATATCTATTTAATGGCAACGAAAAACGATTTTGTCTACGGATTTAATTAAATTTAAACAAATAAACTTTATTTTTGTGTTACAATTATGTGTAAAAAATTAAAATATCACCTCCGGCGCGACAGGATTCTTCAGACTGGAAAAGTTTGGCCACAAATACCTCTTGCTTATCCCGTTTTTTTTAACTCTGTACTTAAATTTGCAAGAGTTTATTTAATGAAAATTTTCACAATATTTAATTATTATTTGTTTTAATTGTTAAATCACTGTTTTTTGCACTAAATTTAACTTTTTGCTAAAAATTTTGCAAAATTGCTTAGTTTTACTGTTCCTATTTCACCCGTTTCAAAGCAAAGCAGCAGGTTTAAACATACTCTTCTCTTCTTGTTCTTTCGATTCAGTTTTTTGGCAGAATACCTCTTTTCGATCCGTGCGTAACTGAATGCGGGAACGTAATCGAAACGCAGAATAGGGGTGATTAAATATAGAAATTTGTGCTTTGTATCATTTTCAAGTATTATTTACTGACGATCATTAAAATTTTGTGTAGTTTTTATTAACTTTAAAGTGCGCCAATTTTTTAATATTTCATATTGCAGGCGTAAATAGAGCCCTAATTTAAATTTCTTTAAATTTCACATGAAATATTCGTATTCGCGAATATCGTTTCAAGTATTCGCATTCGTATTCGCGAATAAAAAAAATTGACATTCGTTACATCACTATTATAAACTTAAAATATTTTTAAATTACGAGTCGTATCGGATGCCGTAATTTGCCCCCAGAATTTAGCTTTCGATGAAGTAGCCATCATAAAAATTTAAATATTTAGGCAAATAAAAATGAATAAAAACTTTTAACACATTCACTGCGTTTGGATATGAACGTAGATTTGAAGCATCCCTCATTCCTCTTCCCCGCAATTTACCGCCAAAGTCTTGACGTCCTTGAGCATCCAAAACGGCAGGGGGCCTACTCTGAATTTCGAAACGAAAGAAAATGCTTTCGAATTTGTAAAGTTATTAACATTACATTTCGAAAGCATTTGCTTTCGTTTCGAATTACAGAATAGACCCCCACTTATTGCAGAGATTTCGTGTATTAATTTTTAAATTTTGTTCACTTTAATTAAGAAAAATGTGCCTTTAGTATTTAGTTTTTCTCTTCTAATACCCCTTTTACACACGGAAAGTTTACTTTGCAAAGTCTTAATTCAGCTGTGTGAAAGACAGAGGTAAGAATACTTTCTCTTTCTGTCATTCTCCCAGCTGAATTAATACTTTGCAAAGTAAACTTTCCGTGTGTAAAAGGGATATAATTACCATGTGTATTTTGTTGCCCAATATTGCCACATTTAAATTGAAAACAATCGAATTGCCGCTTTTTCGGATTAAACAAAACCGATCGAAATCTGGAGAAGGTAAAACAAAATCGATCGCAATGAAAGCAATTTCGATCGATTTCTGTCACAGACCTAGGGGTCTACTCTGTAGTTCGAACCGAAATAAAAATTCTTTCGAATTTGTATGTTCATAACATGTAAATTCGAAAGCATTTTCTTTCGTTTCGAATTACACAGTAGACCCCCTGATATATGTACATATTACGAAAAATAATCGATTAATATATTTTCAAGATCGAAATTGAAAAAGGTAATCGAAAATCGATTTCCGAATCATCTATATCATTAAGTGTTTAAAATTTATTTAAATTAATAATCTATATCATTCCATGAAAAAAAGAGTATAAGGTGTATGTAAGTAAATACATTTGTATTCTGAAAGAACATATTTTATTTATTCAATAATTAATAAAATGTACAAAAAATTATAATTGTTATCATAATAAAGAAAAAGGAAAAAACACTAGTTTCTAAACCAATGATAGCAAAGAATTTTCAACTAGTTAAATTTACGGCAGTTCAAAATTAAAAAATTCAGTGAATTAAAATAATCTTAATATATACTTCAATTTAATTTTACACTGCAGCACAAATTATTTGTCCGCTTCAAAACATTTATATAAAATATAACATACAATATTTTGTAAATTGTATAATATTAAATATTACACAAAAATAAAAATCTTTAATTAAGTGCTGGTGCTAATTTATAAAGTAAATACAAATTTACATTGATTTCAAACATAGGTTCTGTAAATAGTTGTAGGGATGTGGGAAAGCTAACAACAGCTTATAAGAATGAACCTGGGGTCTAATCGTCGTTTTCGATAACGAGCTGATTCGATCACTTTTTTCAGTTTGAGATTATGGCATTCGCTATCGAATGTAATAATATAGTTTGATATCGAATTCCATAATCTCAAACTGATGAAACGTGATCCAATCAGCTCGTTCGTAAATTCATCACAATCTGCATAATATGGTTATTCTGCAATGCTTTTGTTATGCAACTGCTTACGATTTTACTATTTAACCACAACAAGGGTATATAAAACTAATAATGAGTAATTGTTTGATACGCATAAAAGAGTAATCTCAAACAAAAAAATGTGCCAACATATTATGTACATGGGCATTTTCACAGAAAACTCCACTTTTGTCACGTTACCTCACTTGGTGATATAATACCTCGTTTTTTTTTTAACTAAAACGTCTGTTTCACAATGGGCCTGTTCTGAAATGCATCACTGTCAAATACAATGTACAGGCGTGGCTATTACTAAAAACGATTATCAGCGAACTTGTAGCGTATTTTAAATTAAAGTTTGCTCGTATGATGCAGAGCAGAGATGCATCTGCAAACAGGCCCGTTCTTTGGTCGTCGCGTAGAGAAAATTTTTGTGAAACACACTCGAAGAAATTAGTACTTTTAAATTTTCTACTCAAGTCTATGATCTGAGTTGTGGAAACAGGTGTTAATCATTCATTGCATTACACATGTTTATGATTTACATTTACGCAGAATATAGTGCACAATTGCATTTTCGATCACGTTTTACAAATCTAAAAGGCTGTTACAGCAAATATAGATCTAGGAAATTTAATTGGCCTGTTCGTAAATACATCACTGCTCTGCATCATACGAGCAAAGTTTAATTTAAAATCCAATACAACTTCACTGATAATCTTTTTTAGTAGTAGCCATATTTGTACACCATATTTGGTATTTGAGGACATTTAAATTTCATTTGTAGCGCAATGATTCATTTATGAATGTCGTGTGCATTATATCCTGCGCACTGATTGATTTACGAACTGTCCAATTAACTTTACAAGATCTATATTTGTTGTTACATCAACCTTTTAGATTTGTAAAAGGTACTATAATTCTTCACTTATTTTGTTAACAACAAATTTAATGTACTAATGAATATTTATTGCCACAAAAGTTATGAACATATTTTGGAAGAAGTGCATGCCGGAAGATAATTAAATTGCAGATGAGTAATATAAAACTAGAATTTAGACATGGTTTGATTTCATTTTAGTAAAGTTACGAAGCCTACAAAAATGTATTAAGTCTAACGTGCTGCCTAGTAAAACCTCTCAAATTAAGACCGATATAAAATAAACCGTCTTCGAAAGTTTGAAAATCATTTGATTATTCAGAAATAAATTTAGCTCAACTTTCAAATTGATTTAGATAAAGAATTGTAAATTGAATGTAAAAGAAGCAATATTTGTATCAATTTTGACACTTAATGTATAAAGATAAAATAAAATAAAGTTTGATCAAATAAACTTATAATAGATTAGAATCTCGCATTTTTTGCAACAATTCATTCGATTTAACATATCGAATATCGTCTTCTACTCGAACACTGTCAATTTTCATGGTCTTGAAAGAAGAACAATTTAATTCCAGGAATTTCTGTAATTCGTCTGAAATATCAGTTGGTATACCTAAATAAAAATAATTAAGATAACAGATTTTAATTTATAAATAGGAAAAATAAAAATAAAACACCCACCATCGATAGCACAAAGCGTGGTGCAACACGGCAAAGTTAATGACATGGGATAACGTCGAATTGATCCACTAGTCAACTCCATTTCATTTGTAAAATCAATGTAGACAACCAGAAATTTATCTTCTGCGATTACTTCAACCACTTTTGCACGATACCACTCCTGCTCATAATTTGCTAAGCAATATTCGTTAAATCTGTAATTTATTGGGAAAAATATTTGTATTATTAGTAGTGTCTCTTTAAATTTCAAAATTGATTATTACTTGGGTTTGTATGCTTGATCGCCGACATTATATTCCCTTAGGAATTTGGAAATTTCCTTCAGGTTTTCCAAATATTTTTCATGTAAACATCCAATATAACCACTGTCAATGTAGCTGGTGTCCATAATCATAATTGTGCTACTGTCCTTATTTGCTTTCAAGGGAATAATTTCAAATGGCTGTAAAAAGGATTATGTTGAAATATTTATTAACATATAATTTTTTTTTGCACATTGTCGCTTTGATTCAAATCGCAAAAATGTAATGTTTTAAATTACAATTACAATTACCTGTAACTGCAATTAAGCAAAGAATTATTACTTTTAATTCAGAGGCAGTGACAGCAGTTTTGGTAAAATGATTCTTAATTTTTTTTTTGCTTTTTAGCTAAAGATATGTAACATGTTATTTGATTATGCAAATAGGAGAGCTGTTATAATTTTTGAAGTTTATTAATAAGTATAAATGAACATTTTTAAAAATAATATAAAAGTAATTATTACATAAGTTTTGTATAAATCAAGTCATATCATATTAAATTATAAATCAAGGCATATCATATTAAATGTATAACTACTTTATAATGGAATTATTTTTTCAGTTATGTACCAGGAATGAGAAATCAGGGGGTCTACTACATATGTATTTCGAAACGAAAGAAAATGCTTACGAATTTGTATGTTATTAACATTAGAATTCGAAAGCACTTGATTTCGTTTCGAATTACAGAGTAGACCAAAGATTTACAAATTGTACTTACAACTTTTCAAGAAAACCTGTACTTTTTTCAGTACCGAAAGTTCTTTATTTTTGTTTTAATACTTTTTTCTAATTAAAAACGTACGTAAAAATTTTTGTACGTAATGTGTGTGTTTAAAAACTTAAAAATTCACAAAAACGCACTTTGAAGTTCAATTATTATATTATTAATTAATATAGAGCGGCAAAAATCACTTGAAAAAATAGCAGAAATTTGTGAAAAATGTAAAATTTTAAACAGCATAATTTTTATTAAAAATCTCTAAAACTCTAAGGAATGCCAATAAAAAAATTCGCAAAAACTTGCTAACAGCAGCATAATCGCAAAGTTTAAAATTCGCAATAATTGTTAAGAATCAGACTACTTGCAAAACTCGCTTTGATCGCGAATATTGCAAAAATTCGCAAAATCGTCGACAAATCTTAAAATTCATTATAAATCACCAAAACTGTTATACATAAAAAAACTCGGCTTCATCGCGAATATTGCGAAAATTCGCAATATCGGATATAATCCTTAAAATTCATTAGAAATCAGCAAAACTCTTATAAATAAAAAATCGCTTTTATTGCGAATATTACAAAAATTCGCAAAATCAGAAACAATTCTTAAAATTTATTAGAAATCACCAAAAATGTTGTAAATAAAAAAAACTCGATTTCATAACAAATATTGCGAAAATTCGCGAGAATTTGTAATATCGGAAACAATCCTTAAAATTCATTATTCATAAATTAATGTAAACAAAAGTTAAAAGTTATATAAATTGCAATATCACCCCAATAAAATATTATTAATTATTATAATAAAATAAATCTACATAAATAATAATAACAATTCCAATATACTGCTAAAAAAAAACTAGTTTTCATCGCGAATATTACAAAAATTCGGGAAAATCGGAAAACCACATCACCAAAATGGAAATTTTTTAATATTTCAATTTTAAAAACAAAAAACTCAGAGTTAAAAAAATTCTTTCAACGACGTAAGAATATGATGTCGTTTATTTACAGATTCAATATATTTTTTGTGCAATTTTTGGCATGTAATATAATAGGAAAAAAATTTCAATAGTGAGAAATTGGTCGTTGGGGTGCTAGGGTACTTTTGACATTCAAATAGTGCTGAAAGAAAGTACATTTGCACCAACTTTTCCATCCCTGTTATGTACATGCAATTGTAATTGATTTTTTTTTTCAATTACAAATTTTTACGACCACAATTACTTTTAAAAGTATTTTTTTTTTACTGAAAACAAAATGTAATTATAATTGAAAGCTTTTAATTGAAATTACAAAAAATGTTGGAACTGATGTGTAATTGTTATAAAATGTAATCATTAAACAATTACTAAACTTCGGGGTTGTATGAATGTATTCATAAGGGACTCTAGTATGTACTAACTTTCCTCTAAACATTAGTTATCAACCTGAAATTGCCGTTATTTTTTATATACAAGTGGGAACTTATACTTACGGGTACTAAACACGGTTTCTGCATTTGAACTTGACGTGGTGCCGCGACTTTTCGCTTATTTTCAGAATTGGCAGCAAGAAGTTCGCTTCCGTTATTAGTTTCGAATTCTGACTTATTTGCCACCCCATTAGTAGTTTTCGCATCAGGGTTTTTTTCGTTGGTGACTTTATTGACATCTTTTTGAATCCTATTTGTATTGTCTATTTCTCCTGACGATTTTATTCCACTTCTGTTTGCGTGGATCACTCCATTCTTAGACGCTTCGCCGATAGACGATGAGGATGAAACAGACTGACGATCATGGTCAATGCCATTGTCTGCTTGCTCGCTGCATAAGCCTTTGATTAAGGTATTTAATAAAATGTTGCTTCCCCATTGAAATAATTCAACATTGCCACCAAACCTATCCGCTTTACCAAATTCAACTCTATACTCTTTATTTGTGAATTGAACTAGTGCGCCGAGTATTTTTTGTTCAGTGGACAGCTTTGTTATACCTTTTAGGGTTACCAAACGAACATAACAAGGCAGTTTTAACAGTGATTGTTCAATTTTTCTTAGTTCTTTAAAAGACCGTTTACTTATATCACCAAAATCCAAGAACAAAATGTGATAAACATTATCTTTACTATTTGAAAAAATTTGTACCCTGCACCATTTCTCATGTCTTAACGCCAAAGCATAAGAATTACTTTTAGGTTTCTCGGATAATGCAAGAGCTTTTTTCCCAAATTCATCAATTTCATTTATAACCTTTTCATGAGCTGCAGTTGTTGAAGGATTCGTCGACCGAATGGAGCATCTATTTGAAGATTTAAATCCTGTAAGTATCACACAACTTCCGTTTGGCAGCCTTTGCGGTTTTGCATCTTTATCTCTCGGCTGACATACCGTGTCATTACTAACAGGATCATGATTAGTTTTAAGGCTATTTCCAACTTTAACCAATTTTCTATATTATAAAAGTTTTGCATATAAAAATGAATGTAATGTGCATTTAAAAATAAACTTACGGCAGTGGGAAACAAATAAATCGATGATTTGGCCAATCCTTTCTTTGACAATCTTCTGAACAATAGAAATCGCCGCATCGGTTACATTTGCACTCAGACTTTTTACCACACAAATTACAAATGCCTTCTATATCTCCTGATAACATGTTGTTCAATTCTTCCATTTTATTTTGTCCGATAAAAATTTTCTTGAAGGAAAATTAGAAATATATTCATATGTTATTTGCGGTGTCGAAAAACTGCAAGCAGTAGCAATGTTGTCAACTATATGCGATTCGTATATAGTTTTCACGAGGCATTATACACAGGAACACGTTGCCACATTTCAGGAATTTCTTACGAGTATACATATCGTCGCCTCAGAATTGGTTTGTCCCAACGAAAATAAAAAAAATTGTTAGGTATAAAGTATATATGTATGTATATGTATTCACAATCAAAAATGTATTACACGAAATATATTATGATTTCTGAGATCACAGAATACTGTATATTAAGAAGATATAAAAGGTGAAAATATCAGTTATATTCATATAACATGACTTTTAGAGGAAAAACAACGGAAGAAATAAAAGACAAAGTGAATATATTCAATAAAAGAAATTATATTAATAAATAAATTAATATCAATTCATTTGATTACAAATAACACAATAATTCAACAAACATTAACAGTCTCTTACAAAAAAACATTCAAGTAAGCAGTCTTTTATAATTAAAAATAAATTTGCTTTAATTTACTATCTTTGAGTAGAATATATTATGTACGTACATCATTATAATTGCTAATAACATTATTAATAGTTTTACGTTGGAAATGTGACATATATCCCTAAAATTGTCGGTTGCCGTAAAACAATTTTTTAAATGCTCAACATTTAAGAAATTTATTATTCGACATATTGTCAGAAGTTTATTTTAATTTGAAATTTATTTGCTGGTGGTTCAGCGTTGTCTATATATTTCATTGTTGCTGTAACAAATCATCAGTAGACTTCAACCACACATTTTGAATAGTCACAAACCTCTTATCTTATGCACAGACTTTCAAGAACTATTTGAGAATTCACAAATAATAATATTTTTTGAAAATCACAAAAGAAAAATAAGCGTAGTAGGCTTAGAAACTAATACAAAAAACCCAGCAAATAATTTATATTCGATTTGAATCTATTTTATTTTTCTACACCTTTATACAATTAGAAATCCATTGGATAACAATAAAAGTAATTATAAGGCAAAATGAAAAATAAAATCTAAATTTAACATTTAAGAAATTTATTATTCGACATATTGTCAGAAGTTTATTTTAATTTGAAATTTATTTGCTGGTGGTTCAGCGTTGTCTATATATTTCATTGTTGCTGTAACAAATCATCAGCAAATAAATTTCAAATTAAAATAAACTTCTGACAATATGTCGAATAATAAATTTCTTAAATGTTAAATTTATATTTTATTTTTCATTTTGCCTTATAATTACTTTTATTGTTATCCAATGGATTTCTAATTGTATAAAGGTGTAGAAAAATAAAATAGATTCAAATCGAATATAAATTATTTGCTGGGTTTTTTGTATTAGTTTCTAAGCCTACTACGCTTATTTTTCTTTTGTGATTTTCAAAAAATATTATTTGTGAATTCTCAAATAGTTCTTGAAAGTCTGTGCATAAGATAAGAGGTTTGTGACTATTCAAAATGTGTGGTTGAAGTCTACTGATGATTTGTTACAGCAACAATGAAATATATAGACAACGCTGAACCACCAGCAAATAAATTTCAAATTTAAATGCTCAACAATTTTGGAAATGACGCAATATTGCAGCCTTATATCTCCTGATATATTCAAGATATCGGAAAACTGATGATGAATTTGCAAAGGACACAATCATATATAATCAATCAATAAATAGATTTTTTTAATGTTCCATACATCAAACCATTAAGGCCGGGGCACAATGAATCTGTCATACGTTAAACTTCGCCTTTTTCAACTGACAGCTAAGTTGAAATACATGGTTTCTTATGAGGGCTATTACATTCAGTACGTGCCCGTCAACGCAAAGTACAAAAACTGGTCAACTTTTAACTTTTTGCATACGTTGAGTAGTTTGACAGATATTGGTTGGTTTTTTTTGGTATGTTCTGAATTAGGTTTTTGTGTTTTGTGGCAGCAAAAATAAAATTAAACAAAAAAATAAACGAAATAAATAAAAAAAAATTTGAATTTAATAAATAAAATGGAGAATCAACCTATTGAAGCTGTTCAAATGCTTCCGTCAATAAAGTACTCATTGTGCCAACCTTCTCCGTCGTTGCGATAATGTCAGTTGAATAAGGAGTAGTATGACGGATTCATTGTGCCCCGGACTTTAACCACCCGACGATATGGAATACTATCATTTAGAAGCTTCAAACTTGGTGAGAACTACTTTATAGTTAATGCGCGTAATAAAGCTGAATATTCGTGGTGTAAGTGTAGGAGAAGGGCTCCCTACCGTACAGGGGGATGGATACCCCCCTCCCCCCACAACCAAAGTAATTATTAACTATGGCATATATGGAATACTATATCATTGACAGGCTTCAAACTCAGTAGGAATTACTTTACAGTTAATGCGCATAATCCAGCGGAAAATAAGTGGTGTAAGAGTAGGGGAACATAAAGTAATATAATATGAAGTAATCACTAATTATTGCACTGCAATCATTTTATTTACAACACATGCACTAGCATTTTTGTAGCTTGCTAGCAAAGTTCGACAACTATTTGTATTACATACATTAACAGGCTGGGCTTGTGCATGTACCTGTTATAATTTTACCATGGGTAATGTATACAATACAAATAGTTGTCAAACTTTGCTTACAAGCCACTTTTGACGAACACTAGGAAATGTAGGGAATTAAAAATGCTGCACTTATGCCCTAATTCAGTAAGAAGATTTAGAACGTTTTTGTTTGAAAATACTTTTGAGTTCTTGTTTTTGAATTCTCTAAATTATTTTCTTCAAAAATAGTTGTTCTTTTTGATAACGAAAAATAAAAAAATATATGGAATAATATGTGTTGGATATAATGTTTAGAACAAAATCATAAGAAAATACACGAACGTTCTAGCATAGATAATAAATAATGTTTTAAAGAATCATAACTGCGGCTTTTTTCGTCCATAGACAAGACGATACAATCGTCGAACAGAATTTGGGCATTAATTGTTTAATTTATACATTCTGTATTTTATAAAAACAATTTTGAAATAATTTTTAATTAAAGCTTTCAAACAAACAGGAAACAGAGGGGGAAATATTAAGTTAATACGGTAGCACGATTTTACCGGAAACTTCAAAATACTTATACTTGTCAGATGGTGAATGTCAAGAAAAAATGAGAGAATGGAAGCACCTTCTATATTTACATATATCATGGTTTTGCCAATGAAATTACACTTTGCTATATCTGCAACTACACACTGAAGAAAATTACATTACACATCATTTTTTGTAGGTTACCCTACGTCTCGACTAGCAATAAATATGTCGACATATATTGCAGCAGTTGTCAAAATTGTATTATTGCTAGTGGAGACAGATCATTGCAGATACTTGCAATATATGTTGCAATAATTGTCAACGCATTTTCGTTAACAATTATTGCAAGCATGAAACGTCAAACTCGATGTTAATTTATGTTCGACTTTTCTGTATTGCATTTGACATTTACATATTATTAGTGAAATTGGGAAAATAAGTTGGAAAAAAAGAAAAATAGTTTCTTAAAATCGTGTGTAGTAAAATAATTTGTATAGTAATAAGCTTATGTAAATAAAAATTTGTTCGATTAACCAGATATTTATAAGTGAATTATGTTCTTCCTATGCACCTTTCCTGTTGACTTTTCCCATATTATGAGCTACGATTTCCCATAGCCTTAACATAAGTAAAGCAATCGGCAATATTGTTCCGTAATTCTGCCGGCGTTATTGCTGTATTGCCAACATATTTATTGCTAGTCGGGAAGGGGGTTAAAATTAAAACAAAAATAAATAAAAATAGAACCCAAAGAAGAATTACACACAGATTATACATGAATCTAATTACATACCATACACATGTGAGTAGAAATTACACACTGTCTAATTACACACAGATTGGCAACACTAAATGACTATAATCATGCAAAAATGCCGCGTCCGCAATTGTACTTTAGGAATAGAAATTAGAGTGATGCCAAGTTAATACAATAAGAATCAGTTTTCGTAGATGTTAAATTTAAAATTGATAAATGGTATTAAAATCTAAATTTTTGTGGGAGGTAAGTGCCATATAATTAATTCAATGTCAAATCTTAAATTGATAAATAAGTACATAGTAGTACAATGTAAGTTTTGGTTAACGATACTCGTATACGCAGGAGGCAAATGCTGTATAACTAATTAATTAAAATTATTTAACCCGCTTATATTTTCATGCGACTTTTCAAGAAATTTTTATTTACACAGCTGATTTTGCTTGAAATCATTATAAGTTTGCACTCACTATAAATATATTTAGTCTTGTATATAAATTAGTCTTTCAAATTTTCTCATTAGGTAGAGAAGTCTTAAGGAAAATGTTTTATTTTATATTAGTTTTATTTAGTCAAACGGTACAACCTTCTTTCCTCTCGCCTATTGTTGGTGGCTATAGTGTTAAAAATGAGGGTAGGTACTTAAAATATTTTTTAATAGCAGCAAAGTCTAATTCAATATAAAAAAGTTCAAGGTGTTATTAAATATCCATTCATGGTGTCGTTGCAGCAAAGATTCAACAACTTACTTGACAACAGACAGTTTTCCTATAAACATTTTTGTGGTGGAAGTTTATTGAGCCCGAAATGGATATTATCTGCAGGGCATTGTTTATGGAACAAGTGAGAAAATAGCGAACATGTATGCAAATAACTACATACATATATATATGAATGACTGCTGAACAATAAAAAGTCGTTTCAATAATTATTTTTCTATTTGCACGAGTGTTCTTTAAGTTGTTAAATTTGAAGTAAAATTTTATTACTTTACAGAAATATTTCAAGTGTTTTTGCAGTAATAGGACATGAGAACATTAAAACGATTCTTCAGGAAAATCTATTTGCAATTGAACGAGTGGAATACTTCTTCTACCAGTAGTAAGTTATCACTTAACCTATTTTGATATTATACATATTCTATAGATAAATATGAAAGTTCTACTTTTAATATGATTATTCGCCAATCATTTGAATAAATTTAATAAAGTTTCTTCAGTACGTATTGTTAAGACCTGGTGCATAAAAAATATTTTTGATAAATAATACGTTTATAAGAAGTACTCACAAACAAAAATATTTGTAAAGACAGTATGTCCGTCGGAAATTCCGTTAACTTTAAACTAACTTTAAGCTAACTATTTCGCAACTAGTACTGACTGACACTTGGATTACTTTTCAATGTAATCAACTGACTATTTTAACATTGCGATGTCCAAGGCGATAGTCAATTGTGCCACTCTGCATTACTTTTCTTTCAATAAACTTAAAGTTGATTTTTTAAATCACCTAGTAGTGAGTAAATTAAAAAAAATTTCTGGGGTTCGGACATGTATCATCAACTAAGAACTAATTTTGTATTTGTTCTGGATGACATTGCAGTTAGCTTTTAGTCAGTCAAAGAAAAGTTAACTATAAGTTAATTATTTTTGTAGTCAACCACACATTATCCGACAGCGTATTTACATATGTATATGTATATGGCAATATATCTATACATATGTATAACGCATCACTTTAATTTCGTATAATCCTTTATTTGCATATATGTATGTACAGCATACATATACATACATACACTTGATGCATTCCCAGTTGGCCACGTCTTTAAGACATCTTTGACGACGGGTACAAGACAATGGTAAGTCGTAGAAGACATATTAAAGACAACTCCATACAAATCGTTGACGAAATTTTCATACAAATGGCGGCGAGGTCACACAAGACCAGATGAGCGACATTGTCGCTCAGATTGTCCTCAACAAGGCTTTATCGAAGACAAAACGTGTGACACTGTCGCTCAGATTGTCATCAACAAGGCTTTATTGAAGACATAACGAGGGACATTGTCGCTCATATTGTCGTCAACAATGCTTTATTGAAGACACAACCTCGACAAGGCTTTATTGAAGACAAAACGTATGATGACACTGTCGTTCAGATGGTCCCCAACAAAGTTTTATTGAAGAGAAAACGTGTGACATTGTCGTTCAGATAGTCATGAACGCCGATTTCTTTTAAATTGTCGATTAGAAAACTTAATCTACAGACGACATGTCGTATATGAATCGTCGAAGACAATGTCGTCTAGGATGATTTGGACAACTGGGATTATTGCCACAGATCTGTATGTATGTTATAGACATATTAGTGCTATTTCTCTTTTAATAAAAATACTAACAATATGAACTATCAATCTATTGAAGTGCATAATTTGAATTTAAAAAAAAAAACTAAATCAAAATAGGTCCAGCCGTTTGGTCTGTACGTACACACAACAAACTTATAACACCCCTTTATTTCCATTTCATATGGAGTTTAGGTACATAATTAAATTATGTATGCAACACGATTTGTTTCGGATAGCTTTGGAACTAAATATCACACAGATAAATTAAAATTTAGTATTGTAATTTCTTATTTTTATCTATCGTGCGTCAAAATATATACTCGTATGAACTTAAAATGTTAAAATGTCCGGATGCATTTCCTTGCTCATTGGCAACTCACTAGTACACTTTAACACAGTGTTACCATATGTTAAAAAGACTAATATTCCCATCGGTTAAATTTCAAGATTGTTCTCCATGTTACAAATTTGAACAACGCAACATTTTCAAAGTTGTTATATAAGCAACTAAAAAAAAGTGTCCCAGGAACTACTTTATTTATCATTTGCTTTGTCCTTTGAAAAAGCTTGCAATACATAAAATGAATTTAAATAATACAAATACATTTGTACAAATACATATCCTGCTTCTTATTTTTTTAACAGTTTAAATGATTATTATAATATATATGTAAATTGTATGTATTTTAAGCACAAATTTAAAAAATGACATTGCACTTTTGCTTTTACGAGAGGCTTACAAACCAAGTAGTGTCTTGAATTTTAACAAAAATAATTTTTATGGAGAATTGCCTAGTTATGGTATGAAAGCAAATAGAAAAAGTAAGTCCAAATAATATTTTTAAACTTGCACTGTCTATATGTTTCAGTTAAATATTTAATGTACTATTACGAATCGTATGTACATACATATATATACATATGCACATGCATTAAATGTAAATTAAATTATATACGTACATATGTATGTACCGTGTACACATATTTCCTTTCCCCTACTATAATTTTTAGATCCTTGTAAAGTTATTGGGTTCGGAGCTACACAATATGCTGGTTTAATGCAGGAAGAGTTAAATGAAGCTAATGTTTATATAATAACTAACAATCGTTGTCGACTTCTTTTGGGTCATGTTTTGGCACCACAAAGGGGAGATAAGACTGTTTGTGCTTTAGGAGCGTCTCAAGATACGTGCCAGGTTGATAAATTTTTTATGTAACTATAACGTAATGAAATTGTTAAGCTCTTGTTTAAGGGAGATTCTGGTGGGCCTTTGCTGTGCAAATATCAAGAAAAATATTATATATATGGCATAGTATCACATGGTTTAACTTGCGGAGTTAAAGGAATGCCGGGTGTTTATACTGTTACTGGTCACTACCTGCAATGGATTGGGAAGATAATAAACGAATAAAGAAAATTATGCATGTAGAATAAGATTGACTTTATAAATATTCAAAAGTATTGTGAAAATGGAAATAAGTTAATTTTCGAGTTAATGATGCAGAATTAATCCTAATATCGTTCTTCATATTGTTTAAAAATGTCATACAAATATCTTGTTTACTCGACTCTTGAAAACAAAATAAAATTTTCTTTAAAATCATTTTCTGGCAAACTAGCTTTTTTTCAGTAAATGAGCGATATGTAAGATATTTTAAATTATTGTAGTTTCTCATTTTGATTTAATGCGTGTCAAAATGAGCACGAATTTAAAAAAATATTGATGCCGGTTAAACTTAACCAACAACAATAAACTATTTTATATCATATGTACTTATAAAAGTTTATTTATGTTTTCTTTATTACATTTCATGTTTTTTATTAGATTTTCAATTTGCATAAGCCACCCAAGTTGATAAATGAATTGCTCTACATAGGCTTTTATTACAAGTCTTATATTTGTATAGGAATCACAGCACAATTCCTCAAAACTTCCACAGCACAAGCTTGAAAATACATATTATATCTAGTTCACAGTTACAACTATTTTGAGAAATACTTACCAAGCTATTTACAAAAAACAGAGATATGGAGCTTATGAAAATTTTCAAAAGACAGTAATAATTCACGAGACCAGAGTTGTATTATTTCAAAAGTCCTGCGTTTATGTAGGATAGTGAATACTAGCCTTTAGCGTTGAGTTTTACATAATAAGGCCTTAATTTTTTTTAAATATTTTTATAATTACATAGTATATTTATTTTAGGCATTTATAATAGCGTCAATTTTAGCTACGAGTAGTCTGCTTATTCAATACGTGTAAATATTTAAATACGTACATACACATTTTTAATAATAAAAATACATAAATACATATGTATGTATGTATAGCGGAAATATTTTCCATAGACAGGAAATAATTTATCTACATATGCGTACGTATGTATGTGTTATTTCTTCTCTTGATCTTCTGATGTCTTCTTATCTTTTTTCTGATTTTTGGTATCTGCAGATACATCATTTACGCTATCACCTAATTTACCTGTGCCAGTTTCAGGCAAAGTAAGTGTGAGTAGACCAGCTACTAAAACGCAGCATCCACATATTGTAGTTGGTATATACCAGCCAAGAGGGCCCTAAAAGAAAATATATAGAACATTATACTTAGCTCCGATAATTGTTTAACTATTTAATTATATCCACCAATAAATCAACAGCATAAGGAGCCGTAATTGAGCCGACATGAGCCCATGTTGAGCAGGTGCCTAAAGCTGAACTACGTATTTCAGTGGGATATAATTCTGCCGTATACAACGTTACAACGGAGTAAGTAGCACTAATACCAAATCGGCCTAACATGGCAAAAGCAACTATCCCGGCTATATTTTCTTTTTTTTTATAATAAATTCATATTTACTTTTATTTTATTTTTTATAAAACCTTCTTTCCTTACTTACCTTCTGGTACAACTAGTACTAATAATAAAGCAATACCAGTTAAAAAGAATAAAGTCATTGTTGTCACCCTCCGTCCTGTTACACGTAACATAATGACAGGTACTAAGTAGGATGGTAAATCAACTATGCCCGTTATACCCACATAGAGAAAACGGCTTACAGCTAAATTTGAAGCGTTCAGTGCTGCAATAAATGAAAAGAATAAAACAGATTTGAGACAGATTTTTAACCATATTTATATATATTTATACCGGTTATATAGTAGCACAGCGATGTGACACAGAACATAAAGTAGGAAGTTAAAATTAATTTTCGTACTTTCGCAGTGGCAAATAGAACAATTATTTGCTTCAAAGGTCCATTTTTTATTTTCTGCCACAAAGAAGTTGATATCACAGGTGCTTCCTAAAAAGTTAAGGAATAGATAACCATTAATTGATTGGTGAAATACAGGTCGTAATATTCGCATAAATTTTTATTCATGAAAAAAGTTATAATACGACTTTTTATAGTTAAAGTTGATGCATGCACTTGCATGGGCTGAATAAAGCATTAATCATGATCGAACCTGTTTAATCTTTGTCATTGAAAAATATTTTTTTTTTAACGAATTTAAACATTTTTCAAAGCATTCCAATATGGTTTCGCAATCAAGACTTGTTTTCAGATGTTTGAAGTTGAAGGAATATTTTAAATAAATGAAAATTTTGTGGAGCCCATAAGCCCAACAATGATATAATAACGCAAACGGTATCACCTTATGAAACTACACCTTACAACTACAATTTGAAGCTGAAAAAAAGTCAGCCAATGTAGCAATGGTAAAGTAAGAAAATAAAAAACATGTTGGTTGTTGAGTTCTTGTTTCGACTTTGTTATTTGTTATTGAGCTTCTCATTTGTTTAAATTAAATGTTCTAAGAAGCTTTGGGTAAAGGTTCCCTGATGATCTGCATTAGCAACAATGAAATGCGCATAGGATCCAGCTAAACCCCTCAATAATCAATTTCAATGCATTTTTAATAATTTGGGATTATTAGTGCGTTTAAAAATTTTAAACTTAAATTTTAACAATTCCCATAAGTCGACTTTAAGAAAGGAGAAGGTTAACAATTAGTCTCTATTTTTTTTTTGGTGTTACTTTATAACTCGGTACATTTTAGACCGATTGTAAAAATTCTTTTTTTGTCTTATACCTGATTTACATCAAGCATTTTTTCATGAAATTTCATGAATTTTGTTGCACGCAACTTTTTCTATTTGCTAATTGCAGCGCTATAAAAGAGAATGTTGTATAAAAAAGGGCGTAGAATGAATCTCTGATGCATTTTTGACAACTTTTTTGATATAAGTTGCCCTCCCAGGCCTCCTATTGACAAATAAAAAAATTTCATGCAACTAATTTCATGAAAAAAAAAATGCTTAATGTAAATTAGGTATTAGAGGGTATAGCTTCCCATTGGTCCTATTGTAAAAAAGTTGGCGGTGACACACCCACAATTTTTTAAATTTAATTTTATGATATTCTATTTATGTATTTGATTGCTGCGGAACCTATAAAACCCATTTGGTTCTTCCAATTATACAATTTGAAAGTTGAAAAAATATACGGGGTTGCGCCTTTTAATTTTTTATTATAATATTTCATGCGGTTCTACTTAACCGATTTTTACGAAACTTACGACACACCTTGAGTTCTAAAATAGACACAGTCCTCCATTTAAAAACATGGGCGTAGTCCCGACCATTAAAATTTAATATTTTATTTTAAGTGGTTTTACTTTACCGATTTTCACAAAACTTAACACATGCCCTGAGTTCTGAAAAACACACAATCTTGCATTTAAAAAATGTCTGGAGGCACGCCCATTAAAATTAAATTTTCTATTTCACGTACTTCTTCTTCTGCCAAATCTTTGCATTGAAGTCGGTTTTTTGTAATAAAAAGAATTATTACTCTACTGAAGAACATTGCATTCTTACTATTCCCACGAACACTAAAAAAAATAAAGTTTATTCACTATTCGATATTATTATGTAGATTAATTATTTTCAATTGACAGCAAAAAGGTTTAATCTAATTCGAAGCGCATCAATAGGGTGGATTCACTAAGCCAGGGTGACTTTTATTTGTCAAATTTGGTTCGTGTGGGTAAACTTAAAACTATAATCATATTAGCGTTAACACCAAACACCCCACAAGTATTCAATATGTTCTGACAATGTTACCGTGCATTATTTTTACATTTTTTTTTAAACACAAACACAATTCGCAAAGCGATTAGCTTGTCTGCGAAAAACACCCAGGGTCTATGGTGAGAATCGAACCCACGACCTCTGGACTGAGAGGCTAGCATCGCTACCACTCAGCCACAGGGGCATACATATTGTATCAAACAACTAGATCTCTTACAGAAAAGATAATTATAAAGTACATACTCGTATATAAAGCATTATAAAAGATCTTACGATTTTCTTATCAGAGATTATAGAGGATTCCACAGCTGGTTTCACAATCTCATAATGGCTTTTTTCCTTAAACAATATTCTATATGCACGGTCGTAACGTTTGTTTGCTATCAGCCATCGTGGTGATTCGTTCATTAAACTAAAAAACAGAATATCGAAGTACAGAATAAATGTTTAAATAATTAGAGCGATTTTGCACATGCAAAGTTTACTTTGCGAAGATTTAAGTTCGCTGGCAAAAAGGGGAGAAGAATGAGAAAGAGTCCAGACTTTGATATACTCGCAAAGTTGCTTTTTTCTTCGTGCGCTTGTTTTGTTTTTCCTTCATTAAATATAATTTCTTCGTGGTGTAATAAAAATTTGCCAAAGTAAACTTTGCGTGCGCAAAAGTGAACGAAAGTTTAAAAGAAAATTTGAAAATAATACTTTGCGTGTGTAAAAGGCGAGTAATTTTAAACTCTCTAATTTCCAAGAAGGAAAAAACGCTAATACGTAATATTACACCTGTACCGTAAATCGAGTTGATATGAAATCGTACGGTTTCCAAAAATAAAAATGCTCCTGCCGACTTTTTTGAAATCAAATACGATTACTTTCTTTCAGATATGATATCTGATATATAAAATAAAAATTAGAAAAAAGTCTGAAAATACATATGTTTCTATTAGCGGAGCTAGTTTTCTAATTTCGTACGATTTCAAATCGACCCTATTTATAGAACAGGCCCAATTATGTGTGTTCATATTTATGTTAACTTGATGCCTTAATGCATTTAGACATTCATATTTAGTTAGTAATTAGCTCATTAATTTAGTAGAACTCGTTCCTAGAAATCAGGTAATTTAAATTCACTGGACTTATAACACACGGTATTAAAAGTTAATTCGACATTTTAATTCTACGTACTAGCAATTTAAAATTAGTAGAAGAGCTGGTATAGTTAAGGTAAGTTGTAAATATCTCCACGGTTCGACCAAGTAAGCAGCAATAGCTAAAATTATCATACCAACGGGATAAGAAGCTGAGAAGGCTATAGACATCCAAGAACGATGCTTTACACAAATGTTTTCAACAACTGTAAATAAGCAAGACATTGAATAGATTGTATCTTTAAAGTTTGTTTCTTAACCAAACTCATAGCAAACGCTGGATAGAAGAGACCCGATGATGCTGAGCCCAAACCAAAACGACCAATTAAAAAGAGAGAGTACCATGGGGAAAATGTACAAAAGAAACTGGATACAACAAAAAACGCTGCTCCCAAGGTAAATGATGATTTGCGACCAAATCTGTTTGGAAAAAAAATGAATTCATCAGTCTTTTAAAAACAATACATAAGATATTATTGTACTTACTTATCGGAAAAAATTCCAAAGGAAAAGGATCCAAAGAATTTTCCAAGTGAAATAAATACTTGGGCCGAAGTACGCTCTACAGCCCGATCACACACTAGATCCCAATCCGCTACAAATGTGCTTTCAGGAGCGGTATAGTTATGGGAACCTTTTGCTTTGCAGGAAACCTCTGTTGGCAAAGCACTTTCCGTCAGTGTTGAAGTATAATTGTAGGCGTCTTCGTAAGACATTTTACTTAAATGAACGTAATCCCAATCCCATACTGTACAACCTTTTGTAGTCAAGCCTTTTTGTGATATACTGCGTATTTGATCTACTGTCCAATTTGTGTTTTTAAGATCATCGATGCTACACCATTGATCATCTGGCAAATGACCGATCATAGTGTATGAGTTGACATGAAATCCATTTAAGATATTTGGCAATACACAAAGGAAAAATAAAGACCTGTATATAAAAAAATATATCTTAATTAATGAAATGTATAAAACTTTATATGTAAAGGATTATCGAGAGAGAAAACTAACAATTGTGTTTTTTTATAGCTCTTTGAAAAGTTTAAAGCTTTTCTGGCAATAAATAACGATTTGTTTACGCCACAAAAAATTAAATATTTGATTTAAACATAAAAAATAAGCAGACTTCATACGAACTGGGAAAGGGTAGGGGGGGGGGGGGGTGTGGGGATTATAGCATTCGATACCGAACGAAATGTCTTAAATAAGGCTAATGGCTTTGTTACCACTGCAGTGAAGTGCAATCACGTCCTTATTTTTCAATTAGTTGAGAAATAAAGCCATTTTCCTGCTTTACTTACGACATTATTTCAGTAAGTCGACGAAAATCTCGGCTGTAGAGCCTATTTCACCAACTTATTCAAATATCAATTCATATTTTAAAGTAATTTTCCATAAAAAATTCATTATATAAATAAAAAAATTAATGAAAATCGACATTTATATATGAATTGATATGTAAATAGAGTTGGTGAAATTGGCCCTTAATATTGTGATATTATTAATATTGTAATAGCATGTTAAGTTGTTTTTCTACTTCTCAAAATTGTTTGTATTACTAAGAGTAATTCCCATGTGTGTTGTTTTGAGGATGCCTGGTTTAAATAGAAATGTTTAAAAATTTCGTTGAACATCGAGGTCCGCGAGAAGGCAATCCTTCCCAGGAAATGTTTGTTGTCCTTTCTAAGTCTGGTTTCACACACTTAACATTTTTTTGATTAGCAACCTTTGAGTTTACTGGAGAGAAAGGAAAAAATCATCAGAGTCTGAGACTTATGTTCGTCAGAAATTAATAGGAATATGTACATTCAAAAAATAACTAGATTAAATTAAGGAAAACCTTATTGTTTGCATTAAAGCCTTTGAGGTATGAGTGAATGAATTAAGTAAAACGGGAAACACAGGACACTGCGACCGAAGTAGATCTATTGCATCCCTTGCAATGTGCTAGAGGACCTCATCTAGACATATTCTCCTGAGGAATCTTAAGATTGGCAGTGGGTCTACTGTTGGCAGTTCCCAATCCTCCAATAGGTGCTTGTCCAATTGCCTATATCTTCTGTGGCATAACGCCTCACAGTCCTTTGGAATATGCTCTGGAATTTCATCTTCGTAATCACAGAATCTGCAGAGGCTGTTACTCTCAATGCCAAGTCTGTTGAGGTGTTTTCTGAGTATGCAATGGCCTGTGAGGAAGCTTGTTTTTATAAATAGACATGAGAGCTATGATATTAGTAACTCTTGTAAAATACTGCAATTGTTTCTTAAATTTTGTTCTATTTTTATTCCCAACACTTTGAAAACATTTTAGTCGCCTCTAGCATTGTCGCGAATTGATGTGCATTACGCTTGCAAAATGCTTGCAAAATTTAATTTATTAAAAAAAATAAACTGAAGTTTTTTCTTAAGTTTTGGTTTTAGTATATAATGCCAGATTGTATCATTTCTTAGGAACGCAAATTTTTGCTTTAAACGAACAATTAAATTTGGTTTTTTTTTCTTAATAAAAAGTTAAAAAATTTTGCACTTTTTCTAGAAAAGAAAACGGCATAAGTTTGTATTCACTTGGGTACAATAACAGGTATCTTTGTGTTATCTGAGGTATTTAATGGAAAGTAGTACTTTTAGAAATATCTGGAACGTTGCGCATAATTTCGGAAGAGCAAAAACATTGTTACGTTGGTTTTGATTCATTTATTTTAAGTTTTAGTACATTTGAAAAAATAAACTTAATGATGGCAACATTATGGGAGAGAATGTCACGTGAGTGTGGAATTGCCCACATTTAAAAAAAATATCGTATGTACATACATATGTATATATTTTTAGGTCAAACCCTTCTATTCATTATTGTTGCTTTTATTATTGTAATCAGTATATTTTTATATCACGTGTACTCTTATCTGGCACATACTATGAAACTAACAAGATCTAAGTTCATACGGTGTGTCCCTGTCCAGACTTGCAATTTTTGTTGCAGCAATTCTTGAGTTTATTAGTGTGAGAGGTGAGAAGAGGGGCACACAATTTCATGTTCTCTGCAATTCTCTTTTGTTTTGAAACTAGTACTTGTTAATTTAAGGTTGTTAGTTGTATTTGACGTATTTTATAATTTTATTTATTCAGTTGTATGAAAAACACACAATAGGTATAACAAAAAGTAAATTGAATTATTAATTGCAAAATTAGAATTTGATAATGTGGACACTAATGCAATTTCAAAGCAAATTTTAAAAAAATTGATGCAACAAAAATTGCAAGCCTCGACGATGACTTATTGAACTAATTTTTGTATTCCAAAAACACACGTTTTTATCACTAAAATTATTTAAATCCATATTTAAATGCTATTTGCAATAATCATATTAATAAGAAAGTAGTATGTATGTATATTGATATTATATAATGTATTAGTTATAATTGTAAAGAAAACCTGGTTTTAACTTATCAATTAACGAATTAAAATACATATGTGCTATACAACGCATTCGAGTGTCAAGTCCAAGGCTTGATACTAATTTCATTTCAAATAGAGATGCGACAACCAGAATTATTGCTCACAATTAATACAAGTCGTTCTTATTTACACAAACAATGATACAAGGATGAACGTGTATCGCGTGAGCGATGACCATCACTAATTTCATAGACACATTGCAAAATATGAGGAGAGCTGCCGTAAAGGCAATTTATTTTTGCTTCCAAATTTTTTTAAACCTCTTATTTCATCCGTCTCTTTTTATTACCCGACAGCGCAACGCCTATGTATGTATGTACATCCAGAGAAAAAACAGCTTAAAATCAATAAAAACCATATTGAATTAATAAGAAACATTATTCCTACATCAATCTATTTGTCTTAATCCTGAGAGTGTTACTAAAGATATGGCTGTCTTCAAAACTCAATATGGCGGCCAACAGGCGCCATTTTTTACATACGAAAAAAATAAAAAGTCGGCGAACTATATCAAAATGGGTATCATTCGACAGGTATTTTAAAATCATTTCTTATAATTTTTCATTTCGAATGACCATTTAGGATATTTAACGGTTCAAAGTTGATCGCAGTCGGTTTTTTTTATTTTTTTTAATTACTACTTGTTTTTATTTTTGAATTGGACTCAATTGCTTTTCTGAAAAAGGTCCCAACTCTTCCCAGCAAAAAAATAATGGAGCATTAATAAAAGTCTCTTTTGCATTTTTATAGCTTCTTTTTCTGTTTTTATGTGTTTTTTCTATTGTAGTTTCTTATATCCCTTCCATAAAAACATCTCGGAAGGTGTAGTTTAATATAACACAAAAATAAGCGTTTCGGAAGCGCAGAAAAGCATACAGTGCATCCCTTCTGCCTTACGAGGATGCAATAACGTAAGCGAATGACGAAATTTAACACAAACACTACGAAGTCAGTCGGCTGTTTATATTCAAACTTTCAAAGTTTTTTATAGATCATAAATAAATATGTACTTCGGTAGTTCAGTGGGTAGTGTTCTAGCCTAACATACGGAAACCCTGGGATCGACACATTTTTTGGAATTGGTTTTTTTACAGAAATCGACTACTTACGATCGCAAATAATCGATTTTGGTCAAAAAATTAAGTTCGAAAATTGTGTCGCTTAAGCTTTTCTTGGCGGTTATGGCACGATATGCATGTACATACATATATACGTATTTTACAAGTTTTAGTATCCTATGTCATTTATATACATATGTACATATGTATATATTCCTTAGGAAGGTAACTACCGAGCCAGTAATTACACTGGTCTGCAACGAAATGATAGTGAAGCCAAAATATGATGAACACGAAGGGTTTTGCATGCTTAAGAGAAATATCTTTAAAATTTTTCGTAACTAGTATAACTAATATGATGTTAGGAAAGGCGTTTATGCTAATAAACATATTTCAGGCGAACTCGAGAACGGTTTTTTCGATTTGCACAAATGAAACACTGATAGAAGAGGGCTATAAGTCATGTTGCGTTTAACCCATTAACCGCCAAAATGAAACCAATGACGATAATTAACAAAAAAATTTATTTTTAATTTGATTGTGCTCAAAGTTAACATAAAGTAATGGAAAAATTAAAAAAAAAATAAGTGGGCGGAGTAAGGAGGGTGTACTCAATTTAGTATAGCGGCGGTTTACAGGTGGTATTTTTTAAAAACAAGATTTTTCAATACATAGTGTTTTCAAACATTTTTTGCACTGCCAGCAAACTCTTGCATGGCATACGACACATCTGAGTTGATTTTCTAACTTTTTGGGGTAGTGCCCTATACCATCTTGTGGCAACCCTAGGACCAATGAAGACGAGAGTCGAGCTTTAGTTTGCGTATTTTGCCGTAAATAGTATCTTGCAATGTAACGTCGGAATAAAAGCTGATCCATGTCATCGTTATGAGTCATTACATATAACCGCCAAGCGTTTGCAATAGCCATATCTATTATGTAGGTGAACAAGACCCACCACCATTTCTTACCTCGAATGGCAATTCTGTACAGCGAAATTGACTGATCTAGCTCATCCACTCTCGACAATTATGAACTTCATTTAAAGAAATAATTGATGTTTGCATATTTTGGGAGTTCCCTCTTTATTGTGAAAAATACACAAGTATGCTTTTGTATTTCTGGGGAAACAACAGTGTTGCCAGAATTCGTATGTACTCAATTGAGTACAGATATATGGGTTGTTATATTTTTGTCGTGTCTATTGTATTGTACCCAAATAAAAGCGGAGCGTTTCTTATATAATTAAAAACTTGAATTCACTTTTATTTTTAAAGTTTAACTTAAGCTAAATTAATTAAGGAATAATAAAATTTACAAAAATGAAGAATTTACAAATATAGCTGACAAGCTGTCTCGAGCGTGGTTCGAATAAAAAGAAAAAAGAAAATTCAAAATGGTGTTTTTTCTCTATACCAGTATCTAGTTACCTATTTGCGCATTATACAATACCGGTTATTTTTGGCAGTCGATGGTAGCAGGTTGCCACATTACTCCCCTCGGTGGTACAAAGCTATCGGAATCTAACCGGGAGCCGAATTGGTCTTCCTCTTCTTGTTGCCGTGGCTGTTGATGGTGGTGTTTCAGAGTCTGGTTTCGGGGAAATACCATTGGGTTCGTTCTCGTTACGTTCAAATGTTGCAAGATTAGGATCTTCGGCTGCAGTGTTTGCTTCGTTGGGCGTATGATCTTGTGAGGTGGGTAAGTTGGTTCTTGCTTGAGCTTCGTTTTGTGCATCAGATGCTGGCAGAAAACAGGGCTTTAAACGGTCGATGCTTACATTCGTTTTGTGACCATGTTTAATAATGGTGAAGTATTTTTTCAATCGTTTTACAACAAAAGACCCAATGTTGCATGGTTACACACAGACGTATGACCGAAAATGCTGTTGCCTCTGTAACTATGGGGGGTATAAATATTAAGGAATCAGATGCTCTTGATGTTCTTGGCATGAAAATACAGTGTGATGTTCGTTGGACTGAACACATTTTTCAAATTGCAAAAGAAGCATTCAAGTGCCTCGGCTTTTTGAAACGGTGCAAACAATATTTCACCCCATCTGATCTCTTTACTATTTATACCACCTATATCAGTCCGAAAATGGAATACAACTCTCATGTATGGGCCGGCGCTTCAAAGTCTATTTTGGGGCTGCTCGACCGCGTACAGGAGAGGGCGAAAAAGCTCATCGGTGACAGTAGGGTATCCAACTCTATTGATTCATTGGAGCATCGACGCAATGTAGGGTGCATTTCATTGTTCTATCGTTACTACAACGGAATGTGTTCTAATGAAATTAGGGAACTTGTTCCTGAAACCCGCACATATGTACGTACAACACGTGCCTCATTTAGAGCACATCCTTTTGTGGTCGATTGGCCAATGCATCGCACTACGCATTACAGAGAAAATTCCTTTTTTAGCCGCACTGTTCGTATGTGGAATCAACTACCTGCGGAGGTCTTTCCTGTCACTACCAGCGTGGGAAGATTTAAATCAAATGTACACAGACACTACTCCCTCTATCCTCCTTCCCTATAACCTATTTTCCTAGTTCTAGCACAATGCACTGCATGAGTAGGGTTTATCCCCTGAGTGCTGGTCCTATTTAAAAAAAAAATACGGACCATCGTACGGATGAGTGAGTGAAGGACGAACTGCGTCGTTTCTTACATAGACGTGTGAAGTTGCCTGTAGGCTCTTTGACATAAACGTTGCCTTCGTTGAGTGGTGTGTCGTTTGCGTTGGTTGGATGTTTCTCATTGACTCACGAAATTCTTTTACGAAATTACTATTGGCTTTTGTGGAGGTATTTCCGATAAAAAATTCTCCGGGAATTCTTATAGTAGTACCATAAACGAGTTCCGCTGGTGACGCATTTATGTCGGGTTTGAAAACTACGCGAAGACCAAGTAAGATTGTGGGAAGCTGATGCACCCACTTTGAAGTGTTATGACACAGAATAGCTGACTTTAGCGTTCTGTGCCACCTCTCGATTAAGCCATTTGCTTGAGGGTGATATGACGTCGTTCGCAAAAGAGTCGTTCCAAGCGTTTGCATTAATTCAGTAAAAACTGAAGACTCAAATTGTCTGCCTGGGTCTGACGTGATTCGCTGCGGTACACCGAATCTAGAGATCCAATGTGTTATCAGAGCATTTGCTACAGTCTCCGCGGTCACGTCGGGCATAGGGATGGCTTCGGGCCAGCGAGTGAACCTATCAATGATGGTGAGACAATAACGTTGACCATTACACAATGGAAACGGACCGACAACATAGATATTAATATGGTAAAATCCCTCTTGTGGTGGCTCGTACTTATCCGGACTAGAACAAATGTGTCGCTGTATTTTCGATCGCTGGCACTGCAGGCACGTCCTCACGAAATTGGCGATGTCTTTTCTCATTCCGTGCCAGCAAAATCTAGATGTTACAAGTTCTGTGGTCGCGCGCGTACCAGGATGAGCTAAATTGTGTAGCATACTAAGAATCTGGTTTTGGAAACGCTTTGGAATGTATGGTCGAATGCGTGAATTAGTCGTATCGCATGCTATCTGGACATTGCTCTCTGGCACCAACACATATTTTAACATAAGTGAGCACTTGTTTCCACTTAAATAGTTTTGTAACACTGGGTCGGTTTTTTGAGCTTTAGCTAAATCGTTGTAAGTTATAGTTTTTGATGAAAAGTCGTTGGTGTTTTCTACGGCTTGGATTCTTGAAAGCGCATCAGCAGTTGCGTTATCCTTTCCAGGAATATGTCGAATGTCAGTTGTAAACTGGCTGATGAACTCGAGCTGTCTAAGTCTACGTGGCGATGCCTTTTCCATTTTTTGCTTGAAAGCGAATATCAAGGGTCGATGGTCGGTAACCACGTGGCAAGAGCGACCTTCAATTGCGTATCGAAAATGGCAGATAGCATGGTAGACAGCAGTTAATTCTCTGTCGTATGTAGAATACTTTTGCTGTGTGGGCGTCAGTTTCTTAGAATAGAAACCTAAGGGTTGCATATTACAATTAACCCCTTGATGCAATGCTGCCCCTACTGCGGTGTCTGATGCGTCAACGTATATAGCTAATTCTGCATCAGGAACAGGATGTGCTAGTAACGTAGCGTTTGACAACTCATCTTTGCAATGTTTAAAAGCGATTTCAGTATTTGCTGACCATTTCAGCGGTGTCGTGTCGTTCTTTTTGTTCCCAACCATCATGTTTTGCAAAACTTGTTGGTAAACTATTGTGTGTGGTAGAAACTTTCGATAAAAGTTCATCATTCCGATGAATCTTTTTAGTTGTTGACAATTATTTGGCTTCTGGTATTCGTTGATTATGGCGACCTTTTCAGGCGATGGTCGAATGCCGTCAGGTGTGACGAGATGACCAAGAAAAGTTATTTCTGACCTACCAAACTCGCATTTTTTAACGTTAATTGTCAGGCGATTCTCCCGAAGACGTTGAAATACCACGCGAAGGTCCTTAAGATGTTGTTCCAATGAGGGAGAGCCGACAAAAATATCGTCAATGTATGGAAACACATATTCGACACCTCTAAACACCTCGTTAATAATGCGTTGAAATGTTTGCGCGGCGTTTCTTAACCCGAACATCATGGTGTTAAATTCGTAAAGACCGAATGGAGTACTTATTGCCGTTTTTGAAACGTCGTCGGCATGAATTGGTATTTGGTGGAATGCTTTTTTTAAATCTATTTTTGTAAATACATTCTTACCTTGTAAATTGTTGGTGAAATCCGTTAAGTACGGCAATGGATATCTGTCTGGAACAGTCTGTGCGTTTAGAGCCCGGTAGTCTCCGCACGGTCTCCAAGTTCCATCGCATTTTCGCACCATGTGAAGAGGACTACTCCAGTTGCTTTTCGATGGTCGACATATACCGGCTTCAGATAGAAGGGAGAATTCTTTTTTGGCTGCTAGCAATTTATCTGGAGGCAATCGACGGGGTCGGCAATAAGTTGGCTGTCCTGTCGTTTCAATTCGATGGGCGATTGGTGATTTCGTTTTCAATCCGAAAGGCGGGAGTATTGTTATGTCTTTGAATTCGATTAAAAGATCTGCAAAAGGGCTGGTAGAAGTAAATGTTTTGACGGCTGCAAAGTCCGTAGTCGGCGGAAATTTTAACGGCGCAACATGGCCGTTAGTGTTATCTATTAGACGATTGCGCCGCAAATCGATTAATAGATCATAATACTTTATAAAGTCTGAACCTATTATTGGAGACGTAACATCAGCAATAACGAAAGACCAGCAAAATATGCGTTTTAATCCTAGATCTAATTTAATTCTCCTTTCCCCGACGACTGTGATAGGTGAGCCGTTCGCGGCAAATAATTTTATTGCAGTAGGGCGTGTAGCTTCGTTTTTCGAGGCAAGAGGTAGCACTGAGACGTCAGCACCACTATCGACTAAAAAAATATTTTGAGAGTATCGGTCAGTTACTTGAAGGCGAAAAATTTTGCACTTTGTGGAGGAGTTTTCGCTAGACTTCCCCACGTGCTTACAAAGTCAATTAGGAGTGTGTGTTCCGGCCCTATGACTTGTTGGCTGTTTATATTTGCATGGGCTGCGACATTTTTTTGCGTTGTGTCCATACTTTTTATGATACCAACAATCTTCAAAATTTGCGTTTACGTCCTCGCGTGGTGATCTGTAATGCTGGGATCGGTTTCGATTGTCGGGGTGCTTTCGTGATCGGGAACGTGAGCGCGTCGTGAAACGATCGAATCTTTTTGTTAATTCCACTATAGCAGCGCGTAGTTCGCTTACTTCACCACTCTTATCCTTTTCCACCTTATTGATTTGAAACGGCGATATAGCATCTAGACCTTTTAGTGCTGCTTCGCCAACTGAACTGCCCGCGACACGCCTCATCTCAAAAAACAGCTCCGATGGTTTTTTGTCACCTAGAGGCATTTCCGATAAAAGCCGGTTTAGCCTTCGTTGTTCGCTGTCGGCCTTGCCTCACGAATTCGAAGCGATCATTCAACGGTATCGATGTAATAATGTGCGTAAGTTGAGCGATCGCCTCAGGCCTTAATGCTGCAAGCGCTGTGGCTGCTTTTTGTTTGTCAGACGTAATGCCACATGCGCTAAACCAAAATTCTAATGACGTAAACCATGCTTCGATATTTGTGACGCACATTTCTGGAAACGGTAAGCGAGCATAAATTGCGGACACATTGCTGGTAGTGTGTGTCGTTAGTGAGGTATTAATGTCGTCATCTAGTGAGGTCGTTGTGGCTACATCAGTTTTGGTTTCCATTTGTTCTTTACTCGGGGTCACCAATTATGGGTTGTTATATTTTTGTCGTGTCTATTGTATTGTACCCGTTGAAGGTTGCGTGTTAAAATCACGTCGGGGTCACCAATTATGGGTTGTTATATTTTTGTCGTGTCTATTGTATTGTACCCAAATAAAAGCGGAGGGTTTTTTATATAATTAAAAACTTGAATTCACTTTTATTTTTAAAGTTTAACTTAAGCTAAATTAATTAAGGAATTATAAAATTTACAAAAATGAAGAATTTACAAATATAGCTGACAAGCTGTCTCGAGCGTGGTTCGAATAAAAAGAAAAAAGAAAATTCAAAATGGTGTTTTTTCTCTATACGAGTATCTAGTTACCTATTGCGCATTATTCAATACCGGTTATTTTTGGCAGTCGATGGTAGCAGCTTGCCACAGATATATCTAAACTACGATAACTTTATAAAAATGAGTGGGAAGCAATTTGTTTCTACTTATTTTATAAATAAAAATGCTTTAGTTTAGGAAGTTGAGGTACAAAATAAATTAACAACACAGTAAAATTTATAAAAAGCGGAAAATACATACTTGTCACGTCACATCAATTTTGCACCAGACTAAGAGTTAATTTTTTAACAGTCTAAATATAAATCGACAGGTTTTTGTTCATTATTTCAATAGACTATGGTTCAGATTTAGCTAGCAACGCCAATTAATTACAGCAACTTAATATCAGCAGAAGCTTAAAGGTAATTTTATTCCTCACCTTTTTAGGTGGTTTGTTTATCCAAATCGGAAAACCGTTCATAACTTTTGGAAATTCGTTATTTCGGACGTCACATTATCCACGCCTATTATAAAAAATCTGTAATTTCAATTTATAGCTTTAAACTACAGTTCTATTTAAGGGACAAACAAATTTTTTTACAGACCAATGTTACTCAACATACAACTGCAAGAGAATCATAAAGCAAACAAAAATTCTTTTACAGAAAACGAATTTAAAATTTTCAGTTTACAAAGATGAAATGTGATTTGCCTCTCAAGAGGAAATTTTTACACAATATGAAGGTCGATATGACGATAAAATCTATATTAGCTGAAACGCATATTTTTGGTTATGAATAGGGTTTTCAATTTCCCGGCTTTTTCCAGCTACCAGGAATTGGTTTTTTTTAGTCATTCACGGGTATTTGGAAAAATATTATTAAATAACCCAAAGAATTTTGCTGAATTGTTATTAAGTTGCAGGTAATCGGTAATATTGCAGTAATAATTTTTTCGAAATAATTTTGGTAATATTACATTAGCAACATGGTACCAATATTATTATAATATTACAAAACATTATTAGATGATGTTAGATCTAGCAAAATTGTTTTTGTTGTTTTGTCGCGTTACAGATGCCATAAGGGTAGTACCAAAGAATATAAATTGTATAGAATACGCATCTGAGCTAAAAAAAAATTAAACATTTTTTGCTTACGCTTTGATGCGGGGGGAAAGTATAAAGCGCAAGCAAACACACACTGAGAGCATTATATTCTTTGCTCTTATCACCACCGTTGCCGTTGTGCGACTTAAGTCGCATTTTGCTACTTTTTCAACAGCAAAACATGAGGCCATTTGCAAAAAAACTATTTAAAAATATCCGAGTTTTACCACAAAAAGTACCGATTTTCGGAGGAAAGTTGCTGTTGCTGAAATAAAGCTTGTTTTAAGGATGATAAGTTTCCAAATTCTGCAGTTGTAAAGTCAGTGAATTACACCTTATTTCTTTATCTTTATAAAATATAATTTACAAAAAAACATATAGTATAAGCATTAATTAGCGTTACTAAACTTTTATCAAATAGACTTAAATTAGACACTTGTCAAAGATTAGATTCCAAGTGAAGAATTTGTTAAGAAATACAGGATGTTCAGTTAAAAAAAAAAATATGTATTTAAGAACTATGCATAGTTCTTAAATACATGCCTTGAAAGAATAGTATAACTATATTATCCTGTTCAGAATCGAATTTTAAAATTTTCTACAAAACTTTAAATGGTTTTTCCTCAAAGTAAATTTTTTGAGTTATGCTGGTTTTTAAGTAAATAAGTGAGATGAACCATGTCCAATATATGTATTTGTTTTTACAGTCTCCAATTTTTTTTTTTAAATCTTAAGTAATTGGGCAAATTACGGCACTCGATATCGATATGAAATGCCGCAACTTGACCACTCTTTTTTTAGATTTCATGATTTTTTTATATTTAGTAGCTATCTATAATAGTCGTCTCATTTGCAATTAGAAACTGCATTTGTAAATACTTTACTAGCCGGTATTATAGAAATATGTTCGTAGTTAATTAATTAATTATTCGAATTATTTTTACTTTTTTCATTTATAAATGAAAAATAATTAACTTCAGTTTTTCCATCTATATTTTACTTTACTTTTTTATGCTGATCATTTATATACGTACATATATACCTTAAGGCCCCAATTTTGGCTTCCAAATTTACTACATTTGAACCTATTTTAACTTATAAACATTTTATAAAAATAAAAAAAAGTTTTATTAAGATTAAGTTAAGATACATAATTTTTTAATTGTGATACTCCGAGAAATAATTTGCATTTGGAATCAAGGATTTGGGTGTTAGATTTTTTGCAATATTTTCACCATTTATTGGCTTTTCTATCTACCAAAACAATAAAATGATCGACATCATCGAGCCGAATATCGCCAACTGGACGAACAGCTCTTTTTCTAATACCTGATATGCTAAACTGTGTATATGATTGCCCAACGGCATACATTCTGTTAAAATGATACAAAGGGATAAATTTAAAAAACGGTCATAAAAAGTGTCATTGGCACGAAAAATGGTCAAGAGTGATACTTTAGTGTCACAACGGCAACGCTGCTCTCAACAATGCGAGCGTAGCATACACTGCAGAAAGAAATGAGAGTGAGTACGCTGGACGGATAGTACTGGCAGCGTTGCCGTTTTGGTTACTTGTAACCAAAATTGGTTAATTTTTTTCCAATGTGTACTTGTGTACTTTTTTTCCATTTTGGTTACTTTTTTGGTTGCAAAATATTTATTTAAATGGTTCATTTATGTTATATGATTTTATAATAATACTAGCTAAGCCGGGCAAACATTGTATTACCCTCAATTATGTTATATTTTTCAAACTACAAATTACTCCACAAAGTTGTCACTTGTTGGGTCAAAAACAAAACAAAAACCTGCCGGGTATTAACCCGAACCTGTGTTGAAAATTTCGGCTCCACAGTTCCAGAGATCATGCGTTAGGAACAAACTCACACTACGATTTTATATATATTATATATATTAATATATGTATGTATATTTTTCAACTGAAGTACAAATAAAACAGTATTTTAAATACATAAAAATTTTGGTTACTTTTTTTGCATTTGGTTACTTTTTTTGTATTTTGGTTACAAAATTTTTTTGGTCTTGGCAACGCTGAATACTGGTAATACCCATCATATAAAATTTTAGCTTGTATGAGATGCGCATTCTATATGATTTATATTCTTTGGTAGTACCGACGAAAAGGTATAAAGTATATTTTTTCTAAGTGCAAAAAAAATTAACTTGAAAGAAATTTTTTCTTTATTTTTCTTTACGTTTCAGGTAAAAATAGGTCGATTCCAAAAAAAATAGTTTCCTTCGAAAATTCAATTATTTCTATAAGTCTAAAAAAATAAATTTTTAAGAATTTTTTTACAATTTTTGAAGTTTCAGGCGAAAGTATGTATGTTAATTCCAAAATACAAATTTTTTATACGCCCTTATAATTTCCGTGTGCAATATTTCCTCAATATTGTTGGCAAGACAAAAGAGCGGACGCAGGAATATTGCAGGAATAGTGCAGAAATATTGCCTGTGATATTACAACGTTACGAAACAATATTCCTGCAAAATTCCAGCAATATTTTGTGCTCTATGGGAAAACTTTTTTACGTAGTAGAGTAGAGTATACTTTTTCAATGCGTTTCTTTACAGTTCTTATACTTTGTCTGGTATTGTACAAATATTTTCATTATTTTTGATCCGGCAAGTTGTGAAAATGGCCCCAAACAGTTTTTTATACATGTATTCAAAATTTCAGCTCAATCGGAAACTGGGAAGTGGATCAAATTTAATTTGCAAGATTTGATTACGGACAGACAACGGGACAAGTGAAACTAAATAAAAGCTTGTAAAAATTTAGTCTTTTTCTTTTTTTTATTAACAATTTTTAGTTATATGTTGTCAACCGAATTTGATGGCAATTGAATTCTAGTGCTTGCATAAAAATCACATAATTTAAATATGAATGTTAACCAGTCGTATTTGAAACATGTATGTAATTACATGTGAAAATACATATACATACATACATACATATACGTTAGGTATGAGTAATATTTCTATACCTGTTACTTAATCACAGTGATTTAAAAATTCATGGTCACTACTGTGACTGAATTTACGGGATTTATGTAAACTTCTAAAAAAATTATAGATGTGATTTTGCAACTTTAGTACAACAATTTTGCTCAGATAGTTAGTCTGTCTTCTGGGACTTTTAAGTTTTTTATGTTTTTTTTTACCAATATTGATAACTAAACTTTTACTGCGAGTTCATAGAAGACAAGTAAAAATTCAATGTAAGTAAACTGGCAGTTAATCTAGATAACCTTTTATTATAAAAATAGAATAAAATTGTATGTAATGTTTGTTCTGCTAATTTACGGCGACACTGTAGTTTTTATTTTTGTTTTTATATTTTCTAAAAGAAATAAAAAGTAGTTGCTTGTATTAATTAGAAATGAATGATGAATTAGAAATGTCTTGCGATCCAATGAATCAATACCGAAAAATAGTCTTGTGTAGTTCATGAACGAACTAGTTCAAATGAACGATTCAGTACTTTGAACTAAGTGAACTAGTTCAATTGTTTTACGCTCACTAGTTCAATTTTTGAACTAAGGACTAAGACACAAAATGAACTAACACAGATGCTGTGAACTAAATGTTTTCAACGTTTTGCTTTACTTTTTCACTGTTTGTGTGCTTATCTTCTATACTCATCCATATGTATGTATGTATGTATATTTAGTTCTTGTTCATGGCTTGCTACTACCACAAATGCAATAAACAAGTAAACAGAGAGGGTAGTATAACCTATTCACAAAATATATTTTGGATTTATGAGATTTTAAAAAATTTGTTTTATAAACCCTTTATAGAGCAAATTTATTTATTAATTAATTAATTTTATTTTCATAAAACATTTTAATCACGGAATCTGTCTTTTTAATATTGTCAAAGACCACAACACTCATACATATGCATGTAGAATTGTAGATGTAAAATCATTGAACTAAAAAGACCTAACTAGTTCATTGAACTAAAAAGAGCGATTGAACTAAATGAACGAACTAGTTCATTTACAAATAATGAACTAAAATGACCGGTCACTGAAATGAACTGAATGGCACAAGTCTATCGAAAAAGAGAAATTAAAATTCTTGCAGCGGTAGGATATCTCATATGTATACACGAGGGAGGGTCAGCAAGTTCATGAATTTTTTAATGAAACACGGGTTTTGGGATACAAAATAATTTTATTTTCCACCGTAGCCTCCTTTGAACTCTGTAAATTTAGTTCAACTTTTCTAAAACTTTTTTATCCGTTCAAAAAAGTTAGATTTGTTGAGGTCATCAACGTTGAACGAGAAAAAGTCACTCCGGCCTAAATCCAGAGAATAGGGTGGATGAGAAAGCAATTCGTAGCCCAATTCATGGAATTTTGCCATGTAAACTGCATAAGTCTGTACTAATGCATTGCCCTGGTGGAAAGGAACTTTTTTCTTGTCGTTTTTTTAAATCCTTATTAAATCGATTCAATAGGTTTTTTTTAAGATAGACAATCTAATCCACATGCTGCGTCGCCACAACTTTGACCTTATTTGGCGCAGGTTCACGCCGAGAAACCCACCGTTTTGACCGCTGTTTCGTCTCTGGCGTGCTATAGTGGATCCACGTTTCGTCCACGGTTACGAAATGAAGCAAAACTTGTCCATCTTGCGTTTGAATAACGCCAAACAGTATTGCGAAGTTATCACACGATTGCGTTTGTGGTCACATGCGAGAAAGAGCTGCACCCATCTTGCGGAAAGCTTTATCAGAACCAAGCTATCTTTCAAAAGTGAAACCACTGAGTCATGTAAGATGCCTATGGCTTTTATAATCTCTCGCTCTTTCAATGGGAATTTTGAAGAGTGAAGAGTCCCCATAGTATATATCTAGCTAAGCCTTGGTTTGAGTGATGGTGATGATGAGCACACAAAATTCACTTTTTTCATTCTATTCTCACATCAGCAATCTGCTATAATGATTATCAAATACAAGTGCTCCGCTTTCAGTTAAAAGGCAAGAAATTAAAAAACTAACGGGTTTATCAACCCGTCCTCTTGGTAAAATCATTGAAAGTTATAATGCATTTACATTACAGTGCACTCGGGAAAACGTCAACACTAGTTTACGTCAACATCCCAAAACGTCAACCCTTAATTTTTTACATTGTCTACTCTAAAACGTCAACCAAACAACCAAACCACAAAGCTCTAAAACGTAAACTTTAAATAAATCAAAATTCTGAATTAAGCAACAGTTAAAATACACAGTTTTGATCACACACAGACATTTATTTTATGAAATTAGTTAAGAATTTGGGTATTCCCCTTATAAGTATGTAGAATAGAAAAGAAATTGTATCTCTATGTGATGTCTTTTTTATGTTGAGTTGCTTTTTAACCCCCGACTAAAAAAAGGGGTGTTATAAGTTTGTTGTGTGTGTGTGTGTCTGTGTATCTGTGTGTCTGTCCGTGTCCACGTACAGACTAAACGGCTGAAACGATTTTGATTTAGTTTTTTCTGTTTGAAATTTGACTTGATCGGGAGCTATGTTTGATGAAAATCGGTCCAGCCCTTTAGAAGATATAACATCTTTTCTGAAAAAAGTCAGGGGTTTTAAAAATTTGTAATTTTTGTTATTTTGTATTTGTTTATGTTTCGTTTTATTTATGGTCAATAAAAACGTTTTAAAGCACACTATCAATATGTTTTTTATTAAAAGTTTCTACATTCATAAACGTCAACAATTTGTTAAACGTCAACACTCGCGGTTTTAATTAGTTGACGTTTTCCCGAGCGCACTGTATATCGAAATTTAGTACTTACGAGATTTCGAGCTAAATCTAACTGCTTTTAAGGGTTCCGTACACCAAAGGTGAAAAGGAACCCTATAGTTTTCGCTACGCTGTCCGTATGTCCATCTGTCCGTCTGTCCGTCACACGGTATTTTCTCAGGAACCGTAAGAGCTACGGACCTGAAATTTGGACACAGTATGTAGAACCTTTCCCGCTACAACAACAAATACATGAGAATTAAAAATTAAGGGGTGTTCCAAAACGAGCAACGAAAAATGTTAAAATCCCATGTAATATACATACAATTGTATGAACATATGTATATTGAAACTTGAAATTTGTAAAATTAGTGTATTTTTATACAGACTACAACAATTAACACTAAAATTTAAAAAAATTAAAATTAAAGGGTGGTCCATCAGTTAATGCAATTTTGACTATGTAATTTTGACAATTTGCTATATCTTGGAAACCGTAAGCCAACACTTGAAATTTTCAAAAACGGTAAAACTAAAAAAACCGAAAATTATAAAATCGCCAAACCAAAAAAAAAAAAAAAAATCGCCATATTAAAATAAAATTTCTAACACTAAAATAAATCGCCAAATTCGAAAAAATCGCCAAAGTGAAATAAAACGCCAAAAATCGAAAAAAAATCGCCAAAACAAGAAAATGTCGTCAAAACTAAAAAAAAATTTTAAATAAAAAAAATCGCAAAAATGAAAAAAATCGCCAAAAATAAAAAAAATCGCCAAAATGAAAAAACGCCAAAAACCCAAAAAAATCGCCAAAACAAGAAAATAAAGTGTCAAAACTAAAAAAAGAGCTAAAACTTAAAAAAATCGCCAAAACCGAAAAACCGCAAAAACCGCCAAAACAAAAAAACCGAAAGGACCCCAAAAACGAAAAAAATGCCAAAACTATATATTATATAGGATGAAGTTTGTATTAAATTACATATCTAGTGTTCGTACGGAACCCTTCGTGCGCGAGTCAGAGTCGCACTTTACTGAATTTTTACTTGATTTCCCATACAAAACAAAATCTAGTTTGTGAGTAGATTTGTAGGTAATCCACTCAAAATCTAATATTTTTATTTTATTTTTACTACGCTCTACAACATATTTATATAAAAGATGATTGAATTAGCCACGGTCTGCTTAAAAAGGTGTGTGAATTGGATACATTGCAGTTGTTTGGTTGTAGTTTTGGAAATTTTTTGTTAATGGGTTTTGTTTTGGATAACAAAGTCTTGATAAATGTCAAAAAAACATGGTGTAAACGGTATAGATTTTTATAAAGATTTTAATTAAAATCTGCTAGATTTTGTGCAGGTGTAAATGCCCTATTATAGAATTTTGAATGTAACTGACTTTTTCGAAGCTATTTATTTACTGAAATATATTTTTAATCACTATATTTGAAAGAACACATTAAAAACTCTGTTTACATACAATGTATGTATGTAGTATATAAAAAACAAAATCATTTGATAAAGATTTCGCAATAACAAATGTCAATCAACTGTTTTTTTCAATAATTTAACACCAATTAATATTCGACAAGGTGTTTACTTAATAAAATGTCACAAAAATTTTAATTAATTAATAAATTTAAATTATGCAGGCAGTAAACAAATTTTGTAAACAAAATTTCGAGGACTTTTGTTAAAAATTCTAACAATATTAAATTGTTCTGCTGAATATGGAGCTGTTGTGCATGAGGAAATAAATTACATATTAGGAAATCTGTAACAACGTACAATATAACATACACATACACAGTCGTTAAGCAGCTCTGGGTTGAAGAAAAGCTCTCGCGTCAACGTAATTATTTCTGAAGTGCGGTCAGGCTTGTGTGTGTTTTTGGGCCTTCGAAAGTTTTTCTTCTCGCTCGCACCGGTTGACTGCTGTCAGATATGGCGATTTCTCGCCAAACGTGGCGATTTTTCAACTTGTTTTGCGATATGACGATTAATAAATTAGTGGGCGATTTTATTGGCGATAAATAAATTCTTTGGCGATTATTATGGCTATTTTTTTAAACAAAATTGAACTTAAAATTTCTCTAATTCAGGAAAATTAGTAGTTTCAAAAATAAATGCTACCAAATGATGATGATGATGATTTTTCTTATATTAATTATAACCGTTAATGCGTTTTGAATTTGGATGAGAAAAATTTACAAGAAATAATTTTTGGCGATTTTATTTCTAATTTTGACGATTTTCTGATAAATTTTGATACGATCATTTTATAAAAATTTATATTAAAAAAATGTTGTATAAAAACAAATTTATTATCAAATATTTATTAAGAAAAACTACATAAAACTGATGACTGATCTGACAACCCTGGATGACTGATCTCCCACGGATAACCGTATAATCTTGCGGGTTTTTTGGAATTTCTTTAACAACAACGTTGCTACTTTCTATGTGAAGGCATAGGTCGTGTATATTAAGTCAAAAAAACTTTTTTAAAATACTGTTAATAACATCTTGTGCATATGGTCTAGTTATACTTTGCAAATTTATTTTGTAAAGTATTTATGAAATAAAGAAATAAATACATACAAATACATATGTATGTATGTATATGTATGGATACGTACATACATACTCTATTAAAAAATATATCTATTCTGCCCTAACATACATATGAGTAAAATTGCATGGTATTCTTATTGAAATGCGAAATATATATGATATTGTATACTATTTTCCGAAATTTCGTTTATAAATGAAAACAAAATAATTTTTTAAATTTATAAAATATTTAAAAATTAAAATTCATACAACCAACTACAACAGAGCTCGTATGTACATACATACATACATATTTCGCTAATGACATTCAGAACATGTTTTCACTTCAATGCCTTCTTATGCGATAAATGCATGTGTAGGTAGACACAATCATGTGAATGATGAAATACGAGTATAAACGTTTTGCATTCACGTGCTGCAATTTAACAAGTTTTTAATACAGTAGTCAAGTTCCTGTAGAATACATTAACAACAAATTATTTGAAGATTCATTTTCACAGTAAATCTTTAAATAATTCTCTTGTAAAATTAAAATTATGTATTTATATATATCAAAAATTTTGGAAAACGAGCCAAAATACTCGTAAAATTAATTTATTTGAACAAATAAAAGCTTCCTTACCAGAGCTTTTCTTTTCCCGGACTTTTTAATTTCCCAGGAAAGGGGAAATCATTTTTCAATTTTCCGGTGCAGTACATACAGATACAAATTATTATTCAGTTCAATTTATTAAAAAAAAAAATGCAAATAATAGTTCATGAGATCTATTAAATAGTTTCAGTTCTTTATGCATAGATATCCTTAGCTGAAATGCAAAATCACGTAGCTACACTTTTTTAAATTTTATAGGAGAGAGAGAAAAAACTAAACAAAAATATTCTAGTAACTGAAGAAAAGTTTCTTTATCTTAATTTTTAATACGGCTGATTGCTATGGCAAAGGTGAGAAATTATTAAGGACATGTTTTTCGATGTAGTACTCAATAATTTATTTAAAATGCAATTTTTAATTAAAAGAAAACAAATAATAATTCATGAGAAAAGAAAATTATATATTTTCAGTTCTTTATATAATAATAATACATGCACTAATATCGTTAGCTGAAATGCAAGTGACTCAAGTAAAAAGTTTCTTTATTTGAATTTGTATACGGCTGATTGCTATGGTAAAGGTTTGAAATTTTTTTCCATGTAATACCCCATAATTAATTTTAAAGGCGATTTTAATTTTTTTCATTTTTATTTTATTATGATTTCTTATTATTTTTTTACCTAGTTTTGCATTTCAGCTAATGATGTATTATAAATAAATGCAAGATCAATTGTAGTGATATACAGCATATTTTTTTTTTTTGACAAACTCAGTTTTATTGATGCCAATGTGAAGTAGAGATATATGAATTAATAATGGAATATGATATCGGGCAAATGTCCACCTCTAGCACGACGGCAGACATCCGCTCTTTTCACAAAAATTTGAACTGTGTTTTACACCAAAGCTTCGCTTATCTCGCCAATGCAGTGCCGAATTTCATCTTTCAGAGCGTCAGTCAGTTGTTTATGGTTTGTTCAAATTAAAATTCAAAAATTTCACAATTAAAATTCTTTGTTTAAGAGTGGTGATGAAAATGGCTGAAATTTCCCAACTTTTTACTAAATAAATGTCAAAGAATGACAGCTGAATTCTTTGCATTTCATCGTTTGACAGTCAATTTACTTCCTAACCTCAATTTGCACACCCTTTATAAAAAAGTAACAAAAAAGAAGACCGATTACATCACACAAAAATAGAATATTGCTTTGAAAATAAAATAATAAGCATTAACAGAATCGTTTGACAGCCTGTTTCTATCTAGAAATACATATGTGCGCACAAATTAAATTTGCCATTATAAAATATAAAAAATCCCGGGAATTCCTGCACAATTTTCGCGGTTATTTTTCCCGGGAAATACCGTATGAACGTATGACGTAACGTGACAAGGGGTGGAAGTTTCTTTGGAAATGCCCACATGTCTGTTTTTTCGCCACGCAACAAAGTGTTTTAAGTAAGTTTTTTCATTACACCTCTGGAATATTCCATATTTTTTTAAATTAATATAAATTAATAATTACAGAACATTATTATTTACATCTGTTTTTAGTAAGTACTCGTAAACGGCATACCCAAAAAAAAATACATAATAAATTTGTAACAATAGTTTTTAGTAATTGCCACAATTTGCTCATATTGAATTACTTTATTTCAAAAAAGCTGAAATAAACTACATACTATACATACATATGTATGTATGTATGTACGTAATACATACATATACAAAACTAGACATGTCCTCAGTAAATGATTTCGTTTAGAGCCCATTTAGATGAAGGCTGGCCTCGCTGCGACAACGCTTACGTTCCCTTTTGGATTCCCTTCTTAAATCCACGCGCGTTTACATGAAGACTTTTTTGTCGCAATAGTCAGGCGACTTTTTGATATTAATTTGTTCAATATTTTTATTTTTTGTAATTTACCACCAAAATACAATAATTCCTTTTCTCTCCTTACTTTATTTGTTTATAATTTTTATATTATAACTGTTTCTTTGATGCATGTTATAAAAAATTGGTCTAACTGGCAGCACTGTCTGTACATAGCACACAAAAAATACGAGAGAAAAAAATTTGTGAGAGAGAAGAGATAAAATTGTCGCTTCAATTCCCAGTACATGCGACTTTTGCTACCCCGCAAGCTTCTCCTCACTTCAAGCCTAAAAACAAGACTCGCAGGCGACGTGTCGCAGCGAGGCCACCCTTCATCTAAACGGCCTCTTATAATTTTTTTCGGGCTATCCAGGTACACATATATGAAGTCACGAAATATTTTCAATCAAAACCAGTTCGATCTTCCTTAAAAAAAATAACGAAAACTGACTTTGCCTTGCTAGTCTCTATATAGGTAGTTCAGTATTTTGCCTCTCCTGTAAAAAACAGTTAACGGGACTAGTCTGTTTTTGTTCGCCAGCTCCTCAAATAATTTGATAATATTTAATTGCCCGAATTAATTAATTAAGGCAATAAGCAATTTTTTCTGTGTATATAATTTTTCATTATTACAAATTTGTCAACTCAATTTTGCATACGTGCGACAAAATAACACCTTTAAGTAGCGCCAAGTTGTAATAATGGCTCAAGTTTGTTAATTTGTTTTTTTTTTTAATGAAAATAAAGGCTAATTCAGTTTTTAAACACTTTTTTACATACTTAAGTAATGCTTGTAAAAACTCATAGATACGTTTATGCGATTTTAAAAATTAAGTAATTAAATGGCACCAAAGTCAGGGAAATTTTTACTTGCCTGTCGGCGGTATATCTTTCACCTGCATGACGACGAATTAAAATAGGATTTTTAAAATACTGTGACATTATAAACAAAAATTAAAATACTCAACTACAAGTACTGTCACTACACGTACTGTCACTTTTCCTGTAAAAAGATATATGAAATGGGTTGACCTTGCAGGTCATCCTTGAAACTTTCCGCTAAGCTACAGGTTTTGGTAAGATTTATGGCACCCAAAACACTATTTAAATTTAGCTTTTGAAGTTATTAGAAAAAAAAGAATATTTTTCGAAATTTTTCGTCAACGATATGTCTCGAACGATTCACCCAATTTTAATCAAATTGATAGAAATCAACGTCTCTTTTTGAGGTTAAGAACTGATCAGTTTTTGAACTTGGTTGTTCGGCTTAGTAGTTTAAAATTAAAAGTAACAGTTTTTATTTCAATATTTTATTTTTATTTAACGCGTGTCAATATGAATACGAATGTAAAAAATGTATATGTTCTTGGTTTAATTAAGCGACACTTCAGTAGACATTAACCACAATTCAAAAAAAGCTTACAAAACCCCCAATATTTGTAGACAAACTCTCAATAAATTATTGAGAATTGCAAAACAACAATCATAGTAGGCTAAGAAACTTTTTCAAAAAACAAAATATAATATTATTCAGCATGTGTTGAATATTTTGTTTTCCTACTAAATTTTTACATCAAGGCAACCAAAGGCTTAAATATTAGTGTTTCATGTGATAGTCAGCAATATTTAATTTGTTCAGCTTTTCAGCGGTCGAATTTAGTTCAGAGCAAGTTTTTGAGATCGAGATTAGAGATTTATGTAGATGGTCGATTACATGGTTTTGCTTGCTAGTTTGTTTAAGCAGTAGTTTGTTCTATTGATTCAATATCACATTAAAATTGGGAACATACACTGATGTAATACATGTAAATACATACATATGTACATACCCTGTCGGAAAATGTGTGTTTGACTACAAAAATAGTTCACTTATAGTTAAATTTTCTTAGACTGGCTAAGATTTCAGTTTTATATTAACATTTTGCTGTTGTTATTTTAGATAGAGCCTTACCTGAGTGGTAAAACGTTGAGTACACAACGTGTGATTATACATGTTCGAAATTTTTTAAATTTACTGACTACCAGGTGATTTAAAAAAATAAACTTTAAGTTTGTTGAAAAGTAAAGCAGAGTGACACAATTGACTACCGCCTAGGACATCGTAATGTTAAAATAGTCAGTTGATTACATTGAAAAGTAATCCAAGTGTCAGTCAGTACTAGTTGCGAAATACATAGTTAGCTTAAATTTATTTTAAAATTAACGTAATTTCCGACAGGGTACATAAAAAATAATTTAAAACAAACAAATAAAATCAGGGATAATAATTATTCCTGACTTTTTGAAGAAAAAAATTCAGTGGCCATTAAACAGAAAATCATCATTTTTTCGCTAAAAAATATAAATATCAAAAATAACTAGCCATTTTCTTTTTTTAGTTTTTGTTAATATTATTCATCTATTTTCTTTAAAACATACAAAATAATTTACTTGTAAATATTGAGCTAAGTTATACATAAAAATATATATAGTTTCTCCTTCTTTTCTACAAAAAAATTGAGCTGTGTTAATAACATTATGACATTAGCATAACAAAAAATTTACCACTATTTTGTTCTTCAGTATGTCAAATCTGAGAAATTTCAACTATCACTAAACTGCATCAAATGCGATTAATACTAGATTAAATTACCCTGTTGGGATTTGAGCTAACTTAAAAGTAACTAATGGTTAATCAGAGACGAGTGACAACTGATTCAAAAGCTAAAGGTAGAATTAGTAAAATCGTATCATCATTCTACTTTACGTATCGTTCAACTTTATGCACAAGTTATAGAAAATGTAACAGTTTGCATAGCACATTTTTTTTGTCTGGCATTAAATACGGCGTTTTTGACATTCGCTACAGAGAAATCTGTTTTCTGCAGATTCCTACGTCAGCAGTGCTACCACCAAATATTTTATAACTAGTAACATGCATTGTATATGGTACGGTTTTTGTCAGCTGACACGCAACATCACGATACAATTTTACTAATTCTACCTTAACTCATTTTACATGTTAAGTGCTATTCATTTTTCCACGTAATATCCTCAGAACGAGTCAATACTCACTCACACTGCATAAGTTTCAAATAACCACAAGTTAGCTCATTTCGAGTGAGTTTTTGGATGATAAAATGCAAGTGCAGTATTAGCTAGCTGCGAACTGACTAACTAATGCTTGGTCAATTATAACTTAGTTTGTGGTGCATCAAAAAGAAGAAAAAAAGGACTTTCTTTAGCTAACCATTATTTTTAACTTACTAATAATTAACATTTTTAGTCAACACAAATTTGAAATAATTTTAGATTTTTTTTAGAGACGAGAATGGGTATCGAACCGTGATCACTTTGTTTGTCAGCCATCATACTTAACATGCTATTGCACCATATAAAATAAAGACGGCACAGAGTTAACATAAACATTAATTTTATGCTGACATCTTCTCGATAAGCTTTGACTCATCTCTGCATCAGCTTTCAATTAGCTAAAGCTTAGTTCAAAACTTATCGAGGAGATGCTAGTTGTATAAAAACAACTCATTAATCTCAGCATCAGTTTTGAGTTAGCTTAAAGTTAGTTCAATACTTATCGGAAAGAAGACAGTTCTACAAAAAGCAACTGACTCACATCTGTATCATTTGTGAGTTAGTTCAGAAGCTAGTTGTAAATGAGTTAGCAAAAAGTCACCTATATTTTGAGCTAGCTAATAAAAATCCGACAGGGTAGTTTTCGGATCATACATACATACAATGTATGTATATGTATATGTTATGGTACATATTATTTTTTTTTAATTTTAGAGTTTGAATGAAACTAGTTAATAAAGCAATAATAAATTTTAAAAATGTAATATTACCATACAAATTTTCCACCAGTTCCAATACGTTCCAATTCATTTGTGACAATTTCTTTATAAGCTTCTTCACTTATGCATGATTTTGATTTTTCCCCTTGATCTTGAGACATTTTTATAGAGTTTTATTTTAAAGCGCGACAACAAAACGAGTATAAATTACAACGAGAACGCACAATTTAATGTAAAAAACACTTTATTTTTGGACACATTTGTACATACATACATATGTACTATGTTATAAGTAATTAATAAATTTACATGTAATTTCAAATTCAACTGATTTGTTATTTTTAATATTCTTGTTGTTGCTATTATCTATTATTATTTGTTTGTTAATCCGTTACTTTGTTGACACCTAAACAAAAGCACTGGTTAATTTGACAATTTTGTAAATTTACATATGAATGTATGTAAACTTTTTTATTTTCCAATTACAAAATAATACATATCCTCTCTTTTTCTTTTTCTGTGTCTACTTTGGTACTTTCACTCTTTTTTTTTTTTTGCCGGGCGGCGCGCTGGTCTGCGTTGCCAAATACTGTCTGTATTCTCGAATGCAACAATATGGAACCACAACAACATGTGCTTATTTTAGAGAGAAATGTAAAATATAGTTCCACACATTTTTTCTAGATGCACTTTATTAGAAGTTAATATGCATGCTTTAGTTGCTTTAATTGTTAAGTATTGTAATTTTATTTATTTTTTGCATTACATACTTTTTTAATTTACTTTCTCCATTATTAGTAAGTATGTATATGTACATATGTATGAATATTTCTTATATTTTCTTCTTCCTTTATTAAAAATAATCTTCTATTCAAATAGATATGCAAGTGATCGTGATGAATGCGTTGTACTGACTAAATCCGACACAAACGGATCACTTTATTATATGTGTTTATTGTAAGAAACAACAAACTCAACAACATCAGAAAACAAGTGTTGTGTTGTTGTTTGTACAAGTATGTAAATATGTAAGTATGTTTAATAACCCTGTAGTCAACTTTGAACCATATGTCTCTATGTCAATACTTTTTCTCCAGCGACAATTGCACTAGTTAAAATGTCGACAACTTTCCTTTTATGCGCGAGTAGAGATACGTTAGAGACGACAGTTCTAGTGTATTTCTGGTGATATTGTCAATGAACGCGTCAATAGTTTGTTTTTCTTTTTTATTATGTTGTGCAATAATATTAAATAAATATATGTGACGCGCGAAATAGAAAGGGTAAAAACCGGTTTTGTTCAGGAGAGCCATTTTAAAGATTTAAATACGTGTATCTTTGGTGTACCACCACATCATAAAACGCGCATATCTCTGGGAGGGAACACTTTTGGGGCATGGGATCGGTCTCATTCGATGCTCAGATGTTGTCCAGATCAAAAAAAAAAAAAAAAAAATTAAAATTGCTTTTTTTTACCCTTAGGTCCCTTTCTCTATGCGATGTCACATATGTAGACGAATCTAGTGAATCTTCGGTTCAAATATCTGCATATGGTCGTAAGAGAACTACCTTCTCAACAGTGCTAAAGTCTACTGATAGATTTTGAATAAGAACCCTATGTTATTTGTCGATAGGCATTTGCATTGGCTGGGGTACACCTAGTCAGTAGCACTATTGACAATGTCACTAGAAAATTACTATAAGTTTACTATTGACAACGAGATTGGATATATCGATATTTTAGACTAGAGCCCCTAAAATTTACTAGTGAATCTTTGGTGCCAATGTCTCAATGTGGTCCCGAAAGAACTACTAAGTTAGTAGTGCTATAGTCTAGTGGTGGATTTTCAATGACAAGCTAATGTTAAATGTCAATAGATGATACCATTGGCTGGGGTACACCTGGTCAGTAGTGCTACTGACAACGTCACTAGTAAAACACCAAAATTTCACTATTCGCACTTTCTGCAGGGAAGTTTACTTAGTACGACAATATGTTCACATTTGTGTAGAAATGTACTTACATACATACATATGTATATATGCATGTGTAGGTATGGATATAGTTTTAATGAGAGTAATCATCGTTCGCACGTCCGTCTGTTCATTCATCATTAATACACAAGTGATAATATTTATACTCCATGAACGACCATTTTTTGTAGCAAAAAATTTTCTCATCAAATCACTCTGCTGATACACAATTTTTTTTAAACAATTTCGAACGATGTACTAGCAAGTACATACATACATACATACAGAATGTATTTATTAATAAAATGAATTAAAAATCCAACTGCTCGGCTATAAAAAAATGTATGTATAAAATGTTCTGAGATTAGAGAGTATTATTGTCCATTTATTATATCATAAAGTTTAAGTTGTATTATTGTTGAAAGTTATTTTAAATAAGTCTATTATTATATCGTACCCGATTTGAATGGAGCATGATGAACATTAATATCTTCAATTTGAACAAGAAGCACAGAGCATAAGTTTCATTTATTCCATGATAAAACTATGTAAATTGATCAGATTGGTTTTGAATATGTACATATGTACATATTCACAAGTGTACATACATTCATACGTACCCTATAGGAATCTGAGAATTACGTGAGGTTACGTGACTTCAAGTCACCACTTTTGTCAACTATTTTGGTGAATTTTTGGCGACCTTGTCAACGGAACATTATTTATTAATATTTGCTTTTGATTAGTAGAAAACATTATGTTAGATACACACTCTCGGTGACGGCAGCTGAGTGATAATTTATCGGCGTCATGCTGTTTTTGTTTTTAATACAAAAAGTATTTTCAACAAAAGCACTAGTGAGTCCAAAATGAGACCAATGATGGTCCTTAAATAACTACCTAGTAAAAACGTCAGTAGTAGATTTTCAATAACACGCACATGTTAATTGCCCAGCAAAAAAAATTTTAAAAAGGTAATCCGTATTGGAATTAATCATTTTCGATAGCACTTCCCAAGTGAATTACAAACTTTATGATTTCAACAAGTCGTGAGACTAGAATAATCAATTCTTGAGGACTAGTTATTTTGTTTTATCTCGGAAGCAAACAGTCATTCTCATTAATTAAATTGATTTAAAAATTAGAAATTAGTTCAATTAGTACTCGTATTTACTTATTTTGTGTATTTATATATTTCGCGCCATAACCGCCAAAATAGCTTAAGCGACATAATTTTCGAACTTAAATTTTTGACCAAAATTGATTATTTGCGATCGTAAATAGTCGATTTTCGTCAAAAAAAAACGAAGTCCAAAAAATGTGTCGCTTAAGATATTTCAGCGGTTATGGCTCGATTTATTGATTTCGTCAAAGTAGTACAAGGCCATCAAGGCCAAAAATGTAAATATGTATTACATAGTGATAAAAATCCTGAGTTCTTAATACTAATTTGCACAAATGCTTACACTTAAATATTTAAATTGTATGAATTACTGCCACAGTAGTTGATTTGGCTCCCCAGCCACGAAAAGTTTATCAGATAGATTTAAATGGCTAGAAGGGCTGACAAAGAACATACATATCGTTACCTTAATATACAGGCCTGTCACAGAGGGGAACCGAAACATTTCTTTTCCCCTCGTCTCTCTCTCTCTCTCATATAACAAACTAATCAGCTTAGAAATAAGACTTGCATAGTGTAAACTAGAACATATTTTCTTTTTATTGAAATAATTTAATTATCATTTATAGTGTGGAATCTCCAAAATTAATTTTAATTAAAATATGTTTGTATACGTCTTCAAATCTCAATTAATAATGGTTTTGAGGAATAAAACATGAATTTATTGTCTACTGTGAACCATATTTCTACCGTTTTCTCAAGTTCTTTCAAGATTTTATAACTTTATATTAATAATCCTAAGTCTATGTCCATATATACATACATATTTGCCCATAGTTATGAAGTGGTCTAAGTAATACATATTTTTGCTGCGAAATATTAAATAAATATTAAATAACGCCCTGTTTTCACAAGTCAGTCAGACGACTCGTCTAGAGAATTTGTATGAAAATTACTCAAAAAAGTTAGTGATTTTCATATAAATTTTATTGTTAAGTCGACCGTCTGGGTTATAAAACCAGGGAGTATATGGGCATTTCCCCCGAATGGTCTACCAGGCTGGAAAAATTAAATGTTTTTAATTATAAAAAAGTCTATTATCTGATTTACATTAAGCGTTTTTTCATGAAATTTCATGAATTTTGTTGCACGCAACTTTTTCTATTTGCTAATTGCATCGCTATAAAAGAGAATTTTATATAAAAAAAGGGCGTAGATTGAATCTCTGATGCATTTTTGACAACTTTTTTGATATAAGTTGCTCCTCGAGGCCTCCTATTGACAAATAAAAAATTTTCATGCAACTAATTTCATGAAAAAAATGCTTAATGTAAATTAGGTATATGTTTATATAAAAAAAATGGTTTAATAGCATATCTCAGCTGTTTTACTTGAGAAAATTGGGCTGGAAGCTGCAAAATTTTATATTTTCTTTTTAAGCTACTTCTAAAGACGTTTTTATATATAACTATTTTACATGCAAAAAATATGTTATGTTTGCACTCTTTCTTCAAAATCTCTCTATAACAATCAAGTTAGAAGAGAAAAGTGTAAGGAGAACAAAAAAAAAAGCAATGTGAGTCCGATCACAGGGGAGATGTGTAAACATCTAGTAATGAAAAATGTTCTTAAGTTGGAAGTACTATGCTTTTAGTAATATTTTTTAATTAATCAATTAAAAGGTTCAAAACTTTCAACATTGTAAATACATAGGAATTTGCTGGTTTTTGTTTGTTTTATTTAACTTATTTGGTTAGTAAATGGGCACACTGCTGTTGAATGAAATGTAATGCATGTAGTTATTTTACAGCAATGGTTTTCGAACTATACAGCGCTAGCACAATTATATGTTAGTGAAAATTAGTAGCTGCTATTGCACACAAGATGGTGTTTATATGAAGCTGTTAAGTTTCTCTGTACTTCTTGTTGTCCGTATGAATGACAATCTCAAAGAAGATGAAGACTTTTAGATTGACAAGTTTAGGTTTTTGTTTTCCTTATTTTGCTTTGTTTTAGTAAATTTCTTATTAAAAGTGCAAAAAATCTTTTTAAAAGTTATTAAAATTAAATGTTTTTGTATTAATTTTATTTATTTGTTTTTATTTGCCTATGATAACTTAATGTACGACAATTAGTAATAAATTCAGTAAAGTGCGACTTTGACCCGCGCACGAAAAGTTCGTGCGGACACTTTAGCCTATATAACAAATAGTTTTGGCTTTTTTTCGTTTATTGCGTTTTTTCGGTTTTTGGCGCTTTTTTTAGTTATGGCACTTTTTTCTCTGTTTTGTCGATTTTTTAGGCTTTTGGCATTTTTCCCATTTCGGCGATTTCTTTTTTTTTTGTTTGTTTTTGGGGTTTTTTTTTTATTTAGGCGATTTTATCATTTTGGCGATTTTTTTGTTTAAGGGTTTTTTTTTAATTTTTGCGATTTTTTTTATTTTGGCGATTTTTTTTTTCATTTTGGCGATTATTTTTCTGTTTTTGGATTTTTTTTTCACTTTGGCGATTTTTTTCATTTTGACGATTTTCCGGTTTTTCGCGATTTATTTTAGTCCTACAATTTTTTTAATTTGGTGCTTTTTTCGGTTCTGGCGATTTTTTTAGATTTTATAATTTTTTGATTTTTTAGTTTTACCGTTTTTGAAAATTTTAAGAGTTTTGCTCTTACTTTTTCCAAGATACAGCAAGTTGTCAAAGTTACAAAGTCAAAATTGCATCAACTGATGGAACACCCTTTAATTTAAATTTTTTAAATTTACTGTTAAATGTTGTAGTATGTATAAAAATACACTAACTTTACAAAATTCAAGTGTATGTATATTACATGGGATTTTAACATTTTTCGTTGCTCGTTTTGGAACACCATTTAATTTTTAACTCTCATATATTTGCTGTTGTAGCGGCGAAATGTCTACACACTGTGTCCGAATTTCAGGTCCGTAGCTCTTACGGTTCTCGAGGAAGTACCCTGTAACAGAGGAACGTACATCGTAGCGAAAACAATAGGGTTCATTTTCACCTTTGGTGTACGGAACCCTAATAAAGCAATTATTATTTTCACCTTTGGTGTACGGAACCCTAATAAAGCAAAAAACCTAACAACCATAACTAACAAAAACAAAAAGCAAATTCCTATGTATTTACAATATTTTAAATAAGTTTGTATTGCTTCTTTCAAACACTAATACAAGCGAATTCAGTATCAGCTGACCTTATCAGTACAACAATTTTACAACACAAAAAAACAACATGCAGTTTGCTATGCTACAAAACCAATCTGTCAAAAGATTTCTGAGCAAATTTTGAGATTTTGGTTCAAATTGCTCAATTTTGCATCAACAGCTGATAATCAGCCGGGCTGATAAGGTCACCTGTTACTGAATTCGCCTTGCACTAATACACTCATACATAGCAGGGATGGGAATTGGAAATCTTGATTTCGTGCCGAATCTGTTTATAAATAATGCCAAAATCACTTGAATAGTGCCAAACCACTTTTTAGATAATTTAAATGATGACACTTAATGTTCGTTTAGTATACTATGGCCCTTGAATGATACATTTTTGTGTATAGTTAAAAAAAAATCCATGAATATCAGAGAAAACACGCTCAAAAATTAATTGTTTACACATTAGATTTTTACGTCTCCGATATCTTTCCAAAACTTGACATAAGGAATTTTTTAATTCTTCAGGGTATGATACAGATCTGTATTCAATTTTAATTTTTCATCGTGTTTTCTTTCGTTCGGAAACATAAAACGAAGTTAAAAATATGCCACTTAAGCTTTTTGGTGGTTATGGCTCGAATGGACAAAAAGTGCCAGAAAAGGAGCAAGAGTGCCACAGTGCCAGTTAACATCCAATAGTGCCAAAAATGGCACAATTGTGCCACATTTCCCATCACTGATACATAGCTCACACCGATTTGACAAAGCTGTGTGCATCTCAGCAAAGAAATCTCAGCAAAGAAAATTTTTACCCCCTACCGTATAGATGTTTACACATCAAAAACATGTGGAAAAATCGTACGTTCGCGACCGGTAATTAAGCTAAATAAACAAAAACCAATAGATATTTTATTGTGTAAATACTGGATAGAGACCTACATTAATACACTTTTAAAATAAATTAATCACTCTTCATTATTCTGTTCCATTTCGCAGATTTTTACATTTCACTACTGTCAGCCAAAGTTGACTTCTATTTTGAGTACGTTCGTGACCGCATGTTTATAACTATTAATATGAAAACTTAAACTTGATGAAATCCATCTTTTGCACTAAACATAGAGCTTCCAAAATGCTATCAAATCGCAAAAAAATGCTTGCAAAAGTTTTGTTTTCTATATTTTTTGTACATCAAAAGCGTACGAACGTACGTTCGTGACCCCAGGAAATGCCCATATTTATGTATTTTGTACTATACCTTGTTTTTTTATATAACGGTATGCATGCCGAAAAGACCTGAGACAATTAGTAATCAAAACCAAAATGGCTTATTAAATAATAGAAAATTTTGTGTCAAACATCAAACTGTTAAAACATTTTATTTTTTGCTTTTCGCTTATATTATATCATGTACCATTTATTGTCTTGTTTTTATTGGCTCAAGTGAAAGCTGAAGAACACATGGTACTCGTAAGTACTTACGGCTTAATTTGTTGTAAAGTAAATTCTTCAGAAGAGTTGTTAGTTCAGTCTTATCTATAAGGTTAATTTAGAAGATTTGAAAAAAGGTTCAATATTATTTTTATATTTTTATCTAAAGGACACTACAATTGGAGTACCAAAACAAATAATTAACTCATGCAGCAACTAAATTCAATTCAAAGATAAGAATTACATACTAGTATCATATTTAAGTATTGACTGAATAGAAAGTGCAGATACATACATATGCATTCAAATAAACGCAGATAATGTACATACCCTGTCGGAAATTCCATTAACTTTAAACTAACTCTAAGCTATTTCTTAACTAGCACTGACTGACACTTTTCAATGTAATCAACTGACTATTTTAACATTGCAATATCCTAGGCGGTAGGTAGTTCATTGAATCACTCTGTATTACTTTTCAAATAACTTAAAGTTGATTTTTTTAAATCACCTCGTAGTCAGTAAATTTAAAAAACTTTTCTGGGGTTCGAACATGTATGTACTCAACGCGCTACTACCCAGCTAAGGTACCATCTATAATAATAACAGCCAAATGTTAATATAAAACTGAAATGAGTCTGAAAGTAGCTGAAAATAAATGTGTTGCCTCTCACCAAATTCGATTACGTACTCAACTTAAGAATTAATTTTGGATTTGTTCTGGATGGCATTGCAGTTATTTTTTAGTCAGTCTAAGAAAAGTTATAACAAAAATTTACGAATAAATAAATTTATATACATGACTACACATCTGTGAAGTTTTAAAAGTGGTTATGTAATAACTTGGCGTATCTTTTTAAGTTTTCTGCCTAAAATAAGTACTTTAACCAGAAATAATTTTTATTCAGGCTTAAGTTCAGTAATTTCAATTCTAATGCTAACCTAAATAGAAAAATGAAAAATATGGAAAAACAGGGGAAATAAATAGTGATACTTACATATGTATTTACCAAAGGTAAATCAATAATTGTACACAACAATCATTTCTCACATTCCGTTTCATTAGAATTTACATTAAATAGCTGATGTTAATAACAATCTCTACCCAGCTAAAAAATTATATATGGTCCATATATTTTTAATATATGAATGTATGTATGAATTCATGTATGGAAATGTATGGAATTATGCATGGCAAAACTGTACAGGTGACTGCGTAAGGATTTTTTATTAAAAAATACGGCAACCATAGCTGTGTAAGGAACCGAACAACGTCAAAAGCACAAAAATAATTGTACTAAAACCAAAACAAAACGAAGTTTTTGACATTCGTCAGCTACAAAGCACCTAGAGCAAAAAATTATCAGCTGAAGTAGCGCTCCCTACACCTAGAATTACATTATGAAGTTTCCGGTAAAATCGTGCTACCGTATTAATTTAATATTTCCCCTCTGTTTCCTGTTTGTTTGAAAATTTTATTGAAAAATTATTTCAGAGTTTTTTTTTTATAAATTCAAACAATTAAAAAAAGTTTGATGACAAATATTTTATTATCTTGAAAAGCAATGAAATGCATTGTAAATGTATGGTTGTATTAAAGAAAGCTAAAATTATCGGCATGAAATATACTTGCCAAAATTATCTCATAGGGTATTTAAGCAATTTTATGAAAAGCATGTTACAATCAACATGAAACGAATTATATAGATTAAACAAGATATAATATCAATCAATATTTGTTAAACTTAATGAAAATACATTGTCAACTTAATGAAAATATAGCTAAAGTACTTATATGAGTCATTTTTAGATTTTTTAATTGAACTATAGTGAATTTTTAATCAGAAATAATTTTTAGTCAGGCTTGAGTTCAGTAATTTCAATTCTTTTTATTGAATGAAATATTTTTATTAATTAATGTGAGTTTCTAAAGAAGAGAAGAAAAATTAAATTAGACTTTTAAGCTGGGGGAAATACCGATATTTTTCTGTGCAGCAACGCACTTCATCAGCACCCTAGTCTATCTACTTGGGTACCCAGCTAAAAAATATGTATGGAGCATATATGATAACCCATATATGGTTCGGATCCGAAAAATGAGGGTATATGGGCATATATGATTATATATATTCATACATTTTCATACATGTATGCGTAAATAATCCCTCTACAGTATGCAAAGTTCATATTCATACTCTCTTGATGCACAAAATCGCACTGTTGTGCAATAAATTAAATTACTAAAATTACTTTTTTTTTTAATTTCGATCAGGGAGGTTGTATTTAATGAAAAATTTGTTTGGACAAATAATGAAAATCGAACTAAAAGTCATTTCAATCATAATTTTAAGTCAAAAGGTGAATCAATTAATTAAAAAAATACAAAACTCATATTCGTACATAAAATTTCATTTAAGAAAACAGATTAAAAACTAATACAATTAATTATAAAAGAAAAAATAATCCGTCTAACAATAGTTTTCAATATAATTTTTTTGCAGTAATATGAACTTTGTTTCTTATCTAGAGAATTCTGTTATTTTCGATAAAATTAATGACTGGATTATCCTTTTGATTATTTGATATATTAAATGGGGCCACAATCTATAAAATCGTACAAGAAGGTTTTTTTTTGTAACAAAAGTTATTCTTTTTTAAAGGTTGAGTCTGTGCGCATATAAACTTTGCATACCGTATGTATTTTCTAATGGATTTCCAATTCACCAGTGATAAAATACCAAGCTTTTTTGATTGCAAAAATGATCTTATGTGAGGCATCATGTATGTATACATTCTTATATGTCTTCATATATTAAATCTTATATCTATATATGGATCCACATATGAAGAGCTTCATAATTAAATTTCCATATATGAGCTCATATATTATAATACATTTCATATATTAGTCCATATATTAGTTCATCTGTACAATTACACCATGAGCAAAAAATTTTCAGCTGAAGTAGTGCTGCCACCTGGTTATATACACCTTGACTTATATTGTCAGATGGTGATTTTCAAGAAAAAAAAGGAGAGAATGGAAGTACCTTCTGTATTTATATCACAGATAGGCCCATAAAATTTTAATTTTCGATAACATGTCACTTACGATAAAATCGAAAAAAAGGCTCGATATATAATAAGGGTTTTGATGAGAACTCTTAAAATTGCCATTTGTGCAATTGGGCAAACTAGCGAGACTAGTTTTATGAAGCCCCTTTTGAACCTATGTAAATTTTAAACAAATGTCAAAAGATTCATTTAACAAAAATAAAATATGAAAATTTCAAGCAATTTTTAATTTAAAAACGTATTTATATATTTCTATAAAAATTAAAAAGTGTGTGTGTGTCTAAAATGCCTAAAGAAAGCCAATAAATCAAGAAATTGTTATTTACAAAATGCACAATTGCACAGCTTAAGTTTACGATTCAAAATTATTGGGCAAACTTAACAGGTTTGTGTAAATAAATTTCTATACAAATTTTGACATTTTATTTACGAGAGTGTAAAAATGCACAATTGCACAGTTTGCGAGACTTTTGAACATTCTCATGAAAACCCTTATTAAGGGTAAATAAACTGTCAAAATTTGTATAAAAAATTTATTTACACAAACCTAGTAACCCTACAAGAAGGCTACCAGTCAATTGACTAGTCATTTGACTAGTAGCGACGACCACAACTTCGGTCACAGTCCCCAGTTAGTTTATTAGGGGCTTAGTAAAAAAAATGACCAAAGTATTTGTGTACGTGTGATTTTTTATCTCTCTCTAACTTATTAATTTCACTTAATCAAAACACATATATCTTAACTGCTTACTCTGCTTCTTTTTTGCCAGTCACTGGTTACTTAAGCATTGGTAAACTATGACTAGGCAATGTTTACATAGAGACTGGACAACTGTTACTAGTCAATATATACGTAGAAACTGGTAAAATGTAACTTTTAAATAAATAAACATAATTTTTAAGTTATTTCAATTGTTTTTTATTACAAGAAAATAGAGAAATAATATATATATATATACAATTTAATATATAAAATAACGTAGGTGGTGCCACTCAAGTCTTCTTCACACTTTTATCCAGCTCCAATACACCTTTTTGTAAATATCTAAAATTTTAAAAAGAAATACATATAATATAATACATATATATATAAATTAAATTAATCTTTTCAATTTCTTTTATGTAGTATTGTTGTTAACTTCACTTAACTTTCTTAGCACTTGTATAAATTTTATTGCACAGACCGAACGAATTGTATATTTTACAATAAAATGCGATGTATTAAAAGATTTAGTATATGTACAGTAGACGTTTCACTTTTACATACATGTTAGAGAGGAACAACTATAATTGATAAATGTGTCGGTCATCTCTACCAGTCAAATGACCAGTCAATTGACTAGCAGTCATAAATTCAATGGAAAATTATTGCAAATGTATTAGTGAAAAATTGTCGTTTGTGTTAGTTTCAGTCATTCATTTCTTGTAGGGAAGTTTGCCCAACAATTTTGACTCGTAAATTTAAGCTTTTCAATTGTGCATTTTATAAATGTAAAAAAAATAAAAAAATAGTGATATAAAAAATGACTGAACAGGGCTTAAAGCGACGAAGAATTAATGGAACTCATCATTGGTCTGACACAGAGACTATCCACTTGGTACAACAAGTATCTGAAGAAGTCAAAGATAGACCGGAAGCTTTCGAGGTAAGTGTTTCTTATATTTTGTTTAAAATTTCTTACTTAAGTAATTATTTTTCAGAAACCTACCGCTCAAGGTTTCTACAAAAAGGTTAGCGCTAAGTCAGCTATATTAAAAAATCTCGACTGGGTTCCCATGAAAAATAAAATGCGACATCTGAAATCAACATACATATCTGCTGTCAACTGGAAAAATCAAACCGGAGCTGGTATTTTAGCCACTGGTAATGAAGAAAGTGTAAAGTATAAAAAGCTTCAACAAACAGCACCTAAAACCAAAAATGTAAACCCCTTTTCTTTGCTCATTTCATTGCAAGAAAAAAAGTTGGAGATTGAAGTAAAAAAATTTGAACTTGAGAAGGAAATGGCAACAAGTGAACTTGAAATAAAATAAATTCAGTAAAGTGCAACTCTGACTCGCGCACGAAGGGTTCCGTACGAACACTAGATATGTAATTATACAAACTTCATCCTATATAATATATAGTTTTGGCATTTTTTTCGTTTTTAGGGTCTTTTCGGTTTTTGCGTTTTTTTCGGCGGTTTTTGCGTTTTTTCGGTTTTGGCGATTTTTTTAAGTTTTGGCTCTTTTTTTTAGTTTTGACACTTTATTTTCTTGTTTTGGCGATTTTTTTTCGGTTTTTGGCGTTTTTTCATTTTGTAAATTTTTTTTATTTTTGGCGATTTTTTTTAATTCTTGCGATTTTTTTATTTAAATTTTTTTTTAGTTTTGGCGACATTTTCGCGTTTTGGCGATTTTTTTCGATTTTTGGCCTTTTTTTTTCATTTAGGCGATTTTTTCGAATTTGGCGATTTATTTTAGTGTTAGAAATTTTTTTTTAATTTTGGCGATTTTTTTTTTTGGTTTGGCGATTTTATAATTTTCGGTTTTTTAGTTTTACCGTTTTTGAAAATTTCAAGTGTTTGCCTCTTACGGTTTCCAAGATATAGCAAATTGTCAAAATTACATAGTCAAAATTGCATTAACTGATGGACCACCCTTTAATTTTAATTTTTTTAAATTTTAGTGTTAATTGTTGTAGTCTGTATAAAACTACACTAATTTTACAAATTTCAAGTTTCAATATAAATATGTTCATACAGTTGTATGTATATTATATGGGATTTTAACATTTTTCGTTGCTCGTTTTGGAAGACCCTTTAATTTTTAATTCTCATGTAGTTTTTATTGTAGCGGCCAAGGTTCTACATACTGTGTGCAAATTTCAGGTCCGTAGATCTTACGGTTCCTGAGAAAATACCGTGTGACGGACAGACGGACAGCGTAGCGAAAACAATAGGGTTCTTTTTCACCTTTGGTGTACTATGAAATAGAAGTAAAATATAAATCTACCAACGAATAAAAAATATTTGTCGTTGTTTGTTATTTTATTTAAAGAAATATAAAATATTTGAACACATATTCGTTTATGGAAACGGGTTTATATGTAAATAAATTTAAGAGTTCTGTTGTTTAATTAATTCTAAAAGCGCTCGTCTTTTTATTTCTCCTTCTTTTGTGGAACATGTTTTGAGCTCTTCATTATCATTAGGGGCTTCAAAATCATCACTTTTGCTCAGTAATGTGAAATCTTCTGAATCATTTTGATCAATCAAAATATTGTGCAATATAGCGCAAACTAAAATCCAGTGACAAGCTCTTTCTACAGATGATTTGTTTTTCAATTGAATTTCAAGCTCCTTTAAGCTATTAAAACGTTCTTTTAGTAAGCCAAAGTCGAATGCGATGCCGACTAAGAGTTTTATTAAAGTCAGTGCGTTCTTTTAAGTTGGCTTCCGACGAATTTGTTCTAAAAGGTGTTATAACAGTGCCAGTTAGTTTATACGCACTGTCAGCAGCCAAACATTGTGGACCAGTTAAAAAAAATTTTGTATATAAAAATAAGTCACAATTATTATAAATTCTTGAGTCATGTACGCTTCCTGGGTATCCCAAAACCAAATGGCGAATTCGAAGACGATGGTCACAAATGCCTTGCGCTTTTAACGAATATATATGCTTTCTAGAAAAATATGACTCTGGGTCATCTTGTGGCTTTTCTGCCAATTTAATTTCAGTTCCGTCTACATACCGTCTACAGTGGGGCAATTCGTGAAAAGTGCATGAAACCATACATTTGCGCTCTAAATTGTTCGTTCAGTATAGGAATTTTTCCTGTAGCTTTATTAGCACCATAAAAATTCTATCAGTAATTGTCTGGAATTCCATAATTTTAAATTAGTTATTTAAAGAAGATACAATGTAATTATATTTGCTATTAATTACTTGTATAGTTCCGCCATCACCAATACCAAATAAACTAGAGATTTTGCACATCGATGCGCCTTCTCCACTTGAACCTAATCGATATAAAACAATTATTAATTGTATTTCTACAGGAAACTGCTTGCATGAATTGGGGCCATGAAAAACTTCATCGTTTTTAATCAAATTTACAATTGCTTTAAAACTTTGCCAACTGACCCGCACAATTTGTTTAAACCTGTTTTCATCCAAAAAAGGCAACACATCGACTAAAAAATTTTGTGATTTCGGAACAGAGTGGTGAATAAATGGCATTGCGTAGCGAAAATATTCTCCAGCTGCAAGAACATAAGTGAAATCTTCCAAAATTTCCTCTTCTGTTTTACGATGCTGATCTGCAAGATTACGAGTCTTAATATAATAAAAAATATACATGTGTAAACAAAAACATGCTGACCGTCATTTTTTCCAAAAAGTTGTAGTGTTAATAAATCGCCGATGGCAACTTCTTCAAATAACCTCAGCAATTTAGTTTTTTGGCTTTCTTTTGGCATTTTTAGATGCAAATTACACTTTTTACTTGTACATACAATATATCAATTGAAAATATTTTTCAAGTTTTCTTGTTTTATTTTTACTGAATTATTTTGTTTACGTTTCTTTCAAATTGACATTAACTCTTTGCGCAAAAGTTGAAAAGGGGCTTCATGAAATAAGTCTTGCAAGTTTGCCCAATTGCACAAATGGCAATTTTAAGCGTTCTCATGAAAACCCTTATTAAGGGTTTTTATGTTTAGTGTAACTGATTATTTTTTTGAAATCTAGTTTTGTGTATATTTCGATAGAAGAACATCTAATGTATCGAAAAATGCAATATCTCGATTTAAAAAAAAAGAAAAAAAAAAAAGAAAATATATTAAGTTAACGATATACATGCATACGTACATATATTAAGAGGAATTTCTGCACCCAGAAAGGCCTAGGCACAGTAACGTTTTGTTACAGAATATACTATATATAACTTATTATAATTTATTTTGTTACAGAAAAGTTTCAGTACTTTCGCTCTCTTTAGAAGTAAATAAAGGTTGATGATGATTCGTTTTAAAGAGAATTGTCACATCATGCACTTCCATATTTTGACAATTTCAAGCTGCTTCGAATAAACTAATAACAAATTGATGTCTCGATTATGGACTGCAACCGAACATTAGTTGCCTTATGAATTGGCAACGCAACGGAAAATAAAGTTAGTATTATGTGTGGCAACTATCTGCAGTTATCTAAAAGTTATCGAAAATACAATTATGACGGATTGACAACTGAAAATAAAGTAAGCAAAGATTCAAAATTAAGAAATATCAATACACAAATGCTAAAAACAACTCTCATGCCATCGCAATTATTTTTTAAGTGTGGTCAGGATTGTGTTTGTTGTTTGGCCTTCGAGAGTTTTACCTCTCGTTAGCACTGGTTGATGGATTTTACTCAAATAACTGTTTAATACTTTTGTGGAACTTCATTGCCAACCACACTACTGACGTCATAGGTCGTTCATATTCACAAAAGCATTCAAAAAATACTGTAAATAAGATCAAGGGCATATGGTTTTAGTCCTAGGCCCTGACCTATTGGGCCTAGGATTAAGTCCGTAATTTTTTTTATTTTTTATAAAGAGAAGTAACACTTACTCATGATAGAGAAGACAGGTGGTGAAGGAAGAGATAGAGGAAAGCTTCATTCTTTTACAACTCTGCTTTTTACACGTTTTTTTTTTTTATTAAAATAAGTTTTCGAAACTGTGTTTAGTAGCCATTTTATTGGTTATTTTACTTCGCCGATGATTCTGCTGCGCCGAATGATGGCGCCCTGATGTTACATTAGGATGAGTATCCGCACATTGTTTCCTTAAGTTTTAAACTTTATTCTTAAAAAACTGCAACATTCACTCTGAGAACTATAACAGCAAGAATAGTAAAATTTGGTCGGTATTACTTTTAGGGCCATTATTACAACTTAAAGATAGTTAAAAGTAGGATTTTGTCGGACGTATAAAAAGCTTTCCATTATTGCAAATTGGATTTAACTTACCAGGTAGGATAAACTTGCCTGTAATTTATCGCTCACTTTAGGTTAAAGTAAAATTTTGCAAATGATAAAGTTTTTATACGTCCGATAAAATCCTACTTTTAACTATCTTTAAGTTGTAATAATGGCCCTTAGTAGTGTAGAGTACCTTCAAATGTTATGAGGATGGACGTGTGCGAGATGTGAAATATTATTATAGATTACTTAGATATCATGCTTTCCGCCTAGTCTCGGCTTTTTAAATTCTTTTGATTCGCAGCGTTGAATCTAATAAAGCTAAATCCAGGGGTTTATTATGTAATCCGAATCGACCGGAAATGTTTTCGAATTGTAATGTTAATGACATACAAATTCGAACAGTTTTCTTTTCGAATCGAATTACGCAATAAAACTCCAGGCGCAATATCGAGTTTGTCAAAGATTACTACGAAAAATGTTTTCGGTTAGCAACAATACCTCAGTAGAAAAAACATTTGTGATGGATATACGAGTACTGTAGTATAAATCAGCTTTTTTTTTAATTTAAATTTAATTTAAAAATCCTTTTAATTGGATTAATACACATACATGATCATCTCATCTTCATAAAACATGAAAATTAACTACACAAAATTTGATAAAAGTGAAAAATATAATAAAGCTAAATTGTTAAAAATAATAATAAAAAATATGTGTAGGTTTTAAGTTATAAATATAGTAGAAACACACTTGCATACACACAAACGTATGCACGTTTGTTAAACATGTCCACATATGCTCGCAATTTATCGCACAAAGTTCAATTCAACGTAAAAAAAATGACAAAAATTAACTGATGTTGCTAAACTCGACGATTATTTAGTTAAAGTCACTTGTGATAATTGCAAATGACAGTATCATAAATAAAACATTCGCACAATCAAATTCTTTAAAATTACTTTGGCTGACATCATTTTTCCTCTACGTCTTTTTCGTCCTTTGTGCTAAAGCTCAAAATTTATGATATACGAGTACACTAGTGCTTTTTGTAGACTCTAGCTAAAATTAATACAAGGCCACATATGAACACGGTGTATGAGGAAACATTATACAAATTGCAAGAACTAAGAAATATTGCAGTCCACGTGGCATCTCGCCGATGCAGATAATTGTGACACTGTATCTCTGCGATGTCCTGCCAAGTAACACTTTGTGGTCGACACATAAGTAAGGCATTCATGGCTGCTCTGAGGCCGCTCTGAACGGCGCCTCCTAACTGGCCACGATAGCAAGTGCCAGCTGCTGCAGAAGATGACCAAATGACACGATGCCAAGGCGTCGTTAATGGCATATGAACCAAATTGTCTAACTCATAACTGTGTTGTTGAAATTCTTGTGGCAATAACATTTCCTCACCGAATATCTTGGCAAATTCGTGTAGTACTATAGATTTTACCAGTGGCTCAATGCCTTCTTCGTGTAACATAAAGCCAGTATAAACTGTTGACCGATACTCGTGGGCAATTAAAAGTGGCTCCAGTTTCATAAAATGGCCAGAATATCCCTTTAAGCGCCAATATCCCTCAGTATAGCCGATTAGGAAACTTGTGATTATAAACTTTTCTCTATCTGCCCGCGAAGGAGGAGCTTGCAACTCTGCAGGTAAGGGAGGCCAAAAGCGAATATTCTGTGAATGATTCCAGGGTACAGCTAGTATAACTGCATCGGCTATATGATGTACATTTGCAGAGTCTATCACTTCAACAAAATCGCGGTATTGATTAATAGTAATTGCTTTGTGCCCACAAAGAATTTCAGTGCTCTTAAGCTTTTGCAAGATGTTGCGTATCAGATCCTTGCTAGAAAACTCTAATAAGGCATAGTTAGGCACTTCAATTACCCTATAATAAATTTTATGTATTTATAGGTGAAATTAAAGCATTTTCTTTTTTTAACCTACAACTCAATTAATCTTTTAATGCCTCCAGCAGTGTAGCATATTGACATAAAATCACTAAACTTTATATCTTTGGCATCGACTCCACTTACGATTAATACTAAATTCGTCATATATTTTCGTGTAGAATTGAAAAACAACCGCTTGTTTATATGATGCCACATTGAATATTCTTTGTATCTAACAAATTATAAATTATTTTAATTAAAATAATTAAACGTACTAAGTACAATAAGCTCTCTTACTTAGGAATTGCTGGCTTGTAAAATTCCATTTTTAGTTCTAATTCATCTAGATAACGCCGTAGTTCATAGTTTGCTAATTTATAAATAATCCCCTCATCCAATTCTCTGTATGTTTTCAACTCAGGACCAAGAATACTTCGTTTGTGGATTGGAACATTTAATGCATCAAGAAGACGATAAATATGACATTGATCTTCGCTTATCCACTTGGCTCCTATTTCTCCTAAACTCACTTGCGTCAATTGGCCCCCCACTCTATGCGATGCTTCCAATATTCTCACTTGCAAGCTTGGTTCTTTTTTTATTATTTTAAGAGCAGAAGTTAATCCCGATAATCCAGCACCAACAATTATAATATCAGTTTTTTTAATTTCGTTCTGTTTGTATGCCATTGTTATATTTTTTAAATTTGAAATTTTTATGATTGATGCAAAGAGGTGCCAGTTAATTTGAATTTCAATTTGATGATGCTATTTGTCAAAGCATACTTTCAGGCTGTTTCGATCACGTTCTTATTAACTCTTTGCGGAACGGTGGCAATCTTTAAATTTTGTATGGTATGAACACCGATTATACATACATACAATTTGCTAATAGCTTATGTTTAACAAAAAACTTATTTCATGTGCGAAAAATCCTAATTTACACTATGCAAGTCTTATTGCTAAGCTGATTAGGTTGTTAAGGGGAGAGTGACGAGGGGAAAGAAACGTTTCTGTTCCAAAGTAAATAGAAAAATAGTTTTTAAAATGCAGACGGTAAACGTCATAAAATGACTCCAAGTTTTTCCGTCTTGAAGTGTTTTAATAAAGAAGATGGTCGGTAAGTAACATTTGACTGTTTTAAGTTTCATTTAGTAACAAGTGAAATGTGTTTTGCAGAAAATATTTTAAAAGAAAGGAGTAGGATATAAATTGTTTAAGATTAACTAACGCTAATTCGATTACAGCATGGCCAACAAATTTAAAAAAGAGAAAATTATATTTCCACGTACGTGTAAATGAGACAAAATGGAAGGAAGGGATATTTCTTGGTCCCCAAATATGAAAAATCTTTAAAGAATTCTTCGAATCTAAGCTGGTCCATAAAGAAAGAAAAGCATGGGTAGGTTTGGAAAATATGTCACAACTCTCTAGTAAATAGAAGGACTGCAAATTACGAAGAACTAGTATAAGAACGTCTTCTTTCATATAAACAATTCGAATGCAACATGTCATTAAAAATACACTTCATTCATTCGCATATACATGTATGTAGAACTTTTTTTTTCGTATTACCGTGTATGATGAGCATGGCGAAAGCTTCTACCGAGATGTTGCGTACATGGAAAAAACATATAAGGGCAAGTGGTCCCCAGAAAACGCAGAATGTTTTTTTTTCAATGGAGAGATTATTAGAAATTATTGCATTATATGTTACGAGTGCTTTAAACGAACGCTAAATTGCATTTTTCTTAATAAAAAGTAAAAACTGTTGCACTTTTTTTAGAAAAGAAAACGATATTAGTCTTAGTCTTAGCCTGTGAGTCGCCTGTAGTATGTCATTTTCTCACAACCAGTGATCGAAAAATGAGCTCATATGCGCTTGTTTTGCCCGTAGTTCTGATTCAAAGTGTATTAATACCAAGTGGCCTTATCATTGCAACAACACACATACAAATTTGTTGTGGGATTATTTTTATTTCCAAGTTAACAGTTCGGGTTAAGATTTTATGCTACATATTTTATATGGAGTTTTGCGGATGGGGTAAAGTTAGCCGGCGATCAGCTGCACTGATAAGGCCACTTGTATTAATACACTTTGAATGCAGTGATGCGTAAATAACCCTGCAGTCAGACTGGGGTCAAGTGTCTCTATGTCAACACTAAAATTCTAATATTAGTTACATTGTCTACAATTTCTCTTATATTCGTCAGTATAAAAGAAAGAGAGAAAACAGATGTGGTGTTTTTGTAGTGGATTTTGTAACAACTTGTCAATAAACATAAATTTGTATGTACGCACGGCTGACAGATTTGACGATTTATCGTCATTTTGACGAGTTTTGGTGCCGAAAATAGCAAAATGACGATTTGACGATTTTTCCCTTAAAATTGACGATTTTTTAGAAGTCCAAATATTGCAGTTCTTTTATAAAAAAGCGACTATTTCAATTTATGTATTACTTACCTTATAAAAGATTTTAGTGTAATTTTGCCCACACTTTATTTTATAATTGATATTATAAAAAAAAAAAAAATGTGAAAAACGGCCAAGTTCCTATAAAAAATTTCGGGCATCAAGACTACTGACACCAAGACTTGAACATAACTAGGCAAAATTTTTCATAATTTTACCACTGAGAGAAAAAAAGTTATAAAGGGTTAAAAAAGAACAATGGTTTCAATTTCCCAATAAACATGCAAAATAAAACATATGTATACACTAGTGCATGTTGATTTTATTTTGCAAAAATTGTATAGCAAAAAAGTAATCTAGACGAAACTTTGAGAAAATTCTCCGAAAAAACTACATGTCTAAAATCAATCCCTATATTGCGCCTCTCGACATGAAAATGTATTTCCCCTTCTTTAAAACATTTTTTTTTTTATTAAAATTTTTTCAAATAAAAAAATTTATGACCTGAAATAAATGCTACTAATTTTGAATCATTCTCCACGTACTTCCTGCTGCGAGCTAGCTAGACTTATCCATACTATTTGGTTCCCCATTTTCATCCTTAAAGTCAATATCTTCAAATAAGGCAGGAAGTAGCCAAAGAAGAAGCTCAGGAAGCGGAAATAAATTTTCATGTCAAGATGATTGGTATAGGGGTTGATTTTACACCCATGGTTTCTTTGCAAAATTTTCTTAGAATTACTATTTTTGAAATCGAGTTTTTTGTATTGTTCGATAAAAGAAATCTAATGTATCGAAAAATTTAAAAATCACGATTTCAAAAAAATAATGAGTTAGAGCATTTCTATATTAAGGTAGCGATATGTAGATTTTATTTTTACTATACGATTTTTCTATCCATACTAATCGACCCGTCCTAGTATACACGTTAAAAAATTAATTTTGATTTGTCCGATTTTTCGAGTATAAAATGACGATTATTTTATAGTTTATCGGGATTTCGACGATTTTTCGATAATTTTATCTGGCAGCCCTGTATGTACGTAAGGTATAGAAATGTAGCAGTAAATGCCTGGTTGGTATGTCTCCATGTTCCCATAAGAGCTATGACTTCATTTCCTAGTCAATTGTTTTAGTGTTACTAGTAGGTTTTCAATGCACATGCTAAATGTCTATAGCACAAAGTATTATATGGGCAATAATTATAGAGTAGTACTGGTGACAAAGTCAAAAGCGGCTCAGTACATTTTCACCATCGACATTTCCTTCAGGGAAATAACACACAAGTACATACATATGTATATGTATGTACAGACATATGTATGTATACATATGTATGCTTTACGGCTAGTTTTATACGAGTAGTACGTACTAAAGGGTTGCATTTGTATACTCGTTTGTATAGCCAAAACAAATATACCATGGTATGTACCATATAATTGTAGTGTGAGCGACAGAACTAGTATAAGAGTTATTGTGTGTGCGTGCTTTTCCAAATTAAAATACAATTGAAAACAAATAACAATTGCTTATTGTATTGCTGCTGAGCAACTGTTTGATCTGTTTTTGCTCAAAAAATACATATTTTAATACAAATATATGAAAAAACCACTATTGAAATAAATACATGATGTGCAGATGTATGTGCGGACGTTCGTTATGTTATTTTGTGGCGCAGCCAAAGTATAGAGAGAGAAAGAGACAATTTTGCTTTGAGAGTAATTACAAATGCATGTGTTTCATGTACATGTATCATTTACTTACATATGTATGTGCAATTTTGCTTTCATTCATTCATTCATCAGCCAATTAAATTTTTTCTCAACACATCATAAGGCACTTATGGTAAAAGCAGTTTTATGTATCTTATTTGCCTTAGAAAAACAAAAAAAAAAATAAATGTGTTGTTTTCATTTGCTCATTGCCCAACCATACAATAATTGCTTTAAAAATCAACATTTACAACTAGTAACAGAAAACGATAAATAACATATTTGTTCATACCAGAACCAAAAAACAGGCAAAACTAGTGCAAACAGATGTATCTGTGCAATGCTATAGTACGTACATATGTATATATGTACATATGTGTATACACACATTTATGATAATTTTATTTGTAAGCCAACTTATAAAAATATTGGAACTAGAGATGCTAATCGGGACAGGTTTTTCAAAATCCCGGGCTTCGGGATTTAGTGATGGAGTCTCGAAATCCCGAACCGGGACCCCGGGATTTTCGGGACTTACGAAATCCCGAGAACATTGTGAACAAATGTGCGTCTTTACATCGAAAATAATATTTTTATTTAACAATTAACTTTTTTGCATATTTAAAAGCTGCATACAGACGAACATAAGAACATGCATATGTATGTATGTATGTATGTATGTACTTATATAAATCAGACTTTTAATTAAAATATTAAACACTAATGCCGTCGTATTTGAAAGTATCCCTGGTCAAAATCTCAATCAATTTGTGTGATTTTTCAGGAAGTTATATCGCTATGACTTACGACTTATCTTTTTTAGACTTCAAATCTCATTTGGAACAATAGCTTAATTAAGTTATACTTAAATGTATTACTTATAGTGTATAGAAAGATATTTGCTTAAAAAACGGTTAACAGAGAATTTCTCGATTTAACTGTAAAAGAAACAAATTTCTGAAAATCGACGTGAAAGTTTAAAAGTGCTCTCCTGCAAAACAGTAAAATATGATTTAAATACTTTTTCCTTTTTGCCACAGATATATGTATGTATATTATGTACTCGTATACACAAAAATAATTATTATTATTATTAAAAATTTGCTTTTTCATTTTAACTTTTTATAACAGAGAGATTGTAATAATTTTTAATATAGAATATGACAGTCAAAAACATTGTTTATGCAAAAACGGGATTCAGAAAATCCCGGGCTTTAAAGTTAAAAAACCCCGGGCTCTGGGATTTGCATAGTCCCGAAAATACCGGGATTTCCGGGCTCGGGATTTCCCGTTTAGCATCTCTAATTGGAACATCATTACATTACATAAGTACATTTCACATACACAGTTTGTTTCTTGTATTCATAAGGTCCATGATGCTTAGTATTTATCAGTAAATAAGAACAAAACTTATCGCTAAGTTGAAAAATTAAAATAATATTATTTATATGTCCTATTTTTATAAATCTATCTCTATATGCATACATACCCTGCAGTCAGACTGGGGCCAAGTGTCTCTATGTCAACACTAAAATTCTAGTAGTAGTTACAATGTCTACAATTTCTCTTCTATTCGTCAGTATAAAGGAAATAGAGAAAACAGATGTGGTGTATTTCTGGTGGATTTTGCAACACTTGTCAATATACTTACATAAATTTGTATGTACGTAAGGTATAGAAATGTACCAGTAAATGTCTGGTTGGTATGTCTCCATGTTCCCATAAGAACTATGAATTCACTATCTAGTCAATTGTTTTAGTGTTACTAGTAGATTTTCAATGACAAGCACATGCTAAATGTCTATAGCATAAAGCATTGTATGGGGAATAATTGTAGAGTAGTACTGATGACAAAGTCAAAAGCGATTCAGTACATTTTCACTATTCGCACTTTCTGCAGGGTATTTATTTATGTTTGTATGTAAGTATGTATAAGAGTGCAATGTGCGATCAAATTATCAATTAAATGAACACTACTAAAGATATTTATACACATTTAAAATGATCAATAATTTACATTTGCTATGAGTTAAATTATACAATTGAACTAAAATTATGAATTTTTACATTCCATAGAGTATTTTCGTATATATGTACATTTGTATTATGTGTGTTAATATCTGGAAAAAAAGATATGTATATATATTTATCTATGGCAAAAAGAAAAAAATGCTAAAGTCGAGATAAGCCAATTTTTAGTTAATGACACTCCTTTAATCTTTACATTCAAAAGTACGACTGGGCAAAATCTCAATTAGTCCCAGTTTACACTATGCAAGTCTCATTACTAAGCTGATTATTTTGATGGTGAGATAGACGAGGGGAAAATAATCGTTTATGTTCTCTCTCAAATTAATCAGCTTAGATATCAAGTTTGTGATATCAAATTGTTACATTTTAAATGCTTTCTAAGAAAAATTTTAAAAATATGAACGCATGAAAATATTTCTTTTCTAAAACAAAAAAACAACTTCTAAAAATTCGACTTTCGAACATGCGCTGTTATTCATGGAAACCACAGATATTTCACATTTAATCTAATTAAAGTAATGTATTATAGTGTGCAGAATGATTTTTTTTTTTTGCATCTGCAAACTAAATAAATTTCTGAAAATCGACACGAAAGCTTAAAAGCGCTCTCTTGAACACTCCCATAAATACTTTTTCCTCATTTCCACAGATATTTCTATTATTTAGTATATGTACGTGTAAGTATACGGAATGATAGACACATATAAAATAGTTGAAAGTACTAAAATTAAAGAAATAAGTACATAGCTTGATAAATGTTTGAGATTTAAAGTATAGCCTAATAGTAATGCTTAAATTATTTATTTATATTAAAAAATTAATTTGCCTTACATACAAATTTCCATACAAAACTTGTTTTTTAAACTTTTTGTAAACCAAAATTATTTTGGTATGGGGTTTTACTAACTTATTCGTAAAAAGTAATTTTGTTGTACATATTAAATTATAATTATAAATCTCTTATAAATTAAAAATGTTTTTTTTTTTGTGAATACGGCCTGTTATTGTTCCATTATTCTCATTTGAAACAATTTATGCATTTTCAATTATCTTCACAGGTACGCACTATGGTCTAACATCAAAATTTTTTGTTTCGAAATGTGGTTTTGCTCCCAAGGAATTTATGATTGGAGGACATTTTTCTCGAGCATTTTATTTTCCGTGAGAAATATGTAAGTTCCGAGAGAATATTCATTATTGGGCTGATAATGTGACCTCAGCATTAAGCTTTACCAAATAATTTATTTCTTGTAAGTTTTTATGTATAGGGATTTGATTAATAATAAACTAAGCAAAAGCTGAGTCCAATATTTATATAAAAACACAATTCATATGGGCTTGAGGTCCATCTTTGACGCACCCCCTAAAACACAACTTATCGCTATACTTTTTTTTTACTTAAAACTGAAGTGATTTGGGGGTAGAGAATATAGGAAATAAAACAAATTCTCCATGCAACTAAAGCTATGTACAGACGATTGTCAGATCTTACAATATTGTCAGATCTGGCAATGTGCTGACAATGTACTGGCAATCGAAAATTGCCAGCATAATATTTCTTGTCAGTTCACACGGATGTCAGAAAATCTTACAATTTATTGCCAGACGGTTGTATGACAATAAATTCATCTGACAAAATCGTCAGTAGAAAAATTGTCAGTTCACACGGTTGTCATATGCACAAATTGTTCGATCTGTTGTTATGCGTTGCCAGACTTAAACCATTTGTTGGAAATTGTTAAATATTTATCGTTTGTGTTTGTGTTAAATGTAAAAAGTGAAAGTATAAATAATTATGGACCATAAAGAAGCAATTGCAATGATTTTGGCTGCATATCTTTTATTATAAACTTTTTCTTTAAAATCAAGCGTGTGCAGTGTTGCCCATAGAAAGAATTATCTTACAATGACGCCATTGTCAGATGCATGAACTTCGCACATCTGACAATATTAAAATGTCTGACAAATATCTGGCAATAATTTTACAATGTGTACAGACGATTGTAAGATGTCTGACAATATGTTGTCAGTTGCTAGTCTTGCAATGGACTGACAATGCTTTTTCTGGCAACGTCGTCTGACAAAAATTGCCAGTTCACACGGTTGTAAGAAATTTTTAGCACATTTTACTGGCAATATTGTAAGATCTGACAACCGTCTGTACATAGCTTAACGGCCAATCTAATGTACATACATACATACATATATTGTAAGATGACTTTCAAAAGTCAAATTATTTTAAAATAAGCTGAAAAATTGCTCCAAAAAAATAAAACAGAAACTCTTTTGAATTATACTTTACTTGGGGGCCACATGTTAAATTTTTGCCTTTCAATTCCATTCAATTTGCAATACACTCACACTTTTTTTACTAACCCAATTAAACTTTTTAAGTTGAAAACTAGATTGCTTTCAAATTCACCTAGCCATTTACATGGCAATTTAATTTTCAATTTGAACAGCTGGTCACAGCACACATTGATTGAAGCTACAAATTTGAGTTGTTTCTTCGTCGGTGGCATTTAAAAAATGAAATTGATTATCAATTTGTGTCACAGCTATCAATTTCAAGGAATTTTGACACACAGTAGTGTCATGAAATTGAAAGCGACTTATTGAACGTGTGGCTGCAGCGTTAGAAAAATAAAGAAAATAGTTTTCGAGCAATATTTTTAAGTTATTCGGAGAACTCGAATAATTTTTTAAATTGTTTCATATAATTGAAAAAATTTTGATTCAATAGTCTTATTCAAATATGTGATGGAAATCGATCCTTTTTCACAACGATTTTAAATAAATCGTTTTGAAAGGCTATAATAAATTCCGATCGGGTTTGAGAATCATTCTTAAGCCAATCTCAAACTACTGACTTTAAAAAAGAACACTAAAAGATAAAATATTTAAACAATATAGTAAAGCTGTGAAACGAAATTTATCGACAATTATTGAAAAAGCTATTAAAAACAAAATGGATTAACAAAACGACTATAACAAACACATCACACCCTTTATAGTTTTCAAACTGATTTTGTATCTAAATAATTTTTCAGCACATACCTGTTTATATTAATTAACAAACAAAAAAAGCAATAAAACAAAAATGTAGTAAACAATTAAATAATAATAATAATTCATTTGTACTATTATGCAAATTTCTCAAACTTAAGAAATAATTACATATTGTATATAGAAATATTTTTACGCAAAATTAAGTGTATATGAGACATCTTTCATCATTATCTCAATTAAAATAGTCTTTTTAAATAAAGTAGAGTGTAGATGTTTTGCTTTTTTTATTTTGTTTTAATAAAACTTATTAATCGCATGAATACTCCAATATATGTGTATAAAACAATGTTTTTAGTAAACTTTTATGATAAATTCCAATTTTTTCAGAGATTTTTATGCAGACCATCAACTCCACTATCTTACACCCACAACTTTAATTATGTATGAGGCATATACAATCCTTTGTGCGTCATACGTCACCTTTTCCAACTGACAGTAGGTTGACGCAGTACTTTGTTAATGGAAACATTTGCACATCTTCAATGTTTATTCATCATGTTATTTATTAAACTTAATTTTTTTATACATGAAATATCGAAGTATATTTATTTCGCATAGAGTCTTTCTTTAATTTGAAAATTTTTTTATTAATTTTTTTAACCCCCGACTAAAAAAAGGGGTTTTATAAGTTTGTAATGTGTGCCTGTGTGTCTGTGTATCTGCGTATCTGTGTGTCTGTCCGTGTCCACGTACAGGGCAAACGGCTGGACCGATTTTCATTTAGTTTTTTCTGTTTGAAAAATGACTTGATCGAGAGGGTTCTTAGCTATTTTTTGAAGAAAATCGGTCCAGCCGTTTAGAAGATATAACATCTTTTCTGAAAGAAGTCGGGGGTTTTTTAAATTTTTAATTTTTTATTATTTTATTTAATTTTTGTTGCAACAAATCACAAAAACTTAAATCAAAACAAACCAAAAACGCCTTCGACACGATCAAAATGATTAACAAGCATGTTTATAGTATGATTTTGAGGGAAAATCAAAAAATTTTGATTTTTGGCATGCTTTCTGTCACATGTTAACGTGTGTATATTGTTAACTCATCAAGCCTGAACAAATTTTCATTATAATTATATTTTCATTGTGAGCAGCAATGCAAAAAGGCTACTAATACGAGAATTGTTATTAAAATTTTTTTATTTACAGAATTTTTTTTTTCGTTTTTAGCAAATGAAGAGCACAAAATCGAGCCAAAGATGAATGCCTGGTGGGTCATTAAAGTATGATAATTTCGAAATAACAAGCACACTCACACGAACTTGATCGTGCCTAAAGCTATTTAAAAGTTAAAAGTTGCCCAGCTTTAGTACTTTGCGTTAGCGGAGATGTACTAAACCCGACAGAGAGCTCATAAAAACTGTATTTCAACTCAGTTGTCAGTTGAAAAATGTGACGTATAAGGTATAACGGACTTTATGTGCCTCAGCCTGCATATTCGTATCTATATACATGGATAAGAATTTAAAATTATTAAAATTTCTAGATATGTGGAATTGTACATATGTACAATTAAGTAATTAAGTTTTCCACACTAAAAAATTATTTGTTTTCAAACTTAGCTTAAAATGTACAATATTTTGTTACTTAAATCTCATTTGGATACGTTATTACTTAAATCGTAAAATCATCCGTTTGTGCAGAAATAGCGCGGTATAAGCAAAAAAAAAACAAGAGAGAAAGTCAATTTGAAAATTGCATAAAAGTGAATTAGAAAAACAAATACATACATATACATAACTTAAATACATCAGACATACTTATTAGTTTTTACCATTTTGCGCCGTAATCATAGATGATAGCTCTTCACCTGCTTCATTAAGATCATTGTTTTTTCGTTTCAATCCAAAATTTTCACCGTCTTCAATAGTTTCCGGCATCGGTTTGTTTCGAGTTTCGGGAAGCATAAGTGATAAAAGACCGCCTATAAATGATAAAGCACCACAAATTACAAGCGGCAAAGGCTTCCAAATTTGTCCTAATAAGTTAAGATATGGTGCCGAAATACCGCCAATACGTGCTACCATTGATGATGCTCCAAGGCCAACATTACGCACTACTGTGGGAAACTGCTCAGCTGAGAATATATAGATGGTGCCGTAAGCGGCAGTAATAGCTAATTTGCCAATCATGGCAAACGTTATGATTAACCAATTCATGTCTTCCGATACAACCAGTGTCAATAAAAGGGCAACACCAGCAGCTATCATACAGCCGCACAATATTGTACGTCTACCCCATCTATTTAGGGTGAGTAATAGGAATGTGTAGGCAGGAAATTCGACAGCACCGGAAATTAAAACGTTTACGAAAACATTGCCACCTAAATTGTTTGTGTTCCAGGAAAGCCCGTAATAGACGCCACTATTGACAAACCAGTCAAACAATATTACTAAAGTTTTGCGCCTCAGGTTGGGGTAACGCAACAAATCGAAAACGGAAGGCGCTTTTGTGTTAGAGTTTTCATCGTCATCTTTTTTCTTTTCCGCAGCTTCATCTATTAAATTGTTATATACATCCTGAGGAATGCTCACATTGTTCACTTTAGCAGCTTTCTCAATAACAATAACTGCTTCGTCTTTGCGTCCTTTCGACAACAACCATCGCGCCGATTCGGGTATAATCCAGTGATAGCACATAAACAACAGTCCAGGAAGAGTTAGAGCAATTTGCAGCCATCTCCATTCACGTATAAAATAGGCAAATCCAGCTGTTAACATAAAACCTGTTGAAAAGAATAGCTGGCAGGCGACTCCGGCAAACAGACGATAAGATGGTCCAACCATTTCCATTGCAATAACATATGCCACCAAAAATACTCCCGATGTTGTTGCTCCCACTATCATTCTCGATATTGTGTACGTAAAATAGTCTGGCGCCACTCCTGCCAATACACCAAATATCACTTGAATTACCAGAGAAGCAAAAAAGGTTGGTTTGCGACCATACTTATCAGACAACTGGCCAAATATTATACTTCCTAATAAGACACCAAGCATAAAAATGGAATCGCTGCTGGCACTTAACAGACTTCTACTGCAAACCAAATTCCATTCTGTAACGACAGTATTTATATACAGCGATTTATCATATACAAAATGTTCGCATTGTTCTGTGCTATTGTTTCTCTGCTCGATCCAAGAGCCATTTAAATAGTCTTCTGTATATGGAACTTTAAAATATTCACACGTTTCCCATTTATTTGTTAAGTCATTGAAAGGATATGCTAAATGCCAGCGATCCAATGGAAAACTTCTGTATGTAGTCGATGCGGTATCATTTTCAAACGGCAGGACACAACGAAAATACGGACGCGCCAATAGAAAAACTCCCGCTAATTTGTGTAATGCACAAGAAATAGCTGGTAAGCAAAGAAGGAAATAAATTTGCTTTTGGTAGCGTCCAAAATCGCCTAAATATTTAATGACATCATCGTAACCCATAGTGACGTGGTCTATATCCTTTTTGCCAAAACACACGTATACAATGCAACACACAAACAACCGACTGACTTTTCGTCCGGTATATTGGCGAAGTATATCTAACAAAAACTATTTCAAGTTCACAATGAAGAAGAGAAATTTTCTTCTTTTTTTGTGGTTGTTTCCTTGATTTTATTATTTATTCGTGTTATTTTTTACTTTATTATTAATGGTCGTGTTGTAAAACTTTAGGCAAGTTGTAAAAAATATGTTGAATGTTTGAACTTGTTGCAAATGAAGCCAACCGAACTACGAGTAAATACAGAACATAAAGCGCCAACAGAAAAATAACGTAAAATCATGCGCATAATTTAAAAATTTCCCTCTTCCTCAAAAACCCTCCACTTCTTTTAGTTAGCAGCCAGCACTCATCCAAAAGAGCTTCTTATCAAAATATTTCCCTCTTTGTTGTTTGCAAACAAAATATTTGTTGTAACCGTAATTTTTCTTAGTTTAGTTTGATTATAATAATAACCACATCATACACGTGATGTTTGACGCTCGTGTCAAAAATTCATAGACAACGTTTATATTCGATGTACATTTGTACTCGTATAACCAAAATTTATGAATCATATAAATTTATACACAGCAAAGTTTAAATTGTTGCTTAATTAATTTGTGTTCTCTTTTAGTTGAAGGCTAATGAAGTGAAAACTACTGCAAATTTTCATAATATTCTATTTACATATGTATACTCGTAGTAAAAACAGTGTGCTACGAGTTTTGTTATCAGTATCCAATCATTTTAGCAGTATATTTTTTTTAACTTTTGCTTATATCGTATGATCCAGTAAAATATCCGACACGCGTAAGCGTACGAACTGTTTGTTAGAAAAAACTACGATCGACTGTTTGTCCGCAATGCTTCTATCGAGCAGCTAACCAATCAGCCCCACGTTAATTAAATTCCTATGCAGGGTCGGAAATGTAACTAAATGAAATGAAACTATAAGAATAATTTATAATATAACACGCACTGTATCTGTGAATGGTGTCTCAAGTCTACATCTTGGGTAATAAATAAAATAGAGAATGCAAAAATTACTTATATGTACATACATGTATATTTATTTGGTTCGAAAAACATACATAAGTACATATAAAAATGTCGCTTGCAGTGAGCTATTCTCATACAAATTTTAAAAAATTGTTAATGCAAATTTGTTGTTAGAATTTCAGTTAACAAACTTTTGTGTGTTTAATCTACCCAATATGAACTTGGTATAATATTTTTTTAGCACAAATTGTTGCTGTGATTTAGATGAACAAAGTATTTTTCTGGTTTACGTAACCGTATTCAATGCAATGATCTGATAGAAGAAGATAAGAAGAAGTACGTGAAATATAATATTAAATTTTTATGGGCGTGCCTCTGCCCATTTTTTAAATGTTAGATTGTGTGTTTTTCATAGCTCAGGGTGCGTGTTAAGTCTTGTAAGAATCGGTGAAGTAAAATATAAAATATTAAATTTTAATGGGCGTGATTCCGCCCATTTTTTAATGGAAAACTGTGTAAATTTTAGAGCTCAAGGTATGTAGTAAGTTTCGTAAAAATCGGTTAAATAGAACCGCACGAAATATAATAATAAATTTTAATGAGCGTAATCTCGCCCATTTTCTCAACTTTCAAATTATGTAATTACTAGAACTAGAAAGGTGTTTTATAGGTTTCGCAGCAATCATAAAATTAAATAAACAAAATTGTGGGCGTGTCTCCACCCATTTTTTACAATGGGACCAATGGGAAGCTATACCCTCTCAGTCGGTTAAAAAGTCACTGAATTGATGGCGTAAATTCTTGACTACAAAATGGGATATACTACAAAATGGGAAAAACTTAACCTAAAATAATAACGAATGTTAATCTGATAAGCTTTAGTTATAAATTTTAATGTAAATAAAAGTTGTTTTTGTAATTTAGATGAATAAATTGTTTGTCTGATTAATCTAAAAAGTTTTAATTGCTAATTACTATCAATATTAATTGAGACATATCTTCAGTAAATTATTTTTGCTTTAATTTTTTTCGGAATCTCCAAGTACACATCTATGAAGTCACGAAAGATTTTCATTCAAAACCAGTTCGACCCTACTTTAAAAAAAATAACCAAAACTGAATTTTCCTTGCTAGGTAGTTCCGTAATTTGCCTGTACTGTAAAAAACAGTTATGGGACTAGTCTGGTTTTGTTCGCCAGCTTCTCAGTTGTTGTTTGATTCCCTTGAAAGCGTTGAAATTTTCTACGTTAATCTAATAGACACATTCAGTTGGCAAACTTAGTCCACAAAAAATAAAGCAAGATTAATCTAACCATTTTATGTCCACATAGCCATTCCTTTCTTAATATCAACCTCATTCACTGTCAAAAAAGACTTCATGTCTACTGTTGCGCTAACGGACCTCTGACGACCGACCTTAAGCGGGAAGATACTAATTATTTTTTATGGATAGCATATCACAGGTTTTGTTGATTTTTCAACGTCTTTTTCCCTCAGTGTAGCTGGAAAATAGATAATGCTTTTAAAGTAAACAAAGGTTGTTTCAAAATTTTGTTAATATAATTTTTCTTAACTGCTTTAAATTAGTAAGATTAAATAAGTTTGTTGGTTGGTGCAATTTTAATCGGAGAAATTTGTTAGATTTACCTTTAAGTTTTTTCTAATTTTAGAAGAGAAAAATGCTATTTTCAGAAAAACAAAAATTTTTATTGCATGGTTTTTGACACAGAAAATTTTAAATTTCCATTTCTGATTTTATGTGTACTAATTAATACTCACTTAAAGATCTCTCAATATACAAATATATTTTAATTAAATTCTCAATTATAGAAAAAAACATTCTGCTTGTTTATAACTGAGAGCACCAATTAAATTGTTTTAATTTATTATGGTGTGTTTTAGATATATATATTTATATATGTATACATAACTCCCAGTCTGGGGGACTCATTCTCAAAGTGGGGATTTCTTTGCCCGCAATTATTCCTCAAATTTATTCTTAAATATTTTTATTATTATTTAAAATTTTTTTGCATATTACAACAAAACTTCCAATATATTTACATGCATATTATCATTATGTTATTATTATAATTATTATAAACATAGGCTGAGTTTACATCTGACATTTCATATGTGCAATGTGCCAAAAAAAAGCGTAACCAAAAATTGTTTGGTTCAGACACGTATTTGTTAAGTTAAATAGTTTCATACATAAGTAATGGACAATTTTGTAGAATCCAAAATGATTGGAAACTGTTTAAATTAATATATACATGTCTGAATCAAAGAGTTTTTCATTAGTAATTAGTGTTTACGCTTTTTTTGACACATGGCAAACAGATGTAAACCCGGCCATAATATCTAATATGCAATGGCAGTTTAGTTAAATCATAATCCCCTTATTGTGAATGGCGTCGTCGACGTCACATCAAGACGACAGTAAATGTTGTCACTATTTATCGGAAAAATTGGATCTTTTGAGAATCTCTTACTAACATCTAAGACCTTGTAAATTAATGGAGCATGATAATAGTAGTAAATTTTTGTAGAAAAATACTAAACAAGTGACAATTTTTAGTGTCGTCTTAATGTGACGTCGATGACGCCATTCACAATAAGGGAAAATATCACAATAAAATAAATTGACGTTTAAGTTTGAAAATTTTCAAATCGTATTGTTACGAGATATAATAGTTTAAGTATGGCCTGCAGCTAAACAATACTAAATTGAAAATATCATTTCAATGCCATTTTAAATTAGCGTATCTATTATTAGCCATTAACGACCGTATTCAAAAAAATAATTTTATTTTACAAAAGGTTTACAAAACAAATTTTACATGGAAATTTGTTTGTTAAACGTTTTGTAATCCAAAATAATTTTTTCTGCATAAGCCATTATTAAATCTTTAAGTACAATACAAAGAAAATTATCTTCTTTTGAAAATTAATGTATACAAAATAGTTTAATTCAATAATTGTACCCAGATTTTAAATTGACTTACATAAATACTCACATGCATATTAGGTTTGTAGATAAGTATAATTTTTACACAAAAAGTTTGGGGATTTTTGCTAATGACGCATCGAAATATGGGAATAAGAAATGAAAAGACTGTTAAGACCCCTGTCTGCAGTCTCTCTTGAGAACCTCTTTCATTAAACTGTTTGAATTTGAAACTGCGCTACCAAGCACACCATCAATTTTTAACTTTCTTTAATTAGCGCCAATGAAAGCTTCAATTAAAATAAATCTAGGCAAATTGGTGTTTAATAAATTCAAAATAAAATAATTTTGCAAGTAAATAAATTTTTGGATAAATTAAAGACATCGCTTCTTTTACAGGATAAATCTTTATTTAGCGAAAAAAAAAAACATCTAAGTGTAGTATTCGAGAGAACATTGAAGATGGCGTATATGCGAAACCGGAAGGATGAGCAACAAAATTTGACGTGGGATAACAGAAAATCCTTCCAAAACCATCTGTTTTGGTATAAATTTATTGAAAAATAATTACAATTATGAACGGCAAAAGCACATTGACAAAAAATTGCTAAAATTTTTAAAAACAATAAAGGTCAAATAAAAGCCAAAAACAAAAAATACTTTCTTCGTGAAAATTCGCTAACGATAGAGGGAGAGAGAGCTTGATAAGATCGTTACATATAAGAGCAGAAGGACATTTGTATGTTGCAAAGTATTAATTTAGAAACTTCCGAAATGATTTTGAAACGTTTTAAGCCAAATTAGTTAGCTACTAATAAGCTACTTACGTCTGTGTGTCAGTCTGTACGTAAAATAGATTTTTAGAAGCCCCCACAAAAGCTAACGATTTGTATTTAAATTTAGCAAAATAAAAAAGTACAGTTTCAGGGCTGGAAAATTTAAACTTTCCTTGGTATATAAAAGTAACTAATTAAACTAATGTTTTTCTTTGTTAATTAAACATAGAGTACGATCTCGATTTGCGCAATCGAAAGAAAATCGGGGTTACTGCTTTTACCGAAAAGTTGTACTAACCGATCATTGAAAATTTAACGTAAAAACATATCATTATTTAACATAAAAAACTCATTAATTAAGCAAAGCGATAAAATTAATGGTTTTATACATGAATAGATCAAAACAAAAATTAAAACAATCTTTATAATTTTTGGAAATTTTATTTTTTAAGTAGTTATTGAAATTGCGTTTCTGAACGACTAAATTCAGTGGAAAAATTGTTTTAAATTTAATCACACGGAAAAAATTGCACTTACCGCGAGTGTTTTTTCACTACTGCTACTAACAGTATTTCAAGGGTATCAAGTAGAGATGTGCAAATGTCGTGAGTTTATCGTGTCACGCGTGAGTCACGCGTGATTCACATGATTCGTCATCAAATATTATAACTAATCACGCGTGAGTGCGTGAGCGTGACTGAAAAAAATTTACTCGTGCGTGATCGTGCGTGAGCTTTTTTTAATAATCACGCACAAATTCTCACGCTCTCACGAGATAACATTCCTGCATAGGTACATATGTAAATGTATTCAATCATTTGAAATAAATTATTTTATAATAATAAATGCATATACATATGTATAGTAATATGTATGGTAGTATGAGATTACAAACATAATGAATACCCCCAAACAAAATGTTTCGACTTTTTCTGAAGTCAGACTTGTCGTACCGAATTCGTTAAGACATTTCGGTAGTTTCTCTGAACAATTTGTTTTAAACATTAACCCCCTGTTTGCGTAAGACGTTTGAGTTAGAAATCTTAGCGTTTCTGTAATAGATTAAAAAAAAGTTGTACACGTTTCCTTTAGTCTATTACAAAAACGCCAAGATTTTTAACTCAAACGTTTTACACAAACAGGGGGTAAAACTTTGATTTTTGAGTACATAAGTAAAAGTCTGTGAACATTTTTTTAAAATAAATATGTATATGTTGATAAAAAAAAAGGATTGTAACAAATATTAAAAAATGTGAGTATGTGCAAATTATTTCGACAATAGCAGTAACATAACGGTGAAGCGGTGATCTGCTATAAAAGCAAAAAAAAAACGTACCTAGATGTCGTTACGAATTCGTACCGACTTATCGTAATGAATTCGTACCGATATATCGTTACGAAGTCGTGTCAACCATTATATACAACAATTGTTACGATTTCGGTAATATTTCGGTGCCGAAATCGGAAGATTTTGTCGACCAATCGTTACGAATTCTTTACGAATTCGGACCATTTTGTTTTTGTATACATACAGCTTTTTAAGTATGTATGTATGTATGTTTCTTAGATACCCTGTAGGAAGTATCAATTGAGAAACACTACTGATTCAACAGTGCCTTTGTTAACAATACTACTGACGAATTGTACCGCAGAAAATGATTTTTGCTTTAGGGGCCGTCCACATATTACGTAACGCTGTAGGGGGGGAGGGGTGGGGTTCGAGTTTTGTTATGATTTGTTATGGTGGGGGTTGGGGGAGTCTTTGAAAATGTTACGTAACAGAAAAATTTTAGTAATTTGTATGTTTTCTCATTTAACATGCTTTTCTCATTTATTTGATTATCATTTATTTAATTGATCATACGTCTTACCTTCACATTTATATTATGTATATATACATACATACATGTGCGGAATGTCAATTTTTGATATACGAGAATTCGAATTCGAATATTTAAAATGATATCCGCGAACACGAATATTTAAAACGATATTAAATTAACTTTGCTTTATATTAATTTACATTGTAAATTTTACAAAAACACGAGCATACATACATATATACATAGATAGATATGTATATATGTATATGTAAGAACCTATTTTTGAACCCAAAAAACATGGAAATTATATTATACATTTACTTTTTCGTGAGCGTGCGTGATCGTGATAAGTTGTAAACCACTCGTGCGTGATTAAAAAGTTTTGTTCGTGAGCGTGCGTGATCGTGAAAATTTTCAGAATCATTCGTGCGTGAAAGTGCGTGAGTAAAATATTTTTCAGCGTGAGCGTGCGTGTCGTGAGTCAGAAAACACTCACGTGCACATCTCTAGTATCAAGTAGTACCACGGAAAGAAAATTTTACTCTTCTCTAAAGAGTTGAGTAAATAAGATATTCGTATGAAATTTTTACACAATATGACGAACGATATGATCATTAATTCTGCATCATTAACACAAAGGTCATATTTTTTTAGTTACAAGATTGTTTGAGTAAATGAGCGATATGTTATCAACAAAATTACTATCGTATCGAATTGTCCACCCCTGCCATGGTAAAAATGATAGTTAATTTTACACACAGATTTTACATGCATCAGTTTTGTTGCTCAAATTTTGATTTTATAATGAGAAAGGAAAAGTAAGGTAAACAAAACTTATATGTAGATATGTATGTATGTAGTTAAGTATATGTATTACTTTCTTATATTTCTCACACAAAATTAATACTCGAGCATGAAAAGAGATGCAAGTAAAACGGCGCACTATGATCCGTTTCCAGGCAGCTAAATCAGGTACCACTCGTTCTACAAAAAATATTACAATAGCAATAAAACACACATTTTGCTGGTAGAAATAAAAGAGAATAGTGTTAGAATTGTATGCGTTTTCATGGCACTGTTGCCAGAACTTCTAGGGGTGAAATCGTCAAAAACTACAGATTTCTGTGCAAAAAATCGTCAAAATCGTCAAGTCATTTTAGAAAATCGTCAAAAAAACGTCAAATCAAAAATGTTCAATTTTTTTGTATTTTAATTGTTTTATTACAAAAACTATTACTATGGTTCAAACTTATTAACTATGCTTTCAACAAATATACATATATACCTAAACATGAAAACCATTCAAATTAAAAATAAAAATTAAAAAAACTTAATATGAAATCAGAATTCAAATACGTACATATATATTTATTTTTAAAACAGATAATTTTTAAAAAAATAATTAGCATTTTTTGTTATAGAAACATTTTATGTATAAATATCAGAATTTAACCTTTTGAACACAAAAAAAATCATAACATAACAAAAAACCAACTCTAAAAATGCAATACTAAAGAAAGTTTCCATATATGTTAAATTTAGAAAAATCGTAATTTCTGGACCTAAAATAGTCACTAGTGTATTTTGAGAGGTGAAAATCGTAGAAATGCAGAGAAATCGTCAATTCTGGCAACAGTGTTTCATGGGTGGGTTTTTAACACACACACCCTGACACAAAATGCGAGATTTGTCTGCTTGTAAACATTAAGGAGCTAGGCTTGTAGTAGTACCTGCTTGAGCTGCTTTGATGCGTTTTCCTAAATTGTGCTGCCAAAACATGAAGAGCAATTTTAAATAGTCGTACATACCACCATGTACATATGTAACAGGCATCATTCGTGTAATTCAGAAAATCCTTAATTTTTGTCATAACTATGTATGTTTCTAATTGACATGATTGTTGTATGCCAAATATGTAGTTTTTTTTTGTATGATGTCTTTTTTTCGAGTTATGGGGTGCTAAAGTGTTGCCGTTATCGAAAAAAATTGTAATTAGGTTCGAACTAAAAATAAAATTTAATTAAATAATTATTATAGAAATTCATCTAGGGCGATTTACAGCATTCGATACCGATCGAAATTTCAATATATTTTTTATATAAAATCCTGATCGTTTAATTAAAAAAAAAATCATGTGCAAAACCGGAAATGACCAATTTTTATTAAAATTTTTATAATTTCGACACTATTCTTTTATTTTATTTTTTACTAAAATAAGATTAGTATGTTCTTATTGTACTGTAAACATTTGGAAATAGGATCTCCATAAGTTTAAGAACTATGCCAATTTCTTTACACTCAAAACGCACTGCAAAACCGGAAATGACCAGTTCACATTACAATTTTTCTAGCTTTGGCCCATTATTTTTATTTTATTTGTTTAACAAAATTAGCCTGAGATATTCCTATTATACTATAGAAGTAAAAAAATCGGTTGAATCGTATATTTTGTATCAAACTTTCTTCTATTTCATGTATCATAAAGTGTTTTTCCTTAAGTTTTTAGTCTTCTTAAAATCAGAAAAAAACTAAGTTCATAATGTCAACGAATACATTATCATAAATGCAATGAAAGATAAAAATTAATAAATACCAGGAAGAGAGCCATTTAATTCAGCAAATGAAAATTATCATCCCATTAATGCAACATTTCATTCATATGGTGAAGAAATATCAATGTGTATATACATTTTACACTTAAAATCGCTTCGAATTTTTCGTGTCCATTTTGTTCAACACGATACGACACGAACACTTCGTGTTAAGTCGCACGACATGCGCCCATCTCTAGTTCACACGAATTTCCGATGTCTGACAATTCTTTGTCAGCTAGATGACAATGCTTTTTCTGACAACGTTGTCAGACAAAAATTTCCAATTTGCACAGTTTTAAGAAAATTTTAGAATATTTTGCTGACAATATTGTAAGTTCCGACAATTATCTGTATATAACTTTACATAATTTGTTCGTTTAAAACATTAGCGTGGCGTAATATATGAAAATTTAAATTCTGAAATTCACTTGTAATAAATAAATATCTGACCAAATCCTCACTCACAGAACGAAAAATTGTCAAAATGACGAAAAATCTTCGAATACAACATCTTAATTAATAGTATTACAGCAAGTTATTTTTTTGAAAAATCTTTAGTTATACTTTAAAATTTTAGCTATATATAATTTGAACTTGCATATCGTTAGCTAAACTGCAAAAAGACGTAACTACTCCTAACAAAAAAATCAATATCGAGTTCCTCATTGATTATTATGAATGCCATTAAACTACATGTCTTGAAAAAAATTTAAACTTCTACGATCAAAAAATACAATTTTATTAACAAAAATCGAGGGGACTTAACTACAAGTTTCTTTTTTTATTTTTTAGTTTTTTGCTTCTCCTGTAAAATTATATTTTTGTTAGTTACACCTTTTTGTATTTTAGCTAACGATCTATGTATGTATATCAAAGTAATTATTCGAGTGTTCAACAAAAATTTATTGAATAATTTTTACTTCTTAAGCAAGATTGTATTCTTGCATTTTATTGATTCTTGTACCAACTCATTGGTAGACATCCAAGCATAAAGTTTAAAATGTTTTTAAACTCGTTCTTGTGTATTAAAACTTTCAAAGAATAAAAAGTAATTACAAAAATATTAACATAATAAATTAAAAAACTTCATCTAGAACTTAACCAGCACATTTGATTTGATATGAGTCTATTTGTTAATATTACAAAAAATTCCAAGCATGTATTTTGAAAAATTAATTAGAAGAATATATTAAATAAATTTCATAAATTAAAATATTGTTTATGTATAAAAACACATATGTATGTACAGATATGCATATTGTTGCCAATTGTCTACATTCCAGTTTCACTTGATTTAATTCATAAATTTGAAGGTTTGAAATTTTTGTGCAGAAAATAATGTAGAACGTATTACAGACTCCCCACCCCGAAGTAAAATTCAAAAACTTAAGCCAACATTTTACAATAAATCTTGAGAGAAGCAGGCAGTAATAAAACCATGTGTCAAGAAATCTGATATTGAAATGTTTGTGAATGTGAGGTAAAAGCATTTCATTTAATGTCAAGTGCAATATCAGTACTTCAACTGCTTAACTCAGCGATTTTATGCTATTTTTAAGTATTGATAAGAAATACAATAATGAAAGAATTTTTTGACAGTTTTTTCTTTCGTTATGAAAATATTTTTACTCAACACTGATAAAAAATAAATAAAATATTAAAATAAAAACACGTAAACGTTTTCCAAAAAAAAATCAGTTATAATTTATTTTAGGAATACACTGAACCAAAAACGCATTCTTAAAACAAGAATCTTGCGTTTTCGATTTAAAAATGCAGCATTTTTAAAAATAATTGTTAAAATATGAATATTTCTTATAACATTAATATATAACATTCTTATTTTTATAATGAAGCAGTTTTAAAACAAAAATGTGCGTTTTCGTTTTAAAAATGCAGCATTTTTAAAATTCATTTTTAAAATAAAAATGTTTCTTACAACATTAATAAATAACATTCTTATTTTTATAACTAAGCAATTTTAAAACAAAAATGTGCGTTTTCATTTTAAAAATTTCAAAAACAATAATGATTTCTTATTAAAATAAGTTTTAAAGATAAAGATAAGTTTTAAAAATAAAGGAAATTATATTTTTCAGCGAGTAGCATTTTATATTTGTGTCGTGTTAAAAAAAGAGAATTAATTCATTATTATGACCAAGTGTATATTAATGTCCATTACCCTGTATGATCCTGGAACACAAAAAAATCGTCATAACCCAAATGAAAATTCGTTCCATTAGCGGTTATCGAAAATTGTTCATAATAAGGGCATTTTGATTCCAAAAAAAATAATATTTTTAATTTAAAAACGAAAATTCTATATTATTAATTTAAATCGTTTCATTCTTAATTTAAAAACCTTCCATTATTAATTTAGGACGTTTCATTCTTAATTCTAAAACGCTCCATTATTAATTTAGGGCGTTTCATTCTTAATTCAAAAATGCTTCATTATTAATTTAAGACCTTTCATTCTTAACTTAATAATTCTCCATTATTAATTCAAACGCTTCATTTTTAATATCAAAATAATAAGTTTTAAAATAAAAATGCTTCATTATTACTTCAAGAATATTTAATTCTTAACTCAAAAACATAATCCTTTAATTTGAGTATATCCAACTTTATATCAAGGTTGTTGTCTTTATCAAACAAAAAATATTCTTTTTTGATTTCAAAATATTTTTCATTTTTAAAACCAGAGTGAAAATTTCTAAAATAACAGAAAACAAACTTAGTTCTATTTCATAAAGGTTACGTTCTTAAAATCAAATTGTTTTTTCTTGATTTTAAAACTTTTTTTTTTGGGTGTACATATTTAGAATATTTACGTACTTGTGTGAATGAGTATAAATGTATATAAAACTATTTATTTTCGTATGAAATAAAATTACATTTGATATAAAATAATATACTTATATACTTATAAGTATGTATGTATGTATGTATATGCTCATGTATGTATGTATGAATATAATTCATCATAATTTTTAAAATAATGCAAATTGCCATTCACCGAGAATCTGTGTTGCCAAATATGTACATACATGCATATGTAAAACGTTATGTTATAGAAAATTAAGTAGAAGCTATAATCAAATTATTCTGTTTCATTCTTTAGTGTCAGTTGTAGAATTTAGAGGAAGTATTTCTGGATTATCGAGTTCTCTTAATTCTTTGCCGTTCTCTAATTTATAATCTGCCGACTTGTTCGCTTTGCCAAACTCTTCGCCATCGTGTATAGTCTCAAGTGTGGGCTTATTGTGTGTTTCAGGAAGCAAAAGCGAAAGAAGCCCGCCCAAGAATACCAAGGCGCCAAATATTATTAATGGCAGTGGTCTCCAAATATCAGCGAGCATATTGATGAATGGCACTAATATGCCTCCAATGCGTGCCACCATTGAAGAAGCCCCCAATCCAACATTACGCACCACTGTTGGAAATTGTTCAGCAGAAAATATGTATACAGTGCCATATGAAGCTGTTATTGCCAATTTACCTATCATAACAAGCAAAATGATCGGCCAATCCATGTTATTGGGGACGACTATTGTCAGCAGTAAGCTTGTACCAGCTGTTAGCATGCAACTACAAAGTATAGAACGTCGGCCGAATTTGTTGAGAGTGAACAAAAGAAATAGATAAGCAGGAATTTCTACGGCTCCGGATATCACGAAATTGATAAGCAGATTGCCGCCCAGATTGTTTGCGTTCCAGGACAGTCCATAGTATGCGCAAGTGTTAACAAACCAATCAAAAAATATCAGCAAGGTCTTTTTCCTTAAATTTGGATAACGTAAAAGATCTAATACAGTTGGTTGTATTTTTTGTATATTTGTATCTGCTGACTCGACTTGCTTTTGTTCAACAGTTTCAATCAAAAGCTGATTGATTACATCCTGAGAAATTGTCAGTCTATTGAAACGAGCAGCTTTTTGTATATTTGCGATTGCTGCTTCCTTATGGTTGTTTAACAAAAGCCAACGGGTTGATTCTGGTATTATCCAATAATAGCTTATAAATAGTAAGCCGGGAAGGGTTAGAGCTATCTGCAGCCAACGCCAATCATGAATATAATAAGCAAATAAGGCTGTCAACATAAAACCAAATGAAAAGAACATCATAACAAAAATTCCTGCGAAAAGCCGTTTGCTAGGACCCACCATTTCCATGGCAATAACATATGCAACCAAAAACACACCAGAGGTTGCGGCACCAACTGCAAATCGTGATACAGTATAGGTAATATATTCTGGCGCTATACCGACCAATATTCCAAATATCGTCTGGGTCAGCAGCGATGCGAAAAATACTGGTTTTCTGCCATATTTATCTGACATTTGCCCGAAAACAATACTACCCAACAAGACTCCCAACATGAACATGGCATCACTAGTGGCTGCTAAGAAACTACGGCTACACACCATATTCCATTCTGTTACAGCGCTGTTTAGATATTTTCTTGTATCGTAGACGTATTGAGAACACTGTATGGTTTCAGTTGCAACAGACGGTTCACTGCTGTTCAAATATTCTCTTGTGTACTCTACATTATAGTATGAACATGGTTTATAGCTTTGACCCAGTAAATCTTTTGGATACGCCAACTTCCACAGTTGTTCAGGTAAATCATACTTGACTTCGTTGTGAGTTGTTGAACTTTCAAATGGGAGAACACAACGGAAATCCGGTTTAGCTAACAGAAAGACGCCGGCTAGTTTATGAAATGCACACGTGATAGATGTTAAGCAGATAAGAAAATATACAATTTTTTGATATTTTCCAAAGTCTCCCAAGTGTGTAAGAACTTCGTCGTACCCCATTGCTGCAGTTAATGAAATCAGTTAACAATGGCATATAATGATAAATTCGTTAGCTAAATAAATAATCGTCGGCTAATACATATAAATTGAACTACTTTCCTTATCTTTAAAATAATATTTGTTTGTTGTCAATGTAGTAAGTATGAAATGTTGAAAATACGCTTATTCCTCATATTATATGAGAGTACTTATTCAATTTTATCATCTCATATGAGCTACGTAGACCGCATTTCAATTAGCACAATATGCGACTGCATTTGCTGAGCGCGCTGGTACACCCACATTAAAGAGAACATTATGGGAGCACTGGTGGAATGAATGGCTTTATGTTAGCGATTGATTATTTCTTAAAGTAATGGACACTTTAAGAATATTAAAAAAAAAAATAATTAAATAATTTAAACAAAACGTTTTATTCCAGATAATTCATTTTTTAATTATTTTGAACGTTTATTATTGAACGTTCTTGCTTGCACTTATCGTTCGAGTAATAAGTTAATAAGCCGTCACGCGGATAAGCTTCTCGCTCAAACGAATCACAAAAAACAACTAAACAGTTCGCATTGAGAATTTGCAAAATACGAATGTTGTATGGGCTTGCATACTTTTTCAGAAATACTAGTTTCATTTTTTGAAAGCACTCATACATCCTATAAATGTATATACATATATAAATTTATGGATGTATGTAGGTGTACCCAGTTGGTCAAATTGAGGAACATGATATTGCCTTTAATGGCAGATACACAATTTACAACGTATTTGCCCAATATGTTTATCATTCATGTTGCATTTTTTGACAAAATACACACACTGCAACCCACAATTAAACCAACTTAAGTATTCATATTGAACATCCCGCAAGAAACAAAAGCAGCAATTATTTTTGTAGGAATTTTTTTCCAATCGCCATTATCTGGTTTCTTCCGATCATTTAATTTTTTCTGTGGTTGTCAAGACCACTTGTTTTCATTTAAAAAAAAATAAACAACGGTTCACACTATGCAACCAACATCAATACAATCAGAAAATATCAAAATATTTTGATATTTTTGAAAGCTCGAATGGAATGCAGCACGTTATAATTCCTTCTGCAAAAAAAACCGACTTCAATGCAAAGATCTAGTAGAAGAAGTACGTGTAATATAAAATTTAATTTTAATGGGCGTGCCCCTACCTATTTTTTAGATGCAAGATTGTGTGTTTTTTCAGAGCTCAGGGTGCGTGTTAAGTCTTGTAAAAACCGGTTAAATAGAACCACTTAAAATAAAATATTAAACTTTAACTTTTAAAGTTTCGTAAAAATCGGTTAAGTAGAACCTCGTGAAATATTATAATAAATATTCATGGACGTAACCCTGCCCATTTTTTCAACTTTTAAATTGTGTAATTACAAGAACCAAAGGGGTTTTATAGGTTTCGCAGCAATCAAACAAGTATAATATCATAAAATTAAATGGGACCAATGGAAAGCTATACCATCACAGCAAAAAAAAAAAAATTACAATCGGTCTAAAATGTACCGAGTTATGTTAAACTCCTCCTTTTTTTGAAGTCGTTTAATTAAACCATAAACACAACTACACACTATGCGACCAAAAACGAAACATGCATGGTTGAATAAACATGTTTCAAAGCTTACCATAACAACTTCTTCAAAAGTATGATATATGTGATACGGAAATTTTAAAAGGACCTATGATCAGAAAATAAGTTTTGGAGAAAAGGCACTTTGAAGTTAATTCTTTTTTAATTTTTTTTATCAAAAGTGTATTTTGAAGCTAATTCATGCCAAAACAAATGCATTTAGAAAGCTGCTGTTTTGTTGCATTAGAAAGAACGTGTTGTCTACTATAATAATCGACTCATAGGCCCCTTTTAGCTTTCCCTGTCATATATCTTAGTGCATATTGTTACCTTAATAAATAAAGGCCTTAACTCATTATTTTTTTAAGTCAAGTTTTTTGTACATTTCGATAGAAGAACATCTAATGTATCGAATAATGTATAATCTCGATTTAAAAAACAGATAATGAGTTAGATCCTTTTTATATTAAGGTAACGATATTTACATTAAGGTAGTTAAAATTGTACGTATATCTACCAAATGAGTCATATATCATTCAAGTTTCGTTATTTGTATAACACACATAGCAAACATAAGCCCTAACTCGTATTTTCACGAAATTGAGTTTTTCACTGATTCTAATACATTTCACACAAATACACCTCGTCACAAAAAAAATTTATTGCAATAGTGTAAAAAATAACGCTTTTACAAGCAGTTTTACAAATCAGTTGCACAATCACTTGTACTGTTTATTGTTATATTTTTACCTTCTCCTGTAAAGTTACAGTCATGTGAGTTAGAGCCTTTCTACTTTTGCCCAACGATATGTTCTAAACTATTGCCTCAATGTGAATAAAGTCGCAAAAGAAGAAAATTTGTGGGCACATCGCTAGAATCTAACTTTCTTTGTCAACTTTGATTATACTATGATATTCGAAAATTTGCAGAAATGTTTGTAATAGCCTATGTACATAATTTGGAACCAAGGACATACACCAATCTGACATACAACCGTTCTGTCAGATTGATGTGAGTTTTCAACATTTGGAAAATTCTTCTATGAATACTTAGTTAGTTAGTTCATTAGTTCATTCATTGGTGTTAGTTAAAGGTAGGATTTTATAGGATCATTATAACAGTATTACTTTAACCTAACCTGAGCGATAAGCTAAATGCCAAATGCAATCCTACCTGGTAGGTTAAAGTAAGGTTGTAATAATGAATAATTTTTTTTACACCCGTTAAAATTCTACAGATTTATGTATAACCAACAACTTGCATGAAGTTAGCAGAAGTGGCAAAATTAATGCCCCTATCACGGTTTTCAATTTTTTAAATAGTTTGGTTGGGATTGATAAATCTGTATTGCCATTCTCAACCAAATGAACAGTTGACTTTTTAGTTGTCTTTTGGTATTTTCATTTACAACTCTGCGTAAGTTTGATTGAGAAAAACGTTGAGTATACACAACTGCTTTTTAGTAGTTGGCTCTGTGGTGGGGGTTTTCTAGTAACATGTTGGTGTGATATAAAAAGCATTATTGCCTTCTGCCAAACTTGATATTTTAAGTTGGTAACGCGATGATAATCTCAAATAAAAGACAGTTGTTGTTCATAATACTAAAATACAGTTTGGTCGTGCGTAAGTTTGGTCGAATCTGAATTTCGTTGAGAATCATGATAGTTGCCTAAAGCTTTTATGACACTTCATTTTTTCTTCATTGATTTGATAGAAATAAACAATAAATGTTAGAAAGAACAAACTATATAAAATTTAAAATTTTTTTTACAATCTTCATTTGTTTGTTGTTTAGTCAAGTTGTTGACATTATTTCATTTTTCTTAATAAAGCTGAACCCTTTGCACCTGTTGAATTTTGCTATTACAATATGTTTGCACTTTTCTAAAAAACTTGAAAGAAAAACTACGCTATGCGCTAATTTCTAATGTGAAGTTGTATGGAAGAACTTGTCAACACGTAGTTCAATTTCGTCACTTATGCTAACTTCATAACTTCATGTCAGCTTTTTCTTATACATAAGGCTGCTAATAACTAACTCCAAGTTTTAATAATGGCCCTAGAGTCCGTTATCTATGAAAATTATGTGAACCAAAAACGTTTATACCTCTATGTTTAACGCTTGTTAAATGAGCACTTGTTTTTAGCAAATTTTCCAATATTTCAGATATTTTTATAATCTTTTTTATAGAATGTAACTTCGAACAATAACTACCCTGTTTAAAAAAGTTTTATAAGTAGCTGAAAGTATATTTTGCAATTAATTCCACATAATGATAATGAACTTCTCAAAAGACAAACTTTGATACCCATATTAGCTACGTTTACAGATGTACCACGCAGAAAAGCGCAAACTTTTACGAGAACTAAAACCAGAAATAAATTAACACTGTCAATAGGACTTACAAAAGAATATGAAACACGAAAATATGCAAAAAAAAATATGAAATTATACCTTTTTCAGAAATGGTAAAGCTCACGAACGGTCATCTCTAGACCTCTCAAATGTTTTGGGTATTCTCATTAAAAAGACAAGTCTTTAATTTGTAAGGAGTAAAAAAATAATTTTTTTCATCTCTATACATACAAGATGATTTGCTATCATGTACATACATAAAAACGAATTAAACGCACAACACATAATATACGCCTTCATGTAAAAGAAGCTTTAAGATCAGGGAATATGCACGGGTTCATCAACGACTTATAAAAATATTTATTTTTTAATGGTACAGAGTTCTTACGGAGGTTCTCATGAGAACTGTATATAAAAAATAACTAACCGAAAATTCAGGTTGGTAAGTTACATAAAGGAATTTCCGTTTTCTAGTACGGACTTTCAAAGGAAGAGTACACAGAATTTTTTAAATTTATTGCCTATCTTAGGGATGTTATAACTACAAGTGGAGGCACATTTTTCTGTCAACTGAAACAAAAATTACGGGCTATCCCGCGATGTCACCAGAAATCGTTCGATCGACAACTTGTATTGCAAACAACAATAACATTAGAAAATTTGTTGTTGCTTTCAATATAAGAATTCGATCGAACGATTTCTGGGGACATCGTGGGACAGGCCGCTTTATTTATTTCTACACGGAAAAATAATCGTGTAGCCTTTTATGTAGAATTATGTTTGCATACACATAAATTCATTTATTTTTTAATTTACAAAATTTTCCTAAAATGGATTTCAAATTCATTTTATTTTTTACGAATATGTGGGTAAAAATTAATTACAAATTGATGAAAATTAGAAATGTCAAAAATTCCGTGACCAAACAATTGTTTGTTTCAATTGACTGAAAAAAGTCTCCACTTATATTTATAATATGTATATAAGACAGGCAATAAATTTCAAAAATTCCGTGAATTTTCGTGTTGAAAGTCCGTACTAGCAAATAAAAATTTCTTTATGAAATTTTCCAACCTGAATTTCAGTAATTTTTTTACATACAGTTTGTATGAGTACCTGAAATTCCGTACCAGACTTTAAATGTAAGTTTGCGAACGTGAAATTCCGAAAGAACTGGGATTTAACCTATGAAAGAATGTTTTCGAATCAGAGAATATGCATTGATTCGAGTCATTTATTTAAATGAAGAGAAATTTATTTAATTTATAGCACAAACACATGATCTCCAATGAGATGCTAATGTTAGAATCATGCATGTTTCCCCTAAATCTACTCAGTTCGTCATGACTTGAACCCATGATTCAACCACATTTTTTCCATGTTTTTTTTAGGTATATGTATATATGTATATGCCCTGTAGGAAGCGTAGGGTTAGGTATCCGCAAGTAACAACTTTTATCGGCTATTTTTGTGACTTTTTAGAGACATTGTCAACGGAGCGCATACATGTTAATATTTGCTTTTGATGAGTAGAAAATATTTTATCACACCCACAATCTCGTCGGTGGCTAAAGCTGTGTACAGACGATTGTCAGATCTTACAATATTGTCAGATCTGGCAATGTGCTGACAATGTACTGGCAATCGAAAATTGCCAGCACAATATTTCTTGTCAGTTCACACGGATGTCAGAAAATCTTACAATTTATTGCTGGACGGTTGTATGACAATAAATTCATCTGACAAAATCGTCAGTAGAAAAATTGTCAGTTCACACGGTTGTCATATGCACAAATTGTTCGATCTGTTGTTATGCGTTGCCAGACTTAAACCATTTGTTGGAAATTGTTAAATATTTATCGTTTGTGTTTGTGTTAAATGTAAAAAGTGAAAGTATAAATTATTATGGACCATAAAGAAGCAATTGCAATGATTTTGTCTGCATATATTTTATTATAAACTTTTTCTTTAAAATCAAGCGTGTGCAGTGTTGCCCATAGAAAGAATTATCTTACAATGACGCCATTGTCAGATGCATGAACTTCGCACATCTGACAATATTAAAATGTCTGACAAATATCTGGCAATAATTTTACAATGTGTTCACACGATTGTAAGATGTCTGACAATATGTTGTCAGTTGCTAGTCTTGCAATGGACTGACAATGCTTTTTCTGGAAACGTCGTCTGACAAAAATTGCCAGTTCACACGGTTGTAAGAAATTTTTAGCACATTTTACTGGCAATATTGTAAGATCTGACAACCGTCTGTACATAGCTTAACGTTAGTAGCATATTTTTTTAATGGCACGCACACGTGGGGTATAATTCGTCAATAGTACTGGTAAATAGATAAATATGTACAAATACATGTAGGTACATACATAAATTCCATACCTCTTATAGAGCCAATTCGGCTTCAGGAAAGCAAGGTTAGCAATGAACCTTTCGTTAAAATTAAAATATTATGTCGTGTCATAACCGACATTAGTGGAGCTCGTTTTTTGACGAATATCGATTATGTATTTTTACTATCGCTAATAATCGTTTTTGGTCAAAAAATTAAGTTCGAAAATTATGTCGCTTAACCTTTTTTTTTGGCGGCTATGGCCAGATATATTATAATAAACTCTAAACCGACAATATGCAATGCAAAGTTTTTCTTCTGTTCGGTTACCAAAATAATTATTATTTTTTTTTTTGCATTATTAATGAAAAAAGTCCGCGAACTTTTTTAATGAATATTTCGCCAAAGATTTGCTTGAGATGTTTAACTTGGCCTGAGAATCCCTCTTAAAAAGGTGGACAACTGGGTACTTACAAAAGTATTCTTATAAATTTATAAGAGGTTATTGGCTTGGAAGTACGCTTTTATTTATCTCGTCATAAGAACATAATCATGTCGAGCCTTATTTTCGATTTTATCGTAAGCGACATGTTATCGAAAATAGACTTTTTTATTGAAATTAAAATTTTTGGTCCTACCCATAGTTTAGAATTATCAAAATGTCAAAATTGTTGATAACTTTTAAGATACGGGCTGTAAAATTTTATCGTAAGCGACATTTTACGTACAAAAACATATTTGAACATTTTAAAAAAACCTTCTCCTGAAAATTGAAATTTTTTTTGCTTGCGATAAAATCGAAAATAAGGTTCGAGGTTATACTTCAATAGCATTTTTATATAAAAATTCAATTGAAAACAGCATTTTTTATATTTTATATTTGTTTATGTATGTATGTATATGAAGGAAATTTTTAAAACTATCCCAGCGAGTATTTGGTTGATCAGTTAAAAAAAAAATAACTTAGATCTATCTAAAAAGGATTCATATGTATGTATGTACATGATGTGTGTGAATACACTCAAAAAATCATTTCTTGAAAATACATCAATATAATTTACAGAAATCGCAAAAATATTACATGACTGCTGATCGAAGGTGAATAAAAAATTATTTTATATATGTATAACCCAAAACTACCTAGGTATAGGTAGATACTTAAAAGTGTACGACAAAAAAATGTGTGCCGCATTTATATATAAGATTTGTTTAATTTTTATTAAAAAACTCAACTTTGTCGATTATTTTCTGAGTTTTATTTATTAATCAGAAAATAAAAGCTGTTTCTTGATTTTTATTTATTCCTCAGATAACACAAGTTATTTTTTGAGTTTTATTTATTCCTCAGGATATGAAAAGTAATTTTTAAAATAAAACTTATAGCCCTATTTTCGATTTAATCGTAAGCGACAAAAATTAAAGTTTTCAGGAGAATGTTTTTTATAATAATCCAATATGTTTTACATACATATGTATGTGCATACATAAATTGTGGATTACGATGAAATTTTACAACTTTTAATTTAAAAGTTATCAACAATTTTGGTATTTTTATAATTCTCAACTATGGACTGTTACATAAAATTTTAATTTCAATAAAAAATTTTATTTTTTACTGCATGTCGCTTACGATTATATATACTAGCAGAAAATTGTTCATAAATGAATCAGAAAACCGTATCATCTACATACGAGTATGTTTGATTATTTGAGAAGACTCGACTGTATGATACAATTATCTCACAACGAATGATTAGCTCATAGCTGTAATTTTGAGTATAATGCTGATTCTCAACATTCGAATTTGATAAAATGTTAGCTGGGTATGTAAATAATTACGTATGTGAAACGATATTCGCGAATATATATATATATATATATATATATATATATATATATATATATATATATATATATATATATATATATATATATATATATTAGACATTAAATTAAGGTTCCATTTACGCCTACAATATGAAATATTTAAAAGTTGTTATGAAAAAGAACTTCATACTCCCGTTGGCGTACTTTAAAGTTAATAAAAACTACCCAAAATGATTGTCAGTAAATAATATTTGAAAATGATACAAAGCACAAATTTTTATAAAAAATTTAAAGGAATCGCACAAACTAATATTTTTAGCCATTTATTTAAATTTCATTTTGGATTTATGCATTTATTTATATAATTTTTTTGAATTTGACGAATACGAATGCGAATATTTAAAAATGGCCGAATATTCGGCAATTCGAATACGAATACAAATATTCGTGAATCACTAGTATATACAGTGGTTCAAAAGCATTATCATACATACGAGGCGGGATCGACATTTGAAAGGCGTGATAATTCCGCTTGGAGCGGGATGTCTGGTCAGGTTACACATGAGCCAATTTTTAGCCATTCCTTCGATAGTGTTTGTTTAAAATAATTTTTTTCTCTTCAATTTTCGTTTCTTCGCTTTTTTTTACTCATCTTTTATACCTGCGCGGCGCAAGAAAACTTTTCAATACAAGTACCGTTATTAAATGTTGACCATATTGGGTAATTCCATTTTAAATCAACGAAAAAAAACGCAATTTTTTATCTAACCCTATTAGAATTGTATAAAAATTTGCACGAATGCTCTATAGTACTATAACAAAAATTAAAAATTTTAAAAACCCCCGACTTTTTTCAGAAAAGATGTTATATCTTCTAAACGGCTAGACCGATTTTCTTCAAACATAGCTAATAACCCTCTCGATCAAGTCATCTTTCAAACAAAAAAAACTAAATGAAAATCGGTCCAGCCGTTTGGCCTGTACGAGGAAACGGACAGACACACAGATACACACAGACACACACTACAAACTTATAACACCCCTTTTTTTAGTCGGGGGTTAAAAAAAAAACAAAAGTTCAAAAATTTTGGGTATCTAGCTTTTGTGGTTCCCGAAATATGGCGCTTCGAAAAGTAGGGAATTCATTAAAAACACATATGCTCATATCTTCAAAAGTTTTTAAGATACAGGGTCGAAATCAGACCCATTTAATAGGTATTGAGAATAGTTTTAAGCTGCATTTAGTTTAACTTTTTTTCTGAAAGGTCAAAGATCACTGTCACATGATTTAAAATTTGGGGAACTATGTCTCAAAAAATGAAATTTTTAAAATTCTAAAAAAAATATATATTAATCCTGACAGTCTCTTCTGCATTTCGTATCAAAAATTTTTTCTCAATACCTATTAAACGAGACCAATTTCGACCCTGTATCTTAATAACTTTTGAAAATATGAGCAATAATGGCAGACCACTTATATGTGTTTTTAATGATTTTTTCATTTTTTGACGCGCCATATCTCAGGCAAAACAGAAGCTGGAAGTCCAAAATTTTACATTTATCTTAGTTGAGTAACGCGCAAAAAGATAACTAAGTTTCATAAGATTCAAAGGTGGTCTGGAAAATCCGTTCGTCGATTATAAAAATTTTAACCATATTACAACCACAAATTCGTTGAGAAAAAAGCTTAGTGTGGCAAAATGGCCTTAATTTTATTAAACATGTACATATGTATGTAACTATGTACATGCGTAACATGGGCTTTTGTCGACAAAAAATATGCATTAAAAACGATAAATATTTGGTTTTGTAAATAAGGCTAACCAAAACTGTAGCTGTAACTGAAATAAACTTTGTATAAATTATATATCTGTGATTTTCATTAATAACAACTTTTGCTAAATTTTTTAAATGCTTATTATAAAGTTCTAAAAATTTTTTTTTTAATATGGATCTACATACATACTCATATATTGCCAATTCCAGAGAATGTCACGTACGATGTTGATACGTTGACCAATGAATTAAGCTTGTATTTCAGAGAAAATATAACTTTTTCTTTATTTCTCTATGCACCTTTGAGGAGCGTTAGTAGCTCTCTCTAAAATATAAGGAAAAATCTAACCGCATTGATCTGAAATACAAGCTTAATTGATTGGTCAACGTACGTGGCATTCTGTGGAATTGCCCATATATCATTTTTCTTCTCGCACACAACAACACAACTTCTACGATTTTTCAAATTAGTTTCAACACTAACCTATTGTATAGACAAACATGGACTTGCAAAAGAATTATTTCCTTACAAAGAAACAGAGCGCTAGTTACATATGTACGTCGTTTCATTTGAACACATTTGAAAATAATTTTTTCTTTTTTTTATACATATTTGTTTAGTTAGGAAGAAATCATAATCACTTGCGCGTTTGGTTTTGTCTTTTCTAGTCATAACTGAGCTTTGTACGGTGTTTATACTTATTTTAAGTCTTATGTTATTTATGTATATCTGGCATGTATGTAAGTAAGTACAAACAATAATTTAAAATTTTGAAATTTTTTTATTGTGACAAAAACAATCTATATTGCACTGGCATTATTTTTCTTCAGCCACAATCAATTACATTGACATAACTTGTTTTGTCAGAACACAATTTTGATGTTCATAACATTTTGTGTTTTATAATTTCTCTAGGATCTGATCCTTAAGTAACTGTTTCCTAAAAATTAGTTGAAATATTGTATATGTATATCTACATGGTAGTGTAAAAAAATTTTTATACATTTTGATACTGAGACCGCAGCGTCAAAAATAACTCGTTTGGGCTCTCCTGAAAAATTAAATTTTTGGACATACGCTCCATACCACAGATAAGTATGTATATTTTATGCTGAATACACTAAATTTTTTGTTTCAATCAGTTATTTTCTGGACGTGGCTGCCAAATGACGGTTGACGATTATTTTTGTCCATGTATATATATATATATATATATATATATATATATATATATATATATATATATATATATATATATATATATATAAGCAAAATAAACAGTATTATTATACCAAAGATATTTGAGTCTATTAACGATCATTCTAATTTTCGATAATACACACGAGCATTTAAACAATGATAATAAAATTTACAAATTGTCCAATCTTAATTTTCTTATCATCATACATATCGTTACCTTAATATAGAAAGGCACCAACTCATTATTTTTTTGAAATCGCAAATTTTTGGATTTTTCGATACAATAGATGCTCTTCTATCGAAATATGTATATAAAAAACTCGATTTCAAAAAAATATTGAGTTAGGGCCTTTCTATATTGAGGTAACGATATGTATGGTTATTAACATTAAAAGTTGAAGTTTTTCAAGTCTCATATCCCAAATCGATGGGTATTGGTAAAGAACGGTAAACGAAAAAATTGCAGGTCAATCATTAAAGATAAAAGGCCCAACTATAATATGAATAAGCTGGGTTAAGCTAATGTCAGAATTGAACGATAAGTCTTGTCAAATGCTTAAACAATTCAGATGTGACTTTTAGGTGGCCATAATGTACTTACATGCACTTAAGTATTCTTTAGCCACAGCTGCACATCTAGGTATTGTCAATAATTTTGTTTCTTCTCATAACTCCTAAATGAATGCAATTCAATCAAACTAACTTGAAAGAATGTCCTAATATATTAAAACTTCACATATAAATATATCCGTCACCTTATTACTCTTGTTTTATTTGTTTTGCCTACTAAAAAGTACAACAGTGAATATGCATAAGTAAATACATGTGTATGTGTGTATATGTGTATTGTAAAACAAACAATGAAAATAAAGTTTTGCTTTATTTTCCGAGTTTAAAATAAGAAACAATAAAAAAATATTTAAAATCAATGAATATTTAGTGCTGCTACTTGTTTGAGTTTAAAAAATGTACAAGCAGTTGTTTCCTTACGGAATGTGCGTTCAGTTTGGCACTTTACTTAAGCAAATGACATTTGACGAAACTTGACGAAAAGTTTGTTAAGTACATTATAGTTTGCCACATGCGTTTTATATGTAACCGCACAGTTGCTTAAGCTAGCTTCTTCATATTATAGTTGGGACTTTATATGTAACCGCACAGTTGCTTAAGCTAGCTTATTCATATTATAGTTGGGCCTAAAGACGTGTCGCACGCCCGCCGAAGTTTGAGAAAATGCTTAATTTCTAACATTTATGTCTCATTTAGTAACATTTAGCTTTCGCATAAGGAACAAATATATACTATATGTATGTATATGTATTTAATATTAAATATTAAATAAAAATTAGCGCTTAAGTGGATACGGCAGTTATTAAAGTTTATAAATTCGTCACTTTTCTTTAAATTGCTCTCATTTAATTGAAAACTCAATTAGATTTCATTCGTTTAATTTATGCATAAATATGTACATAAATACATATGTATACATGTATGTATGTCTGTATATACCCTGCAGAAAGTGCGAATAGTGAAATTGTAGTGTTTTACTAGTGATATTGTCAGTAGCAGTGCTGACCAGGTGTACCCCAGCCAACGTAATCATCTATTGACATTTAACATTAGCTTGTCATTGAAAATCCACCACTAGACTGTAGCACTACTGACTAAGTAGTTCTTTTGGGACCACATGGAGACATTGGGACCAAAGATTCACTAGTAAATTTTAGGGGCTCTAGTCTACAATATCGATATATCCTCTCTCGTTGTCAATAGTAAAATTATAGTGATTTTCTAGTGACATTGTCAATAGTGCTACTGACTAGGTGTACCTTCCCCCAGGGTAGTCTATTTTTGACTACGGGTGTGGCAATCCCGGGGCCCCAGCTGGGGTGATGTGGCTTTTTCCATTGACGCACCTTTGGTACATTACCCATAGAACTTATGTGTTACTACCCGATCTCTGGCAACAGAGCAAAGGATGTGCACATATTTATAAAAGGAAGACAGGTCCTGTTGATGTCAGTTAGGTGCAGCGTCACCTAGAACTGTCCATGAGTTCAAAAGACGATAGAGGTGAAGCCCTTGTGGTGGAACTTCGAGGTCTGACCAGAGGCTACTTCTGGTGCCACGGGTGCCGGTTGCCCGACAGTCGAGCTGCTTTGAAGTTTTGAGTGCATGTAGCGGTCGTCAGTTTCCTTTGCTAAAATGCCGAGTTCGTCCTACCCCTTGGGGTTAAAGGGATGATTTTGGTATGTGTGGAGTAGGCATTGGTTATTTAGCGACACAGGCATGGGTTCATCTCGGATGAGTGGTTGAGCTGTGCCGGCAATGGTTGAGGAATTCTCTTGGGAACCTCGCTATGGGTGTATACACAACACCTTAGCGTGGAAGCCGGAGAATTATCGTGGTGACTGTGGTTGCTACCAAAATCGCTGGGAGAATAGTCTTGGCTTCCCAGTGTGAAATCAATGCTAGTGATTGGTCTGACGCGGTCAGCGGTCAGGGTTGTCATTCAAAATCTGCCAGTAGACTTTAGCACTACTGAGAAGGTAGTTCTTTTACGACCATATGGAGATATTTGAACCAAATATTCACTCGTAGATATTAGTGCCCTCGTCTACATATATTTTTTTAATATTATTCCACAACATAATAAAAAAGAAAAACAAACTATTGACGCGTTCATTGACAATATCACCAGAAATACACTGGAACTGTTATCTCTAGCGTATCTCTCGTCACGCATAAAAGGAAAGTTGTCGACATTTTAACTAGTGCAATTGTCGCTGGAGAAAGAGTTTTGACATAGAGACATATGGTTCTAGGCTGACTAGAGGGTATGTATGTATGCATATATGTGTGTATGTATATTGACGTAATATCATCAACATCAATTATAAAAAATTACACTACTAGACAAATTAGAAATTTTGGCAATTAATGTACTTTGCTGGGTTTCGTATAAGTTTCCTATCCTACTACGCTTGTTTAATTTTTTTTTTGTTATTTTAAAAATATTATTTTTGAATTCTCAAATGGTTTTTTAAAGTATGTGCATAAGATAAAATGGTTGTGACTGTACAAAATGTGTGGTTGTGTGTGTTGTGGTGATATGGTATAGCACCAATGAAATGCATACAGGCATGCTTAACCAGCAGCAAATAAATTTCACTTATGGATACAAAAGTATATATAAAAAAAGGAATCATCTATAGCGGAATCGCTCAACAGCGCTGTCAACTGGGTTCGTTTTGTTTGGTGTTTTTTTTTTAATTTTTTGTGCGAAAAATTTCTTAGTTGGTGCGCGCGCTTTATTTTAAATGGCATTTGTGACATCGCAGTAGTGTACACTGGTGGCAAGGTTTGTCATTTCCGATATTTTTCGTTGTGTGGCATTGCTTTCCATATAAAAAACCTAATGGGAACGGCGTTACGTACGTTTTGAAAATGACACCACAAAATAACAACCAAAGAAATGCCAGATGGCTGTCCCTTTTAGATTTTCATAGTAATTGTTTTGTAGGTAAAAGTTGCTGTCGAATCTGTTCAAGGCGAATTCAGTATCAGTTGACCTTTTCCTCCCAGCTGATTATCAGTTGTTGGTGCCAAATTGAGCAATTTGAACCAAAATGTCAAACTTTGCTTAGAAATCTTGTGACAGATTGATTTTGTAGCATAGCAAACTACAGTTTGTTTTTTGTCTACTTGTATTGTTGTAGTGATAAGGTCACCTGATATTAAATTCGCCTTGGAATCTGTTAAACATCTTCCATTACAGTCGGCTAACTGAAGGCGACTTTAATGTAATGTAACTGCGAATGTAGGAAACAGCCGATTGATATTTTTATGTGAAAAGTAATGTAATTCTTACATTCAGCCTTCAGTTAGCCGACTGTAATGGAATGAAACTAAAATGGTAGGAAGCAGCTGATAGATATTGTTATGTGAAAAGTAAAGAAAATGGTTATAGAAAGGCTCAGTTAGCCGACTGTAATGTAATGTAACTGCAACAATAGGAAACAGCTTATCGATATTGTTATGTGAAACGTAATGAAAATAGTTATAGAGTTGTAATGTAACGTAACTTAATTTTCACATAACAATATCCATCAGCTGTTTCCTACCTTTGCAGTTACATTCCATTACAGTCGGCTAACTGAACTTTGAAATTCTGTAAGGAATTTGATTTTACGCTACAGTTACACGACCAAGATTTGCTTTTGTAATGACTTGTTGCAACGCTGTATTGCGATTACTATTTACGTATCTATATAAGTATTTAATAACCGATTACTTGTTAACTATTGGTATAGAATGGCGGAAATGGTATTTCCGGCATTCTAAAGAGAATAAAGAAAAGAAGACCACGTTAAGAAAAGAAAAACCATCTTTATCAATTGAATTACTATAAATTCAGGTGTGGGGTATGGACAAAATGTCTAAATACATTACCAAACAGAAGATTATGGATGGTTTGAAGGCGGCAGGTATTCCATTTGACGAAAACGACACTGTTGCTGAATTACGCAAATTACATGACGAAATATGTGAAGAGAAAATTACTGAAGTTGCTGTTGTGCAAGAAGGTCCTGAAGTTGCTGTTGTGCCAGAAGTTCCTGTTTTGCCAAAAGTTCCTGAAGTTTCCGCCGATTTAATCAAATCCATCGTCAATGCTGTGCTTAAGTCCCATGTGTCTGCTGCTATTAGTGCAGATGAAGTTAATCCCCATGTCGATGCAAACTTGAATATGGGATCCAATTTCATGCATGATGCTGGGCCTGGCAATGATTTATATCATGATGAAATTGAGCGTTTGAATCGACGCATTGATATTTTACAAAGACAACGAGATTTAGAACGATTAAATGTACGACGATTTGATTTTATTGCCTTTGAGGCAATGATGCATAAATTTAGTGGAGACGACTCATACGATATGCATAAATATTTTGATGACTTAGAAGATGCCTTTCATATGTTTGAATGCACACAATCGGATAAATTTATGGCTACGCGGCGATTGCTTGATGGAACTGCTAAGCTGTTTTTGCGTACTATTACGGTTCACAGCTATGATGAACTAAAGATGGAACTTTTGCAAGAATTTGGAAAGGCTTTCACGATGCAGGAAGTTTTTCATCAATTAAAGTCCAGAACTCTGAAACCTGCTGAGTCAGTTAAACGCTATGTAATAGAAATGCAAGAAATAGCAAAGTGGTCTAAAATCCCCGAGACTGATTTAATTGACATAATAATTGACGGACTTAATGATAGATCTCAACATGTTTCAATGCTTTATAGTGCCACAAATATGAAAGATTTTAAAGTTTTATTGGAACGATATAAGAAAAAGAGGTCTCTCGGTGGAAATATTTTGCAAGCTGTCCCTCCAAAACCAAGAGGGACCCTAAATTCTACTGCGGTAAAAAAAAGTGCTGATGCTGTAAAATCTGATTTACAAATCCGTTGTTTTAACTGCTCTCAATTCCGCCATTACCAGAGCCAGTGCCAGATTCCAAGAAGACCGCAGAATTCCTGTTTCGTATGCGCTGAAGTTGGGCATTATCATCAAAATTGCCCGAAGAAACGTGCCGTAGCTGCTGTTCGATCTCGAGATGAGGATGTTGATGCAGCTGTTGCTGCGTTCCAATCGGTAAGTGTTGTCCTCTTCAATAAAGATAAGTGCACTGATTTAATCAATTGTGTTTCTTTGTTCGATACGGGTAGCCCAACTAGTTTTATACAAAAATCTTTAATTCCTTTTGAATTTTGTGGGACGAAGTCTTTGTCGTCTTATGTTGGAGTTGGAAGAAATAATATAAGTACTTATGGATTTGTGAAATGTAATTTAATTTTTAGAAGCAGTGTATATACACATAATTTAGTTGTTCTGCCAAACGAGGAAACTGTTGTACCTTTACTTATTGGTCGTGATCTCTTGAGTAAAATGAATATACATTTATGTCAAATCAAACATTTAGACTTTAATGACACAAATAAATATTTTGAATTTAATAAAATTATTAGTGCACTTAGATTTGATTTCAATAATAGTCATAAAGAATTAAGTTCCGGGGTTCCCATCGTTGACCATGATAGTTGTAGAGGCGGGATTTGTCTAGTTAACTTGAATGAGAGTGATCCAGGTGTTTTTGAACGAATTGACGACAATGAAATTGACGTTTATGATTCGAAGTGTTCCGACTTACGTTATACTGATGAAGTGGCTTATGGTGCTGATGTTATTACTGGTGGTGATATACGGGGTCTCGTCGGGTATCAGGTGTGTGCCGTGGAAGGTGTTGTCGGTATTGATGTGGACGATGCATTAAATCCAGTGGATGCAAATAGGCTGAAGTCCCTCGTGGTCGATAATTATGTGAATTGTGCTCCCGACCCTACGAGGTCTTTGGATTATTCAATGAGGATCAGTTTGACGAGTGATGTGCCATTGTATTGTAGGCCTCGACGGCTATCGCATCGTGAGAGGTATTGTGTACGGGAAATATTGGATGGATTATTGAATCAGGGTATAATTAGACTAAGTGTTTCCCCATATGCTTCACCGATAGTTCTGGTTAAGCGGACGAATGGTGATCTTCGCATGTGTGTAGATTATCGGGCCCTGAATAGGGTGACAGTCAGGGACAATTATCCTTTGCCATTGATTGAGGATTGCTTGGCACATCTAGGAGGGAAGAAATACTTTAGTACGCTGGATTTACGGAATGGGTTTCACCATGTTAGTGTTCATGACGACTCAATACCTTATACTTCGTTCGTTACACAAATTCAATTTTTAGGGCTTTGATTAATGCGGGAAAGATCGTGGTATATTTGGACGACATAAGCATTGCTATGAAGACTCTGGATGAGCATATGCGGATTCTGATCGACGTGCTGAAACTAGTTAGGGAGTATGGATTGCGACTTAATTTGGCAAAGTGTAAGTTCGCTTATAGGGAACTTGACTATTTCTGTTATCTGGTGAACAGTGATGGTGTACGGCCTAGTGATAGTCACATAGAGACTATTCGTAAGTATCCTATGCCGACTAATGGGAAGGAATTACTGGGGTGCTTGGGGCTTTTTTCATATTTCCGGAGATTTGTTGAGAACTTTTCGCGGCGGGCCAAACCCCTTACTCAATTGACGAAGAAGGATTCTACTTTCGAGTGGACCGATGAGTGCACAGGCGCATTTTTGGATTTGAGAGACGCCTTGGTTAATCCACCTGTTTTGGCGGTGTATGGCCCGTTTCATGGAACATAATTGCATACTGATGCGAGCTCCAAGGGATTTGGAGCCGGTTTGCTGCAGAAAAAGGATGATGGTAAATTCCATCCCATATCATATTTTTCTAAGACTGCATCACCTGCTGAGTCTGGGTACCACAGCTTTGAAGAGAGACCCTAGCTATAATCTATGCTCTGAGAAGATTTAGAGTGTTTCTAGAGGGTATCTCTTTTACCATTGTTACGGACTGTAATTCCTTGACGTTGACTCTGAATAGAAAACAGTTAAATCCTCGAATTGCCAGGTGGGCACTTGAGCTGGAAAATTACGATTACCAGATTAGGCATCGTGGGGGTATGATGATGGCGCATGTTGATGCTTTGAGCCGGGTGCAAATTTTGGCCGTCATGGATGGTGGCGATGTCGATTTTAACATTCAAGTGGCACAGTCGCGGGATGAAACTATTAGGTCAATAGTTGGGAAATTGGAAGAGGGTGATTTGGATGATTTCGTCTTGGAAAACGGTTTACTATTCAGGTCTGATGCGAAGGGGCATTTGCAATTGTACGTTCCTCGGGAGCTTGAGGATAGTGTGATGAGACTGGTGCACGAAAAATATGGACATATGGGTGTTGGGAAATGTGCTGATCAGGTACGGAAACACTATTGGTTTCCCAGAATGCGTGAGAAACTAGAGGGTTTTATACGGAATTGCTTGAAATGTATTTTCTATTTGCCCCCTGCGACTAATTATGAGAGGAATTTGTACAGCATTGCCAAGAAGCCGGAGCCTTTTGACACAATTCACATTGATCACTTTGGCCCGCTCCCCTCGATTCACTCTAAACGTAGGCATATATTGGTTGTGGTTGACGCATTTACTAAATTTGTTAAGCTTTATGCCGTGAACTCTCCTGGGACTAAGGAAGCATGCTGTGCACTCAGGAGGTATTTCGAATATTGTAGTCGTCCACGAAGGATTATAAGCGACCGGGGTACATGTTTCACGTCAAATGAGTTTGCAGGTTTTGTGTTGGCGAATAATATACAACATATTAAGGTTTCTGTCGCTTCACCTCAGTCTAATGGTCAGGTAGAGAGGGTAAATAGGATCCTTAAAGCTATGTTGGCCAAGTTGACTGAGCTGATTGGACATTGGTTACACCGACTGTCCGATGTTGAGTTCGCTATCAACAATACTGTGCAAAGTTCTACTCATGAGACTCCAAGTAGGCTGTTATTTGGGGTTTGCCAACGGGGTGCAGTTGTTGACGGGATTACTGAGCACTTGCTGGCTTATTCTTCCGGGGGTAGGGACTTGGGATCAATTAGATAAATGGCGTCAGACGCCATACGGAAATCCTAGGTATATAATCAACAGTACTTTTAGAAGCATCATAAGCCAGCTAGATTATTTGAGATCGGTGATTTGGTTGTTATGAAAAAATGTTGATACAACTGTTGGACTGAACAAAAAATTAATACCGAAGTATCGCGGTCCTTATGTCGTTCGAGAACAGTTGTGTCATGATCGGTACTTGATAACTGATGTTGAAGGTTGCCAAGTAACTCAGATTCCTTACAGTGGTGTGATTGATTCCACTAGATTAAGAAAATGGTTGGAACCCAATGGAATTACTGATGACATAGTAGAAGATTGTGAGGGCAACACTTCGGATGATTGTGTTGACTATGAATTTTTGGATGACGAATTTGATCTGCAGAATTGACAATCGGGGTCGATTGTCAGGTCAGGTTGGTCGAGTTGTAATGATTTGTTGCAACGCTGTATTGCGATTACTATTTACATACCATTTACACATGCCACTATAGTGGCATGCCATTTCGAAAAACTCAATACACTCACGATTTTTCACTAACACACTCAAATTTTTCGCAATGGCAGCCCCAGTGGCAGCAAAATTTGCATGCGAGTGAAAATTTGGCAGTTGCATGCCATTGAATGTCAAAACGAAGAAAAGTGTTACCCTGTTAAACATTTGATGCAAATTTATTGGATTACTGTGAAAATTACATTAATGGTTTAGCTTGTTAAATGTGTTATTATGATTTATAACTTGATTTGTTTATGAAAAACTGGAGTTTGTTAATTATAAAGAACTAATATTATTAAAATAATAATAATAATAATAATAATAATAATAATAATAATAATAATAATAATAATAATAATAAGTGTTAATAGTTTCCTCAAGAATGCGCCTTTGTGACGTACTAGGTAACTCTATTCTATAAACAAAAGGAAAAGTAAAAATGGAAGCGAGACTGAGCCAGCTCGCTTCGACGATATTTTTAAAATGGAGTGGCAATGGCATGTGTAAACAGCAAAGCAAATGGCGAGAGATTCGACTTTTCGAACAATTTTTCGTCGATAATACGTACACAACACTGGCATGCCACTAGTGGCATGTGTAATTGCAGTGTTACGTATCTATATAAGTATTTAATAACCGATTAGAATGGCGGAAATGGTATTTCCGGCATTCTAAAGAGAATAAAGAAAAGAAGACCACGTTAAGAAAAGAATTGAATTATTATACTTTCGTGTTTTTCACACATACTGTGCCTCGTTTCTGTAAGGAATGTGAGAACTTTTCGAGTCGAGAAAATTGTTATCATCCTGTGAAACACAGATTGAGTAAGAAAAAAACTGTATTTGTTGATATTTTTTGTAAGTTTGTATAAGTTTTTATGTGAGTAACCCTGTGTAAAATAGGACAACCAACATAATTATTTAATTTATCTCGATGCGAGAACTTCTCATAAGTTACAGAAATGGGGTACTGGTTGTCAAAAGTCGTTTAAATTGAAAGCTGTGACGTAGGCTGCACGCAATTTCCAAGCAAATTTATTTTCAATATGCCATTGATAAAATACAGCTCAAGACAACAAAACTTCATGGCTTCTACATATATAGGTCTATAAATCGCAACACATCATAATACTTTTTATTTTTGTTCCTAACCATATTTATTTAAGTGTAACTAAACATTTTCGGTGGAATATAACATTATTTGTAATAAAAAATACTATATCGGCAGAAAATTTTAAAATAAAAACGAAAAGTATGGTCACTGAAATCGCTGTCAATTGCTTTTTTTGCCTATAAATTGAACACACAATTGGAAAGAAAATTTGAAGTCAAAGTAGAATCAAATTCTAAAAGTATGAATGTATTAGTGAAAAAATGTGAATGTATTGAAATTTGAAAGGCAAAACTTGATCGTGTAACCCTCAAGTTAGGGGAAGGGTAGCTAAACCAGATTTAACATGCATTAAGGCCCAACTATAATATGAATAAGCTAGCTTAAGCAAATGTGCGGTAACATATAAAACGTATGTGGCAAACTATAATGTACTTAACAAACTTTTCGTCAAGTTTCGTCAAATGTCATTAGCTTAAGTAAAGTGCCAAACTGAACGCACATTCCGTAAGGAAACAACTGTTTGTGCATTTTTTAAACTCAAACAAGCAGCAGCAGAAAATATTCATTGATTTTAAATATTTTTTTATTGTTTCTTATTTTAAACTCGGAAAATAGAGCAAAACTTTTATTTTAATTGTTTGTTTTACAATACACATATACACACATACGCATGTATTTACTTATGTATATTCACTGTTGCACTTTTTAGTAAGCAAAACAAATAAAACAAGTAATAAGGTGACGGATATATTTATATGTGAATTTTTAATAGATTAGGACATTCTTTCAAGTTAGTTTGATTGAATTGCATTCATTTAGGAGTTATGAGAAGAAACAAAATTATTGACAATACCTAGATGTGCAGCTGTGGCTAAAGAATACTTAAGTGCATGTAAGTACATTGTGGCCACCTAAAAGTCACATCTGAATTGTTTAAGCATTTGACAGACTTATCGTTCAATTCTGACATTAGCTTAAGCCAGCTTATTCATATTATAGTTGGGCCTTTAGTCTTATTAGCCCAGCGGATTTTGAAAAATTAGTACACTATGCAGACTTTTTGAATACATACCTATCGATTTCTCTTCAAAAAGTCAAAAGTTTAACGAAAACTGATGAGTTTGAAGCCTGAATACATATGTACGTAGCAAAACTCTCCAAAATTGGAATCATTTTATATTACGTGTAGACGCCCTGTTATGAGATGACAGTTTTTCCTTTTATTAAATCGTATGGCAATACTTTTAGTCGATGTTTGTTTTGTTCTTCTTATTCGCCGTATTACTTTCATTAGTGCATTGCATTACTTGTGCATTACACAAATATTCTAGTTAGTTTTTAATGTGTGCATTAAATAAATAAAAATATTCCTTAAATAATACTCTCTGAAAGTGTGCATTTAATATGTTCAAACTAAATGTAAAACAAATTATTGGTAAGTATTCCATAATCATATTTAAATTTTATGTAAATACATCAGTACATTTTCGTTATAATATAAAAGGGGTTTCCAAGGCAATGCCAAATTATGTCAACTTTAGCACAATTTCGAGTAATCCAAAAACCGCTGTGCTCATGTTGAACATGGGTGGACCACAAACTACAGATCAGGTTCATGATTATTTACTTCGTATAATGACCGATAGAGATATGATACAACTGCCGATACAAAGTAAATTGGGACCTTGGATTGCCCAAAGACGTACTCCCGAAGTACAGAAAAAATATCAGGAAATTGGAGGTGGTTCTCCAATTTTAAAATGGACTGAACTTCAAGGTGATTTAATGTGCCAGGAATTGGATCGGTTATCACCGCAAACTGCACCGCATAAACATTATGTAGGTTTTCGTTATGTAAATCCGTTGACAGAAAACACTTTAATGCAAATTGAAAGGTAACTATCTTTAACTTCGTCTTGCAAACTAAAAATTCTATACTAAATTTCAGAGATAATCCGGAAAGAATAGTTTTATTTTCACAATATCCCCAGTACAGTTGCGCAACTTCTGGATCAAGCTTCAACTCGATCTATCAACATTATCGTCAACGGTAACCATATTGATGTAAGAGTGCATATCAAAACGAATTTAATTTGTAATATTTAGGCCTCTACCTGCAAACATAAAATGGAGTGTAATTGATCGATGGGGTTCCCATCCTTTATTAATTAAAACTTTTGCTGATCGCATTCGTGAAGAATTGGAAAAGTTTTGTGAAACAAAACGCAATAATGTGGTTATATTATTTACTGCCCACTCCTTACCCTTGAAAGCAGTGAGCCGTGGTGATCCCTACCCTTCGGAAATAGGTGCATCTGTACATATGGTTATGCAAGAACTGGGAAATTCAAATCCCTACAGTTTGGCGTGGCAATCAAAAGTGGGGCCACTACCATGGTTGGCCCCGGCTACTGATGATGCCATTAAAGTTAGTTAAATCATATAATGTTATAACTAAAGTTTTCACAGTAACTCTTACTTTATAGGGATATGTAAAACAAGGCCTGAAAAATTTTATTTTAGTACCTATAGCATTTGTAAACGAGCATATAGAAACATTGCATGAATTGGATATTGAATATTGCGACGAACTGGCTAAAGAAGTAAATTTCATAGATTTTTTTTTTTTTTTTAAATTTTAAATAATGATGTAATCGACTTTCAGGTGGGTGTCGAAGAAATCCGTCGAGCTGCGGCACCAAACGATCATCCTATGTTTATTAAAGCCATAAGCAACATTGTGGCTCATCATTTAGCACAAGACCGAAACGCCAATCCTAAATTTTTAATGCGCTGCCCAATGTGCGTGAATCCGAGATGCCGTGATAGCAAAAAATGGTATCGAGAAATCTGTTCGCGCTAGGGATTTAATAATTAAATTCTGATAAATAGAAGTGAAATTAGGAAAAGGAATTTTTCTGAAAGCTTCAGTGCTCTTCAGAAATATAAATGATTTAATTGTTGGTTTTGGTCCATATTGTTTTTTAATAAACTTTTTAAATATATTTTTTATCTAATTTTTCGGAATTTTTTATGTTTAATTAAACTATTTTTTGAGCTTTAAGGGCCATTATTACAACTTAGGGCCTTTATTACAACTTACAAATAGTTAATTTTAGGATGTTATCTGACAGGTAACTATATTTTGATTATTACAAGTAAACATTAATGTAAAAGTGTCTGATAAGCTAACAGCAAGTTTATCCTCATGGTAACTTTCAAAGTGAACTATAAGTATTTTAACAGTCAAAGTAGCCTGTATGTACACCAGAGTTGCCACAATACATCATTTGTATTAATTATTTTATCGGACAGTTGTAATAATGAAAAAAATTAATGGTCACTTTATCGTTCACGTTAACTAATGTTAAGGTTAGCTATCAGGAACTTTATCTTTAGGTTGTAATAATAGCCCTTAAGGATAGTTAAAAGTAGGATTTTGTCGGACGTATAAAAAGCTTTCCATTATTGCAAATTGGATTTAACTTACCAGGTAGGATAAACTTGCCTGTAATTTATCGCTCACTTTAGGTTAAAGTAAAATTTTGCAAATGATAAAGTTTTTATACGTCAGATAAAATCCTAATTTTAACTATCTTTAAGTTGTAATAATGGCCCTAAGTCTGTTTATATTTTTATTTATTAGTTCGATATTTTGTTAACATTCGGTTAACTTCTTCAGGATACTTCTTATTTTTGGTTTTTTGATATTTAATTTTTTTGTCTTTTCTCCTTTCGAAGGAAATAATAAATAAAGTATAATGCTCAAAGTTTAACTTTTCAAATAAATTTAAGTTTATGGCGTGGCTCTGTCCACTTTTCCAAATATGAAATTGTGACATTAAATTTTAAGAGGCATCGGTACAATTTAATTAGTACTCTTATAAACTCCAGACTATAACGTGACAACGATCAAATTTTCATACAGATTTTTTTTTTTGTAAGCCGTTTGTAAAACAAAATTATTTTTTTACGTGTATGGCAGTCAGAGTTTTTCGTAAGTATGGATGGCATGGGTCTGTTCGTAAATGCATCACTGCTCTGCATCATACGAGCTTTTATTTAAAATGCAATACAAGTTTGCTGATAATCTTTTTCAGTAGTAGTGTAATCATGTTTGTACCCCATAATATACAATTATTTATGAAGGAATTTGGGACATTTCAATTTATATTTTCAGCACAGTGATGCATTTACGAACAGGCCTTATTTGTAATTCCAGCTCATTATATAAACGTCTGACCTAAAAATTGTTTTTTGGGTTTCACAGATTAATAATTCATTTATTTATACTTCTGCTGAGAATGGCAACTCTGCTTTTTATCACTACGTGTGTAAATTATCTGATAATAAATAGTACATAAGTAAACATAAACAAAAGTAAAAATATCATCCCAATTCCGAAATCATCCGAAATAATCATTATAGTAAAGGTGGAAAAAATCCTTAAGAAGCTTAAACTAATAGGTATAAAGCTTTATTTTTGTTTGTAAAAATGTGTATTAAATTTCTGCGACCTGCAAAAATGGAACTTTTTACGTCAGCAGTTTAGTTTTGCAAAGTAATTAAAAAGACTGACACACAAAAAAGTAAAATTAAACAATTGAAGATGTTATGAAATCAATCAGTTCAAGCATTTGCACTCGTATGTGAATACCAGCGAAAGTATTTTTTTAAATTGATTATTAATTGGTGCTTAATTCAATCTATAAAGAGTGAATACATACTATATATTGTCTGCAGCAAATCGACTGGTACCTATCAGCTTGCTTATGCTGTGTGTCACTTTAAGATACGGCCAAAGAGTTGGGAAAATTGTAAAGGCACTGTAAATAACTACGAGTATTACCTTGATAATCTTATCGCAACAGACCCTAATAAATTAATAATTTGATTAGTATATTTAACGTGATTTTAAGAATATAACTGAGTTAATATAAAACAAATAAGCTCTTTTACCCATGAATCCTCCTATTAGGAGCGCAAATACCTTCTACAAAAACAATGATACTCCATACAGCAGTGAGTCTCAGCAAAGAAGCCAAATACAAAATGATTTTTCCAACAGTACTCACAGTCAAAACATTAATTGGTACGACAATCAACCAACAGTCTTCTCTGTAACCGCCTCGCCAGCAATCAATTACTCAGTATCCATATCGTATCCAACTTTAAACACAAAAACTAAACCATTCAGGTAATTTATTATTCTTTTATTTTGTAACACAATCTAATAAAATATGCGCTATTGTAGGTATAATTTAAGATGAAATATTTTTAGAATATTCAGTAGCGAAACGCATTAACTTTTATAGGTATGTCTGTACATAAACGTACTCGTATACAAACATCTGCAAGTAAATACATATGTACATACACATATGTATGTATGCATGCTAATTTACATTTATGTAATCTTGTATGTTTTTACACGAAACTTTTAATTGGCTAAAATTATGTGACAATATGTAATAATAGCTTACGTAGACTTAAAAAATCAGGGTTTATAGGAAGTTTTAACGCCACCGCTAAGAGATCAAAGGCTTTAACGCATCATTTTACTTTTGTGTGATCTTTCTTTGCATGTTTTGTGTCAAAGTTGTAAATGTATGAAGACATGGGCGCTCTCTATCAAAATCTTCTTTATCACACACAGGTGAGCTAATTGAATTGAGATCGGAATTGAACATGTTTTTTCAAGAATCCGAATATGAAAATCTGTTTAATAATCCTAAGTGGCTTTTGAAATTAGCATACAATATGTACATATGTATATTGCAGACATTTTTCGTCATTTGGACTTCTTAATCGCGATTATGCAAGGGAGAGACGAAAATATTATAGGTATCAGCCAAAGATATAAATGACGGCAACAACTAGATATGTAATTTAATACAAACTCCATCCTATAAAATATATAGTTTTGGCATTTTTTTCGTTTTTGGGATCTTTTCGGTTTTTTTGTTTTGGCGGTTTTTGCGTTTTTTCGGGTTTGGCGGTTTTTTTAAGTTTTGGCTCTTTTTTTAGTTTTAACACTATATTTTCTGGTTTGGCGATTTTTTTCGGTTTTTGGCGTTTTTTTATTTTTGGCGATTTTTTTCATTTTTGCGATTTTTTTTTTTATTAAAATTTTTTTTAGTTTTGGCGTCATTTTCGCGTTTTGGCGATTTTTTCGATTTTTGGCGTTTTTTTTTCATTTTGGCGTTTTTTTTTTATTTTGGCGATTTTTTCGAATTTGGCGATTTATTTTAGTGTTCGAAATTTTTTTTTAATTTTGGCGATTTTTTTCGTTTTGGCGATTTTTTTTTTAATTTTTGGCGATTTTTTTTTTTTTTGGTTTGGCGATTTTATAATTTTGAGATTTTTTAGTTTTACCGTTTTTGAAAATTTCAAGAGTTTGCCTCTTACGGTTTCCAAGATATAGCAAATTGTCAAGTTACATAGTCAAAATTGCATTAACTGATGGACCACCCTTTAATTTTAATTTTTTTAAATTTTAGTGTTAATTGTTGTAGTCTGTATAAAAATGCACTAATTTTACAAATTTCAAGTTTCAATATACATATGTTCATACAATTGTATGTATATTACATGGGATTTTAACATTTTTCGTTGCTCGTTTTGGAACACCCCTTAATTTTTAATTCTCATGTATTTGTTGTTGTAGCGGGAAAGGTTCTACATACTGTGTCCAAATTTCAGGTCCGTAGCTCTTACGGTACCTGAGAAAATACCGTGTGACGGACAGACGGACAGCGTAGCGAAAACAATAGGGTTCCTTTTCACCTTTGGTGTACGGAACCCTAAAAAAGCACTTAAGATATAAATTCAATTTTCAACATTTTATCTTTGCGAAATGACTTTCTCACAAATGGTGCACATTAAAACAAAAAAAGGAATGAACTAAATTTAGAAAATGATTTGATTCTTTGCGTGTCACAATTGCAACCACGTTTTTCGCATTTAATTAAAAATAAGGAATCCCAGCGTTCGCATTAATATAAGTACTTTTATGTACACTGTAGATACACTGGTATCTGGTCAACTTCAAATTCGTGGTACTTCGCGCCATTCTTTTATATATATCTCTATTGATATTACTGTACCGATAGTTGAGGAGTTTTTTGAATATTATGATTATAATGCTGTTGACTTTCAACTCCTAAGTCATATTTTTAACTCTTGTGATTTCAATAGGATATTTTGTACCACTGATGTCAATGTGCAATGCATCATGCAGGACCACTTAGACGACGTAAGGTCTTTAAGTTTTTTGATAATTCCTGGTTTAATACTCAAGAAATATCTAATATACTATCAATAAGAAATGCTTCTTATCGTTTATTTCTACGTGGTAATACAAAGCAAAACTGGAGTAACTTCTGTCGCCTTAGAAATCGTGCAAAAACTGTTATTAGAAATGTGAAGCGAAAAGCGCATGCCGAGTTTTTAAATACCAATAACTCAAAGCAACTTTGGAACAAGCTTAGGTCACATGGTTTGAGGAAGAATAAGTCATGTGTTGAGGATGTTGATATGAATGCTTTAAATGACTATTTTTCTTCAAACCAAGGTAACTTTGCATTTAATGCAAATGTATTTAATTTTTCAAATGATGGAGGATTTTCTTTTCGTGCCGTGAATCTTAATGAGATTATCATTGCTTTACAATCAATAAAGTCTAATGCTGTTGGTTGTGATGGACTTTCGGTTAAATTTTTAAAACTAGTATTTCCATATATAGGGATTTATATCTTACATCTTGTTAATAGTATTATTACTACATCTACGTTCCCTTTAGGTTGGAAAGTTGGTAAGGTGGTTCCCATAAAAAAAGTTGATAACTTACGTCCGATTTCTGTTCTACCTGTTATTTCGAAAATGGTAGAAATTCTACTGAAGGATCAGCTCATGTCTCATATTGAAGATGTCTCTTTTTTTACCGATGCACAGTATGGGTTTAGATTTGGTAGAAATACAACTTCGCTTTTGTTGGGAATGACTGAAACTATAAGGCAATCTATGAGTAAATGCCACCTAAATGTTCTTTTATCTTTGGATCTTACCAAAGCCTTTGATAAAATAGATCATGGAATTTTAATTTCGAAATTGCATCGAAATCTTGGTCTTTCGTCATCTTCTTGTAATCTTTTATATTCATATCTTAATTATAGATATCAATACATCACAATTGGAGATAAAATATCAACGCTTTTACCTGTCACGAGTGGGGTTCCACAAGGTTCCGTCCTCGGACCTATATTATTTAACATCTATATTAATGATCTTTTCTCCAATTTTGAATTTATATCGTCCTGTATTCCATTTGCTTTTGCAGATGATTTATTTTTTCTTTTTTGTGGTGAAAAACAATCCCTGGACGTCATGCAAAATGTAATTGATTATAGTATCGAAACTATTTTTCGTTGGAGGAGCGATAATAAATTATATATAAATACCGCTAAAACTAAAGCAATGTTCTTTGGGCCCCCCAAAACTAATTTGGCCATAAAGATTGATGGTACTGACATTCAGTTTGTTAACCAAATTAAATGTCTTGGTTTATGGTTGGACAAAATAGGCTTAATTTTGAAAGACATATTAATTCCGTAGCATCCAAAGTTAATTTTGCACTTCGACAAATTAATAATGTAAATCTTATACTGCCCGTGCATGTAAAAATAAAGCTTGTTCACACTTTGATTATGCCCATATTTTTGTATGGGGTTGAATTTTATAGTCTCACTTTGGGTTACAACATTAGTAAACTTACGAAATTATTCAATAGAGTTGTTCGTTTTCTGTATAGTCTTAGAAGACGCACTCATATGTCGAATTGTGTATGTAGATTTTTAGGATGTTCATTCGTGAATTACTTGAAATTAAGACTATTACTATTCTTTTATAAAACATACAAAGATGGGAAAATATTGCGTATAGTTTCATTTTTTACCTTCTGTCGGTCTCAAAGAAATCGTAAAATACAAATTTCAAGGCTAACTTCATTTCATACTACAGTTGCAAGAATTTTTAATAATCTGCCTGACAGCCTTAAATCTTTTGTTTCTTCACATCAAACTTATAAAAATAAAGTTCTTTCATATCTTGAACACAATAAGTGTGTTCGTTTACTTTTGCAGTAAAATGCAGTAAATGAGTAGTTACTGCAAAAATTTTAAAATTTACTCTCAAAAAGAGCGATAGCCAAAAATAGTACGCGAACGAAAAATAGTAAAAATTAGTAAGATTAAAGAAACAGCTGACTCTAACTCCACATAGTGTTGAAAAATATATAATCTTTGTACTATGCAACTCTTTTAATTATTGGTACTCGATACAATATTTGTGTAACACGGATAATATAAGAATAAATTCTGTAATTTATTTCATGGTAATATTTGTAATTAATTTCTTTTTGATTTCCTTGTTTTGTTGTTGGCTAAATTACTAAAAATTACATGACTATTTGTTAATGTTACTGATTACCTTAAAAGCAAGTGCGATACTAAGTACCCAAATACTTTACAATTTTACAACTCTGAGTAATTAAAATAAAACCAAACCAAAAGGTTCAATAAAATATGTTACAAAATATGTATATTAACAGCTATTATTATTATCATTTATAAATTAATTATCTTGTTAATGACTTTCACGATTTCCATTTAACCTTTTTTAAAATTTTTACACTTTCCATTTGCTTACTTTCCATTTGTTTACATTTTGAATCATATGTTTTTATCTTACTAAACTCTACTACGACAAATTTCTGCAGTAAAAATTTGCAAAACACTCAGTCAAGAACTGTCACTTTACTCTCTCAATTTGTGTTCTCATTTACTGTATTTTGGGTAAACGAACGCAATTTAGTAAAATGCAGTAAAGTTCCGTAAAAATTTGTAAAAACTTTTGAGTACGCGAACGCAATTAATAACTTATAGTTGTATACTTATATATGAAATTCGTACATACATACTTGAATGTCTTATGCTCTCTTACAATACAAACGCAATTGTTAATTTATTTGCTTTTCTACAATATACAATACCTGTCCTAACTCTTTCCTATACAAATATTTTTGTGATATATTGATTAATATTTGGGGTATTCAAACGGTAGTGTTAAAGTCATAACGTCATAATGTTCTAAACTTTTAAACTAGTTTAAAATACGAATACTGTGATCAACACCTCATATTTTAGTGTGTTAGTTGAAATATAAACAATATGATACAAAACAAATGAGAAAAAATATTACAAAAATTAAATAATATTTGGTACGGATATGCAAAATTATAAGATAATTATTTAACGGCTTCTATCTGTTTCCGAAAATTATTTGCGAATTTTTGCAATATTTAAAACAAAATTTTTTCGAGCATTTGACCTCTTAAAATTTTAAGGCCTTGGAATTTATTTGCAAATTTTCTTAAGTTTTGCGATCAGGTAATTTTTGATAAAATTTATTATAGTAAAAATTTGTAAAAATTTTTGAGTTCTCGAACGCACTTATTCTGTTTAATCATTTATTCTGTAACAACCAACTCAACCAACACATATCGCTCATTTACTCAGACAACGTCATAACTAAAAGTGGATTTTTTGAGTTAATGAAGAAGAATTAATTCTCATATCTTTATTAACCCCCGACTAAAAAAAGGGGTGTTATAAGTTTGTAGTGTCTGTCTGTGTATCTGTGTGTCTGTCCGTGTCCAGCCAAACGGCTGGACCGATTGTCATTTAGTTTTTTGTGTTTGAAAGATGACTTGATCGAGAGGGTTCTTAGCTATGTTTGGAGAAAATCGGTCCAGCCGTTTAGAAGATATAACATCTTTTCTGAAAAAAGTCGGGGGTTTTTAAAATTTTTAATTTTTGTTATTTATTACCAATAACCTAGCCAATGCAGGCCATAGACGGTTACAAATCATCATATTGTGTAAAAATTTCATATTTCTGGCGAACAACTTTTTTGAGTTATGTCGTTGTTTGAGTAAATGAGCGATATGTAAATTAAGAGTACGTAATCATGTTTGGTTTTTTTTTTTGCTCGGGGTATTTTTATAATTTTTTAACTCTTCGCTTGTTTATTAATCTTATCTGGACAAAGATATTTACCTTAATAGTAATTATAAGTTTTGCACCTCGTTCAGTTGTCTCTTGAGTACCATTTTAAAATCATCATTCGCATATTTAGTAGTTATGTAGATACATACATATGTACATATATACATATCTACATACATACATATGTACATAGGTATATGAAATGAAGAAAACTTTCTTTCATCTTATAGTATTTAAGTATGAGAAATTGTTCAAATCATTTGAATTATTTAGTTAAAATGCAATTATTTTGATATTTTTCAGGTCTTTAGTGTCATCCGAGCCATCGGAGGATAGCACACTTCTGGGTGGAGAATCAAATAACAATATGAAAATTAGATTCAATGGCATTTTCAAACAACGTAGTGTGATTGTTGATTTATTAGCAATATTCTTTGGAATTGGCACATGGATAGGAATAAATGGTACCTTCATACAACTCCCCCTGTTGGTAGAGGTGGCGCCAGAAGGTTGGAGTTTACCTTCATATCTTAGTGTTATGGTGCAAATTGGTAATTTGGGACCTCTAGTTTATACACTAGTACAAAAATTTTCCAAACAAAACGATGCGTACATGATATATGGCTTATTGACAACTGGTACAATATCAGCCATTCTAACAGCATTTTTTTACAGCCGCACTGCAAAATTATTTGGCTCGGAACATAGTGTAGCCTTGTTTGCCTTAACAATATTTACTGCTCTTACAGCGTGTACGAGCTCAGTTCTATTTATGCCTTATATGGGAAGATTTAAAGAAATTTATTTGGTTACATATTTCATTGGAGAAGGATTGAGTGGTTTGTTACCCAGCGTAGTTGCTTTAATTCAAGGTATTGGTGGAACGGCAGAGTGTCGGCTTGTTAATATTACTGAATCTGGGGAATATTTATATGCAAAATTTATTGCTCCACCTCTATTTGGTACACGTGAATTCTTCCTTTTCGTCTTTGCTATGATGGTATTGAGTTTTATTGGGTTTTTATTGTTGGATAGATTGAAATTGTCAAGAAAACAATATGCAGCTGTACAAGTTGGTTGTGGGAATGATTATGTATACGAAAGAGAATTAAAGTCTGTTCCAAATACGAATAATAAAAACAACATAGATAACGGTCAAGTTGATAGGTATTTAGAACCTGAAACGGATAAAGTGAACAGTGATCTAGCACCAGAAGTTTCATTAAGAACATACACGCTCTTGTTACTACTAATTGGCTTAATAAGTTTCTTTTCCAATGGTGTGTTCAATAGTATACAATCGTATTCTTGTCTTCCTTATGGCGGACAAGCCTATCATTTATCTGCGACGTTAAGTGTGATCGCCAATCCACTTGCATGCTTCTGCGCTATTTTCTTGCCCCATACTTCCTTGCGCAGTATATTGACATTAACAGGATTAGCAGGCTTACTGACGTTGTACGTTTTTGTTACAGCAGCCATGAGCCCATTTCCTCCATTATATAATACATCATCAGGAGCTGCATTAGTGGTAAGTTTGCGCTACTGTAATGCCTTTACCATTTCTGTAAACATTTTTCATTACAGATAATAGCATGGACTCTATTGATTGGCTTAGTAAGCTACATTAAATTGAGCATAACCACTGTGATGCGATCTCAGGGAGGTAAATCACTGGTTTGGACCGGCGCTTTGACACAATTAGGTTCTACATTTGGTTCAATACTTATCTTTGTTTTAATTAATTATACAAATAGTTTCACAGCGGCTTATGAAGAATGCTAAAGTTCTTTATTTACAAAAGACATCATACATACATATATACGTGTTAGTGTTGTTAATTATTCGCCTTTTATATTTGTTCGAAATAAATTTCATGATTTTTTCTTGTTCGAACAGACCAATCATTTTTATCTGTTGTTCGAATATTCGAACGAACAAAGAATACAAGAATTTATTCGAATTTATTCGAATTTTAAAAAAGTTTGCAAAAAACGACACGTATGTGTATTAGGTTTTTTTTTAATAAAAGAACAAGTAGAAAAGTTTCTTTCAAATATCATTAAAAAGCATATAAAGTTCCTGTAATCCTTTCTATGATGTTTCCAAATAATTTAAATCAATTTCTTACTTTATTCATACAATTTTTAGATAGTTGGTGTCCGTGTGAACATGCTGTAACACATTAAAAACTTACGATATGTAAAATACTTTTTATACAAATTAGTTAAGAAAATTTTTCGAATATTCGAAATAATTGATTCGAATAATTTTTTATTCCAAATTGAACATTTTTGTTCGTTCGAACAAAAATGTTAAAAAAATTGTTCGAATGATAACACTAGTACATGTACATGTGTATGTACATATGTATGTGTGTACATTCAAAGATTTTAAATTCGTTTCCACATGGCTTTATTATACTAAATTGGGTAGAATATACTAAGCCAATGATGACATACATATGACCAATTATATGCTAAGATAATATGTATAAAATGGAAATCATTTTGTCTAACATTTTTGAAATTTTAAAGGTAACCAAAAAACTTTAACAAATACTAATGTATTGTGATCACACTTTTTGATATGTATGTTAATAAAATCGTATAGTGAGTCGTTTGTAAAAGGTCAATAAAAATTCTATTTTCAAACTTTTAAAAGGCCATTTTTCTTTTAGATATGCATGTATTTTTACAAACTCGCATTCGTATTCGTCAAATTTAGGCGAAATACGAATATTTTTTCCCAAAAATAAAATAAATTAATGAATAAATCCTAAAGAAAATTTGAAAAAAATGGCATACAAATTTTTTTAATAAATTAAAAATGAAAGGCCAAATTTTGTAAAACGCAGCGCTGCGCGTTGATAAATTTTGAATGTATTTTGTTTTTGTAATATACATTTTTTCCATATAAAATTTGTCAACTCTTGGCGTTGAGTTTTACAAAATTAGGCCCGAAAATTAAAACAAAGCAAATTAAACAACACAAACTTTCAAGCCTATTACCATCACAAACACTGACTAAAAATCCTATTCTTTATCCAACTTAGTTTGAACCATGTTAGATGATCGACGCCATTTGCTTTCCGTTTCTCCGCCAAATAGTCTGCTATAGTTTTCGTATTAATGAATTTACAGAATTTTAAAAACTAAATATTACTTAATGACGACCTTACTTAAATTTACGCGAACAGGAGTATGAAATTGTTTTTCATTAAAAATTTTCATATATGTATGTACATATAATTTTGTTGCCGTAAACAGGACCTTAATTAAAAATTTCACATATAATATCGCTTTAAATATTCGTATTCGCAAATATCAAAATTTGACATTCGTTACATCACTAATACATACATACATATGTCCCTACCACGTCAAAGTATCCAATATGCAAATTTGAAATTTTCAGAAGAGCACGAAGACCTGTCAATTATGAATTAAAAGTTGACTTATTCCTAAAAGTGCAGCGCTACATATATTTATTATTGAGTTATCTATCGTCCATGAGAATTTCAGCATTTTTAAACGAGGCATATCGTATAAATTCGGGTACCAAGATAATGAATCTAAAAAACAAATTTTGCATATTGGATGGTTTGACGTGGTAGGGACGATATGCACCAGGGATGGCAAAGTTTTTACAATTGTACCTTTTTTGGTATTATTCAAACTCGGAAAGTACAATAGTACACCAATGACTAATTTAGTACATGTAAGGAATCTCCCCAGTTTCACTCCGCATTTCTTTTCAAACGATTCCATATGCCAATTTTCACTTTTGAACCACGAAACTTATGTTCTTCTCACTTGAAAACAGTCTTGTGAAAGCAAAACGCAGCGAAAAAATCAAAAAATGTGAACTTGTCCTTTTCCTTTCGCATTCGCAAAAATTCAAATGCATTATTCGTTTTCGCATTCGATGATGCTGTTATGCACGTTACCATCCGCGTTGTCATTTAAAATTGGTAGTCAGGTGATCAAACAGTCTTCTAACACGATTTGTAAAATTCATGTTACTGTTTCTAGGTGCTTTTAGATAATTCGATTGGCCCTTATTTTAAATATCAGAATTACTGTGCAACGACTTTTATGTTGGTAATACCGTCTGTTACTGATAATACAGGGTTGTTACCATATATGTTTGCACTTTCATATGTATGTGAGTACGTTTAGTTCTTTACTATGGTTTTAGACTCAGCAGTTTTTCTTGCTCAACTTTTGATTTTATAACGAGAAAGAAAAATATAGATATACAAAAGGTATATATTGCTTTCTCAACTCTCTCATACAAAATCAAAAGTTGAGCAACTAAAACTGCCAAGTCTAAAATCAGAGTTAGCTAAATAGTTGCAGATAGTTACTTATATTGACCCTGTAGGAATATTTTCACGTAACACTTGCATTAGCCCTGTTGGAATATTTTTGTGCAACGTTGCACTAACCTTGTCAGCGGCCATTTCCGTAACAATATGTATGTACTCAAAGAAGTCAGTTTATATATGCAATTAATATCTCGCCACGAAAAACTTCAATTCGATACCGTTATAGGAGAGTGTCAGTTCAATCAATACGGAGTATAGATGGGCACGTGTCGTATTTTTTCGTGACACGAACACGCACGATTCAACACGTAGTGTTTTTGTCAGAAAATCTGATTTCGTGCGTGTTCGTTTCGTATCGTGTTCAAAACATTGACAGGAAAAACACGAAAAAAAGTCGTAGCAACAGAGAATTGTGCATAGGACCCAGCTAAACCCCTCATAATCAACTTCAATGTATTTTTAATAATAAAAAATATTTTACTTAATAAGCAAAATATTAATTTGTAGTCCCAAATTAATTAGTTCGTTTAAAAAATTTTTAAACTTAAATTATAACAATTCCCATAAAAAAACACTGATTAAAAACGATTTTTTGTTATTTTATTTGATTTCGTGCGTGTTGTGAAGTTTCGAGTTGGGAAAATTTTTGGCGTGCGTATTTCGTACGTGTTCAATATCATGGTATTCATGTTCGTACGTTTCGTGTTGGAAAAATTCGACACGCGCCCATCTCCAATACGGAGTGAGACCATAAAATAACAAAAATTCAAAAATTTTAAGAACCTCCGATATATCTAGAAAATATTGATATCTTCTTGTTGTATATAAATTGTTACTTTACTATTTAATACTTTAATTTATATAATAGAAGTATGTAATGTTTTTTCCTTTAATATTTGTAAACGAAAATTTATTGAAAATATTTTTTTCTTATTCTTTTAATAAAACTTGTATAAAAAACATACAACATTATTCTATGTGTACGCCATATTTTATAGGTTATGGGCCCAGAACCCATAAAATAAATACAAAAAAAAAAGAATAAAATAAGATGAGTTATGCAGGATTCAAAATAGAACCATTGTGTGATGATTTATAACAATTTTACTTTTGTATAGCATTCCCGCGGAGTATGAATCATTTAGAATTGCAATCGAAACTCAGGAAAGACTACCAACACCGGAAATATTAAAAATTAAACTTTTAGAAGAATACGAAGCCCGTAAAAGAAATGTTCGTGAGGAATCATCAGATGCAATGATTGCAAAGAAAAAACAAAACAAGTTTTTCAAGACAAGCGAAAATCAACTTAGTAAAGGTGAGAGATTAAGTTTTCCTGTAATAATTGCGGAAAAATAGGACACAAGGCAAAAGATTGTTGGTCCAAAAATCAAAATCAACACAAATATGTAAATAAAAACCAAGAAACAACCAGAAATGCAGAAGTTGCACTTCAAGTGAATGGCGAACGTGGTGTTTAGATTCTGGAGCATCAACCCACATGTGTTCAGACAAAATGAAGTTTCATACATTAGACCGTTCGTGTTCCAATGTGTTGCATTTAGCGAATAATGAGTCAACCAGAATTGAAGGTAATGGAGTTGTAAAAATCAAAACTAAAACAGGGTTCATGTCTAAACTAGAAAATACTCTTTGCAAAAATAACTGATCATGGATTTGAAGTAAAATTCAATAAGAGAGAAGCTGTTGTAAGAAATCGTAAGTAAAACTTATGAGAAGTTACTAATTGCAAAACGAAACATAGATTTATATTACGTCGAAGAAATAATTCAAAAATGTAAAGCAGCAGAAACATCATGCATAAAAGAATGGCTGAACGTTATGGTCACTTAAATGAAAACGACTTAAAAGATTTACTACTAAAGCAAAAGGTAAATGGTTTAAATTTTAATATCAATGAAAAATTGAAAATCTGTGAGGTGTGTATAAAAGGCAAGCAAACACAAAAGCCTTTTAACAAATCAGTTTCAAAGTCGTCAGAATTATTAGAACTTATCCATACCGACGTTTGCGGTGCTATGAGCAGTGTGCACACTTAATTTTTTTTTTTTAATTCTTTAGAATCGACAAAAAAATCGGTAGATTTGAATGAAATTCGGTAGAAAAGTTTTTTATTCAGAGAAACCTAAAAATAACAATTCAATGAAACATAAAAAATAACAAACTATGCATACATAAAATAATGTGTATAAATAAATAACAGGAATTCAGTTTTTGTAGATAGGTTTTATAAAGCTACTAACATAACTTTTATTTGACAAACATTTCTAACTACAAAGATTATATGTAAGATCCATTTATGAATTTAAACTTTTGTGCAAAAATTATTAAATTGTGGGGAGGAATAAATATTTCATCCCCAAGCCACAATTCTTTGGCAAATATTAGGTTACTTTTAGTTTCAGTTTTTAGCCTATTTCTTTGTTCTGTTTTAATGATTTTCATGAGAGAAAATGACCGCTCTGCGGCCGCACTGCTATACGGCAAAATAGGCAATTTACACATATATCGACTTAAATTACTAAATAACAATATTCGGTAGATTTCAGGCCTTGTTCGGTAGAATTGGTAGATTGTTAAATTCACAAACATATTCGGTAGAATCTACCGAATATCGGTAGAAGTGTGCACACTGCCTATGAGAGTGAATTCAATTGGTGGTTCTAGATACTTTTTAACTTTCATCGATGACAAATCAAGGTGGTGTGAGGTATATTTTCTAAGGAAAAAGAGTGAGGTATTCGAAAAATTTAAAGAATTCAAAAGCATGGTTGAAAATAAAACAAATCAGAAAATCAAAACTATTCGCTCAGAAACGGAACTGAGTACACAAATAACGAACTTAAAAATTATTTAAAAAGAGAAGGTATAAAACACGAATTTACTGTGGAATACACACCGCAATGAAATGGTGTAGCGGAACGGAAAACCCGCACCCTCGTAGAAATGGCGCGATGTATGATGATTCAATCTGGTCTAAGTCCAAGTTTTTGGGCAGGAGCGGTTCTAACGGCAAATCATATACGAAATAGATGTGCTTCAAGAAGCATCGATGGCGAAACCCCTTTTAAAATATGGATTGGAAGAAATCCAACGGTAAATTATTTAAAGAAGTTTGGTACTGTAGCTTATACACTCATAAAACCTAATAAGCAAGGCAAATTTGAACCAAAAGCAAAAAAAAAAATGTATATTTGTAGGATATTCAATAAAATCGAAAGCGTACAGAATGTGGGATATAGCAGAGAGAAAAATTATATCTGCAAGAGATGTTAATTTCACAAATTCCTATCAAGTGAAAAATAGTTACACTAACTTTCTGGAAAACGAAGGCGATAATTTAAATAATGAATATATAGATTTGACATTTACTCCAAAAGAAAAGTCTGATTCACAAACTGATGGAAATATACAAGAACCTGAAGAAGACAGCGAAAGCGAAACTGATGAGTTTTGTGGTTTTTCTGAAGCCGATGAAGAATCTCAAAATGAAGAACCTATGAACAATGTTAATGACGAATTTCACACACCGCTAACAACAGTGCGAGACCCCGGAAGACAAAAGAAAATAAAAACTGGAAAGAAAGGTAGACCAAGAAAATTATTTAATATGGTTCAAGATAATAAAACAGAATGAGCAATATGTTGCAAATATAATAAACTAAAACGATTCATTAACAGTAAAGGACGCCCTTTCTGGTCCAGAAGCAAAGGAGTGGAAGAATGCCATGAAATCTGAGTATGACGCATTACTAAAAAATAAGACCTGGCGTTATGTTGAATACCCCAAAAATTGTAAAAGTATAGAGTGCAAATGGGTGCTTCGAAAGAAGTTCAAAGCAGATGGAACACTAGACCGTTACAAGGTTCGATAAGGTTGTTAATGGCTCTTTCAGCACAACTGAAACCTGACGTATATCAATTAGATTTTGTTACCGCGTATTTAAATGGTGATTTAAAAGAAACAATTTACATGAAAATTCCAGACGAAATTGAATTGTTTCTAGAAGAGAATGAATATAAGAAATATAAAGGTAAATCATGTTTATTAAAAAAAGCACTATATGGACTGAAACAGTCTGGAAGACAATGGTATAAAAAATTGGATGAAAAATTGAAGCAACTTAAGTTTGAACCCCTAAATTCAGATAATTGTGTATATATGTCAAAGCAAAGGGAAGACATTGTATTAATTGCCATTTATGTTGATGATTTGGTTGTGGCAACAAATAGTAAGAAAAAAATTAAAGACCTGAAATTAGAATTAGCAAAATCTGTTGAAATGAAGGATTTGGGTCAATTAAATTTCTGTTTGGGTATTGAATTCAAACAAGATCCAAATACAAAAGAAATAACACTATCGCAAACAAAATATATAGAAAACGTTTTAAAGAAATTTAATATGGAAAATTGTAAACCGGCAACAACACCATTTAATACAGCAATAAAATTGTCAAAGCAAATGTGCCCCAGGGAGAAAGATAAAGCTGAAGTTGAAGTACTGCCGTATGAAAATCTAGTCGGATTTCTTATGTATTTAGCAGTTCCAACAAGACCAGATATTGCTCATATAGTTAGCGTACTAAGTCAATATAATACTAACTATGGAAAAGAGCAGTGTGTTGCTGCAAAAAGAGTTCTACGTTATTTGAAGGGTACTCAAGATATTGGCTTACATTATAAATCAACAAATGAGGTATTGACTGGCTATGCTGATGCAGATCGGGGAGCTAATATAGATGATAGAAAATCGTATACAGGATATTTGTTCAAACTAGCGAATGCTGCTGTGAGTTGGGATTCTAAAAAGCAGTGCACAGTGGCAATGTCAATTACGGAAGCAGAATACATGTCACTCTCAGAATCCACAAAGGAAGCTATCCATCTTAGGCGATTTCTGGAAGAAATTTTAGGTAATAAAAACTTAACAACCATAATTTACAACGACAATCAAGGCGCAGGACTTTTAAGCAAAAATCCAATATTTCACAAGCGAACTAAGCATATGGATATACGACATCATTTTATTAGAGAATATGTAACTAAAGGTAATATTAAAATAAAGTATCTACCAACAACTGATATGCCCGCTGATGTTTTAACAAAAGGTTTACCTGCAATAAAGCACATGAAATGTATTTTAGAAATGGGATTAGCAAACATTAATATATAATTGTTATAAAGTAATAATTCAGGGGAAGTGTTGTATATAAATTGTTACTTTACTATTTAATACTTTAATTTATATAATAGAAGTATGCAATGTTTTTTTCCTTTAATATTTGTAAATGAAAATTTATTGAAAATATTTTTTTCTTATTCTTTTAATAAAACTTGTATAAAAAACATACAACATTATTCTTTGTGTACGCCATATTTTATACTTCTAAGCGGCTAGACCAATTTTCTTCAACTATCGATCAATTCACCTATTAAACAGAAAAAACTAAATCAAAATCGGTTCAGCCGTTTGGTCTGTACGTGTCCTCGTACAGACAAAACCACAGCAGAGAAATGAACAAATAAAATATGGAGACAAAAGCAAAGAAAAAATAAAAATAAACTAAACACACAAAACGAAACAGTGAACAAGGTAGACGTCCGCTACTCTCCCTCTGTACTTGGGAGACTAACAATCCTAGTAATATTTTTATTTTGTCCCCCGAACTTTGGTCTTTGTCTGCCCAATAATCGCGGCTTCCTTTTCGGAGTTTGCCGGGTCTGCCACACTTGTGCCAAAACAGATCCCTTTGACGACATTCTTTAAAAAAGTTTTCTTTTTGTTGATAATTCCAACAAATTTGTTGGCTGCAATTTCGGCTACTTCGGGAAAAATAAGTCCTTTTGGCTTCAATACACTCCATGCGAAGCTTTCCGACCGAGCTTAGAGACATAACTACACAATTCGGTGTATTTCCTCCCTCAGATTACGTTTGGCCATATTTATAATTTCTTCTTCAGCTATAATCTTGTCCTTAATACGTTCACGCTGTGAAAGTATTCGTCTAAAGTTACGCATGGCATTTGATTTTGCTTTACGAGCTTCTGCATGCCTTCCCAATTTGATGGGACAGTTTTAAAACCGTTTAATAATTCTAATCACAACGTGATCCATTCTTCAATAACAATCTACTGGAGTAATGTACCATTGTTAGACTGGTCCTGAGATCAGTAGGTGAAAATCCCCTGCTGATAGCTGTGATATATTTTCGTTCACATTTCTCATTTCATATATCTTTCCTCTACAAATTTATTTATGGTCCGTTCGAAACTATTTTTCATTTTGCTTACACTTTCTGAAATAATTTTGAATTATTCTCTAAAAAGTCTGTTTGATGGCTGTTAATAAATTGACGAATTATATAAATGGGGACAACCACCCATGGAGATTTTAATTTACAAGAGTTAGTAAGTTCTTGTAGAAGAATAAAGAAAAGGCTTCGTTAATCCTTTAATCTTTACTATGCACGGGTTAAGCATATGAACTACTTGCCTTGTTTATCGTGATCGGGGAATGAAAGGTGAGAATGACTTCCTTTTAATAACGACAATATTTATTGTGTGATAGTTTGGATAACAATATGGAATTAAAATTTATTTAAAAAAAACTTAGTTGCAACTATGGATATGAATACAAGTTGTTAGCATCAACTTTGGATAGTAAGTTAAGTCTTTTTTTACAACATTTCAAAAAACTATAGTTCGGCTTTGGAAAATCCTAACTTAATACTTGGAAGTTTTCCAATTAATCACAATTTTAGTGTGGACAACTTTAAGTTGATAGATAGATAGATTTCAAACCTCTTACGATTGCATAGAACTTTCGATTTTGATACATACATACAAAAAATTACTTATAAAATTAGGATATTGTCCAAATTAGTTTGGACACTTTCATAGATCAAAGCCCTAACCGAGGGAGACAAATCCTGCTGGTCAATGTCCAGCCTAATCGGCATGTCGGAGATGTACTATGGTTTCGGAGTAATTTTATTCAAAATCTATGTGGAGATGAGTAGGGCAACGTAACTCAGAAGACTGAAGATCCCGAACTGGACACCATCTCCATAGTAACGGAGATTCTGGCACCAACGCTAGATCCGGAAAATATGTCAGCAAATGAGGGCAGCCATTTTTTAGAGTCTTACTTCCATCTCCGAGTTGATGGGGAAATTCTTTAAAAGGTTTGACGATGCAGCAAACGAGGTCGCACTTCTAGACTCAGATCAAGAGGTCACCAACATCACAATCATCCAATCTGATGGTAAAAATAACGAGGTCGCACTTCTGGACTCAGATCAGGAGGTCACCAACATCACAATCTGATGGTAAAAATAAAGATGATGAAGGTTACTAAGGTTAACCTTCATTACTACCAGGCAACCTATAATTCAGCACTCTTCTGGATAGAATAGAGAATAGAGGAGCTGCTGTTAGTTCAAGAGGTTTGGCTGCATGAATTAAATGCTTGTGGATTAGGAAAGAAAAATTATAGGCTTCTCCATGCAACTGGTGAAGGTAAGATCAGGGCATGTATAGTTGCTAAAACCTTGAATACAATCTTGCTTCTTCCTTCTGACATTAAAGATATATTGAATTTAAGATAGAAGTTCAGGTAGAAGATTTAACAACCAAACTAAATAGGAGGAAGACGAGCTTGGATCAACAGGAACATCCTGGAGAGTCTCTTACCACAACCTGAGACAATTTTTAAAGATAAACAAGGCATTGGAAATGCAACCCGTGCCCTCAACAGTGCACTAAGCCTAGAAATATGCAGAAGGAAAAGTAAACCACCCTGGTGGAACCCCAGGGTGTAATATTACGAATTACAGATTTTTTCAAGAATATAAGAAAATTGAAATGTAAGTCATGGAAAACTTGTAAAAATTACTGATATTTGACGTCTACGCCAAATTCTGTTGACCGCTCCAACTGTGCTAAGTTTCATTATGAAACCTTGCGGCAGCTGGTCTACCAGTGGAAGCTAGACCCTATAAGTACTCATAGACCCGCATATCCATGGATGCATTCCCTGTGTGGAGTAGCATGAAACTGATATACCACTCCGTTTCGATTTGGCACATATAGCCAAAAATTGGGACAGACTTACATGGGTGATTAACAGTTTTAGGGCTTTTAAATCGCTCGGGCCAGATGGCATCATACCGGCGAACTTACAGCAAATGCTAATATTGTCATACCATGGTTAATTCGGATATACATATATAAAAAATAGTGTTCCCTCCTAACGGTGGCAAGGCGCCCATCGTTAGGTTATCTCCTCTCCAAGGAGCTAAATTCTATGATATTTAAGAGTATATCATACGCCGCTGATAACGCAGTTGCTGTATCAAGAAAACACCCAGGTACAGTACCACAAAGGCTGTAAGAATCACTGAAAACTATTAGTAAGTTGGAGCAAAAAAAGAGCCCTTGTCATAAACCCACTAAAAACGGAACTTGTATTCTTCACGCATAAGGTACCACGCTTAGAACTTCCAAAATTAAGTGAAATATAGCTTAAGCTGTCGAACAACGCGAAATATATAAACAAAGCAGCATAAGGGGCATAAACCCAAGCAATCCTAAATGGGTCCTCAACACAGTGGTCAGGCAATAGTACAAAAAGTCGCGTATCGAGGGATAATAGAAAAAATCCTTCGGACTTCTGCCTTGATAATAACTGGTGTCTCAACCACCACATCAAGCTATTTTTACAATGATGTACTGGTTGTCAACAATATAATCCGAGATGATCTGCCATCTCTGCCTCTGTAGACATAAAAGAGAAGGAAACAGCTACGATTTCACTGCCCCCATATTGCTGGTAAAAGGACGAATACGAAGAATAAATATTTACATTCGTACAAGAATCAGATTGGTTTAATACCCAGAAAGTGAGATGATGAAGGAACTCCTTATTATATTGTGCTGTCTTAACAAATATTCAGTAATTAATAAAATATCAATGTATTGATGGAAATTGCAAAATTACTCTATGCTGGAGATCCACTCAGACCAAAAAATTATTGGTCTATTTAAAGGAGGTAAAAGTTAGAAAGAACTTGCAAAAGGATATAGATTCACTTACATCTGCAAGTGATATACTAGGTAAGCATTATGAATAGGCGATAAATCGGTGGTACCAGAGATCGACCATTGTGTTTTGAGAGACAGCTAAGATTACTATGGCCATGTGATCTTAACTAAAAAATGGAGAGAACGCAAATATGTAGTGTTAATGTGGGCAGAACTGTTTTAAAATTCTTGACAGACCCAACGACTGGGGACAACGTGACGCAAGATTCTAAGTGATATTAAAAAAATGAAGATTTAGAGATAGCGATGGCTTTATATAGGAAGCTTATCGTAGAAGTAAGGTACAGATGGGCACAACTAACGTGGGTTGCTTCAATTTGTATAACGATTAAAAGTAACGTATAATTCATAAATGAGTTCACCGCGAGTGATTTTTTTGCGATTAAACTGCTATGAATTTGAAATTTCAAAGTAAAAGAAACGAATTCGTAATCTTTAAAATATCTACAATATAAATTAAAAACTATTATTTGCAATTCTTTATAAACTGTTTTGATAGTAATAATGGACAAGTAATTTTCAAGAGAAAGTGTGTAATTTTTGATTTTTTATAATCGTTAGTGACTCAAAAAAATAAGATGTATGATCGTGTTACTCACTATACAACCTTCTCAGGAAGTCATAATGGACCCATCAATTGGAAGTGTAACAGGTACTACCATTCGGGGCTTCTCCGAAACTTGTCTTTACGAGCTCGGACAGATTTAATGGGTGTGCAAGAGATTCTAGACGTTACCTTTGTAAATGAAAAATATTAGATAATGGTAGACAAGTGAATAATATGAAATCTTCGGCGTTTTGTATTCTAACCTCGAACAATGCTTTAGACCCCCATTAAACAGAAAGTTCGATATTAAATATCCTTTAACGAAACCAAAAAGTGATAATCTCCTCTTCTCTAGACACCGCAACGAAACTCTCACGCTCCAGTTTCGTTAAAAAGGCTGAATCATCAGAATCGTTAAATATACCCTCTAACGCTCAGTTTCCTGGTTGACCACGATAGCTGGATGAAATAGAGAGCTTAATACGCTTCAATGATAATATAATTTCGCTAGCCAGAACCTGAAGAAGTTTTGAGCTCGCTCGACTGGAAATCATGCTTACTACTTTAGAGTGATATAGAAATTAGGCCTTGAGATTGTATACCAACTATACAGAATTCTTTGATCCGCCTGTGTAACATAGGGCCATAACGCTATACTTCAGTGATGCAAATAATGCTGCGAAATTGACATCATGTGGATAGTCATTTCAAATGACCTTGGCATGCGACTGAAATATTGCCGATCAGAGGGCGCGATAAAAATTAGTAAGCAAACATATTCTGAGCAGCCTATTAGACTTATCCCAGTCATATACAAACACATGTATGTATGTATGTATGTAATCTTACATCTATTATTTTCACTGGATTTGCTATTATACTTCCGTACAACTGGGTTCACATACGGCAATTTTAGACGAGCAACTTTTTATTTCATGGTCGAGAGAGGAAAATATGATGGCTTCCGTTTTCCCTATCTTCTTCCATTAGCTCAACTAAAATTGTCGCGTGTGAACCCAGTATACTCGTTGCGACTACCTTGTTAGATCTGCCTTGCGTAAAATCAATGAAAACCATATTCGGTGGTCAAATTCCTTTTTAAGAGTGAGTAATAATTTTCTTAATTGAATCGATATAACTATATCTGAATTGGACTATAATTTTTTTAGCAACGCTTGCATGATTCCATAAAAAATTTTCTAATTTTGCTTAAAATATCATCTCAGTGCATACATTAAAACTGTTGTACATTCCCCGTTCGCGCTATGCGCGAGAGAGGGAGACGAGGGGAACAGGAACGTTCCTTTTCCCCTCGTCTCTCACTCTCTTTCACACTAATCAGCTTAGCAATAAGACTTGCATAGTGTAAACTAGTGCATATTGAATGCGCATAAAGCCCTTTTTTAGAGCATATTTCTGGATTCCCTGGTCATAACTCATAAGAATAGCTCTCTCACTTAGTCTCAGCTCACACTAGTCAAGTCTGATTGCAAAGCTTATCACTTTTTCTTCTTTGAACTTTCATAGGCGTTGACACGTGTGCTTTTTTTAACATTACGAATGAGACAGCAAAACGTATTGACATTACATGAAGCTGATTGCTCGTTTCTTTTCTGCTCGTCTCTCTCTCTCTCTCGCTCTCTTTCCTACAAACTAATCAGCTTAGCAATAAAACTTTCATAGTGTAAACTAAGACTTAATGCAGAATAATTCAGCATTTTATATGTATAAAAATTTCATGCACATAAAAAGCTTGCACTACCAACTCCTCAAGAATATTTTTCATGTTTTCATTGAAAACTTTAAACGCGCTTTCTGCAAAACTAGTTTTTTGACTTGTGGCACTATTGAGCGATAAGTGTTATTATTATGTTCTTCTTTTAATATCACAATATTCCCCTTTGCAATTTCCCTGTTAATTACAACATTTTAAAGTTTGGCAACTCTTTACACAACTTGTCCTCTTCTAATAGTATTTTTTTTATAATATTGACTGTTTTTTAACTTACTAACTTCGGTAACATTTGTGGATAAAAATAAATCTTATTTGTGCTTAAAAGTTTCTAAAAAAAATGCCAATTGATTTACAAGCATTTGTAATTTATCAATACAGTTTTTAAATATAAAAGCAATATGTAAAGTAGATAAAATTCGTGGATTTTTACACACAAAATTAGCTACTTCTCATGACGACATTTTTATTTCATATATTTGGTTTTGATAACAAAACTATGTATATGTGAAATTTTAATTTTTATTATTAATTAATTAAATTCACATTCTTGCAGTAAACCAAATCATAATAAATTAATTTCAAGTGTTTTTAAAGTAGTTGTTATCACTAGGAAATGGTATGCTGGCAAAAAGAATCTGCACTGTTTCGTCTACTTCATTTGTTTTGTTTAATACATGTACCTACATACATATGTATGTACGTATGTATGTACATATGCATGTGTCGTACGTACATGCATACATATGTACCTACATACATAAATACTTATTTCATCAAATGAAATTATAAATATTTTTCCAAATTTTTTATTAAATTGTCGATACAGATGAAGACATGTATGCACATACATACATCCATATGTATGTAAGTACGTAAGCACATATATACTATATGTACATACATACATATCTATGTATATATGTATGTATATATGTACATTCATATACATACCTACTATGGACATACATACCTACATATGTATGCATGCATAAATCTACATATTTTATAGGTTTAAAAATGCATTCATATGGGTATGTATTTATGTATATATGTATGGAAATATTTATGTATGTATGTACATGCCAGCATACATATTTACAAATGTATGTACTGCATATGTAAGTGAATGTGCATGCAAATACATAGTATGTACATACATACATGCATATATAGATACTTATGTATACTTCAAGTCAAAGTAAACATGTACATAGCATGTATCGTTACCTGAATATAGAAAGTCCCCAACTCGTTTTTTTTAATCGGGTTATTTGTACGTACATACATACATACATATGTACATAGGCATATTGCTATAGAACATCTAATGTACATGCATATCGTTACCTTGATACAGAAAGGCCCTAACTCATTATTGTATGGAAATAGACTTTTTTGTAGGTATATTTTGAAAGAGGAACATCTAATGTATCGAAAAATGCAAAAACTCGATTCAAAAAAATTATGAGTTGGGGTGTTGCTATATTAAGGCAACGATATGTATGTACGTACGTATGAATTTATATTGTAGCATACATATATACATACATATGTATGTACATATGTTTGCCATTAAAATGCTAAACTAAAATAACCCACATAAGGTGCGTTCGATTTAAGTTGTGTATGTAGTATATACCGGTATGGTACATGACATGTACATACACATATTTATATACATAATACTTATGCACACACTAATACATATATCCATATACAAATATATGAATGCATATCTTATACATACATTTTACATCCATATTTTAGGAATAATTTTACCCTAAACTCGCTTACATCAAAACAGCAATAAACATGAAAATTTTGAAAGAAATTTTTCAAAAACTGTTTTCGAACGGCAAACTCTGAATTAATGAATACGCATTGGAAATGTGCAGATAGTATTTTAAATCATCCATAATAATACTTAATTGGAAATTTAAACAAACTTAAATAGAGCAAAATGTTTGCAGCTGGGATGAAAACCACTAATGTAAGCCACCAAATATTACAACGCGAAACAAACATTTGTGGAAATCCGAACGGCTTTTCGGCAATATTATTTCGAGAACGGTTTCGTATTGCAAAAAATTTATACAAAACTGATTTGAGAGGTCATTTTGGTTGTGTAAATGCAATTGAATTTTCTCACGGCGGCAGATTCTTAGCTTCAGGTGTGATATACAAAAGAGTGATGTACATATGTACACACATACATATGTATGTGAATTTAACTATTGTTTGAAATTTTTAATTTGTGAAGGAGGAGATGACAAGCGAGTTTTAGTTTGGAATATAGAAAATTCTCTGGCTGGAATATCAACATCCCGAGCTCTGGCCACTGAACAAGCCAGTAACATATTCTGTTTGGCCTTCGATAGCAAAAATCGTAAATTGATATCTGGTGGTAATGACACCTTAGCAATATCTCACGATTTTGAGACGTAATTAAAATTATTTTAATACTTAAATTCAAGAAAAATTAAAAATGTTGCTTTATATTATTTTTAGTGGGAAGCTAGATAACGTCTTCAAACACGATGGCCCCGTTTATGGGCTTTCAATTGATCCTCAAAATGACAATGTGTTTCTCTGAAAATGGTGAAATATTGTTGTTTGATCAACGATCGACTGTGCCTACAGTGGTCGCTTCAGTGCCATCATCATTCCATGCCGTTGAGTTTCACCCAACAATGGGAAATCTTTTAGTTACAGCCAATTCAAAACGAGGAGCAACTCTCTACGATATACGATACCCTAAGCAGTATGTGTATAATTTTCTCAACAAATTGAATTTGGTTTAAAAATTTAATTTTAATTTTTTTTAGGCCAGTTATTCTGTACGGTAACTTGGGAAATCCTCGTAGCTGTATGAGTGTAAGATTTAACCGTACAGGAAAATTAATATTGGGCTTGCGTAGACGTTTGCCGCCCATTTTATACAATGTTAATTCTCCTGATCCAATTTGCACATTTTATCATAGCAATTATTATAATTCATGTACCATGAAAAGTTGCACATTCGCTGGGGAAGACGATGAAATGGTTTTATCTGGGTCAGATGACTTTAATTTATATGTTTGGCGTTTATCTGACATTGACTGTAATATATAATTAGTTTAATTTTGAAAAAGGTTTGTTCTTAATGTTTGTGTATTTATAGTGGAGGGTACCGAACAATGGGTAGAATCAACACAGATGGTTTTATATGGGCATCGGTCAATTGTGAATCAAGTGAGATACAACCGAGAAAAATGTTTACTGGCATCATCAGGCGTGGAAAAAATAATAAAGGTAAAGTTAGAGACAATATTTGTAGTGCTGGTATTTTACTAACTTTCTTTTTTTTAAGATTTGGAGTCCATTTTCTCAACGCAACTGGACTGGTTCCTTAACTGAGGAGGCCTCAAGTTCCGATAATCCTCGTGAATTGTATTCACCATATAATTTATTTACTATGGCACTACCAGAAAATTGGCACCATCTTTCGCACGACTACAGCAGTGAGAACACAAATGAAGACCCTCGTATGATGGCTTTTTTTGATTCATTAATTCAACAAGAAATTGAAGAGTGGGAAACAAATAGTTCCACAGATCTATCAGAGCAAGACGATGGTAGTATTAGTTCATTCTTCAGCTGCGGGAGTACTAGTAGTAGCAGTAGGAGTAGTACTAACGATAGTACCAGCAGTAATTCCAACAGCAGCTCTTCGGACAGCGATAGCAGTAATGAGAACAGTGCCAGACCGCCTAAACGTAGAAGACGTTCTAAAAGACAAGCTCTGATGCGCAAGAAAAACCAACAGAAACAGCAGAATAAAAAGTCTAAAATAGCTAAAATAAAACTTAATCAGTTGCAAAAACCAACCAATCGAATTGCCTATTTAATTGCCAAAAAACGTAATACTTTAAGACGGCTCGCCATAAAAGGAGCCTCGCTTAACAATAAGCGTTCAAACAAGGTTGCTGCACTCGTGAATGGTAATAGACGTAAAAACAATTCAAAGCAAAGTCATCGGGAAAGTTCTATAAAACGTCGACAATTACGACAAAAACCGGGCAGAAGCAATGAAAAACCTACTACATCTGCAGCGGCAGCAGCAGCTTCTAGCGGAACTCTACCAACCCAGCAGAAATATGAAACTCAAAATAAAACTCCAAAAATAAAATCAGGTATTTTATAAATGTACGAATTTATTAGCACTGGTAATATAATTTTGTAAATTTTTTAGATCGATCTGGTTCATCAGAGGAAGATTCTGGTAACTTTGCGATAAACAGTTCTAGTCCTTTTAATGCAACGAATACTTCCTGCTCTTCGAATAATAACGACGTCAATGAACCAAGCACAAGCACAGGTATAACATCAAACTTCAGAGGTAAGTGAAAACCATTTTAGGAATTTTATAAATTAATTACAACATATTCCATGCCTATTATTCATTATTATATTGAAGCTTTGTTCAATATAATAATGAATAATAGGCTCACACTTTTTGCGCACACCTAATATTTCATCCATTTTTTCTATCAGTACTTATTTATAAATTTACCGCACTTGATAATAGATAAATCTGTCTTGAATTTGTATATGTAAAAATTGCTCGTTTGTTTTCCAATAAGAATAATTTTGTGAAGTTTACAATATTCAGGAAAATATTACTAATATAAGAGTAATTATATGTATTATAATCAATTATTCGACCTTTTGGTACAAAAAGGAAAAAAATTATATATACAAATGAATGGGATTGTGGAATTTTGGAAATGTAACCGTCTAATAAAAAACATAATTTTTGTTTGTTTTTCTTTTACCATATCATCGGTCAATATTTTTGTCATTCGTTACCTCACTTTAGGTAGACACGGTTTCAGCTCGTTTGATTGCTGAGTACTTCTTTAAATTAAACCCAAAAACCGTTGCTTACCATTCTTCGTCTAGTTCTAATTTTCCTGTATAACGTTTTTGGATCCCTACAAATAAATTTCTATCGCTAAAAATCTATAAATTCGATTTATCGGTTATACGTATACGAATACAATTTTCAAACGTGTATTGTAAATCAGATAATGGCTTAAAAATTTAATCCGCCGATATTTTACCGTTTTATGTCATCACCAAAAAATTTTAAATTTGTGTGGAATACGGAGCTAGTTAATTTAGTTTTCTTCTCGTTTAAAACCCAAAACAATAACAGAATCACCGAAATCAGATTAAGAAACTAAAGGGTCCGCCAGATAACTTTTTTTTTTGAAAATGCTATAAAAAAAACTACTGAAGCTTCGGCTGTGTGGCACGTAGCGCCGTCCTGTTGAAACCAAATGTTGCCAATATCCTCCTTCAATTTTTGTGAACAAAAATTCGTTCAACATGACCCGACAAGGATCGCCATTGACTGTAACGGCCACTCCTTGCTCATTTTGGAAAAAAAATGGCCCAATTATGCCTCTGGACCAAAATCCGCACCAAACAGTGACTCGTTTTGGGTGCGTCGGCTTTTCAATGTATGCGTGCGGGTTTTCTGTGCCCCAAATGCGACAATTTTGCTTGTTTACATACCCGCCAAGATCAAAATGAGCTTCATCTGAAAACATGATTTTTTTTTTTGGCAAAATCGGCATCTTCTGTAAGTCGATCGCAATCACACTTAGCGAAGCGAAAACGCATTGGATAGTCAGTTGGCTCGTTCAGCGGAAGTATAAAACTAATTATCTGTCAAATCAGACATGAGCTAAGTGTTACCATTCACGAAATAAGCACTAGTTTAAAAAAAACGTTAGATGGCGGACCCTTTACAAAAAAAATCTATACAAAATTTTTTTAATGTTTCTTCACAATCAAATTTTAAGCAAATGTAATTGAATTATTTATTTACTCCTCAAAATGTTGCTTTTATGCAACACTCGAGTGAATTTTTAGAATAAATATTCAAGTAACGAATGACGAATTATTAGCAAATGGATGAAACTCATGCTACAAATTTTTCAATAAACACCTCAATTTCACATGTTTTTAATAACTTTTAAAGCTTTGCTCTTTATGCCAGACACAGGAGCTAAAATGTGATTTTCGTAACAAAAATAATCGACACTATTACAGTTATAAATTTATTTTTGTTTCGATTTCATTGTACTTAAAACCAGAGTATGAAAATAAACAAAACAAAATGTTTGATTTTGTTTTGTTTCGTTCTTTGAAGTGAGTGGAACAAAAACAATGAGAACAATTTCTCAATTTCTTTTTGTATTGCATAATTTTATTGCGTTCTTATTTAACACATTAAATTTGTTTTATATAGCTAAAGGCGGTTTCAAACTATAATACAAGTATTAATACTTTTGTGGAAAATGCAACTCTGACATGTTGAGTTGTTGTTGTTTTTTGAAATTTTTTAAACAGAAATTAGATCAGGGATGCATTTTCGTCAAAAGTATTAATACTTGTATTATAGTCTGAAACCGCCTTAAACAGCATAGCTTAAACCGGGTGTCCTAAGATACTTTTCTTTTTTTTGCATTTCAATTATTACTCAAAGAGTCTTCATTAATTTATAAAGCCTGTATCAAACTATCGGTAAAATGTACCGATTTCCCTCGGCTCACTGCAATAAAGTCATAGTAATAACCCAATTAATTCTGGAATAAGTCTATATGGCTTTATTACCAATGCAGTGTGATGAAAATTCTTATATTTCAATCAGTTGAGAAATAAAGCATTTTTTTTTTAATACATGTATTTATTTATTGTATCTTCAAATATGAACTAACAATAAGTATTCAAGTCTTAAATCTAAAATACAATTATTAGGCCTGACCAGTGTCGGACATAAACTTGTTAAATTTAGCTTATTACTTATGGGTCGTATGCAAAAAAACTTAACAAAGCTTTGCCAATCAATGTTAAGTAAAGTTGTATTCTAAAAAAAATTTTATATCAAAATTCTAAAGTAGGCACCCACATTTGTAAATACTGCTTTAAGTTGATGTTTCCAAAATGTGTATTTGTACCTCAAATATTTTTGTTAATATACATAGAACATAAGTGTGTTCGTTTACTTTTGCAGTAAAATGCAGTAAATGTAAGTAAATGAGTAGTTACTGCGAAAATTTTAAAATTTGCTCTCAAAAAGAGCGGTAGCCAAAAAAAGTACGCGAACGGAAAAATAGTAAAAATTAGTAAGATTAAAGAAACAGCTGACTCTAACTCCACATAGTGTTGAAAAATATATAACCTTTTGACTATGCAACTCTTTCAATTATTGGTACTCGATAAAATATTATTATAACACAGACAATCTAAGAATAAATTCTGTAATTTATTTCATGTAATATTTGTAATTAATTTCTTTTTGATTTCCTTGTTTTGTTGTTGGCTAAATTAATAAAAACTACATGACTATTTGTTAAAGTTACTGATTACCTTAAAAGCAAGTGCGATACTAAGTACCCAGATACTTTACAGTTTTAAAGCTCTGAGTAATTAAAATAAATTGCAAAACAAAAGGTTTTATAAAATATGTTACAAAATATGTATATTAACAGCTATTATTATTATGATTTATAAATTAATTATTTTTTTAATGACTTTCACGATTTTCATTTAACCTTTTTTAAAATGTTTACACTTTTCATTTGCTTTTCATTTGTTTACATTTTGAATAGTATGTTTTTATCTTACTAAACTTTACTACGACAAATTTCTGCAGTAAAAATTTGCAAAATACTCGGTCAAGAATTGTCACTTTACTCTCTCAATTTGGGTTCTCATTTACTGTATTATGGGTAAACGAACGCAATTTAGTAAAATGCAGTAAAGTTCAGTAAAAATTTTTAAAAACTTTTGAGTACGCGAACGCAATTAATGTTACATCTGAAAATGAAGCTAGAAGTGCTAGGATCTTAGCTTAAATTTATTATTTCTGTCATGTGATGGAAAACATTACCAAATTATCCAACTGATTCGAAATACATAGCAAAATCCATAAAAAAAATATTAAAATAAATAGCGATTTTCACGCTTCGTAGTTTTTTTAAAACCCTTTTGAATTCAATAGTTTTTTTTTTTGTTGCAAAGCGTGAACGACTTTTTTTTGTCGATGTAAATAATTTATAAAAATAAAACAATTTATTCAAAAATATAAACACAAATCCCTTTATTTCTCTGTATTTTTATTGCAAATTTTATTATTTATAGGTTTAGTAATTTTTTCAATATGTTTAGCAATTTTTCGCTAACTTGCGATTTTTCGCGTTTTTTTCCAAACTTTTTATATTTTTAATGGCTTTCGCGATTTTTAATCAATTTTAGCGCTTGTTTACGATTTTGCAAATTTTCGCGATTTTTTGCAAAGTTCGCTATAAAATCGACCTTTTGCATTTTTTTGAGTTTCCTAAGAGTTTTGTCGATTTTTAAATAATAGACTTTGTTATCATCCTGTTAACAAGTTTTTGCAAATTTTCGTAATTTTCGGGATTTTTGCGGAATTTTTGCATTCCTTAAAGTTTAGCGCTTTTTAATCAATATTATGGCTTATTTATAATTTTGCAAATTCTCGCGATTTTTTTACAAAGTTCGCGATAAAAGCGGCTTTTTGCGTGTATTTTAAAGTCCGGGGCACAAAATCCGTCATACGTTAAACTTCGCCGCTTTCAACTGACATTAACGCAACGACGGAGAAGGTTGGAACAATAAGTACTTTATTGACGGAAGTATTTGAACAGCTTCAATATTTATTTCGTTTATTTCTTTTGTTTAATTTTATTTTTGCTGACACAAAACACAAAAACCTAATTCAGAACATACTAAAAAAAAACCAACCAATATCTGTCAAACTACTCAACGTACGCAAAAAGTTAAAAATTGACCAGTTTTTGTTCTTTGCGTCAGTTGAAACATTTAGAACATTTTTGCGAATTTTTTGCATTCCTTACAGTTTTATCGATTTCAAATTGAAATATACTTATGACAATATGTCGAATAATAAAATTCTTAGAATCTTAATAAGTATTATGGCTTTTTTAAAATTGTACAATTGACTTGTACAATTACAACACTAATATGCTACTGCTTTTGGTCTTGCTTTTTTTTAAAGTATCTATCTATATAATTAATAGGCGAACATGTTTTTTGTAATCCCTTTTACGCTGGTACCACTGCACCGATTTTAAAAAGATTTATATGGTTTTGAAGGATTTTCTGTACAGATGTGCAGAATATATATTTTATTGAAATCGGTTTAGTATTTTTGGAGCTATAAGCGTTTAAAGTTGCTACTACTACATGCACATATATTACACACGCATTTATTAGCTTACAAGTAAAAAAGAAACAAAACATGAGTGTGTGTGTGTGTGTGTTTGTAGTATTTCTCTTGATCTAAATTTTTTTTTTTTTTTTTGTTTTGTGAAAGGAAGAGAATTGAATAAAGTGAATTAGCTTGGTTGAAGGGATTTTGTTTACGTTTTTTTTAATTTCATGTATTATTTAATTATGCTTGCATATGTATGTAAGTTTGTGTGGGGCTGTGTTTTAATGAATTTTTTATGACGTTTAGACACATACATTTTCTTTGAATCTTAAATTATTTACATTTTGATTCTAGAATACGGACGAGTGTGTTTGGTATATCTAGTAGTAAATTATGTTTCAATGTATTTTGTTGCTGTGGTATTGTAATGTAGTATCTTTAAAAGGGCTATTAATTTTACAAGGGTACTTTAATACGAAGCGTGAAAACCCTTAATACAATTGTCCAAAAATGTTTTAGTGATGTACATACAATAAAACGAATCGAAAAAAGCTGGATATTCAAATACTAATTTTATTCGAATAAAACAAATTGTGATAATTTTTCATATTTTTTTACTTTTACTTCATAGAAATGTTTATCTGTTTTCCTACCATGCCAAAGCTCATATTTTTTTAATTAGGTTGCTTTACTTCAAGATAATAAAAATTTATTTAAAAAAATAAAAAAATTATTTGAATAACCGAATGAAATTGTATTCGGTATTGTACATCATAAGCTGTGAAGTGATTGTTTAACACGGTGGTATTAACAGTATTTATTATTAAATCACAAAATAGGTGTGTTCCACAAGATTCTGAATATGCAAAAGTTATCCAAAATTGCTGGAACGCAAAAAAATGTTGCTTATGTACTTTTTACATTAAATTTAAGTTAAGTGATTTTAGTCGCTTAGAACGCATAACATTATAAAAACAAAAAATTTGCATCATTGGCAACAGCTGTAAAAAGTAAATGAAAATAAGTAGCAAAAAAGTTAATTATTTGAAAAGAGAATTTTTGTATATTAAAGAAATGGAGAAATATGCACAAATGTACTTACAACTTCAACTATTTTCAAAAACCTGCCATTTTACTTTTTAATAAATTTGTGTGTAAAAACTTTTTTCCTATATTTGCAAATTTTCTGATCAATTTTTCAGTTTCAAATGTAAAAAAAACAGCTGATTATTTTATTCTTGTCCGAACTTACCCAGAAGAAAAAATTCGTACTAGTTTGTACGGGAAATGAAAAAAATACTCTCTCATTCGCTCTCAAAATTGCACAAAAATTGCTATCTGGAACGCTTTCGGATAACTTTCTACAAGTTCGGACTGTTTTGTTATGCATCTGGAACAGACCTAATAATAAAAGTTGTCTTTTGAATATGATTTCTTAACAAATCTATAGGTGTGTTCCACAAGATTTCATACAAGTTCGGACTAATGAGAGTAAAGAGAAAATTACTCTCTGAATATGCAAAAGTTATCCAAAATTGCTGGAACGCAAAAAACCATAATTGCCCATCTTAAAATACTAGTGCTGCTTACTTTTTAAATTAAATTTAATTTAAGTGATTTTAGTCGCTTAAAACGCATAACATTATAAAAACAAAAGTTTTGCATCATTGGCAACAGCTTTGAAAATCAAATGAAAATGACAAGGCGAATTCACATAAGGTGATCTTAATTCGCCAGCTGACATAAATTTCCTGCTGTCAAATGAACTAAAACGTTAAGAAATATTTTGACAGCAGGAAATTTTACACTAACAAATATACAAGGCGAATACGCAGAGTTGCAAATCAAGACCACCTTATATCAATTCGCCTTTGAAAATGAGTTCTAAAAAGTAAATTATTTAAAAACAGCATTTTTTTATATTAAATAAACAGGGAAATGTGTACAAATGTACTTGCAACTTCAACTTTGTTCAAAAAACCTTCCATTTTGATTTTTAATAAATTTGTATGCAAATACTTTTTTTCCTATATTTGCAAACTTTCTGGTTAATTTTTCAGTTCGATATGTAAACAAAAAACAGCTGATTATTTAATTCTTGTCCGAACTTACCCAGAAGAAAAAGTTGGTACTAGTTTGTACAGGAAATGAAAAAAATTACTCTCTCATTCGCTCTCAAAACTGCACGAAATTTGCTATCTGGAACGCTTTTGGATAACTTTGTACAAGTTCGGACTGTCTTAAAGAGCTTGGCAACTATGTAAATACTATGAACTTTATGGTAGGTACAGACTTAGCAACGTGTTAATGCAACCAAACAGATTGCATTGTCGGTGGCATAGTGTGTAGTCTTGTTTATGGTTGCATTCGAAGTTCCGAAAATATCAAAATGTTTTGATGTTTATGGGTTGCATTGTAGGTTGCAGTGTCTGTATCAAAATATTCGTGAACGTGTTGCGTAAGCAAGTTGCAAAGTCTGTACCTACCATTAAAGCTAAAGTAAAATATTTTTTTGCATAACTGACTTTATTTCAGTGAGCCGATTAAAATCAGTAAATTCTGCCGATAGTGTGATCCAGGCTTAAGGGCCATTTTCACAACCTTCCGTTAGTTAAAGGTAGGATTTTGCTTGCCCGATAAATAGCTTTGCATTATTACAACTTGGATTTTTTATTGTTATTATTATAAATAATAACAAAATATAATGAATAAAACAATAATAAATGAAGGTTTCATAATGCAAAGCCATTTATCGGGCATACAAAATCCTGCACACATAATTTTTAAACAAATCACAGTCATTTCTTTGTTTGTTCTATTTCATAGGCTATTTTTTTATCCGGTTCGGAACTGTTTTTTTTATTTGCCACGGATTTTCCAACCGCTAAACCGATTTTAAAAATTGAAACATAGCCAATTTTGTATCCGGTTCGGAGCCGGTTTTTTATATTTGGTACGGATTTTCAAACCGCTAAATTGGTTTTGAAAATTCGTTCACCAATAGAAAGCTACATTACCAGCGGCAAACATCGCCTATTTGTTATCCGGTTAGGAAGCGGAAATCGGTTTAGTATTTTGGGAGCTATAAGCGCTTAAAGTTGCTACTACTACATGCACACATATTACACACGCATTTATTAGCTTAGTAAAAAAAGAAACAAAACATGAGTGTGTGTGTGTGTTTGTAGTATTTCTCTTGACCTTTCAATTGTTTTTCTCTTATTTGTTGTTGTGTCAAAGCCAGTGATGGTATTTTGGTGCGTTTCGGGTATTTTTTGGTGCTTTTTGCCTGTTATTAAACGCGAAATTTTGCCTAATACCCTTTTTTAAAAAGCGGGTATTTACAGTGCTTTTTACAATTTCTTATAGTGCTTTTGGTGCTTTTTTGTTAAATAAAAATATTTTTAATTTATAAAACTAAATTACTTTTAAGCGCTAATAGCAGCATTTTTTGATTGAGCTTTCTTAAACTGTTTTTAATGACAATAACGGAAACTATGTTAAAAACAAGGCCCATAACTCGGAAATTAAGCCTCGCCACCAGTCTTTTTGTTGAATTTTTTCTTCATATTTTTCAAATTTCTATAAGATACGGTACTTTTTTTAAATTTTTGGGATACCAATATTTGTCATATTTGTACAGGATATGATACTGTTTTTAAATTCCTGGGAGGTGCGCCTAAATTTGATTTGTTCTATTTGAAATTATACATTCAGCTTTTACACTCTAAACTCTCCTCTTTAAATGGCTTAATGTATTAAAATTAAAAGAAAATATTTTCGTGCTTTTTTACCCGCTTTTTCGTATTTTTTTGTGCTTTTTACCCTTTTTGCAACAGCTTAATGTGCTTTTGCTCTTCGTAGAGGTACCAACACTGATCAAAGCCATAATACTTAAAGGAAGAGAATTGAATAAAGTGAATTAATTAGCTTGGTTGAAGGGATTTTGTTTATGCTTTTTTAATTTCATGTATTATTTAATTATGCTTGCATATGTATGTAAGTTTGTGTGTGGCTGTGTTTTAATGAATTTTTTATGACGTTTAGAATCTAAACTTTAGATACATTTTCTTTGAATCTTAAATTTTTTACATTTTGATTCTAGAATACGGACGTGTGTCGTCCGTTTGGTATATCTAGTTTCTTGTAAAAAGACAATTGACCGTAAAAGGAAGTCTACTAAAATGAAAAAATACAAAGATTTTGTGTTTCAAAGTCGTTTTCGAATATATCAATCTTTTTTTTTTTAAAGACGAAAAATGTAATTTAAATATCAAAATACATACATAAATTCAACTTATACCTGATTTACATTAAGCTTTTTTTCATGAAATTAGTTGCATGAAAATTTTTTTATTTGTCAGTAGGAGGCCTGGACGAGCAATTCATATCAAAAAAAGTTGCCAAAAATGCATCAGAGATTCATTATACGTCCTTTTTTATACAAAATTGTCTTCTATAGCGCTGCAATTAGCAAATAGAAAAAGTTTAGGTATTATTGTTCCACTGCAACTTATTGCATCTTAAAATAATTTACTGCGCCATTTGCAGATATTTGCGGCAGGTATGCCGTTTACATGCATTAAAAAACGCTTGACGCTAAACAGTGCTGCCAAGTTATGAATTTTTGAACGTTAGATGCCCGTGTTGCTGCAGACGTGCACTATAAATGCTTTTACGAACGTACCCTATTTCTTAAGTGCGGTCAGGTTTGTGTGCATCGTTGCCATAATATTTTTTTTGGAAAACTGAAAATTTAGAATAAAAAAACTGGGGTCGAATCGTTACATCCGTGAACGTACAACTCGTCACGTAAAAACACAATTTTCGGATTATGACATACGTGAACGTATTGAAATCCCATTCAGTTTATACGATTGACGTATCATTTAATTTGTTTTCGTACGATTGCCGATACGATCACGTAAGTAACGATTTGAAGCCTGATTTTCATGTGGAAAAAACTGCTCATAAAACATTTTTAGAATTTTGTATATTTTTGGGTGAAGGGGGTGTTAACCATACGTCTATACTTGATATATTTTTATATCATGACTTAATGAAAATGTTTGTCAAGTTGTTACGTTTTACCATCTCGAAAGCCTCATCGGCATAAGTTAAGATAATATGTGGCTCTACCAATTTATAAAGTTTTTAATTAATTGATATGGAAGTGTTTTAGTTGCACTATGGGATATTTCGCATTAAATTACACAGGTAAATTCCGAACCAACCTTAAGAGGTAAGTGTATCCAAAATTCTGAAAAAAGTTCTGAAAAAATGTGTATGGCTTCAAATTCTATGGGGTCTATCCTCTAATTTGGTATATATTTCGTTGTGTTTTATCTCATTCTATAAGGAATCGAATTATTTCAATGAAGAAAATTGTTTTTCTTTTTCAATAAGACAAGGCGTATTAATATTAATGAACCCAACTTGCAAAAAATAAAACCAAATTCCATAAAGAAAAACACAACTTTCATGTGAATTTTCTCTTGCTGTTTGAAAAAGTACTAATAAACCTCATTATTATATTAAGGAAAATGGGTAAAACTATGGCTTCAGATATCGGAACTATATAAAATAACAAACTTGAGATAAATTAAAAATTAAAAACTGCACAATTTATGGAAAAACTTATTTTTAAAGCAAAAAACTGCAAAACTGTTCTATGCTTTAAAAAACTGCTAAAATCTGTTAAAACTGCACATTTGGCAACGCTGCTTGTGTGTTGTTTGGCCTTCGAGAGTTTTTCGTCTCGTTCGCACTGGTTGACTGATCTGCCACGGATAACCGTATAATCTCGCGGTTTTTTTGTAGAATTTATTTAATAACTACATTGCAAATTCCTATGTGAAGACATAGGTCATGTAGAGTCAGTCACAAAACCTATTAATATACTGTTAATACCATCTTGGGCATATGGTCTAGTTACTCCGCCCATATTTGTGAAACACCATATTATGCAAATTTACTTTTACTTTTATGTATAAATAAATAAAAATTGCAGGGTGTCTCAAAAGAAAATTAATTTTTATTTTTAGTAGATCGACTGAAAAATAAGTAAGTCCCGGTCCAGACTTGCAATTTTTGTTGCAGCAATTTTTTAATTTTTAGTGCAAAAAAGCGAGAGAGGAATACAAAAAGTATATATTTCTATTTCAACACTCTCACACACATTCAAGAATGGCTGCAACAAAAATTGCAAGTCTGGACCGCGACTAAGCAAGTTTGTTACTTAGTTAAAAGGGGTACAAAGGTGATCAAAGGGGTAGCAACATAAGAGAATTCAAGAAAAACGCAGGGGAAAAAGTCATCGTGAAAATCCCTTATTATTGAAATACATATTAGAGGGCTGCGTAAACAGTCTTGAAATTAAATACGTCTTTTTTTAAGTGTATTGTCGTAGCATGTATTATCCTAAACCAATAATAATAACCCTCTAGTCAGCATAGAACCATATGTCTCTATGCCAATACTCTTTCTCCAGCGACAATTGCACTACTTAAAATGTCGACAACTTTCGTCTTATGCGTGAGTAGAGATACGTTAGAGACAACAGTTCCAGTGTGTTTCTGGTGATATTCTCAATGAACGCGTCAATAGTTTTTTTTTTCTTTTTTATTATGCTGTGCAATAATATTAAATAAATATATGTAGACGAGGGTTACTAAAATCTACTAGTGAATCTTTGGTTCAAATATCTCCATATGGTCGTAAAATGACTACCTTCTCAGTAGTGCTAAAGTCTACTGGTAGATTTTTATTGACAACCGTATGTTATATGTCAATAGGCGATTACATTGGCTGGGGTGCAGCTAGTCAGCAGCACTATTGACAATGTCACTACAAAATATCTATAATTTTACTATTGACATCGAGCGAGGAAATATCGATATTGTAGACTAGAGTCCCTAAAATTTACTAGTGAATCTTTGGTCAATGTCTCCATGTGGTCCCAAAAGAACTACTTAGTCAGTAGTGCTACAGTCTAGTGGTAGATTTTCAATGACAAGCTAATGTTAAAAGTCAATAGATGATACCATTGGCTGGGATACACCTGGTCAGTAGTACTACTGACAGCGTCACTTGCAAAACACCACAATTTCACTATTCGCACTTTCTGCAGGGAATGTATTGATTTACGTGTACATGAGTGTTTACAAGCGATGTCGCGAAGAATTCTTGTTCGTAACAAACACTCAAAAGAAGTAGTGTTGATGCGTGTATGCTTGTTATTTTGCATATTGTTCGTTTGAGTGTGTGTGTGTGTGTAAGATGTAGATGGTAAGCTTTTATGTGTTTAAGGGTTTTTTTCTAAAGCAAGCGCACACAACTAATGCCAATGCATGTGTGCGTTTGTATGGGCGCAGAAAAATAAAAGATCATACACACCACGTGTGTGTGTATGTACATGCATGACGTTTGTATACGCGCAAGCATCACAAATTCTTCTGTGACGAGTATTTTCTTCTTTAAGCTTAAATTAGACGTGCCAAAGCCATATGGCTATGACTATGATTATGTCACGTCTGATTGAATACTACTTACTTCTATACCTGCAATAACTGAAACAAATTTCTTCCAAACAGTGTTGTTAAGCGTTTATTTGAGAAGATTTCGCTGTAGTAAAGCATTTGAAAAATCCCTCATATCTTAAAAGTTCTCGTAAGTGCCCAGCAAAATATGGTGCTTCGCTGGAAGCACCTACATATATATGAGTGCTCTTTTGGTATGCAAGCGCTTACCCGATGCATGAAATTTTGCATGATTTTTATATCGGATTCCTCGCGTAGAAGCTCTGCCACGTCGATCTAAAATGTGATTCTTTCATGCCTGCGGGAGTGACCTGGATTCAGCAAAAATATTCGTCTACTTAAAAAATTTCCTCTTTCGATCCCAGGATTTCCGTATGTTAGGCTAGAACACTACCCACTGAAGTACCGAAGCACATATTTATTTTTGTGTACAATTCAATTTTGTATACAGGAAAGCGAGAGAGGATGATCTATAAAAAACTTTGAGAGTTTGAATATAAGCAGCCGACTGACTTCGTAGTAGGGATGCCAAACGGGAAATCCCGAACCCGGAAATCCGTGATTTTCGGGATTTGGCAAATCCCGAATTCCGGGATTTGTAAAATTCAATCCCGGGATTTCATTTTCGGGATTTCTTAGCAATTTTTATATAAAAACGTTATAAATTCAAATTTTCGTTGATTTTAAGGTATTTTTTATAATATTTAAAAGTCGCATATAATTTTGTACGTACAGTTTTAACAATTTAATGATTTTCTTACGATTATTTTCATCAAAGGTGCTACAATATATGTACATTTTAGAATTATTTTGAAAACAAAAGAAACATATTACCTTTGGAAGGGAAATAACATTTGAAAAATTCATAAGTTTGGACAAATTTATTCCGCCTTATTCTATATTATGAGGGCAATTATAATTCAAATTCCACGAGAAATTTTTCCCGGGGAACAATTTCAAACATTAGCAAATAATAGGGAAAACAAAAAAATCTAATTGGAAAAGGGAGAAATTTCTTGCGGAAATTTATTCATAAATTGCAGTGTATAACTATCTGTATGTCGACTCCTCAACTCTAAAAAAATTAGCACTTATCTACTTGTCGGTAACAATTCAGTACTATTGACACCTCCTTAAAATTGGAGTAGAATACAATGCAAGGCAAGTGAAAACTTTTTGTTGTCGGGTTGACGTAAAAGCGAGAAATATTTACAGAATAATGCGGAGTATTTTGTCTAAAAAACTGCTCGAGTATGTAGATGTGTTTTTTACATTGCAGTTCAATATTATTTTGTTTTTTATTTAGACCGTTTAGGTCGTTTTGATACAAACCTAAGATCAAACCCATTTAAATTACATGGATTTGATAAATAGTTTTAGTCAAAAACGACCGACTGTGAATGAGTTCGACTCAATTATAGTTGTAAAGGGTGTTTTTTTTAGAGGTATAGAACTTCGAATTGAAATAAAACACAAAAAAATCGTTTTAATGTCCATCAATTTGGCTTAATTGGAAGGATAATTTTATGCCATTAATGTTTAAATATGATTTCGGGCATGTGGCCGCCGCGGCTGGATCGAATAAAGCCGATTCTACAGGTCCAATTTTCAACCACTTTTTCGAGCATATGGGGCCGTATGTTGGCAATAACGCCACGAATGTTGGCTTCCAAGTCCCCTAACGTTTCTGGTTTGTTGGCGTAGACGAGCGACTTCACATATCCCCAAAGAAAATAATCCAATGGTGTCAAATCACACGATCTTGGTGGCCAATTGACAGGTCCATTCCGCGAAATTATGCGCTCATCGAATGTTTCCTTCAATAAATCGATTGTGACGTGCGCTGTGTGGCATGTAGCGCCGTCTTGTTGGAACCACTGTTGCTTGTTGACGTAGCCATTCAACCAAAAATGAGCCTCATCACTGAACAAAATTTTGCGATGAAAATCAGCATCGAGATCAATCTCATTTTCGGCCCATACACCAAAATCACGACGCATTGCATGGTCTCGCGGCTTTAATTCTTGCACAAGCTGGATCTTGTAAGGTCGCAAGCCAAGATCTTTGCGCAAAATCTTCCATAAAGTTGATGGACAAAGCTCCAATTGCTGTGCACGGTGGCGAATCGATTCATTCGGGTCCTCTTCAACACTTTGCTCTACAGCGGCAATTGTTTCTTCGGTGCGCACTGTTCGACGTCTCTGCGGATGCGTATTATCACATAGAGTAAACGTAGTGCGAAAACGATCCATGCTTAACCGAATTAATTGCTCTGATGGACGATTATGTCGATCATAAAATGGACGGAGCTTGCGGTAAACTTCGCGAACTGAACCATTATTTTCGAAATAAATTTGCACGATTTGCTTGTCAACCTGTTCATGATGAAATGGCAAACCAAACTAAATATTAATGACTTGACAGCTGACAAAATGGCCGCCAGTTAAAAAAGTGATGCCAACTTAAAGTTCTATACCTCAATAAAAAACACCCATTATTAGAGTTGCAGAGTAGATGGCCAGGACACTAATAAACCATACTCCTCTTAGCGAACGTATGAATACATACATGGAAAAAAACTTATGTATGAATTTAAAATTTTTCAGTAGAGTACTGTTCAAGTGCTCAGCAAACTTTTAATGTATGTGCCTATAAAAATGTGATCTTTAGACGTAATTGATCGAATTTGATTAGAATAGTGTATACATTTCTTTTAATTTTTCGACATGTTCAGCCTTATTATCGTTGTCATAGTCGTAACGAAATCGATAAAAAAAATTTGATAATGCTTGGTATACATACATATGTATGTAACAACCATTATACTTGTTGTTGATCAATCGCAATTAAAAAAAACGTTAGTAGACATATTTGTGATTTGATATATTTTTAACAAAACAATATTGTTTTTCCAACTTATTTGTATGAAAGTGAATCTAAAAATTTTCGTAAGTCAACTTAAGGGGTAGTGCTAAAAGTCCACCGATATGTATATTCGTTTTAGTTTAGATAATAGAAAAACATTTATATTGAAAACAAAAACAAGTTTTCATATTTAGTTATTGTTTTCACTATAAATTCTCTAACATCAAATGTGATTAATCAACTTAAAAATAGATGAGAAAAATTCTTTTGATTTTTATTTCATACTCGTATTAGAAAATTGTTCACTTTAAAGACAATTGTGCAATGATAAATTATGAACATAAAACCTTTTAAAATGCATTAAATTGTTATTAAAGTAATATTTATTTAAAAAAATAATTTATTTTACGAAAAATCCCGGGATTTCCAAAAATCGATCGCGATTGGCATCCCTACTTCGTAGTGTTTGTGTTAAATTTCGTCATTCGCTTACGATATTGCATCTTCGTAAGGCAGAGGGGATGCACTGTGTGCTTTTCCGCGCTTCCGAAGCGCATATTTTTGTGTTATATTAAACTACACCTTTCAAAATGCTTTTATGGAAGGGATATGAAACCAAAATATAAAAAAAAAAACAGAAAAAGAAGCTATAAAAATGCAAAAGAGACTTAATAATAAGCAATTTAGAAGCAATTGCTTCGAAATCTCTATTATTTTTTTGCTGGGTGGTCTATTACATATGCAAGTACATAAACAATTTTTAAATTTGTTTTCTAAAATGAATATCTTCAAAAATTTCTTTATGACAGTTCTACAGAATCGTCTGTTGTTGTGCAGGTCTCTTCAAATTTTGATCCCTTTTCGAATAAGAGGTATGCTTGGCGCTATAGTCGCCTAATTACCAGTTTTGTATAACTCTCGCACACACAATGGGTGCTGAGGCCCGGGAAACGCTCCATAGCGATTGAATTCCCAAAATCCAAGCTACCAACTGACATAGTCCGAAAGTCTCTGAGATTCGTTGCGTTCACACAGTATGCTAAAAATATAGAAACCATTTTTTGAGACACCTGTGGTACGGTAAATTATTCTGTATTATTAACTCCAAAATTACAGTTTTTAGCTATTATGTTGCAATAAATTAGTCATATATGTATATATATATATACTAACGTATGAATAAACATTTGTGTAACTGCTTTATCTGTTTGAGAAAAGACTTTTTAAATTTGAATAAATCAAAAATAAAATAATATTAAGACGAAACTCTTTCGCCGTAGCCTAACATTTTTAAATCTTTATCAATTATATTATTTGACTACTTGTGTGGTTTTGTGAGCATTTGTGTTTGTTAGACAATAGTTTTCTTTCCGCTAGTAAGGATAAAAAAGCCACCAAAGATCCAGTTAAAACTACGTAAAATGCAAGTTGTAAATCTCCTACAGTAAGTATTTTAAACATTTGATGTGTTTCGTATAGATGATCTTTCATAATTTTTATATGTGCTTGGGTTTGCATTTCCGCAATATATTTGTTAATAAGACCTGCATTTAACATACGTAGTAGCAATTGATTTATCGTTTTCTCCCAAGGAGCAGCTTTAGGCCACACATATGATATGGAATAGTATTTGGGACACTCTGGTACAATCCATACTTTTTTAGAGAGCATTAAATTTAAAGATTGCAGAATTAAATTCGTATATCTTGAAACACCTGCTTTACCACCGTTGACAGCCACATCCTCAATTACGTCCGCGTCAATATCTTTTTCAAAACGAAGTTTTTTGTTTAAATTCGCAAACAGAGGAGAAGTTTCACTAAAAAATAAGTCATCTCTCATCGAAGTGTATTTGTATATTACATAAAGACCACTTTCATCTAACTGCTGTAGAGTGTAAATATCTTCGTAATATAATGGATGTATGTAAACTGTAGCTAAACTTGATTCGAAGATAGATCCAAATATTACACTTATCAAGCTTACGGAAGCGACAAATACTTTCTCCGAATGAAAAGGTGGATAGCGGGTAATATTAACCCTCACCCATACTACCCATGTATCAATAAGTATTTGTACATACTGCCACTTGCATTTTTTTCCTAATCGTCTTCCATGTAATTGATATGTATTAAAGTGCAGATTAAGTACTCTCAAAAGTGCCCATAAAAAGAAGCACACAAATCCCATAAATATAAAACTGAACCATACATCATGTCGAACTGCAAATATTGGCAAAATGGAATCTGGAATTTGTTTAGCTTTTGGGGTGAAAATGCAAAGTTTATCATCGTAGACGGCAGCGGAAAAGGATATTTCTGGCACCATATATTCTTTGATAAAAAATCCAGTCAAACATAAGTCCAATTCATTATTTATTATAGATCCAATAGCACCGTTATATGTTCCATTTGGACTTCGTTCACTAAAAATAAAGTGTGTAAATGTGTATGTAGTATATCTTGTACTTAAGGTAATAAATTTCTTGCAATATATGTATGTACAAAGTGCGCGCGAAAATAACGAAAAATAACTATAACGCTTACTTACAAACTAATTTTAATTCGAACCCATCAAATATGATAGGCCGGGTTTCCACGTGTGTGTCATGTGCCACACAAGCGTAAAAAAGCTTAACCACTAATTACTAATGAAAAACAGTTTGATTCAGACACGTATTTATTAAGATACAGTTTCATACATAACTAATAGACAATTTTATAGAACCCAACATGAGTGGAAACTGTTTAAATCAATAAATAGATGTCTGAATGAGGTAGTTTAGACGAGAACAATTTTTAAGCCGCATAATTTTTGTTCTATTCCAAATTACATGAGACTAATTTATCTGGCACAAAATGTATACGTATACACAGCTTTGTGTGTGTTAATGTTTTTCGTATTCATTTAACATTTGCTGTTTTTTAAGTTGTGTGTATTTGTTTTATGCTGCTAATGCGGGGTTGAAGCTGGTTGAAAAATTATGCCAACCGCAAAACCACTCTCTTTGCCTCTCTCACCTACAAACTGGCATGTTATGCCAGCACAATTATGCCCGTGTAAATCAGAGCAATCAAACAGCTTTAATTTTTAATTAGGTGGTTGCGCTTTTTTGGGCAAATGCCACACAAGAAATGCCAGATGTAAACTCAGCCATAGTTTGATTTAAAATTGACTTGAAACCAATAATAAAAAGAAGCCTATTCTAGATTTAGATCTACTTGAGTAGATCATTCTGTCATTTTTAGAAATTCAATTACACCCTACAAATCTAAAATAATCGGTAAAAGTAAGTAAAGTAATTTTTTCCGTAATTTTTTTTTTTGTGTATGTATATATGTATATCGTCATCTAAAATTCAAAAGGCCGTAAAAACCAAAAAATTAAAAATTGACTTTTTGATTGATTGTGATTAGCCAAAATAAATCTTTCCTTAAAACTTTACTCACATATGTTCAAAAACTCCAATTTTTTTTTTCATTATTCAATTTGACACCTAACAAAATAATAAGTCTTAAATTTATAACGTTTTTTTTCATCTCCTGTAAAAAATTAAAAAGTGTCTTATTAAAGTGTACTTATTAAATTAAAAGTGTACTTTTAGGTGACGATATACATATCTGTGGTAATAAATAATAATGGCTTAAGTTGACATAAGTGTTTTTTCATTTTATTACATATTCTTATTCTCTTCTTCAAGATCTATCCATGATACAATAATACAGGTAACCGCGAAGAGCCAGCTGTTTTGCTTGTTTCGTGATTTGATCTGCCAAATGGTATTTATGTTTTACCAACACACGCGCACAGTGCCTATTAAAACTGTACTAATACAAACATGCTTTGCAAAGCCAAGAGAAAACGCAAGTACATGTATATTGTTTTCCTCTCTTGTCAATCACAAAACAGCAATAAAAATCACTGTTGTTTTATTTGTTGTACATTTGTTGTAGATTCGCGACTACCTGTGTTATTGTATCATGGATCTATCACTCAATTAAAAAATGTCATTAAAAAAAACTATACGCATTTACGTAAGCCAAAACATCTTACCTCAACTTAATTTTTTTCTCGGTAGCTACATCAATATTAAAATATTTGAACATAAAAACTTGTATACACTTAAGTTCAGTAACTAACATCCCATCCAAATTATTCTTCATTAAAAAAAACTTATATTTAACTAAGATTTAAAAAAAAATATCTTATCTCAGGTTTTAAGCATTTTCCAATTTAACCTAAAGCACTTATCTCGACTTAACATCAATAAAAATTATTTTGCTTTCAATATAATAGCTTAAGTGCACTTTAATTTTTATTTTTCTAACAATGGATTTTTTCATAACATCTTAACTAAAAAACACCGAATATTAACTAATAAAACGTTTTCTTTTTTTTATAAAATTAATTCGGAGGCTAAAAATTTTATATAAAAACCAAACACAATTAATTTTAGACAAAACCCTTAATATCTCGAAACATGAAATTTCGACTTAAGCCATTATTATTTATTGGCACAGATATGTATGTATATCTATATTCACTAGACAAACTGAAAATATACAAATTGCGTAAGTTATATCGAGACTTATTTTCGATTTAATCGTAAGCGACAAAAATAAAAATTTTCAGGAGAAGGTTTTTTTTTATAATATTCAAATACGTAAATTAAATTGTCGCTTACGATAAAATTTACAGCCCATAAAATTTTGAACTCTAGAAAAAAAGTATTTAATTATATAACATTATTTAATTATATAACAAAAATTAAAAATTTTAAAAATCCCCGACTTTTTTCAGATATAACATCTTCTAAACGGTTTTACCGGTTTTGTTCAAACATAGCTAAGAACCCTCTCGATCAAGTCATCTTTCAAACAGAAAAAACTAAATGAAAATCGGTCCAGCCGTTTGACCTGTACGTGGACACGGACAGATACACAGACACACACTACAAACTTATAACACCCCTTTTTTTAAGTCGGGGGTTAAAAAATAGGTTTTTATATTCCTAATAATCCATTTTTTTGAAATTAAACATTTTTATATGGGGACATCCCTAATGATTGAAGATGGAGGCTAGGTGTGTTCTGAACAGATGTTGGGACTACAAAAATATTGGGGGTCGGTCATATGTATATTTGACTTTGCTAGAGGCACTCTGGGGCTAGTTACAGCGATGGGGGTTAATTGTATAAAAAATAATATTTTGCATGGTAACCCCCTTAAGCGAAAATATTAGTGGGGGTCGGTGTTAAGTTTTACTTCTCTAGGAACAACTCAGGCACAGTTGTTTATATATTCCTAATAATCCATTTTTTTTTAATTAAACATTTTTGTATGGGGACACCCTAATGATTGAAGATGGAGGCTACAAATAAACAAATGTTGGTACTACAAAAATAATGGGGGTCGGTCATATATTTGACTCCTCTAGGGACACTCTGGTACTAGTTAGGGCGATGGGGGTTAATTGTGCAAGAAATAATATTTTGTATAGGATGTTCATAAAAATTTTTTGGGGGAGTCAGGTACAGTTGTGAAGCTTTTTGTGGATTTTGACTCGTTTTTTCCATAGCTTTAACCCGGATGAGGACCCATTTACCATCATTCCACTCCACTAATATTTTGGCTCATGCTTGTTTTTTTCTCAAGTTTACAAAATTAGGGGTCCCAGCGTATCCAAATTGTGTTGCTGAGGATTTCCATATAACACTATTCCGCCCGCTAATGTACAGATGTATAGGAATGTTACAAATCGCGTTCGACTTAGAACTAATTCCGTAGTTATTCTGTTCTTAAGATTTCGCCGGTTTTATAATGTATTTGCAATATTTGTGTATTACATATACATGCATTTGTATTTATTAATTCTTTAAGAATGTTACAGCTGCTTAATGTAATAGATGTAAAATGCTTATAACATCTTACCCAAAGTAGTTAGGATCCGGGTATTGTAAATCCATTGTAAAATTCATTTTCTTTTGCAGCAAATTGGCAACATTTCCATCAACTCCATAAATATATTTCACTTTTTTCGTTATTTCATCTACTACCGGCCTTGAATACACTGATTTAAAAAGTTGTACTCTCAATGGATAACCACGCATGTTGTAAAATAAGGTGCGTTCTAATGTTTCTTTACCAGTGTATTTGATTATTGTCCCATAGCTCCCAGATTCATGCAAAGCAAAAGGATCGTAAATTAAAACGCCATTATTTGTTAGAAGAAAATTATTGAATATATGGAAACGTTTCCAATAGAAATAGAAGAAATGACGCAGTTCCGTAAAATCAATATGACCATGTACAATAAAAAAATAAGTTGCAGCTCTCCTTTGAAACTGGAGCGCTGTGGAACGTAAATTCTCCATACTTGTTACTATTACATTATTAGTTTGGTTGTAATTGGATGGCTTCGCATTTGTGTTTAATTCGTAAACACTTATCGTTATGGGCACTAGTAACTGCTTCAGAAACCATTTTGTATACGAATTGGCAACATCTTCTCGATAATTACTGGAACGTAGATTTAAATTTAAATATTCGATATTTAACAAAGGTTTTGTTAACCAGTTTTCAATTGCATCCATTGGTATGTCCGTTACATTTGCTAATGGACTATTATTCAATTTCTTTGCTTTGCAGTAAAGTATTGAAAATATAATGAACAATAATTTAAAAAACATAATTTTGTATTGAAAATCTTATATCTTATTACTGACTAAACTTCTTAAGATCTTTTTATTACTTTTTATAAGATTTTTGCATTTTTTTTTTAGTCGTGGTTTTCCACGTTTATTTCTCTGGATTTCCCCAAAGAGGGAATATTTTAGTTGAAATGTTTACCTATGATGACAAGTTCAAAAGGTTTGATTAGCATTTATTTTTGCTAAATCATATAAGTTTATTTTTATTAACTATTATTACAACTTTTTTTTAACAACTGTTTGCATCATTACACTCAGAATTTTTGCAAGTATGAGTTCCAGTGCTTTACAAGTTTGAAAATTGAAAATACGTATTCGAAAAGAATGAAATTTACAAAATTTAGCGGTACAGGATTTGTATTTAGTCAATTGAAATAAGAAGGGAAGCAGTGGCGTGAAATCTCCAAAACAAATTAATGATTTGCAAAAAAAAAAAAAAAAAATTAGAAAAAACAACTACTGTAAACTGGGCAGAATATAAAAATTAAAAAGTTCATTTCATTTACGCCGGTAGCATCTCATCTAAAAAACAGCAACAATACATTCCACCGGAGTTAATAAGTGATTGTGATCCGGAAATAGTGTAACTTCAGTTTATTTTCAATAATATATTTTAAGATTTTCCTAACAAGAAATTCTCTTTTTTGATTCCTATAAATTGCATGGAAAGTAGTGCCAAAAATATTGAGAAAAATTAAGGGCCTTTGGTTTGGTTTTGATCCAAAGTTTCGTACAAATTTTCATTACAAAAAAAGGTTTTAGTAAATTGTAATATGATGGATAATGCTTTTTCCAAGTTATAACATTATTTTTTCAATCACTTTATTTTGAAAATCGCAACAAACGTGGGACAGACCCTTAATATTACTTTAGATATGTGATTAAAAATACACAACTTTTTTAAACCAAAAAAAATGCATAATCTACTCTGGAAGTAATTAGGAAGTGGTTTCTAAAGAAGTACTAATTTTATTTTTTGCTGGGTAACAATGTTAGTACATCGAAAAACTGCCTTCAACGTCTACTGAAGTAAAGGAAGCGTATTTATTTTAATGATGATATTTCCATCGGCGAAAGTTCGCTTTTAAGATTATTTGAACCTGATTTCAGTGAGTCGGAAATTTTTTCAAGATATGATAGCCGATGTTTTTTTCTTTATATTTTTTATTTCTTCTGCATTTGGACCCTTTATATTGTAAATTTTTCTAATACTTTCTTCAACGGAATTTACTTGTTTGCTAATCCTGTTGTAGTGTAATAGTATCACCTAATTCACACGAAGACTTTTATGAAGTCTATTTTTCGACGTCACTTTTTGTTTGTTAGCGAACGGTGTAGAGAAGAAAGAGGGGTAGAAAAAATGACTCGATTTCTGTTTTCCATGGTTTTTTTCATATTTCTCATTACATTGCTCTTGTTGTTATTGTTGTTACGTTTTAATGTTACTCTTCTATCTTATTGTATTTTTTTATTCTTGCTCTTCTAACTTATTGGCTATATGGGTGAAGAGAAGTAAAATTAGACGTCAAAAAAAAAACATCGTATGAATGCAAGGAATTTTTTGTAGCAACTTCAAAAGAGAATTAAGAAAAATAGACGTCCTAAATTTCACCGTGTGAATTAGCACTATCACTTAAAAAATGAGTATAAAGAGGTCAATTCATTCTTTATAAAAAGTACTTATAATTTTTTGCTTGTAAATTTTCAAATAAGGCGCCACTCACATATTAGTAACTTTATTTTTGGAGTTTTTATACCACCCCCCCCAATCCCCTTTCAACGCTTTTTCCAAAATTTTCAGTATATAAACCGTAACAAATCCATAACCAAATTAGTCATAATTGATTTTGAATTTATATTGATGTAACACAAATTCTTTATAGTTAACAATTATTTTGTACTTTTTAATTCGGCTTGTTATTAAAACACGAAAACACCATGTTGTTGCGTTCTGCTAGTAAGTATTTGTCAGAATAATTACAGTTATCTTTGGCCTAACTTGAACAATTTGGCTTAATCAAAATAAGAACTTTAGCTGAATTAAAATCAAACGTTACTTTGTTTGACAACAAAAATTAAAAACTAATTTAAAAAAATTAGTTGAACTCAAATTAAAATAGAAATACAGGCATGTTCTGATGTGAAAGTGATTTGAAATCACAAGAAAGATGTTCTGCACACAAAACTTTTTGAATCTTTGTGATTTTAAACAGGTCTACTAAATGCCTGCCGATTTGAAATCACTTGGTTATTTTTTCAATCACTTCATTTTGAAATTAGCAATAAATTAATTAAATGAATAACTTAATATGTATCTTTTTTATTGATTTTTATAGTAAAATGAGCAATTTCCTATGAAAGAATTTATAAAATTATGAAAAAATTGGAGACACTTCCTTTTCCAAGAAATTTTGTTGTTTGCTTTGTGATTTGCATTTGTCATTTTGCATTTAAAAAACAAAATATCAGCTGTTTTCTTGTGTTTTTGAAAGGGTAAAATCACACCGAAAAGTTAAAAGTTTTGTGATTTTCATAACACCATCAAATCACAAAGTGATTTGAAACCTTGTGATTTACAGAACAGGTCTGATAGACTTGTTTCTTTGTCTACTTTGAAATTGCAAACCAATATTTCTAAACGTGTATCTCCAACATTGTTGACTTTATTCCTTCTTTTATATATGTATATATATTTTATTTTTGGTCTTACATACCATATAATTATAGTTTATATTACATATTGTCGTGCCATTTGACACAATATTAAGGGCTCAATTAGACAATATGCGGTGTCAAAATACAAACATATGTACATACATACATACGTGTTGTAAAATTACAACAATTTGTTGTTTTATATATATATATATATATATATATATATATATATATATATATATACATATATATGTATGTTCCTTTCACTCCTCGAGGGATCATAGGGCCATAATTTTTTGTTTTAATAAATAACAAATGAAACATTTTTACTGTCGTTAACTTAATTATCTAACAAGTATTTACTTAGTTTGTATTTCTTAAAGACATGTGTACGTCCAATATGTACACAAACATGGGTAATTTTGTTTTGCTAAAAGCTACATAAATTTAAACATAAAATAATTTTTTTTATCTTTACTTACATTACATTCATTTAGATACATAGTAGAGAGCTGCGTAAACAGTCTTGAAATGTGAAAACGTCATGATTTTTAAATGTATTCACGTCGCATGTATTATACTAAACCAATAATAAATGCTGTCGTACTATAAGCGAAGCACGATGGATGTATTGGTGTATGTGTATATCAGTTGTAACAAGCGATGTCGCAAGACAACTTTTTTGTAACAAACACTCAAAAGAAGTACTGTTGATTAGTGTATGCTTGTTATTTTTTATATTGTACGTTTGAGTGTGTGTGTAATATGTAGATGGTAAGCTATTATGTGGTTAACCGCATACAACTAATGTTAATGCATGTGTGTGCCTTTGCATGTGCGCAGAAAAATAAAAAATCATACACACATACATGCATGACGTTTGTACACGCGCTCATGCGTAGAAAGAAGCAAGTATCACAAATTCTTCCGTCACGAAGTGTTTTCTTCTTTACTCTTATACCTACAATACTCAAACAAATTTCTTGCAAACAATGCTGTTAACGTTTGTTTTATAAGATTTCGCTGTAGTAAAGCATTTGAAAAATCCCTCATGTCTTGAAAGTTCTTATAAGATGTCTTGTGCAGGAGACTAATACATAGATATGTACATATGTATGTATGAGTATACATATATGTGTGTACATATGTACAATATATATTTTAGTTATTTCATTGTAAGTGTGTTCTGTGATGTAGTGAAGTGTTTGTTTTTAATTACATACATACTCGTAAGTATACCCTGTCGGATTTTTATTAGCTAGCTCAAAATATAGGTGCATTTACAACTAGCTTCTGAACTAACTTATAAATGATGCAGATGTGATTCAGTAGACTTTTGTAGAACTATCTTCTTCCCGATAAGTATTGAACTAACTTTAGCTAACTCAAAACTGATGCTGAGATTAGTGAGTTGTGTTTGTACAACTAACATCTCCTCGATAAGTTTTGAACTAACTTTAAGCTAACTCAAAGCTGATGCAGAGATGAGTCAAAGTTTATCGAGAATATTTCAACATAAAATGCATGTTTATGTTAACTCTGTGCCATCTTTATTTTATATGGCGCAATAGCAAAGTGTTAAGTATGATGGCTGACAAACAAAGTGATCACGATTCGATACCAATTCTCGTCTCTAAGAAATGTTAATTTCTTTCAAATTTATGTTGACTAAAAATGTTAATCATTAGTAAGTTAAAAATAATGGTTAGCTAAAGAAAGACCTGTTTTCTTCTTTTTTGATACGCCACAAACTAAGTCATAATGGGCCAACCATTAGTTAGTCAGTTCGCAGCTAACTAATAGTGCACTTGTAGTTTATCAGCCAAAAACTCACTTGAAATAAGCTAACTTGTGGTTATTTGAAACTTATGCAGCGTGAGTGAGTACTGACTTGTTCTGAGGACATTACGTTGAAAAACTGAATATCGTTTAACATGTAAAATGAGTTAGCTTTTGAGTCAGTTGTCACTCGTCTCTGATTAACCATTAGTTACTTTTAAGTTAGCTCAAATCCCGACAGGGTATACATAGGTATGCATATGTATATGTATATATGCACACAAATTTAAGCAAATCCTTTTCAATCTAGTTAAGGTACGGTCACACTTGTCAAATATTTGCCCAAAAAAAAAGCTTAACCACTAAATACCAATGAAAAATCTTTTAATTCAGACATATGTAAATTTTTCAATTTAAAGAGTAGCCAATAATGTTGGATTCTATGGCATTGTCTATTAGTTTTAGATTAGCATATCGTTATATTAATTACACTGTACAACGAAATCAAACTGTCTATTTTTTATCTCATATATTAGAAATATTTATGTATGTATCTGGTTTGAAAGTTTTGTCGATATCGTATTTTGTGTTTGTTATACAATTTTTTTTATTAAGCAATGAAAGAAGTTTACTTGGATATTTTTTCTATTAGACTTCACCAGCTCGTTGACTACAAAACCGAAGGTCCTGTTTTCGAGACCGGCATTAAACAGTCATTAAATAACAACACCACGAATTTTTCCGATATGCATTAGTGTCCCTTTGTATCAGTTGTTGTAGGAAAGTTCAAGTGATGAAGGCATAGTCACTGGTCACTGAACTATACCGACTTCAGCAGATAATAATCCTAATGTAACATCAGAGCGCCCCCTTCGCTGTGTAGGAGAATATCATCGGCGAAGTAAAATAATCAGTAAAATGGCTACTAAATGCAGCTTCGATAAAATTGAATACGCCTAATTGACACCAGACGCGCTGCAAAATATATATAAAAAAACTTGCAAAAAGCAGAGTTGTAAAAGAATGTATTAGATGGTAACACCTTTAGGAAAGGGATAGTCATAGAGAAGGAATGTGCTGAAGGAAGAGATAGAGGAAAGCTTAATTTTTTTACAATTTTGATTTTTGCACATTTTTAATAATGCAGTGAGTGTTGCAGCGCCTCTTTTGTTAATGAGTCATATTAAATTTTATCGAACCTGCTTTTAGTAGCCATTTTACTGATTATTTTACTCCGCCGATGATTCTGGTACACAATACCGACGAAGGAGGGCGCTCTAATGTTGCATTAGGCTTAGTATGCGCTGAAGCAGGAGTAGTTCAGTGACCAGTGTCTAAGCCTTCATCACTTGAACTTTCCTATAACAACTAATATATGTAAAGGGACACTAATACACATCAGAAAAATGCGTGGTAGCGTTATTTAATGACTGTCAGAAGCGGGCTCTGACTCAGGACCTTCGGTTTTGTAGTCAAGGTGCTAACTACTTCAGCCAACGCCACCCACAAACAAAACAAGCCCGGGGTAGGAAAGTTGACCGGCGTCTTACCGGGGCACTATAATTTACGAGAGCATTTGCACCGGATTGGAGATACGGATGACAATAGATCACTTCGTCATTGTCCAGCTTTCGCCCAGTCGATATGGGGATGACACCTTACCGGACACTACCCACTTTAGAGGTTGTGACTGGAAAAAGATTGTGGGACTACGTGAACGATACTGAGTTCCTATAAAGGTGCGGTGTTTGAGGGATCCATACACCAAAGGATAAAAAGGAACCTTATGTTTTCGCTACGCTGTCCGTCTGTCTGTCACAGGCTATTTTCTCGAGAACCGTAAAAGCTACGGACCTGAAAATTTTGGCCGCTAAAACAACAAATGCATGAAAGTTAAAAATTAAAGGGTGATCCAAAACGAGCAACGAAAAATCCCATGTAATATACACACACACAATTGTCTGTATGTATATAGACACTTGAAATTTATAAAGTTAGTGTATTTTTATACAGACTACAACAATCAACACTAAGATTTAAAAAATCTAAATTAAAGGGTTTTCTATCAGTTAATCTAATTTTGACTGTGTAATTTTAAAATCGAAACAAAAAACGCCAAAACGAAAAAACTCCAAAACTAAAAAAAGTCTGAAACTAAAATAAATCGACAAAACGTAAAAAACACTAAAAACCAAAAAAAAAAAAAACGTCAAAACCAAAAAAAAAACCCAAAAACTGAAAAAATCCCAAAAACGAAAAAAATTCTAAAACTATATGTTACTCGTACATAGGCTAAAGTTCGTATAGTATTACATACCTCGTATCTGTACGGAATCCTTCGTGTGCGTGTCAAAGTCGCACTTTACTGTATTTATTTAATTCACATGAGAGCGCACAAGAGGCCTACACTGGATATGTGTATGTCATCGGACATGAGCGTAATGGCTCCTCTTTTCAACCTAACCTAACCAACTCAATTACTGGAAAACTAAACAAACAGACCTATTTAAAAAATACTAAATTTGCTCTCAGCTTTTTATTAATAGATATTCATCCCTATTCTGCGTTTCGATTACGTCCCCGCATTCAGTTACGCACGGATCGAGAAGAGGTATTCTGCCAAAAAAAACTGAATCGAAAGAAGAAGAGAAGAGTATGTTTAAACCTGCCGCTTTGCTATGAAACGGGTGAAATAGGAACAGAAAAATTAAGCAATTTTGCAAAATTTTTAGCAAAAACTTAAATTTAGTGCAAAAAACAGTGATTTGTCATTAAAACAAATAATAATTAAATATTGTAAAAAAATTTTATTAAATAAATTCTTGCAAATTTAAGTAAAGAGATTAAAAAAAACGAGATAAGCAAGAGGTATTTGTGGCCAAACTTATCCACTGTGAAGAATTCTGTAGCGCCGGAGGTGATATTTTAATTTTTACACATAATTGTAACACAAAAATAAAGTTTATTTGTTTAAATTTAATTAAATCCGTAGACAATATCGTTTTTCGTTGCCATTAAATAGGTATGTCAACTCTAATAAATTAAATAAAAATCGCATTTCATAATAGAAAAACAAAACAAACTGTGTAGTTCATTAATCAAATCTTCTTTTGCATTTGAGGGTGGCGTTGGCTGAAGTAGTTAGCACGTTGACTACAAAACCTAAGATCCTGGGTTCAATCCTTGTATCCGACAGTCATTAAATAACAACATCACGCATTTTTCTGATGTGCATTAGTGTCCCTTTGTATCAGTTGTTGTAGGAAAGTTCAATTGATGAAGGCATAGTTACTGGTCACTGAACTATACCAACTTCAGCAGATGCTAATCCTAATATAACATCAGAGCGCCCTCCTTCGTCGCGTGCAAAAAAGCAGAGTTGTAAAAGAATGAAGCTTTCTTCTATCTCTTCCTTCACCACCTGTCTTCTATCACTATCCCTTTCCGAAAGAAGGTAACACCTAGTAATAGTAGTAGAAATTAATTGCCTGAGTGTTACTTCTCTTTAAAAAAAATAAATAAATAAAAATACTTGCATAATTTTTTGAATTAATCACTTTTTGAAGCTAAAAAACAAAAATGGAAAACGCTCCACCACTAAAATAACAACTTACAAAAACGTAGTTACGATCGAAATGCAGAATACAGAGAATCGAAAGAGAAATCGAAGAACGGAACGCAGAATACCAAAGTTGCCAAACGGAGAAACTTTCGATTCGAATCTAAACGCAGAATAGGGGTGATTAATGATATAACGAGTATTCGTATTCGCAAATATACATTTACGTCATGACGTTAGAATTCGTATACGCCAAATTAGGCGAAAGTATTTCTAATACATATTTACCTATAATTGTTTTTTTTTTTCAAATACAAGTAAATTAAATTTTTTTCCTAAATTTAATGAAAGTATTTTTAAAAATATCTGTAGTTTTTAGATAAAAGGCATTTTTTGTTTATGTTTTCTTTTAATAACTATACTTTATTTTGCAGAATTTTTTAGTTTTGAAATATAGCAGTAGTTTATAAGAGAGAAATCAATTTTATAATTTAAAACTTGTATTTTACCATATAATTATAGATGCTTTCCTACGTCTAAGCCGTCAGATACTTGTATCAGATTCTGACGATGATGAACTTGAAGATGATTCTAACAAGGTAAATAATAATCTAAATTTGAGAAATGAAACGACACCAGAGAAAAAAGCCAATGGAGTCAACAGCGCTTTAAGCTCAAAAACTAATAGCTCAACTTCAAAAGAATCTCGTAAAACATCCGCCAGATCCTTAAGATCTAGCCAGTGCCCCAGAAACTCTGCAGCTATAAACGTGATTAACAATGAAACAATACTACCTCAAAGAAGTCATCCTACTAAAAATGAAAAGCATTTTAATACTATACAAAATAGCGATGATCTGAACAGAAATAATGGACGAACTGGATGTAACAAAGTAAATGGCTTTAAGAAAATGTCTCCTCTATTGGATGCAGATGATGCTGCTAGTTTCGCAAGCAGTAGTTCTGGCAAAAGTCATAAGAAAAGGGGCTGTTCAGAAGTAGATAGATTGGATGATTTTCCAACGAACTCCAGATATTCAAATAACATTTCCCATAATGGTTTATTTGAAGAAATCACAACATCGACTTCCACATCAACGTCTCCTTTTTCACTGAAAGATGCGTGTGCAAAATCTTCGGGAAGTCTTCAACAACTTCAGTCACCTACAAAAAGACGTAAAATGTCCATTAGCGATTACATAAAAACTCGTAGTGACATTAATAGCACAAGTTTTGTAGACCAATTGGAGCAGGAAGAGTTTGAACTCAATAATAATGAAACAAATAACAATGATATATTTGCCAGCGAAGGGGAAAATGTTAACAACAATTTACAATTAACGCCCCAAAGGCCAATTTTAATAAATCGAGACAACAACAATATGGGAAGCTATGATTATGCTATATCGTCGGCCCAATACACAAATAACAACTCCCACTTATTTACGCCTGACAGCGGAATAAGTTTAAATAACTCTACGACACCCAGCACAGCAGACCACCATGATATTGAGCCTTCCACTTCTACAACTGCAGCAAGAAACGCTACATACCTTACATCCTCTTACGAACGCATCAACTGTGATGTTAAAAACATCGAAGAACATGAGGCTGAAGAGGATGAGGGTGTTATAGTGATCAATACTCGCCAAAGGAGTTCAAATCAATTTCAACAGAAGGTTGCCCGAGTTCGACGTAACTATAGAAAACAGTTTTTTGATGATACCGAAAGTGATTAAATTAAATTCTATGAACTCTTGCAGTAACATTAAATTTAAATAAATTTATCTTAGCATTAATTTCTTAAGTACACATGTACGTACTCAAAATCATACAATAAAATTATGCATACTATAATTAGGATTACGGAAATTATACAAGACTTACTTAACACTCTATCATTAGTGCCGCTAAGAGAAACATGAACTCATTTCCAAAAATCCTTTTGTTGTCCATTCACAATATACCAACACGATATTGTACCTACATACAGACATATACATACGTACATACATACATACATACATACATATGTATGTATAGATGTACTCGTAATACAATAGTGATTTTAAAAAAGTGTAAAAGTATCAGCTTCTAAAAACTAACATTTTAATTTCTGTGAATATTTGAAAAATACAGTATACCTACTAAATATAATTATTAATTAATGTATTATTTGTCTTAATGATTCTGCAATGTCAACATTTGAATAATTTAATTAATAAAAATTGCATTTGAAAAATCAAACTGTATTAGCAGTCATAAATCGTAGATCTAAAGATGCAGCGAGCTCAATGCACAGAGCAATATGTATACAAATGGAAAAAGGTTCTTACCATTTAGTGTTTGAAAAGCTTCCGCGCTTGGGGAATAATTGAAACACAAAATTTAGTCTATTCAACAAAAAGTAAAATTTTTATGTTATTTTTTCGGGCTATTTGTGGTCATCTATTTTTCTCCGTATAGGAAATAAAATGTATAGTCACTATACATTTTGTGTTGTGATGTACCATTTTATTTATTTATTTATTTATTTATTATTCATATCTGTGTCGTATTGTCCAGTTTCTATGATAATAAATTTAAAAATTAATAATTGACAGTGATATAAATAATATCTATTAATAAAATTCCACCCCTGAAGAAGTTTGCAAAAAGCGGACGAAACGTTGGGAGAAACAAAAATAATGTAATTTTTATGTCCTATACGGAGAAAAATAGATGACCACAAATAGCCCGAAAAAATAACATAAAAATAATAACAACAAATTGGTCAGAAAACATAACTTAAAAAGTAAAATTAATTCTCATAAAATAACTCTTATTCCTTCCCCTTGCACCAATCTGTACATATATATTGTTTTTAATGCACAGCTCTTTTAAACAAAGTTCACCGTCAGTTAAAGACGTGTTACATTTATAAAAAAAAATTATTTTAATAAAAGTAAGCATGCAATTGTTTTTTATAACATCTTGCAAGCGTTTTTGTATCGAATGTACCTGCAGGATTATTCTAGGGTCTTACCATCGCTTTCGATAACGAGCTGTTTCAATCAGGGGGCAAATTACAGCACTCGTTATCGAACGGAATTATGAAATATTTAAATAGACTTTATGTGGAAACATTTTAAAATTTCGAACCGTATCGAATGCCGTAATTTGCCCCCAGTTTTTTTTCAGTTTGAGATTATGGCATTCTATATCTAACCATAGTAGGTTTGATCCCGTACTTTTTAGGCCAAGTTCGGTAAAATGAGAATAAGCTATAATTTCTATCAATAGTACGACAAATTTACAAAAGTACGGGAACACGAAAAACCAATAATTTTACCCAAAAGCCAAAGCACAAGTAAATACATATTATGTACATACACATGCATGCGTTTACTTACATGGTGTTGCATATTTAGAATGTTTTGTTTCTTAATTTTATTTAAAAACTCATAAAACTACCCACGCAGAAAAATACTACCCACGCAGAATATCACAATTTCTACTTTTGGAGTGTTGTGTTTTGATAACATCATGATGGGGTTGGCCAACTATTTTTTACGTCGTTGGCTAAGCACTTTGAAAACCACAATTTAGGTGCTTTCCCAACATAAGTTTTTTTATAAGTGTAATATATTCCCAATACTTCAAACAATTGCTTCAAAAGCTATTGATAAAGAATTCATTCTCTTATATTTCACAAGAAAATGTATCAGGGCTTAAACAAAACTTACTAATGGTATCTAAAAATGTAGCTTTCGAATTTAAAAGAAAATCATCATAATTTAATGAATTTAGCAAACTGGAAAACTACACAATTCCGTTTCTCTTGTTATATGCTGGTGCAATTACTTTAAAAAATCTATTAGATGTTAAAATGTACAAACATTTTTTTAATTTTATTTACTTCTTGTCGTATTTGTTCGTCAACCTAGTTAGCCACATTAAAATCAAAATACGTTCAAGAATTGTTAAATCATTTGTTGAACTTATGCCTCGATATTACAGACCTAATTCGCAAACTATGAATATACATAATCTAATCCATATACCAGATGATGTAATTAACATTGGAGCTCCTTTATCACAATTTTCAGCTTTTGACTTGAAAAAAAGTTTAGTAGCGCAAATTCAAAGGAATTTGCACATTTTCCATACTAACAGTTTCTTAAATAATATGTTGTTGAAAATAGAAAATATTCACTGGGAAAAGTATAATAAAAAACTGGCATGAAATTAGCATGTGGCAAAATTGAACATGGTCTTAACGTGTTTTGCCATACAATTCTACATTAAAGATCATGCTAAGATATAATAGTGTGTTAAAACTACATTATGCGGCGATTTTTAATGTAAAATTATATAGAGGAACTCATCAACACGTAGTTCAATTTTGTCACTTATGCTGACTTCATGTCAGTTTTTGATTATACATAAGGCCGTATTCTTACCAATGAATAAAAACGAAAGAAAAAAAAAATTATTAAAAATCATTGGCAAATAACTTTTTTTAGATTGTAACCGTAACATTGGCAAACCGTTTGGGTTTCTTGAGTAAAAGTGCTTTCCCAGTGCTACAATTTTTGTACGGTTGACAATTTCTGCCTGGGTAGTTTATAAACCTTTTTGATACAACTTTGCAATGTTTTTAGTGTTTAGGACAATTTAATTTTACTTTTTTATTGATTGTTTTTCGGTTTGCCCAAACTAGCCCAAAGAAAAATTACGGGCTATTTCGTGCAAGAAGAAGAAGACCATTACTCTCTCAAAATCTCCCGTACTTTCCCAAACTGAGTACGGGAACAGTTTTTGGTAAAATTGGGATCCCGCGGGCTCCCAATGTGGAGTACGGGATCAAACCTATTATCACATTCTTCTATAGAGAATTCCATAATCTCAAACTGAAAAAACGTGATCGAATCAACTCAAACTACACTAAACTAATTTTAAAAAAAATACACCTAAAATTTAGCTGTTTTTCCTATTTGAGAAAAATTATCAAATCTTTCAAATACTTTGCCCTCACTTTTTTCCTATCCTACAGTTTTCCTTTTATGGATAAATCTAATATTTCCGCTATGTACATCAGTAGGTTAGGTTAGGTTAGGAAGGGTGGTGCTTTACAGCACCTCCACTCGGAGACCCAATTGGGTCCATTGTGATTCCCTTCTATTGTCAAAAAAATATTTACCCCCCATTTGTATACAGAAGTGACCCTATTATCCGGCATTGAGCCACCGAATTCCCATGATGAAGCCCCTGGTGTCCTCTAGTTTACACTTCCCGATAGTGTCCTGCACAAGACTATTTATAAGACCTTTCAAGACATGAGAGATTTTTTCAAATGTTTTACTACAGCGAAATATTCTAAAAGAATCGCTAAACAACACTGTTGGCAAGACAAACAACCGAAAAAAATTACTTGCCAACAGTGTTGCTTAGCGATTCTTTTAGAATATTTCGCTGTAGTAAAGCATTTGAAAAAATCTGATGTCTTGAAAGGTCTTATAAATAGTCTTGTGCAGGACACTACTTCCCGATATCAGTAATGCTTTCATGGAAACGTCTGCTCAGCCATTTAAGCCTATGACGTAGCAGCTTCGGTCAGTGACAGATAATATGTTCAATGGTTTCTAGTTCCTCTTCATCCTACAAAAATCTGGAGTGCCAGTTTCCCAAATGCTAGTTCTTGCTCTGACCGAGCAGTGACCTGTCAACGCGCCTATCACGATTCGCATCGCCTTCCTATTATGTCCAGCAGCAGTTTGGATCTTCCTGAGTCAAGTTTTGGACACATAGACCTCGAGACTCTACAATCCTCCCTACTTCGCCATGAACCGTTAATCCTGCTTTCTACCTAATTACTGAGTTGCCTATAGTAATGACCTATCGGTAATTTCACTGATCTATCTGCCATTCCCTCATCTAATGCCGAGTCTTGCCAGCTCATCGGCAATTTAATTTCCCTCAACACTGACAGGAACCCAACAAAGTCAGACACTATATTTACCCATAAGCAAATTGAGGAGGGCTCTCCTACAGTCGCTAACAAGTTTCGATTTGACATTGTGTCCCTTCAAAGCTTTTAGCGCTGCCTGGCTGTCGACGTAGGTTACCTTTTCACCTTCAGCTACATTCCTGGCCACTAGATCCGTGGCCCTGAGAATCGCCAAGATCTCAGCCTGGAAAACGTGTTCTACTAAAATCGATTTCAGCGACCTTATAATCCGTAAACCCAGAGGTTACGCATCTCTGATCACAAAAACTTATGTCATTTAAGGTTGATGTGTGCTATTCCTGTCCTCACCAAACCTGTTTCTACTAGTCTAAGGAGGCTTTTAGTCGCCATTCCCACCACAAAGTTCTCTATAGGAAGTAGATGAGGAATGACGTCCAAGGCAGCTTGAGGTGTGCTCCTCTGAGCACCTGATGGTCATCGAGGCACATCTCTGAACCTTAGCTAGTAATCTTCTGCGACTTTCGTTCCTCAATGATTCCGATGTGTAAATCCATTTTACTATCTTCGGTTGTAGACCCCAGTTCATTCCTATGGAGTTCCTGCATGCGTAGTATACATTGAGCCCTTTCTTTAGCCTTTCCTGCATGTTTCTTTTCGCAGAAAGTTTGCTACGAGTATCTGTAAAAACACCCAGGTATTTCACTCCCTCTGCTAGTCTCAGCTCCACCCCTCCCATCCTGGGCAGTACAAAGCTTTCTACTTTGTATCTCCTGGTAAAGAGGACTAGCTTGGTTTTCTCTCGCCCAACCCCGACTGCATGACTTCACTGATATTGGGAAGAAACTTTCCCATTACGTCAAACCACGTCATCCGCATATGCAACTATCTTCCGTCCGCTCCTGTCCTCCTGTCGCGTTCATTTCCAACAATGATGTGCTACAGTCCTCTCTCTATAACACCAACCACGTTATGAAGCGCACTCTCAACAGACCTGATTTTTCGCCAATAATGAAGCGGGTATCAATCAATTGTGTTCCTTAGATGCGACGAAACGACGAAAGACTGATTGGCCTGAAATACTTTATTAGTTTTGAGTGGCTTGCCTTACCCGCTTTTGGTATGAAAATTACCCTAACCTCTCTCCAGCCTTTCAGTATAAACCTCCTGCTTAAGCATATCTTAAAGATACCCACCAGAGGCAGTAGTACGCACTCTGGGACATTTTGCAACATGGCCGGGAAAATACCATCTGAGCCCGGTAATTTATACCGTTCAAATATATTTATTGCCCGTGTTGTTTTTTCCAAAGTCACTATCTCGTCCACTGCTCCCCCTAATTCTGGTTCCGACAAGTAGTTAAAATTAACCACCATCGTTGCCTCTTCTCTTACTTCCCTACAGCCAGGAAAGTGATTGTACATCAGAACAGAAAGTATATCAGAGCTGGATTCCGTCCGTGAGCCATACAGTCTTTGAACACTATTCAAAGAGCCCTAAGGTCTTTTGACAATATTCGCCGAAACCTCGACAACTCATTTACGGAATCAATCTCCTCACAGTATTTCCTCCATGAGGCTCTTTTCGCCCTTTTGAGATCACCCTTGTACTTATTATACAACACTTTATGATTGTTCCAGTTTCCAATCCTTCCTGTGAGTTTCGCCCTATTGAACAATTTTCTAACCGAGGACCTCAGATCTTTTAGATCTTTGGTCCACCACGAAGGTTGCCCGGGAAAACCAATGGACAATGGGAAAATAAATGGAACTTTGTGTATCCACTCTAATATCAAGAGTGGCCCTATAGGTATCCCAGTTAGTCTCTCTCGGATTCCTACATGTGTCACGCCTTTCTCCTGCAAAATTAAGACTGAATGATATTCTGCTGTGGTATGAAAATGTACAGTCTTTATCTACCATCCAGTTCTCCACAGGGTTCCTATCTCTGTTAGTTAGTGATATGTCTATAATCTCTGCCCTATCCTTATTTCTGAACGTGAGTACATTACCCTTGTTACAAATAAACATATTGCTAGAAGTAATAAAATCAAACACTAACTCGCCTCTTTTGTTAATGTTGCTGCTCTCACACTGACTATGATGCGCATTAGCTTCGCAGCCAAGTACCAATGAAACCTCCCTCAACCTTGCATACTCAGTCAGCTTCTGCACGCCAGCCCCCGGTGGATCAACAGCATCATAGGGCATTTCCTGCTTACCCCTGGCCCCTCCAATAACGAATGTAAGGTCTCCGTTTCTGAAAGAATTAAATAAAGTTAATCTTTGCCCATCCCTTGCTAAAATGCAACTTCTTACCTTATCCTCTGTGACAGGGACATACACTGTGTAGCCCGTGACTCTTAATCCGCAAACCCTATTTTTATTAATCCAGGGATCTTGGATAAGAGCCACGTCTACTTGCGACCTATTGAGGTGTATTACTAGTTCAGCCGAGGCTGCCTCACTATGGTGCAGGTTTATCTGCACCACCCGCAGCCTTCTTGGGATCATCAGCTTAGTAAATCTCAATCTGGCTGTCCCAAGCCAAACTTCACAACACCCCCAACAACTGCAGCCTCTTTAGATTCCAAAGATCTTCACCCGCGTTTCTCTACAATCCATTGAGGCCAAAGGCTTCCACAGAACTTTAAATACTTTTTCAAAGTCCAGATGAGGCACCATGTAATCAGTAGATTTCCTCAGCGTAGATTGTAGTTAATCCAGGGTTCTGGCATGACCGTAAGACCTTGATCTCCACCTCCCAGATGCCGCTAATCTTGCCGCACTAATTGAGGATACCGCAGCATTCAGAGCCTCCGAAGGACTAGTACGTAAAGATCCTGTTATCCCTACCACAGAGCCGTAAGTCACGCACATCCATTTAAGCATTTTGGGGTTTAGACCCCATTTAGATCGAAACATTCTACGACAGGAGTAGTATGCTACCGTTGGCTTTCTAACCATGTGTTGAATATTCAGTTTTCATCAAAGTTTTTGATCCAGTACCACTCCTAGATATTTTAGGTTGTCCGATAGCTACAATTTGCGATTATTCAACCGGGGAAGTTTAAAGTTGTGTACTTTGGTATTTGTAGCAGTTCCGTTCAGTTTGGGTACACAACTAATATATGTACATACAATTGAAATACGGTAGTATTTGTTTTTACCCGACTGCGCGACGCAAGGAAAGGTATTGTATTTATCAGCCTATGCATGTATGCATCGATGGTCTCAAGTAGAAAGGCCCTAACTCGTATTTTTTACGAAATTGAGGTTTTCACTGATTCCGATCAGCCCAATCATAAACAAAAATTCAGCACGAGTTTTCTCACTTTTCCCTTTTCTCCTATTACGAATTTGTTTTTTCCCTCTTTTTACCAAATGCGAGAATAAAAAAACTGCCGGGGGAAAAATGTAAGGCATCATGAACGCATTTGAACTTGCTTTTTTTCACTAAAAATCTTTCACTTGCAAAACAGAAGGGAGTCTACATAAAAATACACTTAATGCTCCATTAAACAAGAATTTATATACATAAACTTCTATTTTATAGTTCTTGTATGTGGAAAAACACAAATAATGCCAAAAAAAAAAAACATTTATAAACTTATTTTTACCTATTTTTACAAGTTGGTGAATGTTAATAATTTTTTGTTTACTCTCTCACTACAAAAAAAGGAAGAAACAAAATGTCAACAAACAAGCAAAACAACGAGCTTCGTACTGCGGTGATGCCACGTATTACTCTTTTGTTCCCAAGGAATTTATGATTGGAGGAATTTTTTCTCGAGAAAATTATTTTCCGTGAGAAATAAATTCCGAGGGAATATTCATGATTGGGCTGAATATATTTCACACAAATACACCTCGTCGCAAAAATTTATTGCAATAATGTAAAAGTTAACGTTTTTACAAGCAGTTGAACAAAGCAGTTCTACATGCAGTTGAACTGTGCATTATAATGTTTTTACCTTCTCCTGTAAAGTTACAATTATTTGAGTTAGGGCCTTTCTACTTGAACCGATACAGTAGTATATGGCGGCCAACAGGCGCCATTTTGTAAATACGAACATAGTAAAAAATCGGCGAACTATAACAAAATAGGGATCATTCGGCAGGCATGATAAAATCATTTTTAGGTTTTTCTTATGATTTTTCATTTCGAATGGCCATTTAGGATATTTAATTACTACTTTGTTTGTTGAACAATTCTAAGGAGTTTTTTTTTTCTTAAAATGTTAATTTAATGAATCAATTAATATATCGAGAGCCTATATTCAAAACACGACAGCTCAAATTTTGTCAAAATGAGTTTCCGATGGCAAATAGCTCCCCTGTGCAATATTCATCTGTAGTATAAATTTCAAATCAAAAAATGATTTTTTCCCCGTTTTACATATATCAATTTTTCTTATTCTGCTATCTCAAACTATATTTTTTTTTTGGTGAAAATAAATGCTAACTCCCATGTAAATTTCCAATATTTTAAAAAAATTTGTAATTTATAATAATTCTACCTCATATCTGATTGCATTTGGCATACTGAACACGAATCTGGTAATGATTTTGATATCCTATGGTTAGTTTTTGAGATATGGTCACTTTTAGTATATTATTACGGAGGGGTTCCGATAAAAATATTGGTAACGCATGTATAACTTTTAAACTGTTAACCGAATAGAAACATTATGTATGGACCGATTATAGTCAATGACACAAGCTTTCAAAATTGATAATTTGTAGTGACCTTGTTACACTAGAGAGCGAGTTAGAGAGTGCTAAAGCTGACCACCCCGAGATTGAAAAGGCTTTCAGTCAGGCTTATGTTATTTTATAAGGTATTTTAAGTTTTTTATTGTAGCTTTTCAATTCTTATATCTAGTATTGAGTAAAGTATTTCACAAATCGATTAAAAAATATATATATTCAAAAAAAATCATATTTTTTCCGACAAAAAAATACAAGAAAATATTTGCTTTTTGATCGACTAAAACATGCTATCTCATAAAAATACGCCAACCAGTGCAAAATAAAATATTTTTTGCAGACCTATAAATTAGTAAGTATATTTAAACCATATTATAGGAGGCACATCATTTATTTTTACAATATTGAACGAATTAACTAGTTTTTTTGCTCTACTGAAAAGTTACCCCCCGTCTAGACTGGCAATAAAATCATTAACATATATTGCAGCAAATGTCAAATTATTGATATTTCCAATGGACACAGCTCATTGCCAGTACTTGCAATAATTGTGGCAATAATTGTAAACAGTTTTTCGTTGACAATTATTGCGAACGTGAAACGTCAAACTCGGTGTTAATTTATGTTCGACTTTTCTGTATTTCGATAATATTATTGAAATTTGTAAAATATACATACATATGTATGTATATTAATAAAAACGGGAAATAGTCTCTTAAAAACGTGTGTAGTGAAATAATTTGTATTATTATAAGTTTTTAAAAATAAAAAATTGTTCGATTAACCAGATATTTAAAGTGAATTATATTTTTATTCTGCACCTTCCCTGTTGACTTTTTCCATTTTGTGGCTACGATTTCCCATAGCCTTAACATAAGTAAAGCAATAAGCAATATTGTTCCGCTATTCTGCCGGCGTTATTGCTATATTGCCAACATATTTATTGCCAGTCTAGACGGGGGTTAGCTTTTTTGAGTTGACGTGTTTTGAATATAGGCTCTCGATATGTATCTGTTTTCACACCTAATGTGAAATTTATTACAATTATTTATTTCTTTAACCAAATCTGCTTCCAATATCGTATTTCGGCAATAACTGTTTTTCTAAATTAAACAGTTTAGAAAAAAAATCTAAACCCAAATATTACAACGAATAAGAATACATTAAATGTGTGGTACTTTTGTTCTGCACTTTTATAAACTTCTATTTAATTGGTTGAAACTCTTAATTAATAGTTTTAGCAATCTTAAATCTATAATTAAGTTAAAAAAAAAAATGATTTCTAAGCTCCTATATGTATGTATGTATATCTAAAATAAAAGTGGATAAGAATTTGTTTTTATGTATGTATGTATATAAGCTTTAAACTTAACTTAACAGCAGTTAAATTTTAAATTAAAGATAATTTTTGTTTTGCTTATAACAAGAATATAGTAAAAGATCATTTAACAGGTAAGTTTTTAATGAACGGTGAAAGACATACATGAAAAAGATTTCTGAACATAAGATAAATATTTTTTCCTTTCTGTTATTAATTGCTTGGTTTATAAGAAATAAATTCAATAATTTTTGTAAATTGAATTAAAAGAAAATATTTTATATAATACAATCGCTTAGAATTGTTTCTTTTCTATAGTAAATACAATATTTTATTCTTCTAAACTCATGTCACTAGGCCTAAATGGTAAATTAAGCTCCTTGCACCAGTTGATGACATGCTTTTCTAACGCAGAACCAGCTCTATACAAAATAAATTAAAAACGTTTTTAATGCATGTTTTATAATTTAGTGGATATGTTACAACTTACTGGTAAATTTCGTTTCCCTTTACATTGTAATCGACACAATTACTAAAGACAAGTTCAACATCACGCATTACTTCCTCATTGATCTGATAAGAGCCCATATTGAGTTTAGATTTTACTTTAGCAAAATCCATTGGATTTTTTATAATATCGTAGTAGTCGGGTACTTCTGACTGTGAAACAGGTCTGAGGAAAGGCCAAGCATTTTCATTTTTCATTATTTTTTCTAACAACTCGTAAAGAACTGGGCTATTCAACGGCAAATTTTCTGCTGCGCGGCGTATTGAACGTCGGCTATTATGTTTACCAGATTCGTGGGGCGACGAAACACTTCCATTAGCTAATGAATTTCGTTGTGATGAATGATATCCAGATCTCTTTTGCTTCACAAGAGGTTCATCATCCACATCGTTATCACTCTCGTCGTCGGATGAATCTATAAAAATTAATTTGGGACTTTGTAGTGGTTTTTCAACCAATGCTATATTTTTCATGGAACAGTTGTGTTTGATGCATTTCAGAAAAATAAATAAAACCCTATACATATTCAGGGCTATCATGAATAAAATTCCACGTGAAATTTTTCCCATTTCCAATTAGAATTTTTTGTTTTTAAGGTATGTTTTATTCGAACTTTATATAAATATTCAGAGCAAATTTAAGTATGTATAAACTTATTAAGTAGCTATAGTTATAACTGCTTAATAACAAAAATTAAAAATTTTAAAAACCCCCGACTTTTTTCAGAAAAGATGTTACATCTTCTAAACGGCTGGACCGATTTTTTTTCAAACATAGCTAAGAACCCTCTCGATCAAGTCATCTTTCAAACAGAAAAAACTAAATGAAAATCGGTCCAGCCGTTTGGCCTGTACGTGGACACAGACAGACACACAGACACACAGACACACACTACAAACTTATAACACCCCTTTTTTTAGTCGGGGGTTAAAAATTAAGTATGTATAAAAATGCTGCCAAGGAATAAAATTTCTAATATATCACGTTTATCATCACTGAAAAATAAAAATACAAAAAATATTTCCTGTCAGAAATAAATAATTTTTAATTTAAAAAATACTAACAATATCCAAAATGCTTAATAAAACCTTTATTTCCACTATATGAATTTACCTGTTCCATTTTGTTTCTTATTATTTGGTTTTTATTTAAATTTATTGAATTAAATTTATTATTTTTTTATATATATTTTTGACATAACAAAAAATGAAAAAAGAATTGATTAATAAATTCAGTAAAGTGCGACTCTGACTCGTGCACGAAGGGTTCCGTACGAACACTAGATATGTAATTTAATACAAACTTCATCCTATTTAATATATAGTTTTGGCATTTTTTTCGTTTTTGGGATCTTTTCGGTTTTTTTTTTTTTTGTTTTGGCTCTTTTTTTAGTTTTGACACTTTATTTTCTTGTTTTGGCGATTTTTTCCGGTTTTTGTCATTTTTCATTTTGGCAATTTTTTTTTATTTTTGTCGATTTTTTTCATTTTTGCGATTTTTTTTATATAAAAAAATTTTTTAGTTTTGGCGACATTTTCGCGTTTTGGCGATTTTTTCGATTTTTGGCGTTTTTTAATTTTGGCGTTTTTTTTCATTTTGGCGATTTTTTCGAATTTGGCGATTTATTTTAGTGTTAGAATTTTTTTTTTTAATTTTGGCGATTTCTCGTGGTACCTTCATAGCGAACAGTCGATTAGCGGAATTTTACTTACATACAAACAAAAAATTATACAAAAAAATATTCGTAGTACATATTATTCGTAATAGGTACATACTGACTTTAATAAATAAGCTTTATGCTTTGCAAATATCAAGGCAAATCCATATAAGGTATACTCAGCTCAATTCGCTTTGAGAAATTTATACTTGAAGTGTCAGAAACATGTACTGAAAAATGTGTTTTAACATCCAACGTATATTCAAATTACAAGCGGCGAAAATAGTCACCTGAGCCCTTGCGGCCACCTAGTATGGATTCGCCTTGGCAAATATTTGGAAAGAATGGAAAGAATGATTTTTTGTTTACCGCTATCATTTTGCGTCGCTTTTTGCTTTTGAGGTTGTGTGTGTTTATTTTCTTAAGATCAGTTTGTTAATGAATAATAAAGAAAAATGCCAAAGCGCACGCATAAAGCTCTATCAGTGTTACAAAAACAACACATTTTTATTTTGTATTTTATTTTTAACAATTGTTATTTATGTTTTTTTATCGTTTTAGTATATAAATTTAAAAACCCCGTTAATTCGTATATATTTTGTTTTAACCGTTAAATCGAAACCCCGCTAAATCGAAAACCCCTATAATTCGTAAGAAATGGCCGGTCCTTGCGATTACGAATTATCGGGATTTGACTGTAATAAACATTATGCAATTTCGTGTTTTTTACGCTTTTTAGATCTCAAAATTACGCTTTTTGCTGCTTTTTTTAAATTTTGATGTGCTTTTAGAGCCAAAAAATTTGGCATCACTGATTCACACAATGGTTTTTACTCTGCAGCCACACGTTCAATAAATAGCTTTCAATTTCATTACACATATTGTGTGTCAAAATTGCTTGAAATTGATAGCTGTGACACAAATTGATAATCAATTTAATTTTTTAAATGCCACCGACCAAGAAACAACTCAAATTTGTATTTAGCTTCAATCAATGTGTGCTGTGACCAGCCGTTCAAATTGAAAACTAAATTGCCATTTAAATGGATAGGTGAATTTGAAATCAATCTAGTTTTCAATTTAAAAAGTTTGATTGTGTTAGTGAAAAAAGTGTGTGTATTGCAAATTGAATGGAATTGAAAGTGAAAAATTGAACGTGTGGCCCCCAAGTTAGCTGCATGCCTAATTTTTCAAAATTTAATTCTTCTCTGCAGCCATATAGCCAGCCAATAAGGTTAAAAATAAAAACCATGGTACAATAATGCCATGAATAAAACCATAAGAAGAACAGAAATTAGTGTAACACTGCAGCCACACGTTCAATAAATCACTTTCAATTCCATCACACATATTGTGTGTCAAAAATTCTTTGAAATTGATAGCTGTGAAACAAATTGCTAATCAATTTCATTTTTTAAATACCACCGACGAAGAAACAACTCAAATTTGTAGCTTCAATCAATGTGTGCTGTGACCAGCCGTTCAAATTGAAAACTAAATTGCCATATAAATGGATAGGTGAATTTGATATCAATCTAGTTTTCAATTCAAAAAGTTTGATTGTGTTAGTGAAAAAAGTGTGAGTGTATTGAAAATTGAATGGAATTGAAAGTCAAAAATTGAACGTGTGGCTCCCAAGTAAAGCAGCCCATACACGATTCAATTCAGTTTTCAATTGAGTCGGTTGTTGTCCAAATCAAAGCGTGTATGGCTTTGTCAATTGATTAGTTTGGCAGTTGTCGAGCTGGTTGAAGAAAAATCAAAAGATTTTGATTTTTCATGTTGTCTAGTAAATCTTTCAATTCGATTGTGCTGTGTGTGTTCTAGTCTCCTGATTTGCTGTCAAAATTTATGTTTGTAGCTTTATTTTGTATAGAAAAAGTTATGTATTTTTAAAATTGTATTTAATTTCATTGAATTGTAAATAAAAAATATTAAAATTAATGAATAAATGCAATAGAAGTTTTAAATTTTAAAATTTTTAATTGTGAAAAAAATATAAATTTGACAGTTGAACGAAAATCTTTCAATTCAGTTTATGAAGTGTGTGGCCAAGAATCAATTTAATTGAAAGACTCAATTCACAATTGAATTGAAACGTGTATGGGGTGCTTAAAGAGAAATATGAAAAAAAACATGAAAGAAATCGAGTATTTTTTTCTGTACCCCCGTTAGCAAGAAAACTTAAAATGACGTCGAAAAATATGACATGAATTTCATCGTTTCTGACTAATTACAAAATGAAATTAAAATCCATTTTATTTTATTTTTCACAAAGCTGATCAAGATGATGATGATGTCAAGTAACTTACCATTTCGACTCTTCCTTTTCTTGTTAACCTCTTTAATCTTGCATTTGGTACACAAAAAATTATAACGCGGCATACGTTTCAAGTTAATGCACTCTAAATGAAACGAGTCCTTACAACGTGTACAAGACAATTCGCTGCCATCGTATGAACAAACGTTGCATATGCTCTCATCTCTGAAAATAAAACACATAAACATTAGGAATGAAATAATTATTCATTATTTCCGCTTCACCAACAATTTTTTCGATACATATATATCTGTACATATATACGGTGTTGGCTAAGCTCACAGCATTTATATGCAAAACTATTAAACGTTGAAACTTACTCCTCAACATCGGATGGAATATACGATTCCGTTGTTTGTTCTTTTTCATTGTCATGATCAATATAGTGGCCATCGTTATTGGATTCTATGTATACTTCTTCCATATCCTCAATAATATTTTCCACTGTAACTTCGTCATCATCTTCAAGCATTTCATCATCTTCGCCATCATCACTCTCTTGCAAAATCTCTTCAATTTCATTATTAGATTGTAAACGTTTTTGTGTATGCCCCCCGTTCCCGGCATTATATCGACCTTGCGGGGTTTTTGTTTCAGAAATCACAGAGGAGGCGTCACTATTTTCTTCATCAACAATAAACTTTCGTTTACTTTTTTGCTGCTTTTTATTTTTGGTATCAATTTCATTTTCCAGGCCCAGAGTAGACACACAGCGTTTACAGTACCAATTGCCTTCGGGAACAGTCTTCATTTTTGGTTTCATACAGAACATGTGAGTGCCACCATTGCATTCGTCGCAAAGCAACATTTTGTCTGGATCACTCCCACGGCGACAAACCATACAATTAGATTTATTTGTAGAACGAGACCATATAATGCAATCATGCAAGATGTTTAAATGCAAAAACACCTGGAAGGACATACATACATATGATATGTATACATATTACAACTATTAAAATTATAAACAATCAAGTATTATTTTTGCGTACCTGTGAATAACTTGTACTCTCCATTAACGAAATCTCCCATTGACGCAATCTATTGTTAGCAAACTGCTGTTTGCGCTCCATTAATTCTTTGTCTTTTATAACAGGTACTCCAAATGGATGCTTTAAGAATCGCTTTTCTACCGCTTGCTCAACTTGAAGCAGAGCTGAAGCTAATTGCTTTACGTATGATCGCAAAGTATCCGAATCGTGCAACGAAATACCCTCGTCGTCACTATTCTCTGTTTCAATTTTAATTATGTCGCCCAAAAGTTCACCAGGGTCCCTATAGGGTTTTCCAGCATAATTTCGATCTTCACGGTCATTATTATCATCTTCATAGTCGGAAAAATCATATTTATCGTCTTCTTTATTTTCCTCTTCGCCCGAAACTATGTTTTGTTTAGGTGGACCCCACTGCAGCTTACCCTGTGGATCGTAGCAGCTGCCATGCAGATCTTTTCTCCACTTTTCCATATCCTTAACTTTAAGGCGTCCCAGATCTCCTGTATAAATTTCAATTTCAAATTGCAAAATACGTCTAACAAGCGAACCATACATAACTTCGTTAAGATCGGCGCCGTCGATGGGGAAGCCCAAATTTGAATTGTTATACTTGCGAGAAGTGTCACTCATCATTTGATTTTTATATTTCTTTATTTGCTTTGAATCTATATTTAACATTTCGACATCACATTTTTTTATGTGATCCACAATTAGATCTTTTAGTGTTGTTAGTTGTTCCCGCAAGACCGATTCTCGAAGACCTAAAGGATTTAGGGATTCTATTAAAGCCTCCAAGTCTTCTTTTTTGTAAAAATATGTCCACTGCTGGCGATCTTTGTTTCTTTCATTATGAACAATACAGTTACTCGGATCTCCAGTACACATAAAGAGCTCATACTGCGACTGTTGTTCACCAACGTCTGATACCTCTGCGGTAGTGTCATTCACTTCCATTTTTTCATCACTAAAATTACCATTTACCAGTCCATTAACGGTACCATTTTCTTTATTTTTATTTTCCTTATCTTCCTGCCCTACCTCTCTATCCTTTTTCTTGTTTGCGGCTGCGTTCGCGTTAGTCATATTTTCTTGTTCTAAGTATATTTTTAACAGGTATGAGCGCAGTTTTTTACGCGTTTTAGGCAAATTCGCCGCGTTTGCAGTAATCCCCATTCTTTGTTTATTTTTAGGTGGATTTTCTAAACATTTATCCATACAATCGGCTGTATGTTCTATAAAAATGCCAGGCATTGACTCCAATACATAATATTTTCGATAAGCACGGTCCATTCCCAAATAAACAAGAAAATTAAATAAATCTCCCTTTAGTTTGCATACTTGTTGTTGAAATTTCTTATGTTCACGCTCAGATTGCGCTAGTAGTTCAGCAACTTTTTTATTAAGCTTATCTTCCAAATTTTTACGTTTCTCCGCGTCCTTTTTAACTGCCTCCTCCATGCACTGCTGATTAAATTCATTGGTCAAAGCACGCTTTTGTGTTTGCATTCTAGATACTCTTTGATTTTCCATTGTAACAAGTATTTTCAGTTCCTGTCTGGCATTACAACTTTGCTCCATTCTTTCTTCAATGAGATTAATGGTTGCGGAATATGTCATTATTTGGGCCATTAAGCAGTGCAGTATACGCATGATATCGACAAATGGCAATTGATAGACAGTGTATAGTTTGAGAGTTCTAATAATGTGAGGATATTGTATGCGGAATGTTAATCCGGGATCTTCAGAAGATGTATAACCGTTTCTATACATTATACGCCATTTTTCGGCAGACTTTTTGTTAAGAACAGCTCCAGAGGATAAGATATGTAAACGCAAAACTTCGCTTAATGTAAATGCATCTAATGGCAATTCATTGAGTTTAAATGAAAAATGGCGCTTTACATATTTGTGAGCCCAGAATGGAATGGGTTCATCCCCCCTTTTATATTGTACAGTGCATTCGTCTTCCTCTTCACGTTGTAGATCCATAATAGTCCCAAGCAAAACCAAAAGAATATCGGAAAGTGGTCCTGCCACTTCTCTTACGGTAAACGAACGAATCATTTCGAAGAAACTCAAATTTCCTCGGAATACCTCAATTCCTGATAAGATGCCAACGAATGTATGCATGAATTCTCTTAGCATAAATATATCACCAACCAATTTTGTAGGCAAAATTGTTCGAACGGGACTATAAGTTGGCATCACATATTGATCGGTCCTCTCCAGGTCATCGGTTTTTGTAAGCAATTCTGTGCATTCTTCCTCAATTTTCTCTAAAAGTTTTGCCCGTTTCTCTGCTTTTTGACGCAGTAGTTCCAGTAATTGTTCTTTCAATGATTTTGCTTTAGCCTTAGCCTCAGCCGTTTCCGCCTTCTCTTTCTCTTGTTTTGCTTTGTCTTGAGCACTGCTGCCTTTGCCAGAAGACTTCTCATTTTCGGATTTTTTCCCGAAATAATTGTTAAGAGTTGATTGTTTTTTGGAGTCATCTGGTTTTTTTATTTTGGCAGGAGTAAAATGAGGCATGTTTCCTATAAATATTTTATTGAACGTGACATTTCGATCTGTTATATACTTTTTATATGATTCCGGTTTTGGCCATAAAATACCATCAACACGTACAACATTGCTCTTAATAAACATTTGCAAATTCTCCAATGTAAATTCAGACCTTTGTCGCCTCACCTTGTCAAATGGAACTGTAACTTCAGTTTGTAACTTATTCAAACTCTTTAATTTGTATACCAACTTTTCTGTTTCTTCATATACACCATTTGGTGGCACTTTCTTATCTGATGATTCTATATGGATTACAGTATACGGAACGTTTTTATTTTTTTCAACAATCTGAACTTCTTCGTTAAGAAAATATCGTTTGCGCAAAAACCGAAAAGTTAATGCATTTAACACATTTAAAGAACTTTGTTTTGAATGTTCTATAACCATCATAACAGGAGGACGAAGACTATCCTTAAATGTTTCCATTTTTTTGCGCGCTCGTTTTTCGCTTTTCAAAGCCTCAGCATATGTAAGATTATCCTTACCGGTTGCTTCACATTGCCATACGGTTGAATTAATAGCCATCACATGCCGAAAGTAGTCTCTTCATGTGAAATATTATAAAATCATTTCGTTTCTAAATGGCAGACTATATTATACTTACTCATATTGCTTGAATATTTCTTTGGTCACCTCGCAGAAGAACACTTCCTCATTATCTTGAAACGTTTCATCTTTGTTTTTAGAAGGAGCATTATCGAACCCATCGCGTTTACAGATCGGCATTTTTAAATTTGTTGGTTAATATAAATCAATAAACAAAAAACAATTTCAAGAAAAATATTTTTCGTGCCCAATTTTTTTTTCTAAACTTTCTTGTTTATACAGGCGTGTGTTTGTACATATATAGATGTATGTTTCACTGTGTGAATAAATATATGTCCAGCATGAAAAATATCGTCAGGCCACAAGAAACAATAGAAACTTGTATTACGTTTCTTTATTTGAGTATGTTAACATGTAATTTCAATCCGGATAAACAGTAAATTCTTCAATAATAATTTTATTTTTATTTCTTCTAGAGTATTTTATATAAAACCATAGATTTTTACAAAAATTGACGCGCGAAATCTTTCCTATGCTTGGCGTGCTTTTTCCTTTTTTTTTTGTATAATATTACCACAAAGTAGACCAGAGTTGTAATAATTGACGTAAGGAAAAAGCTAAAATCATTTGTGGTGCAGGAACTGCGAGAAAGGGACAAATAGTGTGTGTTTGTTATGAAAATTGCAAACAAAACAAACAGAAAATATAATAAAGAAATTAAATTTTACAATATTAAATTAAAGTAATTTAAATTAAAAGTATTTATTTCTTTCTAATTGGAAAAATATAATGTGGAAAAGATTATTTGCATTACGTATTAGATTTGTGTTTGAATAGTACATGGTGTGTGTGTGTATATAAAAAATTAAAATGCCACAATTAAGTCCCTGCTTAAAAGAAAAATGTGGCCAATATATAAAAAACATGAAATTTATAAGAAATAAAAGTGAAAATGAGGAGCAAATAGATATATTTAATCATTGAAGGACTAATATTTGCTCCGGCGTACGTCATGTGTCTTATTTGGATTTGGGGTTGCTAGCTTCCAGACATGCATCTGATGAAGATAATATGATATCTATTGCGAAGGTAATGAACCAGTATTTTATTTATTTAAAGAAAATAATGATTTGGTTTCTTTTCGTCATTCAGTGCGTTTGAAACATGGTGTTCTAAACATCCGGATGTTATGCTATGTCCATTGTGGTTATACATTACTTGATCTAACTTTTCAATTTCGGAAAAATAATGAAATTGATTTATGGAAAGATGGAGCTATTATTCACCCTTATCGGGAATGAAAGTTCGCTTGGAATGTGTTCCCTTTCCCTTTGTGATCGCCAATGTTTGTGTTGTGTCAGTATACTATTTTCCATTTTGTCCACCACTTGTTCATGGGAAATATTTCAGGTGAACAAATTGTTCGCCTTTTATTCCCGATAAGGGTGATTATTTGTGTACAGACGTTTGGATTTTTCTTTATGTAACTAATTAAAAACAACATATTTTATTTTGCAAATAAATTTATGCATTTTATTTTTCTATTTTGTCTTGAAATTTTAATTATAAGCATGTAAAGAAAGTGTGTTGAATTCAATTTATATTATTACTTAATATAATTTATTATTGTTGTCAAAATGTTTGTTTAGAAAATTTAAAACTAGTAAAAGGTGTACAATTGCAGTTATATAAATGCACAAAAAATAGTTAAATATTGCATTAAACACAAATAAAAACTTATAAAAATTTTAATTAATTAATTAATTTAATAATAAGGCATTTTAATTTTTTATATACACACACACACCATGTACTATTCAAACACAAATCTAATACGTATGTACACATTTTAATGCAAATAATCTTTTCCACATTATATTTTTCCAATTAGAAACAAATAAATACTTTTAATTTAAATTACTTTAATTTAATATTGTAAAATTTAATTTCTTTATTATATTTTCTGTTTGTTTTGTTTGCAATTTTCATAACAAACACACACTATTTGTCCCTTTCTCGCAGTTCCTGCACCACAAATGATTTTAGCTTTTTCCTTACGTCAGTTATTACAACTCTGGTCGTAGTGGTGGTGTTCTAGTTGTTGTAGAACTAGAGGTACCTTATTGATTTTCCTTGATTCAGACCATGATACAATTATACAGGTAACTGCGAAGAGCCAGCTGTTTTGATTGTTTCGTGATTTGATCTGCCAAATGGTGTGTATGTTTTACCAACACACGCAAACAGTGCATATTAAGACTGTACTAATACAAACATGGTGGGTTATTATGTAATTCGATTCGAAACGGAAACTGTTCGAATTCGTATGTTATTAACATTACAATTCGAACACATTTCCGTCCGATTCGGATTACATAATAACCACCCTGCTTTACAAAGCCAAGAGAAAACGCAAATACATGTATCAAGGCGGCACATTTACTACAGGTACATGTCTTAGGAAAAACTCTGTGGCAACTCTGTGCCTCTCACATAGCTTTACAAAGTGATTGTCAAAAATTTGTATGCATCAAACAAGGCACAAAAGTAATTGTCAAACGAATTCTTCGTTATAAACTTGTAAACAAAAAATCAGCGGATGAGCAATATGCCTGTTACGTGTACCTGTTTGATATGCCTTGTACATGTATATTGTTTTCTCTTGGTTGTCTCTCTTGTCAATCACAAAACAGCAATAAAAATCACTGTTGTTATATTTGTTGTAGATTCGCGGCTACCTGTATTATTGTATCATGATTCAGACATTAATCTTAAAGCGGTTGGCATCACTGTTCAGTATTTGTGGTGAAGTAATATTATACAACAAAAAAAGGAAAAAGCACGCCAAGCATAGGAAAGATTTCGCGCGTCAATTTTTGTAAAAATCCATGGTTTTATATAAAATACTCTAGAAGAAATAAAAATAAAATTATTATTGAAGAATTTACTGTCTATCCGGATTGAAATTACATGTTAACATACTCAAATAAAGAAACGTAATACAAGTTTCTATTGTTTCTTGTGGCCTGACGATATTTTTCATGCTGGACATATATTTATTCACACAGTGAAACATACATCTATATATGTACAAACACACGCCTGTATAAACAAGAAAGTTTAGAAAAAAAAATTGGGCACGAAAAATATTTTTCTTGAAATTGTTTTTTGTTTATTGATTTATATTAACCAACAAATTTAAAAATGCCGATCTGTAAACGCGATGGGTTCGATAATGCTCCTTCTAAAAACAAAGATGAAACGTTTCAAGATAATGAGGAAGTGTTCTTCTGCGAGGTGACCAAAGAAATATTCAAGCAATATGAGTAAGTATAATATAGTCTGCCATTTAGAAACGAAATGATTTTATAATATTTCACATGAAGAGACTACTTTCGGCATGTGATGGCTATTAATTCAACCGTATGGCAATGTGAAGCAACCGGTAAGGATAATCTTACATATGCTGAGGCTTTGAAAAGCGAAAAACGAGCGCGCAAAAAAATGGAAACATTTAAGGATAGTCTTCGTCCTCCTGTTATGATGGTTATAGAACATTCAAAACAAAGTTCTTTAAATGTGTTAAATGCATTAACTTTTCGGTTTTTGCGCAAACGATATTTTCTTAACGAAGAAGTTCAGATTGTTGAAAAAAATAAAAACGTTCCGTATACTGTAATCCATATAGAATCATCAGATAAGAAAGTGCCACCAAATGGTGTATATGAAGAAACAGAAAAGTTGGTATACAAATTAAAGAGTTTGAATAAGTTACAAACTGAAGTTACAGTTCCATTTGACAAGGTGAGGCGACAAAGGTCTGAATTTACATTGGAGAATTTGCAAATGTTTATTAAGAGCAATGTTGTACGTGTTGATGGTATTTTATGGCCAAAACCGGAATCATATAAAAAGTATATAACAGATCGAAATGTCACGTTCAATAAAATATTTATAGGAAACATGCCTCATTTTACTCCTGCCAAAATAAAAAAACCAGATGACTCCAAAAAACAATCAACTCTTAACAATTATTTCGGGAAAAAATCCGAAAATGAGAAGTCTTCTGGCAAAGGCAGCAGTGCTCAAGACAAAGCAAAACAAGAGAAAGAGAAGGCGGAAACGGCTGAGGCTAAGGCTAAAGCAAAATCATTGAAAGAACAATTACTGGAACTACTGCGTCAAAAAGCAGAGAAACGGGCAAAACTTTTAGAGAAAATTGAGGAAGAATGCACAGAATTGCTTACAAAAACCGATGACCTGGAGAGGACCGATCAATATGTGATGCCAACTTATAGTCCCGTTCGAACAATTTTGCCTACAAAATTGGTTGGTGATATATTTATGCTAAGAGAATTCATGCATACATTCGTTGGCATCTTATCAGGAATTGAGGTATTCCGAGGAAATTTGAGTTTCTTCGAAATGATTCGTTCGTTTACCGTAAGAGAAGTGGCAGGACCACTTTCCGATATTCTTTTGGTTTTGCTTGGGACTATTATGGATCTACAACGTGAAGAGGAAGACGAATGCACTGTACAATATAAAAGGGGGGATGAACCCATTCCATTCTGGGCTCACAAATATGTAAAGCGCCATTTTTCATTTAAACTCAATGAATTGCCATTAGATGCATTTACATTAAGCGAAGTTTTGCGTTTACATATCTTATCCTCTGGAGCTGTTCTGAACAAAAAGTCTGCCGAAAAATGGCGTATAATGTATAGAAACGGTTATACATCTTCTGAAGATCCCGGATTAACATTCCGCATACAATATCCTCACATTATTAGAACTCTCAAACTATACACTGTCTATCAATTGCCATTTGTCGATATCATGCGTATACTGCACTGCTTAATGGCCCAAATAATGACATATTCCGCAACCATTAATCTCATTGAAGAAAGAATGGAGCAAAGTTGTAATGCCAGACAGGAACTGAAAATACTTGTTACAATGGAAAATCAAAGAGTATCTAGAATGCAAACACAAAAGCGTGCTTTGACCAATGAATTTAATCAGCAGTGCATGGAGGAGGCAGTTAAAAAGGACGCGGAGAAACGTAAAAATTTGGAAGATAAGCTTAATAAAAAAGTTGCTGAACTACTAGCGCAATCTGAGCGTGAACATAAGAAATTTCAACAACAAGTATGCAAACTAAAGGGAGATTTATTTAATTTTCTTGTTTATTTGGGAATGGACCGTGCTTATCGAAAATATTATGTATTGGAATCAATGCCTGGCATTTTTATAGAACATACAGCCGATTGTATGGATAAATGTTTAGAAAATCCACCTAAAAATAAACAAAGAATGGGGATTACTGCAAACGCGGCGAATTTGCCTAAAACGCGTAAAGAACTGCGCTCATACCTGTTAAAAATATACTTAGAACAAGAAAAGATGACTAACGCGAACGCAGCCGCAAACAAGAAAAAGGATAGAGAGGTAGGGCAGGAAGATAAGGAAAATAAAAATAAAGAAAATGGTACCGTTAATGGACTGGTAAATGGTAATTTTAGTGATGAAAAAATGGAAGTGAATGACACTACTGCAGAGGTATCAGACGTTGGTGAACAACAGTCGCAGTATGAGCTCTTTATGTGTACTGGAGATCCGAGTAACTGTATTGTTCATAATGAAAGAAACAAAGATCGCCAGCAGTGGACATATTTTTACAAAAAAGAAGACTTGGAGGCTTTAATAGAATCCCTAAATCCTTTAGGTCTTCGAGAATCGGACTTGCGGGAACAACTAACAACACTAAAAGATCTAATTGTGGATCACATAAAAAAATGTGATGTCGAAATGTTAAATATAGATTCAAAGCAAATAAAGAAATATAAAAATCAAATGATGAGTGACACTTCTCGCAAGTATAACAATTCAAATTTGGGCTTCCCCATCGACGGCGCCGATCTTAACGAAGTTATGTATGGTTCGCTTGTTAGACGCATTTTGCAATTTGAAATTGAAATTTATACAGGAGATCTGGGACGCCTTAAAGTTAAGGATATGGAAAAGTGGAGAAAAGATCTGCATGGCAGCTGCTACGATCCACAGGGTAAGCTGCAGTGGGGTCCACCTAAACAAAACATAGTTTCGGGCGAAGAGGAAAATAAAGAAGACGATAAATATGATTTTTCCGACTATGAAGATGATAATAATGACCGTGAAGATCGAAATTATGCTGGAAAACCCTATAGGGACCCTGGTGAACTTTTGGGCGACATAATTAAAATTGAAACAGAGAATAGTGACGACGAGGGTATTTCGTTGCACGATTCGGATACTTTGCGATCATACGTAAAGCAATTAGCTTCAGCTCTGCTTCAAGTTGAGCAAGCGGTAGAAAAGCGATTCTTAAAGCATCCATTTGGAGTACCTGTTATAAAAGACAAAGAATTAATGGAGCGCAAACAGCAGTTTGCTAACAATAGATTGCGTCAATGGGAGATTTCGTTAATGGAGAGTACAAGTTATTCACAGGTACGCAAAAATAATACTTGATTGTTTATAATTTTAATAGTTGTAATATGTATACATATCATATGTATGTATGTCCTTCCAGGTGTTTTTGCATTTAAACATCTTGCATGATTGCATTATATGGTCTCGTTCTACAAATAAATCTAATTGTATGGTTTGTCGCCGTGGGAGTGATCCAGACAAAATGTTGCTTTGCGACGAATGCAATGGTGGCACTCACATGTTCTGTATGAAACCAAAAATGAAGACTGTTCCCGAAGGCAATTGGTACTGTAAACGCTGTGTGTCTACTCTGGGCCTGGAAAATGAAATTGATACCAAAAATAAAAAGCAGCAAAAAAGTAAACGAAAGTTTATTGTTGATGAAGAAAATAGTGACGCCTCCTCTGTGATTTCTGAAACAAAAACCCCGCAAGGTCGATATAATGCCGGGAACGGGGGGCATACACAAAAACGTTTACAATCTAATAATGAAATTGAAGAGATTTTGCAAGAGAGTGATGATGGCGAAGATGATGAAATGCTTGAAGATGATGACGAAGTTACAGTGGAAAATATTATTGAGGATATGGAAGAAGTATACATAGAATCCAATAACGATGGCCACTATATTGATCATGACAATGAAAAAGAACAAACAACGGAATCGTATATTCCATCCGATGTTGAGGAGTAAGTTTCAACGTTTAATAGTTTTGCATATAAATGCTGTGAGCTTAGCCAACACCGTATATATGTACAGATATATATGTATCGAAAAAATTGTTGGTGAAGCGGAAATAATGAATAATTATTTCATTCCTAATGTTTATGTGTTTTATTTTCAGAGATGAGAGCATATGCAACGTTTGTTCATACGATGGCAGCGAATTGTCTTGTACACGTTGTAAGGACTCGTTTCATTTAGAGTGCATTAACTTGAAACGTATGCCGCGTTATAATTTTTTGTGTACCAAATGCAAGACTAAAGAGGTTAACAAGAAAAGGAAGAGTCGAAATGGTAAGTTACTTGACATCATCATCATCTTGATCAGCTTTGTGAAAAATAAAATAAAATGGATTTTAATTTCATTTTGTAATTAGTCAGAAACGATGAAATTCATGTCATATTTTTCGACGTCATTTTAAGTTTTCTTGCTAACGGGGGTACAGAAAAAAATACTCGATTTCTTTCATGTTTTTTTTTCATATTTCTCTTTAAGCACCCCATACACGTTTCAATTCAATTGTGAATTGAGTCTTTCAATTAAATTGATTCTTGGCCACACACTTCATAAACTGAATTGAAAGATTTTCGTTCAACTGTCAAATTTATATTTTTTTCACAATTAAAAATTTTAAAATTTAAAACTTCTATTGCATTTATTCATTAATTTTAATATTTTTTATTTACAATTCAATGAAATTAAATACAATTTTAAAAATACATAACTTTTTCTATACAAAATAAAGCTACAAACATAAATTTTGACAGCAAATCAGGAGACTAGAACACACACAGCACAATCGAATTGAAAGATTTACTAGACAACATGAAAAATCAAAATCTTTTGATTTTTCTTCAACCAGCTCGACAACTGCCAAACTAATCAATTGACAAAGCCATACACGCTTTGATTTGGACAACAACCGACTCAATTGAAAACTGAATTGAATCGTGTATGGGCTGCTTTACTTGGGAGCCACACGTTCAATTTTTGACTTTCAATTCCATTCAATTTTCAATACACTCACACTTTTTTCACTAACACAATCAAACTTTTTGAATTGAAAACTAGATTGATATCAAATTCACCTATCCATTTATATGGCAATTTAGTTTTCAATTTGAACGGCTGGTCACAGCACACATTGATTGAAGCTACAAATTTGAGTTGTTTCTTCGTCGGTGGTATTTAAAAAATGAAATTGATTAGCAATTTGTTTCACAGCTATCAATTTCAAAGAATTTTTGACACACAATATGTGTGATGGAATTGAAAGTGATTTATTGAACGTGTGGCTGCAGTGTTACACTAATTTCTGTTCTTCTTATGGTTTTATTCATGGCATTATTGTACCATGGTTTTTATTTTTAACCTTATTGGCTGGCTATATGGCTGCAGAGAAGAATTAAATTTTGAAAAATTAGGCATGCAGCTAACTTGGGGGCCACACGTTCAATTTTTCACTTTCAATTCCATTCAATTTGCAATACACACACTTTTTTCACTAACACAATTAAACTTTTTAAATTGAAAACTAGATTGATTTCAAATTCACCTATCCATTTAAATGGCAATTTAGTTTTCAATTTGAACGGCTGGTCACAGCACACATTGATTGAAGCTACAAATTTGAGTTGTTTCTTGGTCGGTGGCATTTAAAAAATTAAATTGATTATCAATTTGTGTCACAGCTATCAATTTCAAGCAATTTTGACACACAATATGTGTAATGAAATTGAAAGCTATTTATTGAACGTGTGGCTGCAGAGTAAAAACCATTGTGTGAATCAGTGATGCCAAATTTTTTGGCTCTAAAAGCACATCAAAATTTAAAAAAAGCAGCAAAAAGCGTAATTTTGAGATCTAAAAAGCGTAAAAAACACGAAATTGCATAATGTTTATTACAGTCAAATCCCGATAATTCGTAATCGCAAGGACCGGCCATTTCTTACGAATTATAGGGGTTTTCGATTTAGCGGGGTTTCGATTTAACGGTTAAAACAAAATATATACGAATTAACGGGGTTTTTAAATTTATATACTAAAACGATAAAAAAAACATAAATAACAATTGTTAAAAATAAAATACAAAATAAAAATGTGTTGTTTTTGTAACACTGATAGAGCTTTATGCGTGCGCTTTGGCATTTTTCTTTATTATTCATTAACAAACTGATCTTAAGAAAATAAACACACACAACCTCAAAAGCAAAAAGCCACGCAAAATGATAGCGGTAAACAAAAAATCATTCTTTCCATTCTTTCCAAATATTTGCCAAGGCGAATCCATACTAGGTGGCCGCAAGGGCTCAGGTGACTATTTTCGCCGCTTGTAATTTGAATATACGTAGGATGTCAAAACACATTTTTCAGTACATGTTTCTGACACTTCAAGTATAAATTTCTCAAAGCGAATTGAGCTGAGTATACCTTATATGGATTTGCCTTGATATTTGCAAAGCATAAAGCTTATTTATTAAAGTCAGTATGTACCTATTACGAATAATATGTACTACGAATATTTTTTTGTATAATTTTTTGTTTGTATGTAAGTAAAATTCCGCTAATCGACTGTTCGCTATGAAGGTACCACGAGAAATCGCCAAAATTAAAAAAAAAATTCTAACACTAAAATAAATCGCCAAATTCGAAAAAATCGCCAAAATGAAAAAAAAACGCCAAAATGAAAAAACGACAAAAATCGAAAAAAATCGCCAAAACGCGAAAATGTCGCCAAAACTAAAAAATTTTTTTATATAAAAAAAATCGCAAAAATGAAAAAAATCGACAAAAATAAAAAAAAATTGCCAAAATGAAAAATGACAAAAACCGGAAAAAATCGCCAAAACAAGAAAATAAAGTGTCAAAACTAAAAAAAGAGCCAAAACAAAAAAAAACCGAAAAGATCCCAAAAACGAAAAAAATGCCAAAACTATATATTATATATTCGTACGGAACCCTTCGTGCGCGAGTCAGAGTCGCACTTTACTGAATTTATTAATCAATTCTTTTTTCATTTTTTGTTATGTCAAAAATATATATAAAAAAATAATAAATTTAATTCAATAAATTTAAATAAAAACCAAATAATAAGAAACAAAATGGAACAGGTAAATTCATATAGTGGAAATAAAGGTTTTATTAAGCATTTTGGATATGGTTAGTATTTTTTAAATTAAAAATTATTTATTTCTGACAGGAAATATTTTTTGTATTTTTATTTTTCAGTGATGATAAACGTGATATATTAGAAATTTTATTCCTTGGCAGCATTTTTATACATACTTAATTTTTAACCCCCGACTAAGAAAAGGGGTGTTAGTGTGTGTCTGTGTGTCTGTGTATCTGTGTGTCTGTCTGTGTCCACGTACAGGCCAAACGGCTGGACCGATTTTCATTTAGTTTTTTCTGTTTGAAAGATGACTTGATCGAGAGGGTTCTTAGCTATGTTTGAAAAAAATCGGTCCAGCCATTTAGAAGATGTAACATCTTTTCTGAAAAAAGTCGGGGGTTTTTAAAATTTTTAATTTTTGTTATTAAGCAGTTATAACTATAGCTACTTAATAAGTTTATACATACTTAAATTTGTTCTGAATATTTATATAAAGTTCGAATAAAACATACCTTATGTAGTTGAATTTAAAATGTATGCGTCGCTAGAAAATCCATAAATGTGCACAAGTATGTACATAATCAGGGCTATCGTGAATAAAATTCCACGTGAAATTATTTCGTGGAATTATTTCCAACTAATAGCAAGTAATAGGCAAAACAAAAAATTCTAATTGGAAATGGGCAAAATTTCACGTGGAATTTTATTCATGATAGCCCTGAATATGTATAGGGTTTTATTTATTTTTCTGAAATGCATCAAACACAACTGTTCCATGAAAAATATAGCATTGGTTGAAAAACCACTACAAAGTCCCAAATTAATTTTTATAGATTCATCCGACGACGAGAGTGATAACGATGTGGATGATGAACCTCTTGTGAAGCAAAAGAGATCTGGATATCATTCATCACAACGAAATTCATTAGCTAATGGAAGTGTTTCGTCGCCCCACGAATCTGGTAAACATAATAGCCGACGTTCAATACGCCGCGCAGCAGAAAATTTGCCGTTGAATAGCCCAGTTCTTTACGAGTTGTTAGAAAAAATAATGAAAAATGAAAATGCTTGGCCTTTCCTCAGACCTGTTTCACAGTCAGAAGTACCCGACTACTACGATATTATAAAAAATCCAATGGATTTTGCTAAAGTAAAATCTAAACTCAATATGGGCTCTTATCAGATCAATGAGGAAGTAATGCGTGATGTTGAACTTGTCTTTAGTAATTGTGACGATTACAATGTAAAGGGAAACGAAATTTACCAGTAAGTTGTAACATATCCACTAAATTATAAAACATGCATTAAAAAGTTTTTAATTTATTTTGTATAGAGCTGGTTCTGCGTTAGAAAAGCATGTCATCAACTGGTGCAAGGAGCTTAATTTACCATTTAAGCCTAGTGACATGAGTTTAGAAGAATAAAATATTGTATTTACTATAGAAAAGAAACAATTCTAAGCGATTGTATTATATAAAATATTTTCTTTTAATTCAATTTACAAAAATTATTGAATTTATTTCTTATAAACCAAGCAATTAATAACAGAAAGGAAAAAATATTTATCTTATGTTCAGAAATCTTTTTCATGTATGTCTTTCACCGTTCATTAAAAACTTACCTGTTAAATGATCTTTTACTATATTCTTGTTATAAGCAAAAAAAATTGTCTTTAATTTAAAATTTAACTGCTGGTTAGAGTTAAGTTTAAAGCTTATATACATACATACATAAAAACAAATTCTTATCCACTTTTATTTTAGATATACATACATACATATAGGAGCTTAGAAATCATTTTTTTTTTAACTTAATTATAGATTTAAGATTGCTAAAACTATTAATTAAGAGTCTCAACCAATTAAATAGAAGTTTATAAAAGTGCAGAACAAAAGTACCACACATTTAATGTATTCTTATTCGTTGTAATATTTGGGTTTAGATTTTTTTTCTAAACTGTTTAATTTAGAAAAACAGTTATTGCCGAAATACGATATTGGAAGCAGATTTGGTTAAAGAAATAAATAATTGTAATAAATTTCACATTAGGTGTGAAAACAGATACATATCGAGAGCCTATATTCAAAACACGTCAACTCAAAAAAGCTAACCCCCGTCTAGACTGGCAATAAATATGTTGGCAATATAGCAATAACGCCGGCAGAATAGCGGAACAATATTGCTTATTGCTTTACTTATGTTAAGGCTATGGGAAATCGTAGCCACAAAATGGAAAAAGTCAACAGGGAAGGTGCAGAATAAAAATATAATTCACTTTAAATATCTGGTTAATCGAACAATTTTTTATTTTTAAAAACTTATAATAATACAAATTATTTCACTACACACGTTTTTAAGAGACTATTTCCCGTTTTTATTAATATACATACATATGTATGTATATTTTACAAATTTCAATAATATTATCGAAATACAGAAAAGTCGAACATAAATTAACACCGAGTTTGACGTTTCACGTTCGCAATAATTGTCAACGAAAAACTGTTTACAATTATTGCCACAATTATTGCAAGTACTGGCAATGAGCTGTGTCCATTGGAAATATCAATAATTTGACATTTGCTGCAATATATGTTAATGATTTTATTGCCAGTCTAGACGGGGGGTAACTTTTCAGTAGAGCAAAAAAACTAGTTAATTCGTTCAATATTGTAAAAATAAATGATGTGCCTCCCATAATATGGTTTAAATATACTTACTAATTTATAGGTCTGCAAAAAATATTTTATTTTGCACTGGTTGGCGTATTTTTATGAGATAGCATGTTTTAGTCGATCAAAAAGCAAATATTTTCTTGTATTTTTTTGTCGGAAAAAATATGATTTTTTTTGAATATATATATTTTTTAATCGATTTGTGAAATACTTTACTCAATACTAGATATAAGAATTGAAAAGCTACAATAAAAAACTTAAAATACCTTATAAAATAACATAAGCCTGACTGAAAGCCTTTTCAATCTCGGGGTGGTCAGCTTTAGCACTCTCTAACTCGCTCTCTAGTGTAACAAGGTCACTACAAATTATCAATTTCGAAAGCTTGTGTCATTGACTATAATCGGTCCATACATAATGTTTCTATTCGGTTAACAGTTTAAAAGTTATACATGCGTTACCAATATTTTTTATCGTAACCCCTCCGTAATAATATACTAAAAGTGACCATATCTCAAAAACTAACCATAGGATATCAAAATCATTACCAGATTCGTGTTCAGTATGCCAAATGCAATCAGATATGAGGTAGAATTATTATAAATTACAAATTTTTTTTTAAAATATTGGAAATTTACATGGGAGTTAGCATTTATTTTCACCAAAAAAAAATTATAGTTTGAGATAGCAGAATAAGAAAAATTGATATATGTAAAACGGGGAAAAAATCATTTTTTTGATTTGAAATTTATACTACAGATGAATATTGCACAGGGGAGCTATTTGCCATCGGAAACTCATTTTGACAAAATTTGAGCTGTCGTGTTTTGAATATAGGCTCTCGATATATTAATTGATTCATTAAATTAACATTTTAAGAAAAAAAAACTCCTTAGAATTGTTCAACAAACAAAGTAGTAATTAAATATCCTAAATGGCCATTCGAAATGAAAAATCATAAGAAAAACCTAAAAATGATTTTATCATGCCTGCCGAATGATCCCTATTTTGTTATAGTTCGCCGATTTTTTACTATGTTCGTATTTACAAAATGGCGTCTGTTGGCCGCCATATACTACTGTATCGGCTCAAGTAGAAAGGCCCTAACTCAAATAATTGTAACTTTACAGGAGAAGGTAAAAACATTATAATGCACAGTTCAACTGCATGTAGAACTGCTTTGTTCAACTGCTTGTAAAAACGTTAACTTTTACATTATTGCAATAAATTTTTGCGACGAGGTGTATTTGTGTGAAATATATTCAGCCCAATCATGAATATTCCCTCGGAATTTATTTCTCACGGAAAATAATTTTCTCGAGAAAAAATTCCTCCAATCATAAATTCCTTGGGAACAAAAGAGTAATACGTGGCATCACCGCAGTACGAAGCTCGTTGTTTTGCTTGTTTGTTGACATTTTGTTTCTTCCTTTTTTTGTAGTGAGAGAGTAAACAAAAAATTATTAACATTCACCAACTTGTAAAAATAGGTAAAAATAAGTTTATAAATGTTTTTTTTGGCATTATTTGTGTTTTTCCACATACAAGAACTATAAAATAGAAGTTTATGTATATAAATTCTTGTTTAATGGAGCATTAAGTGTATTTTTATGTAGACTCCCTTCTGTTTTGCAAGTGAAAGATTTTTAGTGAAAAAAAGCAAGTTCAAATGCGTTCATGATGCCTTACATTTTTCCCCCGGCAGTTTTTTTATTCTCGCATTTGGTAAAAAGAGGGAAAAAACAAATTCGTAATAGGAGAAAAGGGAAAAGTGAGAAAACTCGTGCTGAATTTTTGTTTATGATTGGGCTGATCGGAATCAGTGAAAACCTCAATTTCGTAAAAAATACGAGTTAGGGCCTTTCTACTTGAGACCATCGATGCATACATGCATAGGCTGATAAATACAATACCTTTCCTTGCGTCGCGCAGTCGGGTAAAAACAAATACTACCGTATTTCAATTGTATGTACATATATTAGTTGTGTACCCAAACTGAACGGAACTGCTACAAATACCAAAGTACACAACTTTAAACTTCCCCGGTTGAATAATCGCAAATTGTAGCTATCGGACAACCTAAAATATCTAGGAGTGGTACTGGATCAAAAACTTTGATGAAAACTGAATATTCAACACATGGTTAGAAAGCCAACGGTAGCATACTACTCCTGTCGTAGAATGTTTCGATCTAAATGGGGTCTAAACCCCAAAATGCTTAAATGGATGTGCGTGACTTACGGCTCTGTGGTAGGGATAACAGGATCTTTACGTACTAGTCCTTCGGAGGCTCTAAATGCTGCGGTATCCTCAATTAGTGCGGCAAGATTAGCGGCATCTGGGAGGTGGAGATCAAGGTCTTACGGTCATGCCAGAACCCTGGATTAACTACAATCTACGCTGAGGAAATCTACTGATTAAATGGTGCCTCATCTGGACTTTGAAAAAGTATTTAAAGTTCTGTGGAAGCCTTTGGCCTCAATGGATTGTAGAGAAAACGCGGGTGAAGATCTTTGGAATCTAAAGAGGCTGCAGTTGTTGGGGGTGTTGTGAAGTTTGGCTTGGGACAGCCAGATTGAGATTTACTAAGCTGATGATCCCAAGAAGGCTGCGGGTGGTGCAGATAAACCTGCACCATAGTGAGGCAGCCTCGGCTGAACTAGTAATACACCTCAATAGGTCGCAAGTAGACGTGGCTCTTATCCAAGATCCCTGGATTAATAAAAATAGGGTTTGCGGATTAAGAGTCACGGGCTACACAGTGTATGTCCCTGTCACAGAGGATAAGGTAAGAAGTTGCATTTTAGCAAGGGATGGGCAAAGATTAACTTTATTTAATTCTTTCAGAAACGGAGACCTTACATTCGTTATTGGAGGGGCCAGGGGTAAGCAGGAAATGCCCTATGATGCTGTTGATCCACCGGGGGCTGGCGTGCAGAAGCTGACTGAGTATGCAAGGTTGAGGGAGGTTTCATTGGTACTTGGCTGCGAAGCTAATGCGCATCATAGTCAGTGTGAGAGCAGCAACATTAACAAAAGAGGCGAGTTAGTGTTTGATTTTATTACTTCTAGCAATATGTTTATTTGTAACAAGGGTAATGTACTCACGTTCAGAAATAAGGATAGGGCAGAGATTATAGACATATCACTAACTAACAGAGATAGGAACCCTGTGGAGAACTGGATGGTAGATAAAGACTGTACATTTTCATACCACAGCAGAATATCATTCAGTCTTAATTTTGCAGGAGAAAGGCGTGACACATGTAGGAATCCGAGAGAGACTAACTGGGATACCTATAGGGCCACTCTTGATATTAGAGTGGATACACAAAGTTCCATTTATTTTCCCATTGTCCATTGGTTTTCCCGGGCAACCTTCGTGGGGGACCAAAGATCTAAAAGATCTGAGGTCCTCGGTTAGAAAATTGTTCAATAGGGCGAAACTCACAGGAAGGATTGGAAACTGGAACAATCATAAAGTGTTGTATAATAAGTACAAGGGTGATCTCAAAAGGGCGAAAAGAGCCTCATGGAGGAAATACTGTGAGGAGATTGATTCCGTAAATGAGTTGTCGAGGTTTCGGCGAATATTTTCAAAAGACCTTAGGGCTCTTTGAATAGTGTTCAAAGACTGTATGGCTCACGGACGGAATCCAGCTCTGATATACTTTCTGTTCTGATGTACAATCACTTTCCTGGCTGTAGGGAAGTAAGAGAAGAGGCAACGATGGTGGTTAATTTTAACTACTTGTCGGAACCAGAATTAGGGGGAGCAGTGGACGAGATAGTGACTTTGGAAAAAACAACACGGGCAATAAATATATTTGAACGGTATAAATTACCGGGCTCAGATGGTATTTTCCCGGCCATGTTGCAAAATGTCCCAGAGTGCGTACTACTGCCTCTGGTGGGTATCTTTAAGATATGCTTAAGCAGGAGGTTTATACTGAAAGGCTGGAGAGAGGTTAGGGTAATTTTCATACCAAAAGCGGGTAAGGCAAGCCACTCAAAACTAATAAAGTATTTCAGGCCAATCAGTCTTTCGTCGTTTCTTTGAAAACATTAGAACGACTGATTGATCTGCATCTAAGGAACACAATTGATTGATACCCGCTTCATTATTGGCGAAAAATCAGGTCTGTTGAGAGTGCGCTTCATAACGTGGTTGGTGTTATAGAGAGAGGACTGTATCACATCATTGTTGGAAATGAACGCGACAGGAGGACAGGAGCGGACGGAAGATAGTTGCATATGCGGATGACGTGGTTTGACGTAATGGGAAAGTTTCTTCCCAATATCAGTGAAGTCATGCAGTCGGGGTTGGGCGAGAGAAAACCAAGCTAGTCCTCTTTACCAGGAGATACAAAGTAGAAAGCTTTGTACTGCCCAGGATGGGAGGGGTGGAGCTGAGACTAGCAGAGGGAGTGAAATACCTGGGTGTTTTTACAGATACTCGTAGCAAACTTTCTGCGAAAAGAAACATGCAGGAAAGGCTAAAGAAAGGGCTCAATGTATACTACGCATGCAGGAACTCTATAGGAATGAACTGGGGTCTACAACCGAAGATAGTAAAATGGATTTACACATCGGTTGTCAGGCCGGTTATTTGCTATGGTTGTGTGGTATGGTGCGAATCATTGAGGAACGAAAGTCGCAGAAGATTACTAGCTAAGGTTCAGAGATGTGCCTCGATGACCATCAGGTGCTCAGAGGAGCACACCTCAAGCTGCCTTGGACGTCATTCTTCATCTACTTCCTATAGAGAACTTTGTGGTGGGAATGGCGACTAAAAGCCTCCTTAGACTAGTAGAAACAGGTTTGGTGAGGACAGGAATAGCACACATCAACCTTAAATGACATAAGTTTTTGTGATCAGAGATGCGTAACCCCTGGGTTTACGGATTATAAGGTCGCTGAAATCGATTTTAGTAGAACACGTTTTCCAGGCTGAGATCTTGGCGATTCTCAGGGCCACGGATCTAGTGGCCAGGAATGTAGCTGAAGGTGAAAAGGTAACCTACGTCGACAGCCAGGCAGCGCTAAATGCTTTGAAGGGACACAATGTCAAATCGAAACTTGTTAGCGACTGTAGGAGAGCCCTCCTCAATTTGCTTATGGGTAAATATAGTGTCTGACTTTGTTGGGTTCCTGTCAGCAGGAGTGTTGAGGGAAATTAAATTGCCGATGAGCTGGCAAGACTCGGCATTAGATGAGGGAATGGCAGATAGATCAGTGAAATTACCGATAGGTCATTACTATAGGCAACTCATTAATTAGGTAGAAAGCAGGATTAACGGTTCATGGCGAAGTAGGGAGGATTGTAGAGTCTCGAGGTCTATGTGTCCAAAACTTGACTCAGGAAGATCCAAACTGCTACTGGACATAATAGGAAGGCGATGCGAATCGTGATAGGCGCGTTGACAGGTCACTGCTCGGTCAGAGCAAGAACTAGCATTTGGGAAACTGGCACTCCAGATTTTTGTAGGATGAAGAGGAACTAGAAACCATTGAACATATTATCTGTCACTGACCGAAGCTGCTACGTCATAGGCTTAAATGGCTGAGCAGACGTTTCCATGAAAGCATTAGTGATATCGGGAAGTAGTGCCCTGCACAAGACTATTTATAAGACCTTTCAAGACATGAGATTTTTTCAAATGCTTTACTACAGCGAAATATTCTAAAAGAATCGCTAAGCAACACTGTTGGCAAGTAATTTTTTTCGGTTGTTTGTCTTGCCAACAGTGTTGTTTAGCGATTCTTTTAGAATATTTCGCTGTAGTAAAGCATTTGAAAAAATCTCTCATGTCTTGAAAGGTCTTATAAATAGTCTTGTGCAGGACACTATCGGGAAGTGTAAACTAGAGGACACCAGGGGCTTCATCATGGGAATTCGGTGGCTCAATGCCGGATAATAGGGTCACTTCTGTATACAAATGGGGGGTAAATATTTTTTTGACAATAGAAGGGAATCACAATGGACCCAATTGGGTCTCCGAGTGGAGGTGCTGTAAAGCACCACCCTTCCTAACCTAACCTAACCTACTGATGTACATAGCGGAAATATTAGATTTATCCATAAAAGGAAAACTGTAGGATAGGAAAAAAGTGAGGGCAAAGTATTTTAAAGATTTGATAGTTTTTCTCAAATAGGAAAAACAGCTAAATTTTAGGTGTATTTTTTTTTAAATTAGTTTAGTGTTGTTTGAGTTGATTCGATCACGTTTTTTCAGTTTGAGATTATGGAATTCTCTATAGAAGAATGTGATAATAGGTTTGATCCCGTACTCCACATTGGGAGCCCGCGGGATCCCAATTTTACCAAAAACTGTTCCCGTACTCAGTTTGGGAAAGTACGGGAGATTTTGAGAGAGTAATGGTCTTCTTCTTCTTGCACGAAATAGCCCGTAATTTTTCTTTGGGCTAGTTTGGGCAAACCGAAAAACAATCAATAACAAAGTAAAATTAAATTGTCCTAAACACTAAAAACATTGCAAAGTTGTATCAAAAAGGTTTATAAACTACCCAGGCAGAAATTGTCAACCGTACAAAAATTGTAGCACTGGGAAAGCACTTTTACTCAAGAAACCCAAACGGTTTGCCAATGTTACGGTTACAATCTAAAAAAAAGTTATTTGCCAATGCTTTTTAATAATTTTTTTTTCTTTCGTTTTTATTCATTGGTAAGAATACGGCCTTATGTATAATCAAAAACTGACATGAAGTCAGCATAAGTGACAAAATTGAACTACGTGTTGATGAGTTCCTCTATATAATTTTACATTAAAAATCGCCGCATAATGTAGTTTTAACACACTATTATATCTTAGCATGATCTTTAATGTAGAATTGTATGGCAAAACACGTTAAGACCATGTTCAATTTTGCCACATGCTAATTTCATGCCAGTTTTTTATTATACTTTTCCCAGTGAATATTTTCTATTTTCAACAACATATTATTTAAGAAACTGTTAGTATGGAAAATGTGCAAATTCCTTTGAATTTGCGCTACTAAACTTTCAAAAGTCAAAAGCTGAAAATTGTGATAAAGGAGCTCCAATGTTAATTACATCATCTGGTATATGGATTAGATTATGTATATTCATAGTTTGCGAATTAGGTCTGTAATATCGAGGCATAAGTTCAACAAATGATTTAACAATTCTTGAACGTATTTTGATTTTAATGTGGCTAACTAGGTTGACGAACAAATACGACAAGAAGTAAATAAAATTAAAAAAATGTTTGTACATTTTAACATCTAATAGATTTTTTAAAGTAATTGCACCAGCATATAACAAGAGAAACGGAATTGTGTAGTTTTCCAGTTTGCTAAATTCATTAAATTATGATGATTTTCTTTTAAATTCGAAAGCTACATTTTTAGATACCATTAGTAGGTTTTGTTTAAGCCCTGATACATTTTCTTGTGAAATATAAGAGAATGAATTCTTTATCAATAGCTTTTGAAGCAATTGTTTGAAGTATTGGGAATATATTACACTTATAAAAAAACTTATGTTGGGAAAGCACCTAAATTGTGGTTTTCAAAGTGCTTAGCCAACGACGTAAAAAATAGTTGGCCAACCCCATCATGATGTTATCAAAACACAACACTCCAAAAGTAGAAATTGTGATATTCTGCGTGGGTAGTATTTTTCTGCGTGGGTAGTTTTATGAGTTTTTAAATAAAATTAAGAAACAAAACATTCTAAATATGCAACACCATGTAAGTAAACGCATGCATGTGTATGTACATAATATGTATTTACTTGTGCTTTGGCTTTTGGGTAAAATTATTGGTTTTTCGTGTTCCCGTACTTTTGTAAATTTGTCGTACTATTGATAGAAATTATAGCTTATTCTCATTTTACCGAACTTGGCCTAAAAAGTACGGGATCAAACCTACTATGGTTAGATATAGAATGCCATAATCTCAAACTGAAAAAAAACTGGGGGCAAATTACGGCATTCGATACGGTTCGAAATTTTAAAATGTTTCCACATAAAGTCTATTTAAATATTTCATAATTCCGTTCGATAACGAGTGCTGTAATTTGCCCCCTGATTGAAACAGCTCGTTATCGAAAGCGATGGTAAGACCCTAGAATAATCCTGCAGGTACATTCGATACAAAAACGCTTGCAAGATGTTATAAAAAACAATTGCATGCTTACTTTTATTAAAATAATTTTTTTTATAAATGTAACACGTCTTTAACTGACGGTGAACTTTGTTTAAAAGAGCTGTGCATTAAAAACAATATATATGTACAGATTGGTGCAAGGGGAAGGAATAAGAGTTATTTTATGAGAATTAATTTTACTTTTTAAGTTATGTTTTCTGACCAATTTGTTGTTATTATTTTTATGTTATTTTTTCGGGCTATTTGTGGTCATCTATTTTTCTCCGTATAGGACATAAAAATTACATTATTTTTGTTTCTCCCAACGTTTCGTCCGCTTTTTGCAAACTTCTTCAGGGGTGGAATTTTATTAATAGATATTATTTATATCACTGTCAATTATTAATTTTTAAATTTATTATCATAGAAACTGGACAATACGACACAGATATGAATAATAAATAAATAAATAAATAAATAAAATGGTACATCACAACACAAAATGTATAGTGACTATACATTTTATTTCCTATACGGAGAAAAATAGATGACCACAAATAGCCCGAAAAAATAACATAAAAATTTTACTTTTTGTTGAATAGACTAAATTTTGTGTTTCAATTATTCCCCAAGCGCGGAAGCTTTTCAAACACTAAATGGTAAGAACCTTTTTCCATTTGTATACATATTGCTCTGTGCATTGAGCTCGCTGCATCTTTAGATCTACGATTTATGACTGCTAATACAGTTTGATTTTTCAAATGCAATTTTTATTAATTAAATTATTCAAATGTTGACATTGCAGAATCATTAAGACAAATAATACATTAATTAATAATTATATTTAGTAGGTATACTGTATTTTTCAAATATTCACAGAAATTAAAATGTTAGTTTTTAGAAGCTGATACTTTTATACTTTTTTAAAATCACTATTGTATTACGAGTACATCTATACATACATATGTATGTATGTATGTATGTATGTACGTATGTATATGTCTGTATGTAGGTACAATATCGTGTTGGTATATTGTGAATGGACAACAAAAGGATTTTTGGAAATGAGTTCATGTTTCTCTTAGCGGCACTAATGATAGAGTGTTAAGTAAGTCTTGTATAATTTCCGTAATCCTAATTATAGTATGCATAATTTTATTGTATGATTTTGAGTACGTACATGTGTACTTAAGAAATTAATGCTAAGATAAATTTATTTAAATTTAATGTTACTGCAAGAGTTCATAGAATTTAATTTAATCACTTTCGGTATCATCAAAAAACTGTTTTCTATAGTTACGTCGAACTCGGGCAACCTTCTGTTGAAATTGATTTGAACTCCTTTGGCGAGTATTGATCACTATAACACCCTCATCCTCTTCAGCCTCATGTTCTTCGATGTTTTTAACATCACAGTTGATGCGTTCGTAAGAGGATGTAAGGTATGTAGCGTTTCTTGCTGCAGTTGTAGAAGTGGAAAGCTCAATATCATGGTGGTCTGCTGTGCTGGGTGTCGTAGAGTTATTTAAACTTATTCCGCTGTCAGGCGTAAATAAGTGGGAGTTGTTATTTGTGTATTGGGCCGACGATATAGCATAATCATAGCTTCCCATATTGTTGTTGTCTCGATTTATTAAAATTGGCCTTTGGGGCGTTAATTGTAAATTGTTGTTAACATTTTCCCCTTCGCTGGCAAATATATCATTGTTATTTGTTTCATTATTATTGAGTTCAAACTCTTCCTGCTCCAATTGGTCTACAAAGCTTGTGCTATTAATGTCACTACGAGTTTTTATGTAATCGCTAATGGACATTTTACGTCTTTTTGTAGGTGACTGAAGTTGTTGAAGACTTCCCGAAGATTTTGCACACGCATCTTTCAGTGAAAAAGGAGACGTTGATGTGGAAGTCGATGTTGTGATTTCTTCAAATAAACCATTATGGGAAATGTTATTTGAATATCTGGAGTTCGTTGGAAAATCATCCAATCTATCTACTTCTGAACAGCCCCTTTTCTTATGACTTTTGCCAGAACTACTGCTTGCGAAACTAGCAGCATCATCTGCATCCAATAGAGGAGACATTTTCTTAAAGCCATTTACTTTGTTACATCCAGTTCGTCCATTATTTCTGTTCAGATCATCGCTATTTTGTATAGTATTAAAAGGCTTTTCATTTTTAGTAGGATGACTTCTTTGAGGTAGTATTGTTTCATTGTTAATCACGTTTATAGCTGCAGAGTTTCTGGGGCACTGGCTAGATCTTAAGGATCTGGCGGATGTTTTACGAGATTCTTTTGAAGTTGAGCTATTAGTTTTTGAGCTTAAAGCGCTGTTGACTCCATTGGCTTTTTTCTCTGGTGTCGTTTCATTTCTCAAATTTAGATTATTATTTACCTTGTTAGAATCATCTTCAAGTTCATCATCGTCAGAATCTGATACAAGTATCTGACGGCTTAGACGTAGGAAAGCATCTATAATTATATGGTAAAATACAAGTTTTAAATTATAAAATTGATTTCTCTCTTATAAACTACTGCTATATTTCAAAACTAAAAAATTCTGCAAAATAAAGTATAGTTATTAAAAGAAAACATAAACAAAAAATGCCTTTTATCTAAAAACTACAGATATTTTTAAAAATACTTTCATTAAATTTAGGAAACAAATTTAATTTACTTGTATTTGAAAAAAAACAATTATAGGTAAATATGTATTAGAAATACTTTCGCCTAATTTGGCGTATACGAATTCTAACGTCATGACGTAAATGTATATTTGCGAATACGAATACTCGTTATATCATTAATCACCCCTATTCTGCGTTTAGATTCGAATCGAAAGTTTCTCCGTTTGGCAACTTTGGTATTCTGCGTTCCGTTCTTCGATTTCTCTTTCGATTCTCTGTATTCTGCATTTCGATCGTAACTACGTTTTTGTAAGTTGTTATTTTAGTGGTGGAGCGTTTTCCATTTTTGTTTTTTAGCTTCAAAAAGTGATTAATTCAAAAAATTATGCAAGTATTTTTATTTATTTTTTTTAAAGAGAAGTAACACTCAGGCAATTAATTTCTACTACTATTACTAGGTGTTACCTTCTTTCGGAAAGGGATAGTGATAGAAGACAGGTGGTGAAGGAAGAGATAGAAGAAAGCTTCATTCTTTTACAACTCTGCTTTTTTGCACGCGACGAAGTAGGGCGCTCTGATGTTATATTAGGATTAGCATCTGCTGAAGTTGGTATAGTTCAGTGACCAGTAACTATGCCTTCATCAATTGAACTTTCCTACAACAACTGATACAAAGGGACACTAATGCACATCAGAAAAATGCGTGATGTTGTTATTTAATGACTGTCGGATACAAGGATTGAACCCAGGATCTTAGGTTTTGTAGTCAACGTGCTAACTACTTCAGCCAACGCCACCCTCAAATGCAAAAGAAGATTTGATTAATGAACTACACAGTTTGTTTTGTTTTTCTATTATGAAATGCGATTTTTATTTAATTTATTAGAGTTGACATACCTATTTAATGGCAACGAAAAACGATATTGTCTACGGATTTAATTAAATTTAAACAAATAAACTTTATTTTTGTGTTACAATTATGTGTAAAAATTAAAATATCACCTCCGGCGCTACAGAATTCTTCACAGTGGATAAGTTTGGCCACAAATACCTCTTGCTTATCTCGTTTTTTTTTAATCTCTTTACTTAAATTTGCAAGAATTTATTTAATAAAATTTTTTTACAATATTTAATTATTATTTGTTTTAATGACAAATCACTGTTTTTTGCACTAAATTTAAGTTTTTGCTAAAAATTTTGCAAAATTGCTTAATTTTTCTGTTCCTATTTCACCCGTTTCATAGCAAAGCGGCAGGTTTAAACATACTCTTCTCTTCTTCTTTCGATTCAGTTTTTTTGGCAGAATACCTCTTCTCGATCCGTGCGTAACTGAATGCGGGGACGTAATCGAAACGCAGAATAGGGATGAATATCTATTAATAAAAAGCTGAGAGCAAATTTAGTATTTTTTAAATAGGTCTGTTTGTTTAGTTTTCCAGTAATTGAGTTGGTTAGGTTAGGTTGAAAAGAGGAGCCATTACGCTCATGTCCGATGACATACACATATCCAGTGTAGGCCTCTTGTGCGCTCTCATGTGAATTAAATAAATACAGTAAAGTGCGACTTTGACACGCACACGAAGGATTCCGTACAGATACGAGGTATGTAATACTATACGAACTTTAGCCTATATACGAGTAACATATAGTTTTAGAATTTTTTTCGTTTTTGGGATTTTTTCAGTTTTTGGGTTTTTTTTTTGGTTTTGACGTTTTTTTTTTTTTTGGTTTTTAGTGTTTTTTACGTTTTGTCGATTTATTTTAGTTTCAGAGACTTTTTTTAGTTTTGGAGTTTTTTCGTTTTGGCGTTTTTTGTTTCGATTTTAAAATTACACAGTCAAAATTAGATTAACTGATAGAAAACCCTTTAATTTAGATTTTTTAAATCTTAGTGTTGATTGTTGTAGTCTGTATAAAAATACACTAACTTTACAAATTTCAAGTGTCTATATACATACAGACAATTGTGTGTGTGTATATTACATGGGATTTTTCGTTGCTCGTTTTGGATCACCCTTTAATTTTTAACTTTCATGCATTTGTTGTTTTAGCGGCCAAAGTTTTCAGGTCCGTAGCTTTTACGGTTCTCGAGAAAATAGCCTGTGACAGACAGACGGACAGCGTAGCGAAAACATAAGGTTCCTTTTTATCCTTTGGTGTATGGATCCCTCAAACACCGCACCTTTATAGGAACTCAGTATCGTTCACGTAGTCCCACAATCTTTTTCCAGTCACAACCTCTAAAGTGGGTAGTGTCCGGTAAGGTGTCATCCCCATATCGACTGGGCGAAAGCTGGACAATGACGAAGTGATCTATTGTCATCCGTATCTCCAATCCGGTGCAAATGCTCTCGTAAATTATAGTGCCCCGGTAAGACGCCGGTCAACTTTCCCACCCCGGGCTTGTTTTGTTTGTGGGTGGCGTTGGCTGAAGTAGTTAGCACCTTGACTACAAAACCGAAGGTCCTGAGTCAGAGCCCGCTTCTGACAGTAAATAACGCTACCACGCATTTTTCTGATGTGTATTAGTGTCCCTTTACATATATTAGTTGTTATAGGAAAGTTCAAGTGATGAAGGCTTAGACACTGGTCACTGAACTACTCCTGCTTCAGCGCATACTAAGCCTAATGCAACATTAGAGCGCCCTTCTTCGTCGGTATTGTATACCAGAATCATCGGCGGAGTAAAATAATCAGTAAAATGGCTACTAAAAGCAGGTTCGATAAAATTTAATATGACTCATTAACAAAAGAGGCGCTGCAACACTCACTGCATTATTAAAAATGTGCAAAAATCAAAATTGTAAAAAAATTAAGCTTTCCTCTATCTCTTCCTTCAGCACATTCCTTCTCTATGACTATCCCTTTCCTAAAGGTGTTACCATCTAATACATTCTTTTACAACTCTGCTTTTTGCAAGTTTTTTTATATATATTTTGCAGCGCGTCTGGTGTCAATTAGGCGTATTCAATTTTATCGAAGCTGCATTTAGTAGCCATTTTACTGATTATTTTACTTCGCCGATGATATTCTCCTACACAGCGAAGGGGGCGCTCTAATGTTACATTAGGATTATTATCTGCTGAAGTCGGTATAGTTCAGTGACCAGTGACTATGCCTTCATCACTTGAACTTTCCTACAACAACTGATACAAAGGGACACTAATGCATATCGGAAAAATTCGTGGTGTTGTTATTTAATGACTGTTTAATGCCGGTCTCGAAAACAGGACCTTCGGTTTTGTAGTCAACGAGCTGGTGAAGTCTAATAGAAAAAATATCCAAGTAAACTTCTTTCATTGCTTAATAAAAAAAATTGTATAACAAACACAAAATACGATATCGACAAAACTTTCAAACCAGATACATACATAAATATTTCTAATATATGAGATAAAAAATAGACAGTTTGATTTCGTTGTACAGTGTAATTAATATAACGATATGCTAATCTAAAACTAATAGACAATGCCATAGAATCCAACATTATTGGCTACTCTTTAAATTGAAAAATTTACATATGTCTGAATTAAAAGATTTTTCATTGGTATTTAGTGGTTAAGCTTTTTTTTTTTTTTGGCAAATATTTGACAAGTGTGACCGTACCTTAACTAGATTGAAAAGGATTTGCTTAAATTTGTGTGCATATATACATATACATATGCATACCTATGTATACCCTGTCGGGATTTGAGCTAACTTAAAAGTAACTAATGGTTAATCAGAGACGAGTGACAACTGACTCAAAAGCTAACTCATTTTACATGTTAAACGATATTCAGTTTTTCAACGTAATGTCCTCAGAACAAGTCAGTACTCACTCACGCTGCATAAGTTTCAAATAACCACAAGTTAGCTTATTTCAAGTGAGTTTTTGGCTGATAAACTACAAGTGCACTATTAGTTAGCTGCGAACTGACTAACTAATGGTTGGCCCATTATGACTTAGTTTGTGGCGTATCAAAAAAGAAGAAAACAGGTCTTTCTTTAGCTAACCATTATTTTTAACTTACTAATGATTAACATTTTTAGTCAACATAAATTTGAAAGAAATTAACATTTCTTAGAGACGAGAATTGGTATCGAATCGTGATCACTTTGTTTGTCAGCCATCATACTTAACACTTTGCTATTGCGCCATATAAAATAAAGATGGCACAGAGTTAACATAAACATGCATTTTATGCTGAAATATTCTCGATAAACTTTGACTCATCTCTGCATCAGCTTTGAGTTAGCTTAAAGTTAGTTCAAAACTTATCGAGGAGATGTTAGTTGTACAAACACAACTCACTAATCTCAGCATCAGTTTTGAGTTAGCTAAAGTTAGTTCAATACTTATCGGGAAGAAGATAGTTCTACAAAAGTCTACTGAATCACATCTGCATCATTTATAAGTTAGTTCAGAAGCTAGTTGTAAATGCACCTATATTTTGAGCTAGCTAATAAAAATCCGACAGGGTATACTTACGAGTATGTATGTAATTAAAAACAAACACTTCACTACATCACAGAACACACTTACAATGAAATAACTAAAATATATATTGTACATATGTACACACATATATGTATACTCATACATACATATGTACATATCTATGTATTAGTCTCCTGCACAAGACATCTTATAAGAACTTTCAAGACATGAGGGATTTTTCAAATGCTCTACTACAGCGAAATCTTATAAAACAAACGTTAATAGCATTGTTTGCAAGAAATTTGTTTGAGTATTGTAGGTATAAGAGTAAAGAAGAAAACACTTCGCGACGGAAGAATTTGTGATACTTGCTTCTTTCTACGCATGAGCGCGTGTACAAACGTTATGCATGTATGTGTGTATGATTTTTTATTTTTCTGCGCACATGCAAAGGCACACACATGCATTAACATTAGTTGTATGCGGTTAACCACATAATAGCTTACCATCTACATATTACACACACACTCAAACGTACAATATAAAAAATAACAAGCATACACTAATCAACAGTACTTCTTTTGAGTGTTTGTTACAAAAAGTTGTCTTGCGACATCGCTTGTTACAACTGATATACACATACACCAATACATCCATCGTGCTTCGCTTATAGTACGACAGCATTTATTATTGGTTTAGTATAATACATGCGACGTGAATACATTTAAAAATCATGACGTTTTCACATTTCAAGACTGTTTACGCAGCTCTCTACTATGTATCTAAATGAATGTAATGTAAGTAAAGATAAAAAAATTATTTTATGTTTAAATTTATGTAGCTTTTAGCAAAACAAAATTACCCATGTTTGTGTACATATTGGACGTACACATGTCTTTAAGAAATACAAACTAAGTAAAATACTTGTTAGATAATTAAGTTAACGACAGTAAAAATGTTTCATTTGTTATTTATTAAAACAAAAAATTATGGCCCTATGATCCCTCGAGGAGTGAAAGGAACATACATATAAATGTATATATATATATATATATATATATATATGTATATATATAAAACAACAAATTGTTGTAATTTTACAACACGTATGTATGTATGTACATATGTTTGTATTTTGACACCGCATATTGTCTAATTGAGCCCTTAATATTGTGTCAAATGGCACGACAATATGTAATATAAACTATAATTATATGGTATGTAAGACCAAAAATAAAATATATATACATATATAAAAGAAAGAATAAAGTCAACAATGTTGGAGATACACGTTTAGAAATATTGGTTTGCAATTTCAAAGTAGACAAAGAAACAAGTCTATCAGACCTGTTCTGTAAATCACAAGGTTTCAAATCACTTTGTGATTTGATGGTGTTATGAAAATCACAAAACTTTTAACTTTTCGGTGTGATTTTACCCTTTCAAAAACACAAGAAAACAGCTGATATTTTGTTTTTTAAATGCAAAATGACAAATGCAAATCACAAAGCAAACAACAAAATTTCTTGGAAAAGGAAGTGTCTCCAATTTTTTCATAATTTTATAAATTCTTTCATAGGAAATTGCTCATTTTACTATAAAAATCAATAAAAAAGATACATATTAAGTTATTCATTTAATTAATTTATTGCTAATTTCAAAATGAAGTGATTGAAAAAATAACCAAGTGATTTCAAATCGGCAGGCATTTAGTAGACCTGTTTAAAATCACAAAGATTCAAAAAGTTTTGTGTGCAGAACATCTTTCTTGTGATTTCAAATCACTTTCACATCAGAACATGCCTGTATTTCTATTTTAATTTGAGTTCAACTAATTTTTTTAAATTAGTTTTTAATTTTTGTTGTCAAACAAAGTAACGTTTGATTTTAATTCAGCTAAAGTTCTTATTTTGATTAAGCCAAATTGTTCAAGTTAGGCCAAAGATAACTGTAATTATTCTGACAAATACTTACTAGCAGAACGCAACAACATGGTGTTTTCGAGTTTTAATAACAAGCCGAATTAAAAAGTACAAAATAATTGTTAACTATAAAGAATTTGTGTTACATCAATATAAATTCAAAATCAATTATGACTAATTTGGTTATGGATTTGTTACGGTTTATATACTGAAAATTTTGGAAAAAGCGTTGAAAGGGGAGTGGGGGGGTGGTATAAAAACTCCAAAAATAACGTTACTAAATATGTGAGTGGCGCCTTATTTGAAAATTTACAAGCAAAAAATTATAAGTACTTTTTATAAAGAATGAATTGACCTCTTTATACTCATTTTTTAAGTGATAGTGCTAATTCACACGGTGAAATTTAGGACGTCTATTTTTCTTAATTCTCTTTTGAAGTTGCTACCAAAAATTCCTTGCATTCATACGATGTTTTTTTTTTTGACGTCTAATGTTACTTCTCTTCACCCATATAGCCAATAAGTTAGAAGAGCAAGAATAAAAAAATACAATAAGATAGAAGAGTAACATTAAAACGTAACAACAATAACAACAAGAGCAATGTAATGAGAAATATGAAAAAAACCATGGAAAACAGAAATCGAGTCATTTTTTCTACCCCTCTTTCTTCTCTACACCGTTCGCTAACAAACAAAAAGTGACGTCGAAAAATAGACTTCATAAAAGTCTTCGTGTGAATTAGGTGATACTATTACACTACAACAGGATTAGCAAACAAGTAAATTCCGTTGAAGAAAGTATTAGAAAAATTTACAATATAAAGGGTCCAAATGCAGAAGAAATAAAAAATATAAAGAAAAAAACATCGGCTATCATATCTTGAAAAAATTTCCGACTCACTGAAATCAGGTTCAAATAATCTTAAAAGCGAACTTTCGCCGATGGAAATATCATCATTAAAATAAATACGCTTCCTTTACTTCAGTAGACGTTGAAGGCAGTTTTTCGATGTACTAACATTGTTACCCAGCAAAAAATAAAATTAGTACTTCTTTAGAAACCACTTCCTAATTACTTCCAGACTAGATTATGCATTTTTTTTTGGTTTAAAAAAGTTGTGTATTTTTAATCACATATCTAAAGTAATATTAAGGGCCTGTCCCACGTTTGTTGCGATTTTCAAAATAAAGTGATTGAAAAAATAATGTTATAACTTGGAAAAAGCATTATCCATCATATTACAATTTACTAAAACCTTTTTTTGTAATGAAAATTTGTACGAAACTTTGGATCAAAACCAAACCAAAGGCCCTTAATTTTTCTCAATATTTTTGGCACTACTTTCCATGCAATTTATAGGAATCAAAAAAGAGAATTTCTTGTTAGGAAAATCTTAAAATATATTATTGAAAATAAACTGAAGTTACACTATTTCCGGATCGCAATCACTTATTAACTCCGGTGGAATGTATTGTTGCTGTTTTTTAGATGAGATGCTACCGGCGTAAATGAAATGAACTTTTTAATTTTTATATTCTGCCCAGTTCACAGTAGTTGTTTTTTCTAATTTTTTTTTTTTTGCAAATCATTAATTTGTTTTGGAGATTTCACGCCACTTCTTCCCTTCTTATTTCAATTGACTAAATACAAATCCTGTACCGCTAAATTTTGTAAATTTCATTCTTTTCGAATACGTATTTTCAATTTTCAAACTTGTAAAGCACTGGAACTCATACTTGCAAAAATTCTGAGTGTAATGATGCAAACAGTTGTTAAAAAAAAGTTGTAATAATAGTTAATAAAAATAAACTTATATGATTTAGCAAAAATAAATGCTAATCAAACCTTTTGAACTTGTCATCATAGGTAAACATTTCAACTAAAATATTCCCTCTTTGGGGAAATCCAGAGAAATAAACGTGGAAAACCACGACTAAAAAAAAATGCAAAAATCTTATAAAAAGTAATAAAAAGATCTTAAGAAGTTTAGTCAGTAATAAGATATAAGATTTTCAATAAAATTATGTTTTTTAAATTATTGTTCATTATATTTTCAATACTTTACTGCAAAGCAAAGAAATTGAATAATAGTCCATTAGCAAATGTAACGGACATACCAATGGATGCAATTGAAAACTGGTTAACAAAACCTTTGTTAAATATCGAATATTTAAATTTAAATCTACGTTCCAGTAATTATCGAGAAGATGTTGCCAATTCGTATACAAAATGGTTTCTGAAGCAGTTACTAGTGCCCATAACGATAAGTGTTTACGAATTAAACACAAATGCGAAGCCATCCAATTACAACCAAACTAATAATGTAATAGTAACAAGTATGGAGAATTTACGCTCCACAGCGCTCCAGTTTCAAAGGAGAGCTGCAACTTATTTTTTTATTGTACATGGTCATATTGATTTTACGGAACTGCGTCATTTCTTCTATTTCTATTGGAAACGTTTCCATATATTCAATAATTTTCTTCTAACAAATAATGGCGTTTTAATTTACGATCCTTTTGCTTTGCATGAATCTGGGAGCTATGGAACAATAATCAAATACACTGGTAAAGAAACATTAGAACGCACCTTATTTTACAACATGCGTGGTTATCCATTGAGAGTACAACTTTTTAAATCAGTGTATTCAAGGCCGGTAGTAGATGAAATAACGAAAAAAGTGAAATATATTTATGGAGTTGATGGAAATGTTGCCAATTTGCTGCAAAAGAAAATGAATTTTACAATGGATTTACAATACCCGGATCCTAACTACTTTGGGTAAGATGTTATAAGCATTTTACATCTATTACATTAAGCAGCTGTAACATTCTTAAAGAATTAATAAATACAAATGCATGTATATGTAATACACAAATATTGCAAATACATTATAAAACGGGCGAAATCTTAAGAACAGAATAACTACGGAATTAGTTCTAAGTCGAACGCGATTTGTAACATTCCTATACATCTGTACATTAGCGGGCGGAATAGTGTTATATGGAAATCCTCAGCAACACAATTTGGATACGCTGGGACCCCTAATTTTGTAAACTTGAGAAAAAAACAAGCATGAGCCAAAATATTAATGGAGTGGAATGATGGTAAATGGGTCCTCATCCGGGTTAAAGCTATGGAAAAAACGAGTCAAAATCCACAAAAAGCTTCACAACTGTACCTGACTCCCCCAAAAAATTTTTATGAACATCCCATACAAAATATTATTTCTTGCACAATTAACCCCCATCGCCCTAACTAGTACCAGAGTGTCCCTAGAGGAGTCAAATATATGACCGACCCCCATTATTTTTGTAGTACCAACATTTGTTTATTTGTAGCCTCCATCTTCAATCATTAGGGTGTCCCCATACAAAAATGTTTAATTAAAAAAAAATGGATTATTAGGAATATATAAACAACTGTGCCTGAGTTGTTCCTAGAGAAGTAAAACTTAACACCGACCCCCACTAATATTTTCGCTTAAGGGGGTTACCATGCAAAATATTATTTTTTATACAATTAACCCCCATCGCTGTAACTAGCCCCAGAGTGCCTCTAGCAAAGTCAAATATACATATGACCGACCCCCAATATTTTTGTAGTCCCAACATCTGTTCAGAACACACCTAGCCTCCATCTTCAATCATTAGGGATGTCCCCATATAAAAATGTTTAATTTCAAAAAAAATGGATTATTAGGAATATAAAAACCTATTTTTTAACCCCCGACTTAAAAAAAGGGGTGTTATAACTTTGTAGTGTGTGTCTGTGTATCTGTCCGTGTCCACGTACAGGTCAAACGGCTGGACCGATTTTCATTTAGTTTTTTTCTGTTTGAAAGATGACTTGATCGAGAGGGTTCTTAGCTATGTTTGAACAAAACCGGTCCAACCGTTTAGAAGATGTTATATCTGAAAAAAGTCGGGGATTTTTAAAATTTTTAATTTTTGTTATATAATTAAATAATGTTATATAATTAAATACTTTTTTTCTAGAGTTCAAAATTTTATGGGCTGTAAATTTTATCGTAAGCGACAATTTAATTTACGTATTTGAATATTATAAAAAAAACCTTCTCCTGAAAATTTTTATTTTTGTCGCTTACGATTAAATCGAAAATAAGTCTCGATATAACTTACGCAATTTGTATATTTTCAGTTTGTCTAGTGAATATAGATATACATACATATCTGTGCCAATAAATAATAATGGCTTAAGTCGAAATTTCATGTTTCGAGATATTAAGGGTTTTGTCTAAAATTAATTGTGTTTGGTTTTTATATAAAATTTTTAGCCTCCGAATTAATTTTATAAAAAAAAGAAAACGTTTTATTAGTTAATATTCGGTGTTTTTTAGTTAAGATGTTATGAAAAAATCCATTGTTATAAAAATAAAAATTAAAGTGCACTTAAACTATTATATTGAAAGCAAAATAATTTTTATTGATGGTAAGTCGAGATAAGTGCTTTAAGTTAAATTGGAAAATGCTTAAAACCTGAGATAAGATATTTTTTTTAAATCTTAGTTAAATATAAGTTTTTTTAATGAAGAATAATTTGGATGGGATGTTAGTTATTGAACTTAAGTGTATACAAGTTTTTATGTTAAAATATTTTAATATTGATGTAGCTACCGAAAAAAAAAATTAAGTTGAGGTAAGATGTTTTGGCTTACGTATTATTTTCATTTGGAGTCAAAGTTGAATCAAATTCTAAAAATATGAATGTATTAGTGAAAAAGTGTGAATGTATTGAAATTTGAAAGGCAAAACTTGATCGTGTAACCCTCAAGTAAGTAACACTGGGTCTTCATGTAGCAATAACGTCGGCAGAATAATTAAATTTATTTTAGGTTCTTGCTTGAGGCGGAGAATACGTATGGAATTTTTTCCACCAATCTTAAGCTATGTACAGACGGTTGTCAGATCTTACAATATTGCCAGTAAAATGTGCTAAAAATTTCTTACAACCGTGTGAACTGGCAATTTTTGCCAGACGCTAGAAAAAGCATTGTCAGTCCAATTCAAGACTAGCAACTGACAACAAATTGTCAGACATCTTGCAATCGTGTGAACACATTGTAAAATTATTGCCAGGTATTTGTCAGACATTTTAATATTGTCAGATGTGCGAAGTTCATGCATCTGACAATGGCGTCATTGTAAGATAATTCCTTCTATGGGCAACACTGCACCGCTTGATTTTAAATAAAAAATTTATAATAAAATATATGCAGACAAAATCATTGCAATTGCTTCTTTATGGTCCATAATAATTTATACTTTCACTTTTTACATTTAACACAAACACAAACGATAAATATTTAACAATTTCCAACAAATGGTTTAAGTCTGGCAACGCATAACAACAGATCTAACAATTTGTGCATATGACAACCGTGTGAACTGACAATTTTTCTACTGACGATTTTGTCAGATGAATTTATTGTCATGCAACCGTCTGGCAATAAATTGTAAGATTTTCTGACAACCGTGTGAACTGAGGTAGTTTAGACGAGAACAATTTTTAAGCCGCACAATTTTTGTTCTTTTCCAAATTACACGAGACTAATTCATCTGGCACAAAATGTATTTGTATACACAGCTGTGTGTGTTAGTGTTTTTAGTATTCATTTAACATTTGCTGTTTTTTAAGTTGTATGTGTATTGGTTTTATGCTGCTAATGCGGGGTTGAAGCTGGTTCAAAAGTTATGCCAACCGCAAAACCACTCTCTTTGCCTCTCTCACCCACAAACTGGCATGTTATGCCAGCACAATTATGCCCGTGTAAATCAGCGCACTGACAAGAAATATTGTGCCGGCAATTTTCGATTGCCAGTACATTGTCAGCACATTGCCAGATCTGACAATATTGTAAGATCTGACAATCGTCTGTACATAGCTTTACACATTCATATCGTCTAATATATATATTTCCATTGTAAAAATACGAAAAATTTGTATATATTTTTTCTTATATTATGTTTTCGGATGATGTCTTTTTGTATTTTGCTCGAATTCACTGTTATGCAAAAATTAATGAAAAACTACAATAAAAGTGGCAGCAGATTAATTGGCAATAATTGCTCGGGGAATCAGCACAGCAATCATTGCGCAATGGATTGACACTTATGGCAATCGCTGTCTACACGTAATCAAATTGATCAATTGCCGCAATCCATATTGCTACGTGAAGACCCAGTGTAATGAGGATACCTGATTGATGTTCCCTGTCAATAACTAGTCGCCCACACGAGCAATAATCTTGGCAGTTATTGCCATGGCAATTGTCAAATTCAATTGCCGACACAAGATATTATCGTGTAGACCATATGAATATGTTTTCGAATATATATTCAGTAACAAATGTTAAAATACATTGCTGAGCAATAATCTCTTAACACATGCTGTCAAATTGAAATAATATTAATTTTTATTCAACAAAACAGTAAGAAAAAATGTTTGAAATAAATAAAACAAATATCATTTAAATTTACAATAAGCAAAAGATCTAATATAGGATAATTAAGGTATGTATATGCATAAAAATTCAAATATATTTGAATATACGTGTTCGCCACCTCTAGATACATTGTTGAAAACAAGCAATTTGACGTCATCATTCCGCCGACGTTATTGCTTGTGTTAAGACACATCAAATTGCTGGTGTGGTCGTACTGTAAGTAAATGCAAAAAGGGCATTAAGATATACTGATGTTAGAAAGCATTGCAAGTGTCATAAATTATTTAGGTATACTGATATAAAAAAACACATTCTTAAGAGAAGAATTTTGAGCTTTCGTCTTAAAAATTTATAACGCAGTCATTTTTATAGCAAATGTGTTTTAGTTCTATATGATGTTTCTTTTTAGAAAGAAATTCTTTACTTAAATTTTTTTTGGGTGTACCAACAATTTCATTGTAGTGGTGGTGTTCTAGTTGTTGTAGAACTAGAGGTACCTTATTGATTTTCCTTGATTCAGACCATGATACAATTATACAGGTAACTGCGAAGAGCCAGCTGTTTTGATTGTTTCGTGATTTGATCTGCCAAATGGTGTTTATAATTTACCAACACACGCAAACAGTGCATATTAAGACTGTACTAATACAAACATGGTGGGTTATTATGTAATTCGATTCGAAACGGAAACTGGTCGAATTCGTATGTTATTAACATTACAATTCGAACACATTTCCGTTCGATTCGGATTACATAATAACCACCCTGCTTTACAAAGCCAAGAGAAAACGCAAATACATGTATCAAGGCGGCACATTTACTACAGGTACATGTATTAGGAAAAACTCTGTGGCAACTCTGTGCCTCTCACATAGCTTTACAAAGTGATTGTCAAAAATTTGTATGCATCAAACAAGGCACAAAAGTAATTGTCAAACGAATTCTTCGTTATAAACTTGTAAACAAAAAATCAGCGGATGAGCAATATGCCTGTTATGTATGCCTTGTACATGTAAAGGGTGTTTTTTATTGAGGTATAGAACTTTAAGTTGGCATCACTTTTTTAACTGGCGGCCATTTTGTCAGCTGTCAAGTGATTAATATTTAGTTTGGTTTGCCATTTCATCATGAGCAGGTTGACAAAAGAAGGACGCTTGCAAATCGTGCAAATTTATTTCGAAAATAATGGTTCAGTTCGCGAAATTCATCGCAAAATTTTGTTCAGTGATGAGGCTCATTTTTGGTTGAATGGCTACGTCAACAAGCGAAATTGCCGCATTTGGAGTTTAGAGAATCCACATGAGACCCTTGAGACGCCATTACATCCACAAAAACTGACTGTTTGGTGTGCTCTATGGGCTGGTGGAGTCATTGGGCCATACTTCTTCCGAAATAATGCTGGAGAGTCAGTTACCGTTAATCGAGACCGGACTAGAGCCATGATAACCGACTATTTTGTTCCCGAATTGGATGGCATGAATGTGGATGAGTTGTGATTCCAACAAGACGGCGCTACATGCCACACAGCGCACGTCACAATCGATTTATTGAAGGAAACATTCGATGAGCGCATAATTTCGCGGAATGGATCTGTCAATTGGCCACCAAGATCGTGTGATTTGACACCATTGGATTATTTTCTTTGGGGATATGTGAAGTCGCTCGTCTACGCCAACAAACCAGAAACGTTAGGGGACTTGGAAGCCAACATTCATGGCGTTATTGCCAACATACGGCCCCATATGCTCGAAAAAGTGGTTGAAAATTGGAGCTGTAAATTGGAGCCAGCCGCGGCGGCCACATGCCCGAAATCATATTTAAACATTAATGGCATAAAATTATCCTTCCAATAAAGCCAAATTTAAGGACATTAAAACGATTTTCTTGTGTTTTATTTCAATTCGAAGCTCTATACCTCTAAAAAAACACCCTTTATATTGTTTTCTCTTGGTTGTCTCTCTTGTCAATCACAAAACAGCAATAAAAATCACTGTCGTTTTATTTGTTGTACATTTGTTGTAGATTCGCGGCTACCTGTATTATTGTATAATGATTCAGACCACAGAGGATATACATGTACAAGGCATATCAAACAGGTACACGTAACAGGCATATTGCTCATCCGCTGATTTTTTGTTTACAAGTTTATAACGAAGAATTCGTTTGACAATTACTTTTGTGCCTTGTTTGATGCATACAAATTTTTGTCAATCACTTTGTAAAGCTATGTGAGAGGCACAGAGTTGCCACAGAGTTTTTCCTAATACATGGACCTGTAGTAAATGTGCCGCCTTGATACATGTATTTGCGTTTTCTCTTGGCTTTGTAAAGCAGGGTGGTTATTATGTAATCCGAATCGAACGGAAATGTGTTCGAATTGTAATGTTAATAACATACGAATTCGACCAGTTTCCGTTTCGAATCGAATTACATAATAACCCACCATGGTTGTATTAGTACAGCCTTAATATGCACTGTTTGCGTGTGTTGGTAAAACATAAACACCATTTGGCAGATCAAATCACGAAACAATCAAAACAGCTGGCTCTTCGCAGTTACCTGTATAATTGTATCATGGTCTGAATCAAGGAAAATCAATAAGGTACCTCTAGTTCTACAACAACTAGAACACCACCACTACAATGAAATTGTTGGTACACCCAAAAAAAAATTTAAGTAAAGAATTTCTTTCTAAAAAGAAACATCATATAGAACTAAAACACATTTGCTATAAAAATGACTGCGTTATAGATTTTTAAGACGAAAGCTCAAAATTCTTCTCTTAAGAATGTGTTTTTTTTATATCAGTATACCTAAATAATTTATGACACTTGCAATGCTTTCTAACATCAGTATATCTTAATGCCCTTTTTGCATTTACTTACAGTACGACCACACCAGCAATTTGATGTGTCTTAACACAAGCAATAACGTCGGCGGAATGATGACGTCAAATTGCTTGTTTTCAACAATGTATCTAGAGGTGGCGAACACGTATATTCAAATATATTTGAATTTTTATGCATATACATACCTTAATTATCCTATATTAGATCTTTTGCTTATTGTAAATTTAAATGATATTTGTTTTATTTATTTCAAACATTTTTTCTTACTGTTTTGTTGAATAAAAATTAATATTATTTCAATTTGACAGCATGTGTTAAGAGATTATTGCTCAGCAATGTATTTTAACATTTGTTACTGAATATATATTCGAAAACATATTCATATGGTCTACACGATAATATCTTGTGTCGGCAATTGAATTTGACAATTGCCATGGCAATAACTGCCAAGATTATTGCTCGTGTGGGCGACTAGTTATTGACAGGGAACATCAATCAGGTATCCTCATTACACTGGGTCTTCACGTAGCAATATGGATTGCGGCAATTGATCAATTTGATTACGTGTAGACAGCGATTGCCATAAGTGTCAATCCATTGCGCAATGATTGCTGTGCTGATTCCCCGAGCAATTATTGCCAATTAATCTGCTGCCACTTTTATTGTAGTTTTTCATTAATTTTTGCATAACAGTGAATTCGAGCAAAATACAAAAAGACATCATCCGAAAACATAATATAAGAAAAAATATATACAAATTTTTCGTATTTTTACAATGGAAATATATATATTAGACGATATGAATGTGTAAAGCTATGTACAGACGATTGTCAGATCTTACAATATTGTCAGATCTGGCAATGTGCTGACAATGTACTGGCAATCGAAAATTGCCGGCACAATATTTCTTGTCAGTGCGCTGATTTACACGGGCATAATTGTGCTGGCATAACATGCCAGTTTGTGGGTGAGAGAGGCAAAGAGAGTGGTTTTGCGGTTGGCATAACTTTTGAACCAGCTTCAACCCCGCATTAGCAGCATAAAACCAATACACATACAACTTAAAAAACAGCAAATGTTAAATGAATACTAAAAACACTAACACACACACAGCTGTGTATACAAATACATTTTGTGCCAGATGAATTAGTCTCGTGTAATTTGGAAAAGAACAAAAATTGTGCGGCTTAAAAATTGTTCTCGTCTAAACTACCTCAGTTCACACGGTTATCAGAAAATCTTACAATTTATTGCCAGACGGTTGTATGACAATAAATTCATCTGACAAAATCGTCAGTAGAAAAATTGTCAGTTCACACGGTTGTCATATGCACAAATTGTTAGATCTGTTGTTATGCGTTGCCAGACTTAAACCATTTGTTGGAAATTGTTAAATATTTATCGTTTGTGTTTGTGTTAAATGTAAAAAGTGAAAGTATAAATTATTATGGACCATAAAGAAGCAATTGCAATGATTTTGTCTGCATATATTTTATTATAAATTTTTTATTTAAAATCAAGCGTGTGCAGTGTTGCCCATAGAAGGAATTATCTTACAATGACGCCATTGTCAGATGCATGAACTTCGCATATCTGACAATATTAAAATGTCTGACAAATACCTGGCAATAATTTTACAATGTGTTCACACGATTGCAAGATGTCTGACAATTTGTTGTCAGTTGCTAGTCTTGAATTGGACTGACAATGCTTTTTCTAGCGTCTGGCAAAAATTGCCAGTTCACACGGTTGTAAGAAATTTTTAGCACATTTTACTGGCAATATTGTAAGATCTGACAACCGTCTGTACATAGCTTAAGATTGGTGGAAAAAATTCCATACGTATTCTCCGCCTCAAGCAAGAACCTAAAATAAATTTAATTATTCTGCCGACGTTATTGCTACATGAAGACCCAGTGTTACTTACTTGAGGGTTACACGATCAAGTTTTGCCTTTCAAATTTCAATACATTCACACTTTTTCACTAATACATTCATATTTTTAGAATTTGATTCAACTTTGACTTCAAATTTTCTTTCCAATTGGGTGTTAAATTTATAGGCAAAAAAACAACTGACAGCAATTTCAATGAGCACCCTTTTCTTTTTTGTTTTCAAATTTTCTGCCGACATAGTATTTTTGTGTTCTTTTATTACAAATAATGTTATATTCCACCGAAAAATTTTATTTACAGTTAAATAAATATGTTTAGGAACAAAAAAAAAGGGTATAATGAAGTGTTGCGGTTTATAGAACTATATAGAAATCATGAAGTTTTGCTGCCTTAAGCTGTTTTTATATCAACGGCATATTGAAAATAAATTTACTGGGAAATTGCGTGCAGCCTACGTCACAGCTTTCAATTTAAACGACTTTTGACAACCAGTGTGTGTGAAAAACTTGAAAGCATATCTTGGTCGTGTAACCACAGAATACACAGAAGTAAAGAAAGTGACAGGTGAAAAAAGCTCCAATCAGCTTTTTGTTAAAATTTGATACTCTAGTGTATTACTACTTACCAACTAACACAGCTAATAAAAAATGTATTGCACTAGAAAGACGTAGCAAAACAAAACCGACGACAAAATTTGAGGGAAAACGAGACAAACTGAAAAATACCCGTAGCTTCTGTCTCGTGACACTTCTCTATGTTTTGTGGTGTAACTGTAGCGTTAGCAAATATTACAACAGCAATAACCACATGCACTTTGCTGGTATAAATTATTATCTTACTTTTCAGAACAGTGTAGCATTGTCAGAGTTTATGTTTCTTATAGGAAATGTCAAACTCCATACAAAACTGAATATTCGTTAGGTTTTTATAGGTTTACACATACACAATCCTAAATTGACATTTGGCTTGGTATGATGACATTAGTCGCCTGGTGTACTGCTGTCACCTAATAAATGCACCTTGCTTATTGCCCCCCGTCTTGTTGTTGAGTTCACACAAGGTGTTTAATTGCGCTTTTCCAATTAATATCCATTTAAAAACAGTTTTTTTATTCCAGTTGCAAAAATTTTTTTAAGTGCAATTTGCATAAAGTCCAACACTGACAATGAGGATGACGTTTTGAAGTAGTCTGGCAACAAAAGTTTCTTTCACAGCCAACTTCACAGCAAACGTTGACATTTTGCAATTTTTTTTTTGACTGAAATTGCTGGAGGTAACTTTCTCATTAAAAATTTTTGGATTACATAATTTTTGAAAGAAATTCGGAACACCTTTTAACGAAAAAATTTTGTGCAACTTTCGATAGAAACATTGAGAAACAGAAAAATGGCAGACAAAGTTGTTGAAAAGCCAATAGGCAACCCAATGAAGTTTCCCTATACTTTTTCGGCGAAAATCGCACAATTCCCTTTGAAACACTACATCAAGAATCAATGGATCTGGCGTTACTACTTTGTTGCTTTTGGTTTATGTATTCCAGTTTTCTACAAAATCAGCAAGCTTGGTAAGTTTACGCATTAATAGAAGATTATGCTTTATATGAAAATAATTAATTTCATTACTCCTCTTTCAGCAAACTCTCCTGAAAACAAGAAAGCCTGGGCTGAAAGCCAAGCTAAGGAACATGCGAAGCATTAAATTGATGTTCATAAATTATGGCATTACAAGAGATGTCTCTTGTGTATTTATGGCTAATTTTGGCAATCTAAATTGAAATAAATGAACCTATTTTGGGTACAAAAAATTCATAAACTACTCGTGAAAATTACGTTATTAAAAGCTTTTTTAGTCGGAAATAAACTTAATTGTAAATATAAAATTCTTTGTAAAATAACTGCGGCTATGAAGCGTTTCTTATTAACAAATACATTCGAGTGTGATTCTGTTGATTCGCTTTTGGGCTTTTCAAACTTACCACGTTGTTTGGTAGTTCTTTCCATTACGTATAAAAAAGTCAAATTCATACACTAAAACGTATTAATAAAAATTACATTTCATATCGGCTGGTAATCATACTGGCTACGTTTTCATCACGTTGGAAGAATATAGTATATTATAATTGCCATCTGAATTAAATTAATTTATCTTTGAAATGTTTTTCCCAACACTGAATTTCACATATCATAAACAGATCTAATTAGCCAAGTCGTTTTCAGAATAAAAAAAAATTCAATCGTGTATGTGTGTTCATGTCTATGTATTATGCAAATAAATTTTTAAGGAATGCAGTTGTCTCGACGATCGGACGAAAGTTTCGCAAAATTACTCATGGAATAAATATTTTAAATTTTTTTGTATAGCTACATATAATACAATCTGTTTATAACATTTACCATTTACCGTGTTTGAAATTATATTAAAATTTGACAGCGTCGCAAATATTAATGACCCTCGACCAAAAAAGGGGTGTTGATAAGTTTGTAGTGTGTATGTACAAGTCTACGTACAGACCAAACGGTTGGACAGATTTTGATTTAGTTTTTTCTATTTGAAAGGTGACTTGATCGAGTGTTCTTAACTTTTTGAAAAAACTCTGTCCAGAAGATATCGATTTTACGATTTTCACCCTTAAAATTCAGATTTGCGAATATCCATTCTTACTGGATGTACACATCAGGTGTCTACATAAAAAAGATTAAATATTCAAAACCATCTTCACAAAATTATCTTTCTGTTTTATTATACATATGTATGTAGGCACATAAATTAATTTTTAACTAATAAGTTAAATGAAATTTGCAGTTGAAATGGTAACTATTGTTCGGCATACGTTTTATTTCATAATGTGAAAATTGAATATATATTAATGATACTCAATGTATACCTAAGTAGTAGACGTAGCGATAAATTTGAACAAAAACATTCGCTTGGCAATAAAAACAAGTACATATATTATATATGAAAAAGTTGTGAAATACTATATCTTAATATTAAAAAACTTGTAAATAACTATTCTGTACTGAGGAAATGATCGGCATCTATGCTCGAATAAATATGGCCTTCACCAATCATGAAATCTAGAATTGGACTGAAATTATAGAAGAAAAAGCAAATTAATTTGTTACTTCTTAAGATTTCCGAGTAATTTACTTACTTCAGCTCATTATCTGTCATGTGAGTAAACTTCCGCTTTAATTCCCCACGACTAATACCATCCGACGAGTTGTGGTTTTTTATAGCCTGAAAAACAGCCAAATGCTTGCCTTCTAAGCCTAAATCATTTCCTCCGGACGAAGGTTTGGCACTGCCACCAAAATCACCATATCCTTTAGTTGCGTACTCCTCTGCCTTATACCGGGCATTCAAAACTTCCAAAATATGAGTGACAACTTCATTGGGATCATTAACAGGAAGCATTTTGAACACCATCAAAGTCTTTTTGCCACCTTGTGATCTTACACTACCATATACAGTGGCATATTTATTTACCATAACATCTGGCGTCTTCAAGGTGTCGCCTTCCTCCAACCAGTAATGAGCGTCAATGCGTCCTGTACTATCCTCCAGCAAGTACGTGATTTTTGTTGATGATGTTTCTATATTACGCACAATAGCCTTTACATACACCATGGTAAATGTCATATCAAACATTTGAAAGTTTCCTTCCGGAGAATTCAAGACTTGCTTTATTAGTACTGGGACAATACCCTCAGCTTTCTTTTCAGCAGAAGCACCTTCAGTTGTTTGCGTTGTATTGAAATCTCCTTGGTCTTAATTTTAGATCGCTGTATTAATAGTAATGAATTAAAAATAAAATATACTCACAAGTGTCGTTCATTTTTCACAAATCTAATTAAATTTCTTTTATTTTACAGAAATTGTTTTTTTTTGCCGCCTTTTAAATTAGTATGAACTCACTTCGACAACAGCTGAGTTAACAGCATAAGATGTCATTATCAGAACAGGCTGGTCTTCATATAAAATCATAAATGTCAAATTTCCTATCGAAAACGTGTCGCACTGAAGAAATAAATATATTTTCTATATGGACTTTGACATTTACATTCGCACATTCTTCATGGGCATTTTGAGTGTTGAGATATTTTCGTGGTGCTATTCATTTTAGCCTCATGTTGTGGTGTAGAGCTGCAAAACTATCGATAGTCGCTCCACTCGATAGTTTCGATAGTTTTATGTAAAACTATCGATACTATCGATAGTATGAATAGTTTTCTAAAAGTTGCCACATAAACTACATTTGACTCAAAAAAATCCAGAGTCCTCAACATTTTCATTAGTATATAAAAATATATCAAGCCTTTTTTCGATTTTATCGTAAGCGGCATATTATCGAAAATATACTTTTTTATTGAACTTAAAATTTTATGGGCCTACCCATGGTTTAGAATTATCAAAATGCGAAAATTGTTGATAACTTTTAAGACACTAACTGTAAAGTTTTATCGTAAGAGACGATTGGCGGCCGTCGCGATATCAGTACCACCAAAATTTATCTTTGCGTCGACGATGTTGAATTTATAAAGATACTTGTGACTACTATTTGTCGAATAACACTTGAATTTATAAATAAATTCATATACATACATATATATTTAAGTACTTATGTATACAGAAGCAGGGATGCGATGACATATTTACAAATTGTACTAACTTTCAAAAAAAAAATTTTAATATTTTCAGTACGATTGTACCTAATTCTTTATTTATATTTTTTTAATACTTATACTTTTTAATTAACTAAAAATCAATTAACAAAACGCCAGAAGGTGCACAAAGAATATTAGTTGCTGGGATCTGAATATAAAAGTAACATTTACGATATACTACGTTTATAACCTTTTTTTTATTCGACTGTTCACAGTCGATGCAAATAGTCGGCTTCTCCCCTTGGTACGAAAATAAAATTTCCACATTTGCAAATGAATTTGGAATAAATAACATTCCTCCAGCAATTCTTTAAGTACCGGAAAACATCGTTTGATTTACTTAATTTTCTAATACCATCGAGCTAAAGATTAACCCCCTTGTGCAAAAAAATAAGTGAACGTTAAAACCGGTTTTTTTATGGAAATTGTTTTTAATGTACTCTTCAAGCACGCATTATTTTTTGCATAAGGGGGTTAATATATTTTAATGCTATTTTTGGCATGTAATATAATATAAAGAGATTCCAGTAGTGCTAAATGGGTTCATTGCGGTGCTACGGTACTTTTGGCATTCAAATAGCGCTAAAATTATACAATTGTACCAACTTTTCCATCGCTGTACAAAAGCTTAAATCAACTACGGATAATTTGCTTCAAAGCTGCCGGCTACTGTTTACTGACTTCGATTATTTTTACTCTTTTATGGCCTATTTCCCACCTGCGAAAGAAAACGTTCGACTTACAATTTATATTGAAAACAAAAACAAATTTTCGTATTTTATTGTTGTTTTCAATATAAATTGTAAGTCGAACGTTTTCTTTCGCAGGTGGGAAATAGGCCATTAATTACTTGTTTTTTTTTGCCGATAGTATCGATAGTGGAAAAAACTATCGATATTTCATTTACAACAAAACTATCGATAGTACTATCGATAGTTTTGCAGCTCTACTGTGGTGTGAATGTGAGCAATTGCATTTTCCTCCCATTTAAATAAGCGATTTTCAATAAACAAAAAAATATTAATATATTAGTACATATCACGTATATAGTACAATAATCTTATCCTATTATTGTATCATAACTCCAATAAATTTTTAGCTAAAAATAAAACCAAGTAAACAACATATAGTTCAATTACGATTATTTATTTACTTCAATACACATTATTAACTCTAGTAAAAATTTTAAATAATATAAAAAAACCATACTAATAATATCACTTAAACAGTTTTATAAACCTTTTTCTTTCGCATTCATATTAAAACGAAATTCATAAGGTCGATTTTCGTTACACTAACGATATATCTATGTACCGATTTATATGCACATATGTAGACACATCAATATGATTGGTTTAGGTATCCGACAGCATAGGCAGACTATTCTGAGGCTCACACTCAGTATAAAAAAAAAACTTAACGAAACAATTGCAGCATTTCTTCATTATCTATGGATGTATGTATTTTGGCCATTGTTTCCCTATATCGAACACAGAGGATATATTTTGTGATATCGAATGGCGAGGGGTCTAATAAATATGAATATAGTAAACAATAATATCAATAAATGGTTTTTACTAGCATTTTAGCTAACGATGCATACATATTTTTTGTTATTTACTATTTATGACATATTCTATAAAATAAATTTGGTAGAATATGGTTGCACAAGTATGGACGAAGTAACTAGACAATATGTCCAAGATGTTATTAACAGAAGTTTAAAAAGTTTTTGTGACTGACTATACACGACCTATAACTTCACATAGGAAGAAACTTTGTTCTGATGGTTTTTTGTTATGTTTTATATTTTTGTATTTGATGACTTTTGAACTATTGGGTTTTTTTGTGTGTGTGTTTTTTATTGAGGTATAGAACTTTAAGTTGGCATCACTTTTTTAACTGGCGGCCATTTTGTCAGCTGTCAAGTGATTAATATTTAGTTTGGCTTGCCATTTCATCATGAACAGGTTGACAAAAGAACAACGCTTGCAAATCGTGCAAATTTATTTCGAAAATAATGGTTCAGTTCGCGAAGTTTACCGCAAGCTCCGTCCATTTTATGGTCGACATAATCGTCCATCAGAGCAATTAATTCGGTTAACCATGGATCGTTTTCGCACTACGTTTACTCTATGTGATAATACGCATCCGCAGAGACGTCGAACAGTGCGCACCGAAGAAACAAATGCCGCTGTAGAGCAAAGTGTTGAAGAGGACCCGAATGAATCGATTCGCCACCGTGCACAGCAATTGGAGCTTTGTCCATCAACTTTATGGAAGATTTTGCGCAAAGATCTTGGCTTGCGACCTTACAAGATCCAGCTTGTGCAAGAATTAAAGCCGCGAGACCATGCAATGCGTCGTGATTTTGGTGTATGGGCCGAAAATGAGATTGATCTCGATGCTGATTTTCATCGCAAACTTTTGTTCAGTGATGAGGCTCATTTTTGGTTGAATGGCTACGTCAGCAAGCAAAATTGCCGCATTTGGAGTGAAGAGAATCCACATGAGACCCTTGAGACGCCATTACATCCACAAAAAGTGACTGTTTGGTGTGCTCTATGGGCTGGTGGAGTCATTGGGCCATACTTCTTCCGAAATAATGCTGGAGAGTCAGTTACCGTTAATGGAGACCGGTATAGAGCCATGATAACCGACTATTTTGTTCCCGAATCGGATGGCATGAATGTGGATGAGTTGTGGTTCCAACAAGACGACGCTACATGCCACACAGCGCACGTTACAATCGATTTATTGAAGGAAACATTCGATGAGCGCATAATTTCGCGGAATGGACCTGTCAATTGGCCACCAAGATCGTGTGATTTGACACCATTGGATTATTTTCTTTGGGGATATGTGAAGTCGCTCGTCTACGCCAACAAACCAGAAACGTTAGGGGACTTGGAAGCCAACATTCGTGGCGTTATTGCCAACATACGGCCCCATATGCTCGAAAAAGTGGTTGAAAATTGGACCTGTAGAATTGGCTTTATTCGAGCCAGCCGCGGCGGCCACATGCCCGAAATCATATTTAAACATTAATGGCATAAAATTATCCTTCCAATAAAGCCAAATTGATGGATATTAAAACAATTTTCTTGTGTTTTATTTCAATTCGAAGTTCTATACCTCTAAAAAAAACACCCAGTATTAAAAAAGGTATTTACTAAAAACTAGCAGGATTTTTCGGTTAGTTTTGTTGATACGTTTTATTATCATTGAAATTAATCTTAAAGAAACATTTCTTATTTAGCAAAATAAAAACAGGAACGTAAACATGCGCATGCATACATATTTATAACGAACTAACATTTTATAAATGGAAGACTTTGGTAACGTAAATTTAAACCTAATGCTAAAAACAATAAATTGGTAATAGACACAACTACTTAATTGTATTTTAAATTACCCATGCAAATGTATTTGATTTCAGTATATTCGTCTATACCATAATGGGAGCCTTCCCTTCCAATCCCAGATTCCTTGACTCCACCAAATGGAGCCTCCGCAGCAGATATAATACCTTCATTAATGCCGACCATACCAACTTCAAGACGCTTTGCAACGCGGAATATTTGCTGAACATTATCACTATAAAAATAACCTGCCAAGCCTCGTCGGCTGTCGTTGGCTTTTGACAGCGCTTCCTCTTCTGTTTTAAATTTAATAATCGAAACGATCGGACCAAACACTTCTTCTGTGTATATTTTAGCAGTTGGAGGTATATTTGTTACAATTGTAGGAGAATAAAATAGATCACCAAACTCTTTTAACGGTTTGCCACCACAAAGAATTTCAGCATTCTTATTGCGGGCATCATTAACAAAAGCGGAGACTTTTTTGAACTGCATTTCATTAACCAAAGGCCCAACTTGGGTAGAGTCTTCTTCACCAGGACCTATTGTTAAAGCCTCCACTCTTTTTTTAAGAGCTGCAACAAATTTGTCATAGATACCCTCTTGTATAAAAAAACGATTAGATGATACACAAGTTTGTCCGCAATTACGGAATTTGGAAGCCATAGCCCCATCCACCGCCTTCTCTAAATTAGCCGTATCGAAAACAATGAATGGGGCATTTCCTCCCAATTCCAAAGAAACACGTTTGATACTATCAGCGCACTGCCGAAACAATATTCTGCCAACTTCTGTTGATCCTGTGAAAGATATTCCCTGTATATCGGGGCTTTTACAAAATAATTCTCCAATAGGGGCAGCTTTGTTTGAAGTTATAACATTAATAACGCCCTGAGGTATACCAGCTTCTTCAGCTAGTTTAGCTGCAGCCAAAGCAGTCAACGGAGTATCTTCTGCGGGCTTTATAACAACTGTACATCCTGATAATTAAAAACATTTAAATAGTTTCAATTCTAGTTATTTGGTTAATGTGGATGAAAACGAAATGGTTACCAGCCGCGAAAGCAGCTCCAGCTTTTCGAGTTATCATAGCCAATGGAAAATTCCAAGGTGTTATTAAAGCAGCTACTCCAAGTGGTTGTTTCATAACAATCAATTCACGATTAGGAACGGGTGTTGGAATAATTTCACCATAGATACGTCTCGCCTCCTCCGCAAACCACTCTATAAATGCGTTTCCATACATAACTTCTCCTTTCGATTCAGTAATAGGTTTGCCCGATTCGGCTGTCATGATTTCGGCAATTTCCTGTGTATGTCTCTCAATAAGATGATACCAGTTCTGTTTGGATTATGAAACGTTAAATGTAACTACATTGATTTACAATTATATATTTATTACCTTTAATAACTGGGACCTTTGTTTACCAGTCAATGACGACCATTCCTCTGAATAGAACGCTTTACGGGCGGCTGCGATTGCCATCTGAGCGTCCTTTTCATTCATATTGGGTACGGTGCCAATTACTTTTCCACTGGCTGGATTTTTAACTTCAAAAGTGTCCCCACTAATGGCGGACAACCAATTTCCATCAACTAAAGCTTTCGAACATAAAAGCGATGATGTTGAACGATTTACTTGCCACAAATGTATTTGCTTGGAAACACACAAAACACTTCTTCTTAACATTATGGATTATTCAATTGTGGATTTTTCTATTCGGTATAAGTATTTTTGGCAATTGAAAAAAAGACTGGACTTATAGCTCAAATCGCTTAATTCGTAAATTGTCCTTTTGTTGAATACAACACTTGTTTTCTGAACTTTTCAGTATGTGTAGTTAATTGTTACCAGGGAAACCAGAAATATGCTCTAAAAAAGTGTTTTATGCGCATTCAATATGCACTAAAAACTTGAAAATATGCACTAAAAATTAAAAAAATATGCTCCTAAAAATAAAGTAAATTGATGTATTTGTTAATGAAAATATATTTTTAATTCAATATTTGCATATAAAATAAGACAAAAATAAAATAAACAAAAAAAGCAAACAATCAGCCTTATCATGAATTCCACATGTGAAAATTTCCGAATGAAATATTTCGTTCACATGGATTTTAATTTCGAATCTTCAATTCGAATAAAATTAAAAGCTTACATATTTCCACTTTCTCCAACATACAAATCTTTGTGAATGATTTAATTCATAAATTGTCAATATATTTCGCAATCTTATGAAGTTTTTTGACACCAACTGTTCACACGTTCGGAAATTTCCATGTGAAATTTTACTCATGATAAGCCTGAATAAAATTATTAATAAAGAATAACTGCTGTATTAAGAACAACAATTTGGGTTTGAAGTGCACTTTAAGACAAAATTGCTTTACAAATTTTGACTAAAGCAAATACCTACCTAACTCTACGTCTCCACCTGACATGAAACTTTGCTGTAACTTGAAGTTATAACTGACTTGTTAAAACAAATGCACAAACAGTAATGTTATAACTTGAAAAAAGCATTAACTTGAGCAGTCTACACTTAACATTAACTTGAAGTTAATGTTAAAGTTAGTCATTTTATGTTAGGTGGAGACAACGAGTATTAAAAATTATGTTTTTTGGGATACACTCGTAAAAATTTAATTTCAATTTCGAAAGAGATCACAACATCAGAATTAAAGTTTTTAAACTGTATATTGGATAAATTAGGCAAGATTTTTATTTTTAATATTTTTTTTTTTGCAATAACCAAAAATATATTGACCTAGATTTTTACATAAAAACCGTTGCCTGTCACATCGAAATAAACTTTATACATTGACGATGTTCCTTCAACGTCCGAGCCAAATTTTTATTGAAATTAAATTCCGTAATAACTGCGTAATATGTAAGAAATATGTATACAACATGGAAAATGTAGATGGCGAAAAATACAAATTTCGACAAAGACGTAAGCTTGTAAGCATATTAAAATAAAAAATTCGGAACAAATCTGCTTTAGTGAAGCTGCTCCCAATTTAAAAAAAAATTATCTTAGATGATAGAAAATTTAATTCTAAGAAAAAACTGTTATGTCCGAAAATCCCCGGAAAGGCAATTTACGGGGTTACGGACATCCAAAGTTTTTGATGGCTTTTGGCATTTTCGTGCTAAGTTTCTGATTTAGTATAACAATATGGGTATCAAATGAAAGATTAATAAAATTATGACACGGTCAACAAATTTTCAAATAAGACCAAATAGTATTTTTCGTATTTTTGTTCACTTTTTAAAGTTAAAGGAAAATATTTACTGCCGGGCTTAAAGATTTTCTCCTCTATGATATTTCCCTATATGGCGAGTAATAGTAAAGATTTCCTGCATAGCCGGCATTCGGCCGGGCTTAAAAATTTTCTCCTCTATGATATTTCCCTATATGGCGCGTAATAGTAAAGATTTCCAGCATAGCCGGCCTTTGGCCGGCCTTAAAGATTTACTCCTCTATGATATTTCCCTATATGGCGTGAAATAGTAAAGATTTCCTGCATAGCCGGCCTTCGGCCGGGCTTAAAGATTTTCTTCTCTATGATATTTCCCTATATGGCGTGTAATAGTAAAGATTTCCTGCATAGCCGGCCTTCGGCCGGGCCTAAAGATTTTCTCCTCTATGATATTTCCCTATATGGCGTGTAATAGTAAAGATTTTCTCCTCTATAATATTTCCCTATTTGGCGTGTAAAAGTAAAGATATTCTGCATAGCCGGCCTTCGGCCGGGCTTAAAAATTTTCTCCTCTATGATATTTCCCTATATGGCGTTTAATAGTAAAGAAATTCTGCATAGCCGGCCTTCGGCCGGGCCTAAAGATTTTCTCCTCTATAATATTTCCCTATATGGCGTGTAATAGTAAAGATTTTCTGCACATATATGATTTCTATATATAATTTTGTTTATATTTTAATTTTAAAACAAAAGTAACATACCGACAGTACATTTAACTTCAAAACAAACATAACATAGGAAAAAAATACAACTTGATTTTCCTTAAAAATTTGTTTATCATGTTATAATTTTGAAAATCTTTCATATGATACCCATATTGTTATACTACATCAGAAACTTACCACGAAAATTCCAAAAGACATTAAAATTTTTGGAGGTCCGTAACTCCGTAAATATGCCTTTCCGGGAATTTTCGGATATAGCAGTTTTTTCTTATAATTAAATTTTCTATCACCTGAGATATTTTTTTTTAAATTTGGAGCAGCTTCACTAAAGTAGATTTAAGCCAAAAATTCTATAAAGTATTAATATATGATCCAAAAGCATAAATTATGCTCTAAAAACTAAAAAATATGCTAAAAATATATACATATATGCACTAACAAATCGATGCCAAAATTCATAAAAAGCTCTGAAACGGACAAATATTCTATCGCCGTAGTAATAAATTTCAATTATTTTGGCGTATTAATACGTTACACAAGAAAAAACATGCAATTGCATATTTGCGGTTTCCCTGATTGTTACACACATGCATACATACAAACATAAATACAAACATATTGTCGGTTGGTTATTGGTTTGCTGCAGACGAATTGTATATACATATAAATAAGGCTGTAAATACTCGTACCTATACAAAAAATTAAAAAAAAAGTTATATAGAACTTTGCAAAGAAAATCCTGAATGCCACTTCTATATACATACATATGTATGTATATGCATATGTATGTACATATGTGTGAAGTTATGTAATATATGGTAATTTTTTATGAACAATTTCATCCACCCTAATACATAAGTATGTACATACATCAGAGCTGCCCACAAAGAGAAAACCGCGAGAAATGTATAAGCGTCTGTGTATTAAATATTTTGTATCCATTTGTATAAAAAGCCGATTGATGTTCGGCACTCTGGCGCTTCATTGGGCAGCATGGGCATACATATATAACGATATGTAAGTATGAATGGAGATGTACATTTAAAAATAGATCTTGTACATGATTAAAAATAATTTGTATAAATGGGTACTGTATACATACATATGTACATACATATGTACTAGTGATGCACGAATATTCATATTCGTATTCGAATTGGTGAATATTCGGCCATTTTTATGCGATTACGAAGCATTCATCAAATTCAGGCGAATACTAATACGAGTGTTTTTCCAAAAAAATGAAATAAATAAATGCATCCTAAATATAAATTAAATGAATGCATCCTATATATAAGTAAATAAATCCTAAACTAAATTTAAATAAATGCATAAAAATATTCATTTGTATGAATCCATTAAATTTTTTATAGAAATTTGTGCTTTGTATCATTTTCAAATATTATTTACTGACGATCATTAAAATTTTGTGTAGTTTTTGTTAACTTTAAAGTACGCCAACAGGAAGTTGAAGTTCTTTTTCATAAAAATTTTTTAATATTTCATATTGCAATCGTAAATAGAGCCCTAATTTAATGCCTATAAATTTGACATGAAATATTCGTATTCGTATTCGCGAATATCGTTTCAAATATTCGTATTCGTATTCGCGAATATCATAAATTGACATTCGTTAAATCACTAATATGTACATACACACATATGTATGTAGTAGTGATGATACGAATGTCAAATTTTGATATTCGCGAATACGAATATTTGAAATAATATTCGCGAATACGAGTACGAATACTATATGTGTAATATATAGACATAAAATTTGGGGTTTTATTTACGTCTGGAAAATGAAATATGAAATAAATTCAGTGAAGTGCGACTTTGACCCGCGCACGAAGGGTTCCGTACGGATACTAGATATGTATGTAATTCAATACGAACTTTAGCCTATATAATAAATAGTTTTGGCTTTTTTTCGTTTATTCGGGTTTGAGCGTTTTTTAGTTTTATTATTTTTGGCGTTTTTTCGGTTTTTGGCGTTGGCTGAAGTAGTTAGCACGTTGACTACAAAACCGAAGATCCTGGGTGTTCAATCCCTGTATCCGACAGTCATTAAATAACAACACCACGCACGCTTTGAAACTGATACAAAACCCAGCAAATAATTTATATCCAGGTGAACTCATTTGCTGGGCTTTGTATCAGTTTCAAAGCCTACTAAGCTTATTTTTTTTTTGTAATTTTCAAAAGTATTATTATTTTATGAATTCTCATATAGTTTTTGAAAGTCTATGCATAAAGTAAGAGGTTTGTGACTGTTTAAAATTTGTGGTTAAAGTCTACTGATGATTTGGTACAAGCGCCAATGAAATACGTATATAGACATGCTAAACTACCAGCAAATAAATTTCAATTATTTTATGTACACTTTCTGACAATATGTCAAATAATAAATTTTCTTTAAAGTTCAATTAATGTTTTATTTTTCATTTAGTCTTGTTAATACTTTTATTGTTATCCAATGGATTTCTAATTGTATAAGGATGTAGAAAAATAAAATGAGTTCACCTGGATATAAATTATTTGCTGGGTTTTGTATCAGTTTCAAAGCCTACTAAGCTTATTTTTTATTTTGTGATTTTCAAAAGTATTATTATTTTATGAATTCTCATATAGTTTTTGGAAGTCTATGCATAAAGTAAGAGGTTTGTGACTGTTTAAAATTTGTGGTTAAGGTCTACTGATGATTTGGTTCAAGCGCCAATGAAATACGTATATAGACATGCTAAACTACCAGCAAATAAATTTCAATCATTTATTTTTTTTTTTTTGAAAAATTCGTATTCGCCTGAAAATGGCCGAATATTCGACAATTCGAATATGAATGCGAATATCGTAATATGTACATACTTGAAGATTTTTTCTGAAAACACATTTTTATTGCATATTTAAATGCTGCTAGTTCGTTTTTTGGAATATTTAGTTTCTAAAATTTAGCTGTTTGAACTAGGTATAAAATATTGATGCATTTTTAAGTCCATCATTTTTTTGTATAACTTTATCCAATTAATTTAAAATTTTTTCACTTATTCTGCCCAGCGTGACCGTTTGACCGACTAAAGTGGCAATTTGCCACTTTTTCGACTGCCTTGCCACTTTTTGACCCCCTTTATTTAGGGTGAGTTATATGAAAATACATTAAAAATAAAAAGTTTAGTGCAGTTTTCTCGTTTTTTTTAATTTTGCCCCTTTTTTTTGATAAATCCTCTATTTGGTGCCACTTTTTGAAAAATGTCATCGGTCACCCTGATTCTGCCTTTCAGAGCACAATTTTTTTAACGCATCTTGAATTAATTCAACTTGAGCTGTTAAGCTATCAAAACCATATAATTGGGCTATAGTTTCAACACGAAAGCTATACTCAAATATCAATCCAGTGCTTAAGTTTTTTTTTTACTTTAAAATTTGTTTAACTTTGTTGATATAAATATAGTATTTGACAGCCTTCAACCACGCTCCCCATCTAGTTACTATAAGCTGTGAAGGAATTCATATCCCTAAATATTTTTCTTTAAAGGCTGCAACACGCACTTGAAATTAATTATCCACATGAAACTAATACGGAACCGGTAAAGAGTGCCCAAAACAATTACACAAATAGTAACAACTATATAGCATAATGGTGCTGCCACTGCGGATGTTTTATATTTTGTTAGTGCAGTTTTTGGGAATATGGTTAGTATCTTTGCTTAAAATTATTGACTTGGATAAGTATTTCGTAGCAGTGATAGCTGAAGGTGGCTCTGTTAACTAATATCATAAATGCGAAAATATGTTTAGTGTTTGTTTGTTGCGCTTTAACGGCTACACCACGGAACCGATTTTGATGAAATTTAGAACATAGATAGATCGAGTCTAGGTCGACACATATGATAAATGTATGTTTTTCAAAAACTAGGAGCACGAAGAGGCGTAGGGGCAAATTTTCGCCTCTCAGATGATGAGAAATGATGATGAAATTTATAATATATATATATATACATAGGCTATAATTTTTTTTAAATGAGACCACGAGGAGTGGCAGGGTGAAATTTCTTCCCCTTTGAAACTATCTATCCTATTTTGATGAAATTCAAACAATAGATAGATCCGAGTATAGGAAAGCACATGGATATACACTTTTTCAAAAATAGGAGCACGAGGAAGGGTAGGGAGTAATTTCTGCCTCTTTGAAATTCAAAACGTACATAGATCCGAGTAATTTCTAAGGTACACCACGCTGTGTCACTTGTTGCGTTAAAAAATCAAAACGAAAACCTACCGGATATTGACTCGAACCTGTGTTGAAAATTTCAGCTTCACAGCGTTAGGAACAAATACGCACTACGATTTTATATAAATATGTATGTATATACATAGATAGGCAATATATATACATATAGGCAGTCGTAAAGCAGCTCTGGGTTGAGGAACATCTCTCGCGTCATCGTAATTATTTCTTAAGTGCGGTTAGGCTTGTGTATGTTGTTTGGCCTTCGAGAGTTTTTCGTCTCGCTCGCACTGGTTGACTGATCTGCCACGGATAACCGTATAATCTTGCGGTTTTTTGTGGAATTTCTTTAATAACCACATTGCTACTTCCTATGTGAAGGCATAGGTCGTGTACAGTCAGTCACAAAACCTTTAAAAATACTGTTAATACCATCTTGGGCATATGGTCTAGTTACTCCGCCCATATTTGTGCAACACCATATTATGCAAATTTACTTTGTATAATATGTATAATAAATAAATAAATAAATATACATATAGGCAAAAATATATAGCAAGGCAAACCATTATTTTGCATAATAAAAATATATGACTATTTTTGCTCCATATATGGCAAAATATACGCTTAGGATGATAAATTTTTGTGACATACGACGAAATCCATGCCGAATATCAGGAAAGTTATGAGGATTAAAAAACTGATAATAGCATTACTCATGTTTTAGACTAGGCCGTTTTTCTTGAAGCAAGTCTGAGTTTATGAGAGAGAGAGAGGAAAGAAGAAAGAAGAGGGGTACTGACTTGCTTGTACAGAAAAGTTACTTTAATTCTCCTTTGTTATTTCATTCGCAGCATTAAAACAATAGGAAGATTGAATAAGAAACCGTCTGAGTGTAAACAAACGAGCAGTTTTAAAAGAGAATTGAAGATAATTGCTTCAAGAAAAACTGCCAAGTCTAAAACATGACTTAGTAGCAAGTTTGCGATGAAATTTATTCATTACATATTCACAATGATTATATTTTTTCCTTCTTAAAATTATGTAAGTTTATGATAGAAATTAGTATTTTGCTGTACATATTTTGTAGTAACTCTTGCAAATTATACTTAATGTTTCAAACTTATTAGTCGGGCCGTAGATGTCTGTAGATCCTAAATTAAATATTCGTATTCGCCTCATATGTTTGTACCCGCGAATATCAAAAAATTGGGATTCGTTGCACTAGTATGTACATTCCAGTAAATATGCATATATGTACATATGTACATACATACATAGTATGTACATATAATTAAGTATATATAAGTATGAATGCGTTGCCCGTACATATTATTGGCCACTCGTGTTATGATTTATTTTGTACATTTCTTTAAACCTGCTTTTTCAGTCTGCAAGTTGCAATTTTATTTCAAGATTGAGCTCAAATCAAGCATTTTACAGATTCATGTTTTCAAACGACTTTAGTTGAGTTAAGTGCATTGATCTGAGCGTACATATTTATTTACAATATACTTAAGTACATAAGTATAAATACGGTGGGTACGTGCTTTCAACAAAATTTTCATATAAAGTGGTAGGTATAAAATTTACATCAGAAATTCAATTGATATCCAGAGGTATGTACATACATACATACATACTTATGTACGTAATCATAATTATATATAATTATGTATGTATGTACTTATCTATCTAAATATTCTTTTTTTTTTAAAGTTCTTACAAATTTGAAGTAATTTGTTAAATTAATATCTAATTATAAAAAGTATCACCCGAATTCATAAAAAAATAAAATGTACCTATTTGAAATCCATTTTAAAAAAATGTGTGAAAAATTTGAAATAATATCCATTTGAAACTAATTTAAAATTTTATGAATATGGAGGTATGTATCTGTATGTATGTACATCTGGGCAATATTAAAAAAAATTGATTTACGAAAACTTTACAGGCCACATTCTGCATGGAAAGTTGTTTGTTAAAGTTTAAAATAAAAATATTTATATGAATGGTAGGTCTTATTAATAATACTTAACTTAATTAAATTACTTGTGTACAAATACATATGCATGTATATATGTATTATAAAGAGTTCAAGGAGATAGTACATAGTATGTAAAGGGTCCGCCATCTAACGTTTTTTTCAACTAGTGATTATTTCGTGAATGGTAACACTTAGCTCATGTCTGATTTAACAGATAATTAGTTTTATTCTTCCGCCGAACGAGCCAACTGACCATCCAATGCGTTTTCGCTTCGCAAAGTGGGCCTGCGATCGACTTACAGAAGATGCCGATTTTGCCAAAAAATTATCTTTTCAGATGAAGCTCATTTTGTTCTTGGCGGGTATGTAAACAAGCAAAATGGTCGCATTTGGGGCACAGAAAAACCGCACGCATACATTGAAAAGCCGACGCACTGTTTGCTGCGGATTTTGGTCCAGAGGCATAATTGGGCCATTTTCTTTTTTCGAAAATGAGCAAGGAATGGCCGTTGCAGTCAATGGCGATCGTTATCGGGCCATGTTGAAAGAATTTTTGTTCACAAAAATTGAAGAGGAGGATATTGGCAACATTTGGTTTGAACAGGACGGCGCTACGTGCCACACAGCCGAAGCTTCAGTAGTTTTTTTATAGCATTTTCAAAAAAAAAAGTTATCTGGTGGACCCTTTATATATGTACACGCATTCGTACATATGGATTTATGTACATACTAGAGGCCTGCGTAAACAGTCTTGAAATGTAAAAACGTCATGATTTTTAAATATATTCACATCGCATGTATTATACTAAACCAATAATAAATGCTGTCGTACTATAAGCGAAGCACGATGGATGTATTGGTGTATGTGTATATTAGTTGTAACAAGCGATGTCGCACGACAGCTTGTTTGTAACAAACACTCAAAAGAAGTACTGTTGATTAGTGTATGCTTGTTATTTTTCATATTGTACGTTTGGGTGTGTGTGTAATATGTAGATGCCCTGAAGGAAATGCCGATGGTGAAAATGTACTGATTCGCTTTTGACTTTGTTACCAGTACTACTCTACAATTATTCCCCATACAATACTTTATGCTATAGACATTAACATGTGCTTGTCATTGAAAATCTACTAGTAACACTAAAACAATTGACTAGGTAGTGAATTCATAGTTCTTATGGGAACATGGAGACATACCAACCAGACATTTACTGGTACATTTCTATACCTTACGTACATACAAGTTGTTGCAAAATACGCCACATCTGTTTTCTCTATTTGTTTTATACTGACGAATAGAAGAGAAATTGTAGACAATGTAACTACTGCTATAATTTTAGTGTTGACATAGCGACACTTGGCCCCAGCCTGACTGCAGGGTGGTAAGCTATTATGTGATTAACTGCATACAACTAATGTTAATGCATGTGTGTGCCTTTGCATGCGCGCAGAAAAATAAAAATCATACTCACATACATGCATGATGTTTGTACACGCGCTCATGCGTAGAAAGAAGCAAGTATCACAAATTCTTCCGTCACGAAGTGTTTTCTTCTTTACTCTTATACCTACAATACTCAAATAAATTTCTTGCAAACAGTGTTGTTAACGTTTGTTTTATAAGTTTTCGCATTTGAAAAATCCCTCATGTCTTAAAAGTTCTTATAAGATATCTTGTGCAGGAGACTAGTACATATGTACATACATCCATTACGTATGTATGCTTTACTAATTCTACTTAAATTATAACATTTGATACTACTGAATTTATTAAGTAAACAATTGAATGTTAATTTTTTTTTTGTATGTAGGTATGTACATATATATGTATGTAGTATTTCCATAATTATATTTTTGTATATGTACGTACATATATGCTTTGTATACTATTTTATAACACTTAAAAGCATGTCTTTAAGTTTATAGTTTCCTCATAAATAAATTGAATTCCATATTCGTAATTGTAAGTATAGATACACATATGAATGTGTGTTGATACATATGAAAGTTTGTATTTTAAGGTCGTTTTTAACGCAAAGCTTATGTATGTGTTTATGCACATTTTAACCGACTGCAAATAAGGACGGGTTCTCGATTCTCCTGATTTTTATTTTGTTTAAATTTCCCATTTCTTATAACAGAAAGTTTGTGTGTTTTCAGTGCTGCCCAATCACACTCTCATATACATCTGGTATTTTAGAAACATCATCCCCAAAGTGACGAATATAAAACAAAAAGAAAAATGAAAAATTTGCTAAAAAGAAACAGTCGAAAAGTGAATGTGAACGATTGTGGAACCTTAGAGTGCTCCGAAAATCAGCAGAAGAAAGAGGCAGAGATTTATAAGCCCATATCAGAAGATACAGAAAATCCTAAAGGCCAGAGCGACAAATTAGCAGGTGACAAAAAAGGTAAGAACAAATATGATAGTTGTAGAAAATTTCCAATTACAGAAAGTAAATACCTATTGCAATTCTGGTCAAGGACGTGAGAACAATTTCAAGAACTGCATGATGTATAAGCTATGTATATGCTTACATACATACATACGTATGCACTTGTGATTTTTGCTCTACCTGTTTTTGTAACTTTATTTGGAACAATTTGTTAAATTTCTTATATCGTTGGGCGTATTAAAATTCAAAAATAAAGTATTTTTGCTAATATAGGAAATCATTTAATTGAGGAGTACATATGTATGTATGAACATGTGTACGTATGTATGTATGTATGTACTTACTAGGTATCCAGAGGAGTATGTATACTAAAATTTTAGTAAGTATTGCGTCAGCAAAGTTTTTATCCATTCAAAATATAAAATTGAATTTATTACATATAACACATGGGTGTGTATACTGCATTGTACATATCGCTCATTTACTTCAATAGTGCCACAACTCAAAAAAACAGTTTTGCAGAAAACGCGTTTTAAGTTTTCAATTTGCATACAACTCAACGAAGACATGAAAAAATATTCTTCTCTCAGGTGATGATACAAGCTATTTATATGAAATGTTTACACAATATAAAACACGAAATTACTGTTAATACCATCTTGGGCATATGGTCTAGTTACTCCGCCCATAAATAAATAAATAAAACCCGAAATGCTGCATTATTCTGCATTATTAACTCAAAAATTTAATTTTTTGAGTTATGACACTATTGAAGTAAATGAGCGATGTATATGTACACATGTACATATGTACATATGTATCTAAGAATATATGTACATATGTACGTATAACAATGGATTGACCACGATTCAATTTTATTTCATGAATTATCTATTTCTATGTATGAATGTAATAGTGGTTACATACATGTTCAGTAGTTTCGCTTAATTGCTCTCCGCTTAATTGATTTACCCGTATAATTGCTCTAAAAAACATTGAATGAAAATTTTCCTTATAAAACACATTGAAAAATACCCGTTTAAATGAGTTCCGTTTAATTGCGTTACCCTCTTAATTGTCTCTTAAATAAAATTCTTCTTCCGAAATCTAAACAAAAGTTCCGGTTAATTGATGCTTGAAAATTTTCACAAATGGTTGGTAAAACTACATAAAAAGATGAGCCAACTCTTAAAATCATATAATTTTATTTACTTTTTTCATTGCATATGCATATGTACATACATACATACATACATATATAGATAATGCAGAGTGTTGTAACATGTTTCGGATAATTGATATCAATGCTTAATTAAACGGGTTTCCTTTTAATTGCGTTAATGAATCCATTAACAGAGTATCGGGTAAATGACTGTTAAGTTTAATTGCACCAAAACCCTCGCATTTTTAGAAAATCATTTTTAAGCGGAAATTACTGTACATGCATATGCATTTTCAAAATCCATACATAATACCCCTTATTGTGAATGGCGTCGTCGACATCACATCAAGGCGACAGTAAATATTTTCACTTGTCTACTCTTTATCGGCAACAATTGGCTCTTATTGACAATCTTTTACTAATCCCTAAGGCTTTGTAAATTAATCGAGGATGTTAATAGTAGTCAATTAATCCTTGTAGACAAAGAGTAGACAAGTGACAATTTTTACTGTCGTCTTACCTGAATGAACAAAGGTATAAATACATATGTACCCATTTAATTAAGCATCGGTTATTCACCCCAAATACTGAATCCAAGTTTTTTACACTCATTTTCACACAAAAATCTACGCTTAATCAACTTTCGTTTAATTACCCATTTTGGGTATTTAAATAGGAATATGTTACCCCAAAATTAAATTTCCCCTAAAATCTCATCGTAATTTCTTATATGCTCTATTCTCTCAAAAAATTTTATAGCGATAATACGGGATTTACACGATGACTTTTTCCACTGCATTTTTCTTGAATTCTCTTTTATGTTGCTACCCCTTTGATCACCTTTGTACCCCTTTTGTCAATAAACTCTAGAAAAGTCACGGTAAAAAGTTATAGTGTAAATCCCGTATAAGTTGTGTTGTACTGCGTGCGCCGTCCCTCAAAGTTGGCCTTCAATTTGTTTGCATATGACTATCTTTTTAAAAAACATTTTGCAAGAATATTATATATGGCAATATTTTAGCTCTTCAAGTCAACATTAGTATCAAAGAAATTTTTTGGTATATACCAAAATTATATTTATATGGAACTTACTTATATTAAGCATGTACAATAAGAGCTCTTATATCTAATAAATTATTTCATACATATATGTACTTATAATCAAAAGAAAACTAAACAAAAAAAATTAAATGGGCTTGAGGGCCACACTTGAGAAGCGGCCGTACCCCCTAAAACACAACTTATCGCTAGGATTTTTTTTTTTGTATTTTTTACGTCAAACAACCGATTTGGGGGGAGAGAATATAAGATATAAGATATCAAACTAACGATCACTGTAATGTACATATGTAATACGTAAGGTACGGTCAGACTTGGCAAAAATTTGCTTAAAAAACGGGTAATCACTAAATACCTACTACAAAAAAACTTTTTAATTCAGACACGTGTTTATCAAGTTAAACAGTTTCCAATAATTGTATTTTATGACATTGTCCTACAAAAATGCATTAAGTTTGGATGTACATATGTATTACGATTGTGGTTATTAATTTCACTACTGTTTAATTAAAAATTTAAGATAAGGCTACACGAATTTGCTTCTTATCTGTCATTCATTCATAAAAATTATTAATACAGAAGCGGATAACGTCGTAACTTTAAAAGAGGAATCCCCATTAGCTGATAACAAAATGGTGCAGGAAAAAGAAAACAATGTTAATGATGGTGCCGATGAGCAAATGTTGGGTGCCGAAGATAAAGAGAAATTGGCCAGCAAACGTGAAGAAGTCAAATTTATAAAAGGTGATCACCAAAATGGTGATGCTAAGATTGATATTGGTGCAGTAAATGGAAAGGTAAGAAACACCCATTTTACACACGGAAAGTTTACTTTGCAAGGTCTTAATTCAGCTGGTATGAAAGCTGTCTTTTTCTTAGCTGAATTAAGACTTTAAAAAAAATTTAAAATTTTTAATGAAAGTAAAATTATAGTAAGAACCATAAAAACTTTTATAAAATTCTTATGTGGGCATAGAATAAAAAGGAGGTTAGTAATAATCGCAAAAGGCGTTTAAGTAATCTATGCTTGTTTCTTCCACATCTTGATATTATTTTAAAATTGTTTCTCAATACAAATGAATAACTTTATTTTTATTTAGTTGAAGAAAGAAGTATTCAATGAACCTGTACCGCAATTTCGAAAAAAAAATCTTATTTTTTATTTTTCAATGAATTTTAGGTATACGCAATTTAAAACTGCCTTATTCATAAAATATAATATAAAAGATTCATAAAACCAATTTTGTGTGAAAAACTGTTTATAAACCTTTTTTAAATTAAAATATTTTTTATTAATGAGTGTTTAAATGCTTCGGCTACAAATTTTGTTTAGATTTATTTTGTAACCCCGACCAAAAACAAGAGTGTTATAAGTTTGTAGTGTGTGTCTGTGTATCTGTGTGTATGTACAAGTACACGTTCAGACCGAAACGGCTGAACCGATTTTAAATTAGTTTTTTATTTTTGAAAGGTGACTTGATCGAGTGTTCAGCCGTTTAGAAGATATAACATCTTTTCTGAAAAAATCGGAGGTTTTTAAAATTTTTAATTTTGTTTATTTAGGATAATTCTTTAATTTATTTCTGAGATTATTATTGAATTGATTTTGATAATAATTTTGTTAAAATGAAATTAATATATTTGTCATCATTTAAAATTATTTAATGTGATACTTTTGTAATGTTTCATATGAAACCAATTCAGGCTTTTACCGGCATGACTAAGGAGGAGCTAATGAAATATGCTAATGATCCTTTCTGGGTACGCCTTCGTTGGATATTCTTCATAGCATTTTGGTTGGTTTGGTTGGGAATGCTTGTTGCAGCAATTTTGATTATCGTTGATGCACCAAAATGTGCCGCTCCTGAGCCATTGCCGTGGTATAAACGTGGTATTTTAGCCAAATTGCCCAATTTTGATGTGAACAAAGAAAATATTGCAGCAGCTACTGATATGAAAGCTAATGGTGTTATATATGAGCTACCGGGAGAACTCACTTATAACATACGTGAACCAGAAGTGGAAGACAAAATCAAGAATATCGTCAGTCATTATAAAAATAGCAATATTCATGTTGTTTTGGATGTAACAGCCAATTATGTGCCGAAAACGTCTAGACTTATGAAACAAGCATTAGACGACGAAAATAAGCGCTCAGCATTTGTTTGGAGTGAAAAGGTGGAAGTGCCTAATAATTGGTTGTCCTTAGTAAATGGTTCCGCTTGGGCTGAAGTAATTCCGGGCAATTATGTCCTTTCGCAATTCGGTGATGGACTTTACGATTTACATATGAATGATAGTATTGTAAAGCATGAATTGAGTGAGATGCTTAAGCACGCCATTAGCTTAGGTGTTCGTGGTATTCGTTTAAAAAATACAAAGTTCTTTATAGTATATAAGAACTTTAAGAACGAAATTCCAGCTGAAACTACTAATTATGATCTAACACAATATGGATTTTGGACTCATAGTCAAACAACTTTCCAAGAAGGATTGGGAGAGCTTCTCTACGCATATCGTGCAGTGGTTAAAAATCAATCCGCTGAAGCATTTCTTTCCGTGGCCGATGATATAATACGACCACAAATTTACAAGAGTAATAAGGGAGAGTTCGGTATCGATATTCCCATGTACGGAGATTTCGTTAAAAAATTAGCAACACCAAAAGACAAAAATCTTAGCACTGAATTAAAAAATGTTTTGCAAGGTGTTGATAATAGCTGGCTGCAATGGAATTTAGCTGATGTGAGCAGTGTTACACCTGTTAGTCCATTTGCAATGTATTTGTTCATATCGTTATTGCCCGGCACACCTGTACTTCCAGTGGAACACACAGATTACGGCAACATCACTAATAAAGTTTACGAGCAATTAGAACAATTGCGTTTGTCACCATCCTACATGCACGGTGACTTTGAAATGTTGCCACTTGATCCTTTAGTGGCTTACACCAGGTAAATTTTCTTTCTATTAGATTGTATGACACATGTATACATATGTAGATAAAACTCATAACTTTCATTCGTTTAAACTACTGCTAACACACCTTTTTAATACACACATAACTAACTGGCTAATGGTTGAATATTTAGGCAAAGGTAAGAGATCATTTTCGAAACTTTTCTTTCATACTTAATTGCACTAACCTGCGTGTTATTCTAATAAATTTCATTAACATTTACTAATCTAGTATATTTTAAACCCGTTTCTTACTCTGAACAGGATAAAGTCGGGCAACCCCGGTTTTTTGGTGGTTTTCAATCCTACAGAACTTAATCAATCCCTTAACTTGGGAAATGGAAGTTTTCCGGAATCGATGAACATTAAATTTATCAGTAATGTCTTCAATGGAACCAAAACGTAAGCATTTGAGTTGGTCTTACACATGTTATGCTATATTTTTAATTCTTTATTTCAGCGGTCAGATATTAATTTCCGATGTGGAAATTTCGCCATTGTCAACAATTGTGTTTTCTTATGTTCCCGTAAAGTCGGACTAAAATGGAAAATAAATGAATTTCAATTTTAATGAGTTTATATAAAATTATTGCATTGAAAAAATATATATAGACATAGATTAACTAAAATTCTTGCATGCATATTCTGCTTAATAATAAATGCTTTCGAAATTAATTTGCAGTTTGCATGAATGTACTATTTCTTTCGAGATTTATGTGTCACTCTGTCAGTGTGTGCACAATGCAAACTTGGGCAATCCCAATGATATGTGCGTGCGTCCACCATCCTTTAGCTTTTGAATGGAAAAATGCTGTAACCATAGCTGAGGATATTATAATAGCTGTACCTAATATACATAGGCATTTGTTTTCAAGTTTGCTGCTTATTTTTATAGACAAGAATTTTTGTTTAGAAACTATCACGGTATTATACCAAAGAAGTTATGTATTGCAGTGCCTTGTGTATTGCATTTTTATTGTAATAAATACATTTTACTTGTATATGCACAAAAAAAGTAAGGGGCTGCAAACAAAAAATTTGCGTTTGTATGTACCATGATACAATATTATATTATTGTATCATGATATGTACTTATTTTAAAAATATTTTTTTTTCTGCTTGTATTTAATTTTTTTGTGTTGTGGTTATCAACTTCGTTTTATATTCTATGTACATATACAAATAGTATGTGAATATTGAAAACTTTATTCTAGTGCCACCTCAATCAGCCTTTGACTCTGTTCTATCTCATTCTTCAGTAGTTTTGATTCGGTATCGGTTTCTAGTTTAAGGGATTCCAGTTTATTTTTAGCTCCTTCGATTTCACTATGTACCATTTCCAGGCACTTCAAATCCTCAATGAACTGTTCGAACATTCTCCACCAATCTTCTGTCGAATGAGCATCCAAATCTGCCGGTTTGTTATTGCAAGTACGGTCTATATCAACTTGAAATGTTTCAATGTCAGACATCATTTCTTCTAATGAAGGTGCAGTTGGAGAAGTAATGTTTTTATTGTTTTTAGGTTTCTTGAACATATTTTTTCACTTTATAATTTTTTGTAATAAATGTTACAACAGAATGCAAACAAAAGCAATCACGAACAGAGAACGAAGCCGACGGAAAAAAGTCGGTGGCGGCGGCTGAGCAAAAAATGAACCGGCGGCGGCTAAGAATCGGCTAGTCACATTGTATCAGATATGTCCGATGAATTTTTCTTTCAAGGGTTTTTTATATTCTTTTAAGGTATGCTCACGAATTATATTCACCTTAACTTATTTTTACGCATTTTATATGTTTGACACATCTTAGAATGACGCGTGTAATATATACCGGAATGGTCTAGAATTGCTATGAAACACTGATACTAGCTTAGTACATTAAGCACTAGTTTTTTGGCTTTTTAAATATTAAAGTTGTATATCATAGCCGGCCAAGGTGGCCCCAGAGTACAGAACTTCAGTCGGCTTTCTGTAGAAATGAATACACATACACGAAAAAACTGCTGTATAGTGGAATTTTATGAAGTCGGAAAATAGTCGGCTCAATTTTCAGCCGAAAGCAGCCGCTTGGACCGGCGGCGGCTTAGATTCCTGCAAATAAATATGCTGCGGCTTAGCCGCGGCTGAAAACCGGTCGGCTTCGTTCTCTGATCACGAATTACTGTGCCACCTAACTTTTTAGGATTTGTGCGTAGGGCTGCCAGATAAAGTGATCGAAAAATCATTGGAATCCCGATAACAAGGCACATTTACTACATTTGATATGCCTTGCCCGATAATATATATAAAAAATTGTCATTTCATAGCGCTGATTTACACGGGCATAATTGTGCTGGTATTACATGCAAGTTTGCCGGTAACAGAGGCAAATAGTATTTCGTATAAAATATTTGCGAAATAAATTCGCAAAAGTAGTACTCTGTTCTTGTTGTGAAAAACACGTAAAATCATGTCTTTTCATGCAAAATTAGTCTGGCATCATTTTAGTTTAGCTGCGAAACAACATGAGCAGTGCTTTTTTCGCACGGAATTTTGACAATGTTGCATACTTTCAAGCAGTCAAAGCGAGAAATTTATAAAAAAAACCGCGAGTTGGGCTACATTTGGTACATGTCAAATTTTTCATGCGAAGTTACCAATGGTGCTGAAAATTTTTCACAACTTTGAACAGAGTACCAGCCTTTATTTGCAAATAGTGCGCTATTTATGTATGTATATATTATCAACGAAAATTTCGCGAAAATGTCCGACTGTCTTGTATATTGCATGCTTACATTTTATAATACAGAGTATTCCACTAAGTTTGGTTTGAAAAAAAGAACCAGATAGTATCGAAAAAATTAATTTACTGCCTGATTTATGAATATATAAGAAATATATATTAAATTCGCTCTTAAATTTTCACTTACACGAGTAAGCCCTTGTAAAGAAAAATCATCCAATCACCATTTTGCAATTTTCGGCACCAAAAATCGTCAAATCTGGCAGCCGTGTTTGTGCATGAGTTATTTATTACAATCTATATTACCAAAATTGCGATATTTTAGTATTTTTGTGCATCTGGAGGAGCATTCTTCATATAATAAGGAATTAACATTGTATTTCCAAAAAAAAAACACAACATTAAGATATTGTTAAGTTTTCAAACATGTGCAGGGATATTTTAATCCTGCCACCTTTTTGTAAGTGCAAAGCATGCACCCCTGCGTAATCGGTTTTTGCCGCCTTCTATATTTTTGGCAAACTGCACTGCACTTGGTTGCGTCGGTGTTAAATTGTGTTAAAAACTATTTGTGGTATAAAAATATTTTAATTTCGTTAAAAATGGCAACCTCTAGTGCTAGGAATTTGACTTATCAACAACGTAATATAGAAAATGCTTCGCGGTCAAAGAACCCCTTTGAATCACTTCCAGACGTTCTGTGCTTCAAATCCAATAAGGCAGAATTCTTGCTCTATAGTCGGAACAAAATAGATATGGATGGAAAAACTTTGAAATGGGCGTTTAAATTAGCGGAGAGCAATGTTTCATCATTTTATAAAGAGCTAAGCATGGGTTGGCAGCCGAAAGTTAAACAAAGTGATTTGAACAAATCCTGGGCAAGGTATTTGGTTGCAGTGGATATCAACAAAACACCTGTGGCATACTCAATGTTTCGGTTCGATATGGACTATGGCTATGGCGTATTATACTGGTGTGTTAATATCTTTATTCAATAATAACTATGTGTATGCTAATTTTTCTTTCTACAGTTATGAAATACAAATTGAGCCCACTGCACAAGGACAAGGTTTAGGTAAACACATCATGCTGGCCTTAGAAAAGTGTGCAAAGCACTGGAAAATGGAGAAAGTTGTGTTAACAGTACTTATTAATAACGAAAATGCGAAAGCATTTTTTAAGGCTATTGGCTATGTATTAGACGACTCATCTCCAGATATACTAGAAAAAGCCGATTATGAAATCTTGAGCAAGCGCATTAATCAAAAATAATTTAAGCTAACATTAAAACCACTCTGTCATGCCAGCAAGCAAAAAAGATACATTTACAATATTTTATTTCTTACTAAAACAAAATAACAAACAAAAATTCAAAGAAAACGTTTATATTGCTGTTCCATATACTTGGCCATTCTTATGTCCTTCGCACTCAAACCACCTACATCGTGCGTAGACATTGTTACTTGCACTTTATTGTAGACATTGAACCATTCAGGATGATGATTAATTTTTTCGGCTAATAATGCAGCACCGGACATGAAACTAAAGGCTTGATTGAAGTCTTCGAACAAATACTCTTTATAAATGGCATCTCTTCCATTAACCATAGACCAGCCAACATCCAAAAGAGGTTGTAAAACTTCGGCACGTTCTTGTTCGGTAAGTTTAGTCTATAAAGAATTATAAAATTTTTAATTAGCAAACAATACTGATGCAATGAACTTCTTGTTCTCAACAAAAGTATCTTAAAATTATAAACTGGTTTTATAATTATGTATTTAATTTCGGTATTTGAGCATTTAAGTTAAAGTACTTTCACATTTTTAAACCTTATCTATATGAGAAATGACCTTAAGGTTAGCTTTAATACATTTTTGGTTGGTATGAAAATTAAAAAAAAAAAATTTGATTCACCAAGTGTTAAAAGAAGATACATATGAACGTACGTACGTATGTATGTATATGCACTTGACAATGTGTATCCAAATACTAACCATTTTTTTCTTCGCACTGGCTTGTAACTTTACTCCCGTCGAATTCAAGTGTCTACTTTTAGCAGTTTGTCCTATAAGTCTTGTATTCGCAATCAACTTCAATCTATTACTGTAACTTTATAAATACATGTATGAAAATGCTTTTAAAATCTTGTGTTAAAAGCTCTTTTATTTTGTCTCTCTTACTCGACCAAGCCAAACCGTGTTGAGTTGTTACCAACAGATGTGCTTAATTTCTGAGATGAGTTGCAAAAAATTCTTTGATTCTTGATTAATCCCATGTTGCAGGAGAAAAAAAATGAAATCCCTTTTTGCATTCTTGATTTATGGATTTCTGCTTAAATAAAAAAATGAATGAATTTGTTCAAGTTGGCAAATATTTATTTTCAGCTGACTTCAGTAGTTGCCCATACTAAAATAGAATTACAGGGTGACTATTGCAATTTCTAGGTACGCTGAGGAAAATTTTTCGTACTTATGCTAATTTTAGTGCACAGATATACTAAAAGCATGCTTTTAGGAGATATATTTCGTCACCTATAATCCAAAATTTCGTAATTACACTTTTCACTTTTTTTACAGGAAAAGCAAAAGAACATAAATTTAAGACTATTTATTGGTTAGGTGCCAAATTTCAGAATTATCATTAAAAAATCAATGCTAATTTGTTTTAATAAAAAAGTTATAAAATAGTAGTAGTTTTTTAGTAATGGCTCAACCGTAGTTGAACAGCTATTTAGTGAAACTGTTTTTCAATGTATTCTTTGTATTACTATAAAGGGGCCCATACACACGTACTGCTCATGCTCATGCGATAAGCATGTGTTGGTAAATTTTCAATTTTTGTTAATGTATTTGTCACACAGACAATGCAGTATGAAAAATCAAAATAGTTTTGATTTTGAAATGAACTCATACTGCTGACAGTTTTTCAAATTAACAAAAAATGAATTTATTCATTTTTTCTGGTATGTATTTTTTTTAAATTTGAAGTTTTACTGAAAAAAAGAAAGTAAAACAAACAAGGAAATAAAACAAACAAAAAACGTTTTTTCTTAATTTCTTGAATTCTACCAATAATTTTTTTTTGTTCTCAAGGGCATGTTTATTTTATACATTTTTATTTTAAATGATGATTGACAAGTTTCTGGTAAAATATCAATCACACACGTATACCAAGGGTTCATCGGCAGTAGCTGCAAGCAGTATGTGTGTATGGGCCCCTTAAAAGATGAAAAAAATTCATTTTCAAATTCCAAAAAAAAAAAAAAAAAAAAAATTATTTTACTTCAGAAATCAAAAAATAAAAATTTACAGTCAGTCACAAAACCTTTTAAAATACTGTTAATACCATCTTGGGCACATGGTCTAGTTACCCCGCCCATATTTGTGCAACACCATATTATGCAAATTTACTTTGTATAAAATGTATAATAAATAAATAAATAAATAAATAAAAATTTTAATTAATTAAGACATTTTCCAGAAGCCTTCAAATATTTCCTTGCGATTTTCTTTGGAAAACATAGCACAATGTCGCAATTGAATTTTCCCACATAATATTGATGTACACCTATCTTTAAAATAACTTGGTGATTTTTCAAAAATATTTCCTTTTGTTAGGCCTGTGTATTGTTTTCCTTTCATTCAGTTCATTTTATTTTACACTTTTTATTAATGTTTTCCACTTTGTTAGTAGAATCATATTTAATATTAGTACTACTATTTTATTATTTTTGTGGTAAGGAAAAAATATTCTCAAAGGGCTATTAGACAGGCATACTTGTCTGCAGACATGTACGATGGCATACCAAATCTCACTGTCTAATAGCATGTTTGTCGAGTACGTTAGACATGTATGTTGGTTTTCAAAAATTTTTGATTTTCTGATGGTTGTTGCATACCAACATACTCGTCTAAAGGCTCAGTTAAGGCTCAGTTAGCCGACTGTAATGTAATGTAACTGTAACGTAGAAAACAGCTGATCGATATTTTTATATGAAAAGTAGGTTACGTTACATTACATCTCTATAACCATTTTCATTGCTTTTCACATAACAAAATCGATCAGCTGTTTCTTACTGTTGCAGTTACATTACATTACAGTCGACTAACTGAGCCTTTAGCCGACTGTTATGTAAAGTAACTGTAAAGTAGAAAACTGCTGATCGATATTTTTATATGAAAGGTAGGTTACGTTACATTACATCTCTATAACCATTTTCATTACTTTTCACATAACAAAATCGATCAGCTGTTTCTTAAGGTAGAATTAGTAAAATCGTATCGTGATGTTGCGTGTCAGCTGACAAAAACCGTACGATATACAATGCATGTTACTAGTTATAAAGTATGTGGTGGTAGCACTGCTGACGTAGGAATCTGCAGAAAACAGATTTTTCTGTAGCGAATGTCAAAAACGCCGCATTTAATGCCAGACAAAAAAAAAATGTGCTGTGCAAACTGTTACATTTTTTATAACTTGTGCACAAAGTTGAACGATACGGCAAGCTGTAAAGTAAAATGATACGATTTTACTAATTCTACCTTTACTGTTGCAGTTACATTACATTACAGTCGGCTAACTGAAGGCTCAGTTAGCGGACTGTAATGTAATGTAACTGTAACGTAGAAAACAGCTGATTGATATTTTTATATGAAAAGTAGGTTACGTTACATTACATCTCTATAACCATTTTCATTACTTTTCACATAACAAAATCGATCAGCTGTTTCTTACTGTTGCAGTTACATTACATTACAGTCGACTAACTGAGCCTTGAGCCTTAATAGCGTGTCCGTCATATTTTTATATAAAAATTCAGTTCGCTTGTTGACGCTGCTGAGTGCGTATCGGAAATTTGTGAAAAAAAAATGTCTTTTGCTAATGTTATTTTCTGGGAGCAGTTCGTTGAGGAATATAAAAGATTGCCGAAATTGTGGTAAATAAAAATTAAGATCTGTAGCACAACAAAAAATTTAAAAATAATGGATATAATAAATTAAAAGTACTGAAGTATGCCGTCAGCGTTCGACAGTGTAATAGCAAATCTCAAAGTATGCCATCGTACATGTCTGCAGACAAGTATGTGTGTCTAATAGCCCTTTCAGCGTTGTAACTTGTGAAAATTTTAATTTAAAAAACAGCAACTGAACGTAAAATAAATGCCAACTTCGTTCAAAGTTATATTATCTTTTAAATTAAAGATGTAGCTACGGCTTTTTGTTTTTTACATTTGTTAAGAGTGTAGTTACGGCTTTTTGAGTTTAATGTATTTTGGTTAATCACATCATAACTAATCAATAAGTCTATTTTGAATTTTTTGGTTGTTACGGCCTTTTGGATTTTAGGTGACGATATGCATGTTGAAGCAGTGCTGTCCAACGAGAGTAATGTATTCTTGAAGCACTTTCGCCAGCCTTTTGCTGAAGTGACAGGTGGAGAGAATATAGGGTAGCCAGATATTGAGTTAGCAAAAAAAGTACACCAAAGGAAAAAAGCAGTATTTTTAAAATAAAAAAAGTACATATGTGTTTTTATTGAAAACGTCCTTAAATTCATTCAATAACGTAAAACTACATATTCTTTACTAAAGAACATAAATGAGATCGTAAATATTATTTACAACAAATTAATAACTTAAAATTAGTAATTTTTCTAATTGTGTTTAGAAAATAAACTTAATTTGAACAAGTTTATATTAATATTTATTTTGTTATTGTGAATGGCATTGTCGACGTCACATCAAGACGACAGTAAAAATTGTCACTTGTCTACTCTTTGTCAACAAAAATTGACTACTATTAACATACTCTATTTATTTACAAAGCTTTGGAGATTAGTAAGAGATTGTCAGTAAGATCCAATTGTTTCCAATAAAGATTAGATAAGTTACAATATTTAGTGCCGTCTAGATGTGACGTCGACGACGCCATTCGCAATAGGGGGTAATACTGACAGCATATTTCGCCAAGTTATTTAAATATCAATTCATATTTAAAAGTAATTTTTCCATACAAAAATTAATGAAAATCGACATTTAAATATGAATTGATATTTAAATACAGTTGGTGAAATTGGCCCTGAATATCATTTGTTTGTCGTGCATTTCGGTTTAGTTGCTTATATAATTATTAAATCATTATATTAAATTTTTTTAATGGTTCAAAAATTTTAAAAATATTTATCATTCTTTTGTATGTTGCAAAAAATTCCATTTTTCCCATTTTCAGTTTTTAAAAAGTTAAAAAACTCGGTAATTTAAAAAAGTCGTCACAACTGGCAATATTTTGATTCTCATATGAAATACATGGAAAAATATTTCGAGTTGTCGCCACATATTCGTTTACATTGGAAAAAATTCTAACAAGGCTCTTCAAACTATGTGATTCTTTCTGCACAAAAACAAAGTTTCTAAAGATGCTAAACAGAGCAAAAAAAGTACAAATAAAAGTACAAAAGGCAAAAAAAAGTACTTTAGCGTACTTTTTCAGGGGTTATGCAGACAACTGTACATTAACTAAAAAAAAGTACGCGTAGTGCTGAAAAAAGTACGTCTGGCTAGCCTAAGAGAATACGAGTATAAGATGAATTAATTTGTTTGTCCTTACAACTCTTGTGGGTTTTGTTCAGTGATGCCAACTTTTTGGCACTAAAAGCACATCGTAATTTAAAAAGAGCACTAAAAAGCGTAATTTTGAGATCTAAAAAGCGTAAAAAGGACTAACGTGATCAGCGAGTGAAGTTTAATAATGTTAAATCTTTTCTAAGCTATTCTCTATTTAATGAAATATATCAGACAAAAAGGTATGCTCTACACTGAAAAAATAAATACACCAAGTTTTTATTAAAGTAATTTTAAGGAATACACAAATTTCTTAAAAGCACTACTAAGTCCCAAATCACACTGTGCAAGTCTTATTGCTAAGCTGATTAGTTTCAGGGGGAGAGAGACGAGGGGAATAGCAACGTTTCTTTTCCCCCCGTCTCTCTATCCTATCCATGGTACATCCGTGTACCATGTGCCAAACAAAGCGTAACCAATAATTACTAATGAAAAACTTTTTGATTCAGACATGTATTTATTGATTCAAACAGTTGTCTATTAGTTATGTATGAAACTGTTTAACTTGATAAATATGTGTCTGAATCAAACAGTTTTCCATTAGTAATTAGTGGTTACGCTTTTTTTGGGCACATGGCACACATGTGTAAACTCAGCCTTAGTTTGGCACTAACGCTCAAAATTTGGCGTTTTGAGTCTTAAAAAGCACTGAAAATAGTGCCAAAAGCACCAAGTTGGCATAGCTGGATTTGTTAATTTTTATAGCATCTTTGCAGCGTCTCTGGTGTTAAGTAGGCGCACTATTTTTAAGCTATGTAGCCATTTCATTAGGTGTGTTTTTTTGCTCTACATTGAAATCTCGCTGAATCCCAATTTGCACGAAATGCGTTCCTGTACTTGAAAATTGGGTAAATGAGAGAGGTTTTGTGATAATAATGTTCTCCTTCTTCTTGCATGAAACAACACGTACATATTTTTCGTGCTAGTTTGGGCACACAGAAAATCAATCAGCTGTTTGAAAAATAAACAATAACAAAAAAAAAAAATACAATTTACTAAAAACTAAAAAAATGGAGAAATGTATGAAAAAACAACGGGAAAAAGAAGGAGTACGATGCCTTCTAAAAGGTCTCTGTGCTCCTTCATTTGGATGCAAAAGGCCTGCTCGCTCCATCCCATCTTCATATCTTTTTTACAAACGTTATCATTGCGAGATAGGCCTTTCGTTCTCACTTCTTTCGCATATATTCTACAAGGCCTTAAAATTAATGGATCTTAAAGCCCTTCCAGGAAATGGCTTTTAAAAGGCCTTCAAATAAAGGTCATATTGAAAGGAGTTCGGTTTAATAAAGGTTTTCAACTGCTGGGGACTGTGTCTTAAAACTTACCAGTGTTAAAATACAAGTAAAATATTCGTGAAAATATATTTTTAACCCCCGACTAAAAAAAGGGATAAGTTTGTAGTGTGTGTTTGTGTATCTGTGTGTCTGTACAAGTACACGTACGAAACCAAACGGCTGGACCGATTTTGATTTAGTTTTTTCTGTTTGAAAGGTTACTTAATCGAGAAGGTTCTTAGCTATGTTTTTATAAAATCGGTTCAGCCGCTTATAAGATATCACATCTTTTCTAGAAATATTCGGGGGTTTTTAAAATGTTTAATTTTTGTTATTTTATACATACATTTGTGCATTCATTCATTTATAAATAAATAAATAAGTAAAATATTGAACATACATTTTCTTTTCCTTCGCTTTTTCTATGTTAAACATGATTTCGAATGCCTTTTTGCATGCGAGTAAAAACACGAACGGTTGCATTCGAATGTATGCACGTTATCGAATACTATCATTAGAAATTTCAATATGTGTTATTCGAAACCCAATGCGAAAATCTCATAAGTTAAAAAACTCGCACATTCGAGTAATAACTCGCTCGCAATCGAATGCGGGAATTAGGCCCCTGTACGTAAACCGATAGTATCAGCTGTGGTGGTAGATAGTATCAGCTGGCAGTGCCAATTCGCTAGGTGCCATACTTTGAAAAGCGACTCTTGAAAAAAATAAATTAAATTTTCTGATCTTCAATACCATACCAATAATATTTCGTGCGTGTTGTGCAGTATCGTGTTGACGAAATTTTTCGCGTGTGTGTTTCGTACGTGTTGAGCGTACGAACGGTAAGAGCAAATTCAAAAATAATTTTTTTAAATTATTTAGAACTCCTTGACCTTTTAATCTACATTTATTATTTTTTTCATTTTTATAAAAATTTTAAAAGTCATTTACAAAATTAAGAACCAATTCATTCAAAACCCATAATATTTGCACACAAAAATAATGCTTGGACATTTTTCTTTTAAATTGTTTACTCAAAAGTGAAGAAAATCGTGTCTACCCAGCTAAAAAAATTATATATAGTCCATATATTTTTAATATATGAATGTATGTATATAACTATATATGAATATGTATGAATTCATGTATGGAAATGTATGGGATTATACATGAAGTAATATAAGGACTCATATATGAATCGTATTATAATTAATTATAAAGCTCTTCATATGTGGATCCATATATAGATATAAGATTTAATGTTATCACATGTTATCTCACATAAGATCGTTTTTGCAATCGAAAAAGCTTGGTATTTTATCACTGGTGAATTGGAAAAATTAGAAATTGGAAAAATTAGAAAATACATACGGTATGCAAAGTTTACATGCGTACCCTCAACGTTTAAAAAAGAAAAACTTTTGTTACAAAAAAAAAAAAAAAAACATTCTTGTGTGATTTGATACATTGTGGCCCCATTTAATATATTGTTACGTTTTTCTCTCTATAAAAACGCTTTTCCGTAGATAAGAAGATTTGCAAATGAATACAAGAGCCGAGTGTAGTAATTAGGGTTAAGAATGATACAAGTTTTATTTACAAATACACTTAGAGCCAATTTCACCAACTTATTTAAATATCAATTCATATTTAAAAGTCATTTTTCCATACAAAAATTAATGAAAATTGCCATTTAAATATCAATTGGCATTTAAATAGAGTTGGTAAAATTGGCCCTTAAACTAAATTATTCAAGAGCTTAAATATACTAATACAACTTAAACTACTAAATTACACAAAAATATTCACAACTGGTTACCACACGCACTCCTCGCTGTCGTTTACGCACGTGCCTTAGCTGGCTGCGCAAGTATTCACGTGGCACCTCTTTTTCTGTTGCTCGTCACTTACGAGACTCACTCTGCCGTCACTCACAGTTGATACACCAATACCTCTTTGTCTGCTGCTCGTCACACACGGCACTCACTCTGCCGACACTCACAGTTGATACACCAATAAAGACTCACTGGCTTTACTTACACCCTTACACACGTCTATTCGCTGCGCTGTTCCCTTTACTCCAGTCGACACGATAGACTCCACAATAATCTCAATTCCACGACAGACTTTGCTGTCACTATAGACTGTCCTATAGTTTCTCCTTTACTCAACTCAAGAGTAAAGCACAGACTGCTCTTAACTATCAAGTCACCACTGTATCGCAGACTATTATTAATTCACAACTTAATTATCAACTGACTAACGAGATCTTAACTTGACTACTTTCTGATTAGCACCACAAACATACAGAAGTGTCACGAGACGAAAGATACGGGTATTTTTCAGTTTGTCTCGTTTTCCCTCAAATTTTGTCGTCGGTTTTGTTTTGCTACGTCTTTCTAGTGCAATGCATTTTTATTAGCTGTGTTAATTGGTAAGTAGTAATACACTACAGTATCAAATACACTATGCTTTTCTCTTTCTTCCATGAATTTTAACAAAAACCTGATTGGAGCTTTTTTTACCTGTCACTTTCTTCACTTCTGTGTATTCTGTGTTAGCACTGCCCTGTTCTCGCACATGCTGCCACTTTTTATAGTACATGAATCGGTTCTCGAATGTTCGCCCGATATGTGGCGTGATTACATGTCTGTACTTAGTAATGGCATCTATGCATGATGCCATCTGTATTGTCAGCCCTCTAGCACAATCGGGAAAATTCATGGTGCTGCTTCTAGGGGTTTTTAGATAATTCGATTGGCCGTTATTTTTGAATTTCAAAGTAACGACTCTTATGTTGGCAATGCGGTGTGCTACTGGTAGTACAGGGTGATTGTTTATCTTTTGCTTTTCGTTTGAATTGGCATGTATGTATGTGTGTAAATATGTGAATCTTCTTAATAAGCAGACGCTTTTTGTTGTTGCTTTTGCTTGTTTACGTTTAATCAAGCTGCGTATGCTTATTTAGTTGTTTGCTACTATTCTAGATTATTCATTACATTGACCCTGTAGGAATATTCTCGCGTAACACTTACATTAACTCTGTTGGAATATTTTTGTGTAATGCTGCTTAACATTGTTGACGGCTATTTTCGTAACAATATCAAATAATCAAAAGGATAATCCAATCATTAATTTTATAGAAAATAAAATTCTGTAGATAAGAAACAAAGTTCATATTAATGCAAAAAATTATATTGAAATTATATTGTTAGACGGATTATTTTTTCTTTTATAATTAATTGCATTAGTTTTTATTCTGTATTTAATTAAATTTTATGTACGAATATGAGTTTTGTGTTTTTTAAATAATTGATTCACCTTTTGACTTAAACTTTTAGTTCGATTTTCATTATTTGTCCAAACAAATTTTTCATTAAATACAACCTTCCTGTTCAAAATCTAAAAAAAGTAATTTTAGCAATTTAATTTATTGCACAGCCGTGCGCTTTTGTGAATCTAGAGAGTATGAATATGAACTTTGCATACTGTAGAGGAAATATATACACATACATGTATGAAAATGTATGGATATATATAATCATATATGGCCATATGCCCTCATTTTTCGTATCCGAACCGTATATGGGATATCATATATGCTCCATACATATTTTTTTAGCTGGGTATAGTTAAATATTGAAGAAAATACAAAACTCGCCCGGCAAACTCTATTTTTTGCGAAAATTCGACTTGTTCAACCTATAACCCTCATCCGAAAAATCTGAAAAAAATCTAAAAAATACTTGACCCTATAAGGCTTCAAATTATGCTTGAGCCCAAAAAAATTTTTTTGTACAAGTGTAATTACGAGTATTTTCTTAGGTATTTTTAAAAAATAGGCGTAGTTGTATAACTACATACATGAATATTACATAACCTGACCAGACATCCCGCTTTAGGTGGGATTATCCCGCTTTTCACAGGTCGATCCCGCCTTGAATTCCTATCCCGCTTTATTGCGCTTTTTAGTTTTGAAATTTTCAATATCTTATTAGATTTTTATTAAAATGTAACTGATAAAAACTCATTCCAAAAGTGTCGTTAATGATTAACTAGCCAAAATATTTTTTTAAGTAAACATTTTCTCTATTTAAAAGGAGCCAAGCCCCCTGTCCAATTCCGACTATTTTCTATCATCAGCAGAATCAGAATTTCAAGATATTAACAAATTAATATTTAATTTACTTAGGAGGTGACACACTTTTTGCTCCATTATTGACTCCATTTTATAAAACTTTTCTCGTTACTGCTTAGGAAAAAATTTCAAAATTTCGACTGTTTTGACTTAAAAGATATATATATAAAAGATATATATATATATATATATATATATATATATATATATATATATATATATATATATATATATATAAAATATGAGAAGCGCCAACCTTAGGCTGATTACAGAGTGGCCGCTAGAAGCGAAGCGATGATAGAAGCCATAATATTTTGTGCTATACCATGCTATAAGATGTCAGAGTGAACGCTATATTGAACAAAGTGATTTTTCGGTATCCACTTCCATTACGTCAAGATTTTTTAACACACAAGTTTCTTATATTTTGTTTAATTTAATTTTTATTTGATTTTAATACACAAAAGTTTATTGAATAATCAAAATTTCACAAAGAAAAGAAAACAAGAAAATGCCACGACAGAAAAACAAAAACAAAAGGGAAGAAGCTACAACGTGCTAGAAACCATTACACAACCTGCTTTGTAGCACACACTCGCATCTCGCTTCGCTCGCACTCTGACATCATTTGAGCGATCACATAAGAAACCACAGGCGGTGGTTTGTAGCACATTGTAGCGCCATCTTATAGTATAGCTTCTAGCGGTCACTCTGTCATCAGCCTTAGATATTAAAAAAATTAATAGCCTATTGCTTCTTCTACACCATCAGTAATATAATATGGGCAAATCAGCGAGATAGTACACTGGTATTAATTTTGAAGACAAACAAAAATTTCCAATTTATGAGAAGCACCATGCTATTTCTGAAATTTTTCCCAGAGACAATGCACATTGTCAATAGAGTTTGTCCCTACAAAATTTCAACGTTCTTCCTAACTAATTCTAGATATCTCAAATATTTTCTAGGTCCAACATTCCCATGTTCAACGCACATTAAAAAGTCGTTACTTACACAAAATTTCACATTTCCTGCTGCATTAGATGCAGATATTCCAAAATTAAAAAAAAAATATATATTTCATTCCACTCCTTAATACATTTTTTTAAATTACTACGAATATTAAAAAAATTGGACAAATCGGTCCAGCCATTCTCCGATTTTAGATAAATTAAAAAAAGTGGGGGTGACCAATTTTTTTTGCGTAAAAACCTAATTTAGGCTATGACAAATATGAAAAAAAGAATAGCGAAATCGGCGCAGCCGTTCTTAATTGATGCGATCACAAACAAACGATTTTTGGTTTTTATTTATGTAGAAAAATATACTTGTTTATAAATGTTTTGGTTTATTTAAAGCGTTTCTTTTGAGTTGAAAACTATATTTTCTACATCCCGCTTTCCAAAAGATATTTATTTTAAAATCCCGCTTTTTGACGGTATTTTCTTCAAAATCCCGCTTTTTGATCGATTATGTCCCGCTTTTTGCAAAAACCATCTGGTCACGTTAACATTACACGAATATCTTCAATTAACACAGCTACAAGCAACAATAAAAAAATAAATAGGTATTAATTTTCCTATAAAAAATTTGTACTAATTTATAAATACATAGTTAAAATATAAATAGTTTTCCGAAAAGACAGAGGTCTTACACAAAGGAATGCCAAAAAATTCGCATTTATCAATATTTTCGGCTGAAAATTCTTACTTAGGTGGAAAATTATGCAATAAATACACCAAAAGTAAAATCACCTAGAATTTTCTTTTGAGTTCCCGCCAATTCCCAAAAATATTTCATAAAATCCCCAAAATGGGATTTTTGGTCTTTTTTCTGCTGTATTTTTTATCTTTCGCCGGCGCAGATAATATTTTGGGAAATACTTAATATATTTCCTAACTGTAAGCGAAACTGCGCAAATAAAGCAGGTTTTTTTTTTTGGCTCTTGGATAGAGAAATCCACTTGCAAAAAATCTTTTTTATCAGATCAAAAACATCAGCTTGGATTCGGTTTGAATTTTTCATTAACCCGAGGTTGCCCACTTTGAGGCTTTTGTGGCTCCGCCCCATTTAAGGATATATAATCCAAATTCCAGACTTTATCTTGGTAATACCTCCTTAAATGCTGCATGAAATTTCATAACACTCGGACGGCTGGTTTAGAAACTGCAGAATTATTTTCACTTTTTTTTTTCAAAATCCCCCACTGTGCGCGCGTATAAACGTAGTGTATGAGTTCTCATAAAATTAATATTTTTGTACATCTTATACATGAGAAATTTGATTTAATTGTTTGTGTTTGTTTGTTTTTAATAAAAATTACTTACAGCCTTATTTATAAAACTTAAAAAGGCTTTATAAAGACTTTTTAAGAAAAATTTTGTATGAAAATTTGTATTAAAAAACCTTTATAAAGACTTTTTAAGTTTTATAAATAAGGCTGTTAAAAAATATTGAAGTTTTTTAATTTTTTCTTGATTTTGAAGTTGCCCCTTTTTTTCTTAGAAAACCCCTTTTTGTGCTACTCTTTTTTTAAATCCGTTTTTTAGGCCCCTTCTTGAATATTTTCAACGGTAACGCTGGTTTCCTTTTATGTTAAATTTTTCACGTTTCCGTTATTGAGAGAAATTATAGTTTGTTCTCATTTTACCGAACTTTAAGGTGCAATTAGACGTCACATGGCTATAATGCCGTGACCATAACTAAACCAAAATTCAATTGGTTTCTATGGTAATGGCTATGGCGTTATGGCGAGTCACCTAGAATCGAATACAGTGATGCCCATTAGTTTGGTTCGAACGGCTGTTTTCTATGGCTATGGCTATGTCACGTCTGATTGCACCTTTACCCAAAAAGTAAAGAAACAGACTTGGAAATTTTTTTACCTCAACGACTCCGATATATGTACATACATTACTATAGACACCAAAGGACCTGATTCACTATCCTACACGATCGTACGATTCATTCACAAGAAAATCTTGCAAAAGTCTTAAATATTTCTAAAATCGCACGACTTGCCAAAAAAAATCTGACACACAGTTGCATTTTTAGTCCACACTACCACACATTATTTTTTTTAGCATACATGCCATATTTGGCAGATCGCGCGATTGTGTAGCATAGTGAATCACACGGCCTTAATGCAAATCAGAAAAATATATAATGTTGATATGGTTCTCATCATGATACAATAATATAAAGGTACAACCACATTTGACGTATAAAATTAATTCTGACTTTTGTCCCAATTATTTGATTACTGTTTTTTTGTAAACAGAGAGGAAAACGCTCTGAAGATACATATATTAGAAATTGTTCAAATATTAGTTTTGAATCGCATGTTCTCATTTTAAACGGCATCGCTCTAATAATTCTTTTCTTCACAGTCTTAATTAGCACAAAATAGCCTTGTTTTTATACGGATTTTGTTTCACTTTCTTTTTTGGTATACGATTGGAGGTGTGTTGTAGCACCACCCTTCCTAACCGTGCATAATATTAACATACACATTCCAAAGCAGTTGCGTTTTCTTTTATTTTTAGTTACAGAGTACACCAGTACTTATTAAATGATGGCGAGTTTAGTAGAACAATGTTAATAACACTCAAATTCGAAAGCATTTCCTTTCGTTTCGAAATACGGAGTAGACTCCCAGAATGTTAAAGTGTACTTGTGGACAACACTGCTTTAAAGCAATAATGTAATGGATGTATTTAATATGGCAGTTGCCTTTGAAGAGGAATTGCACTTAGGCTCAAACGGGTCCAATAATTTTTTATATTCATATGCTCTTCACGGAAGTGAACAGAAAAAACCAAAGGATTTTTTGGTAGCAAACCATCATCTATATTGCATGCTTCTATCCATTTCTGCCGCAAATATGGAACTGAAGGAAATTGAAAAAAACTCGTGCCTTTGCTGAAATGCTTGGTATTACTGCAATTGTTGTATATGCCGCTCATTGCTCAACATTTATTTTTTTTACACATATCACAATTATTTATTATATATAATAATATCTATTTAATAACTTTTAATGCAATAGTGATGACTTCAATATTTGTATTATGAAACATTTTTTTTATTAAAAAAGCATAACAGTCAAAAAAGTAATCAAAAAACTCGTATTTTGCAAATGAATACGGTAGCATTGTTTTTGAGAGTAAAAAATAATCGGGGTAAACGTCAGAAGGTTAATATGGCGACGAAAATAGAGAATCGTTTTACCTTTATATTATTGTATCATGGTTCTCACCTTTGTTGTTGTTGTCCGTGCTACCCAATATTTGGTCATACGCATTTGCGTCTGCCTCGGTATAATAATCGGGAGGCCTTTCGCCTTGAATGCCTTCAAAAATGCATAACTTGGCAGCACTGTAAACGGCATAACTGCAGTGGAACAATAAGTTGAATATATGCATGTATTTTGATATTTAAATTACATGTTTAAAATTTTAACAAAAAAGAAGATTGATATAGTTATTCTAAAATTACTTTGAAACACAATCTTGGTAGTTTTTTATTACTTCAAAGGAGTTTTTTTATTTTAGTAGTCTTCTTTTTAGGGTCAATTATATTTTTACAAGATATAGCCGCTTTGAGTTTTTTTCCAATATTTTTCTTACTATAATTTAAAAGAATATTGTCACTTTTGTTATCAAGATTTTCTTACATAAAATTACTTGCTGACTTAAAAGTTGTTTGCAGTTCGTTCAAAAATGTCAACTATGCGCAGATGTTGAGCAGTTACAAAGCATGTGCAACATCTGATCACGCATACGCAGTAAAAGTCCCGGTTCACACGTTTCAAATTTTGTTGCTCAACTCGTAATTCAGCTGTAAGAAAGACAGAGACGGAAGTACAAATATCTCTTTTTTTAATTACAGCTGAATTACGAGTTGATCAACAAAATTTGAAGTGTGTTTCCACTTGTGTTTTTAAAACTGTGAAATAATCTAATTCCATACCTGATGGTCTTGTGAGTCAAACATTTTATTTATTAACAGATTGTGATATAAAATTTGCATTTTCATACTACAAACGTTAATTGTGTTAATTGAATAAGGAGTAAATCAAATTCATGCCAAAAAAATTTTCTTAAGCTAATTTTTGTGTTCCCCTTCCTCAACTTCATTATTATAATAGTCGTAATCTGTTGCATGAGTTGATGTTTTTATTAAGTTTTCGCTAGTAGTTACTTGTATGGAATTATCCGTCGCACTATCCGGAACTTCAGTTGGTTTAATAGAGGTTTTTTCTACCCCTTCCCTAAGAGGGTGAGTAGTCGATGGTTCCAAAACCTTGGGCATTTCTGTGGTTTTGCGCCAACGTAAACTGTAACGGCTGCGTACAAAGGGCTTAATGGTACCAGCTTCCGATGCTAAGCAAATAAAATTTGAGATTGTTTAGTATTCTATTCTTATATGGAAGAGCTATGTATGTATACGCACCAATGGCAATTCCAAGCAATATAATAATTGCTGTAATATATTTAAATTTTACTTTCATTTCACTTTAAAGAACAATTTCAAACTGTTGATGAGTTTTAAAATAAGTCCCTTTTTATATAATTTTGCTGCATTAAGAATGACTGTTGTCTGACTGATTAATAACTATGTATTGAATGAATCCCATGAGAATGACAGTCAATGACTGTTATTGGACTTCTTGTTGCTCTTGAATTGATCCAAAGGTTTGGCATAAAAACGAAAGTAATCAAATCTGTATGCCAGTTATTGTCATTCTGAATTTTGCTTTTGTTCTAAATAAAACGAAACACATGTATCCTCTTGAGATTAAGCGAAAACATTAAAGGTTCTTTGACATTTAATTTACAAATTCATGTACATATGTATGTATGTATGTATGGATGCACCTACATTATGTATGTAGGTACATGTGTGCATAAATCTGAATGTGTGCTTGTGGCTACATTTGTATATGCAAGCACACACATACATACGCACATATATACCCAGTTGACCAAGACTTTCGTTATTGATATCGATTTGGAATATTCATATCTCGAGCATTTATCGTGTAAAACTATCGAGAGTGATACTCAAAAATCAATGGAAAAAAGTTCACCTGTCGCTCAGTTTTGTTCCAAAAACCATTCGACTTCGAAGTTTCGCTAGCAATATCAAAAGTTAGAGAATGGGTGCATTCATAAGACTTAGCTGTTGTGCAACCGTTGAGTGTTTGTCTTAGAAACGCATAGTTGAGTAGTTCCGCTCCACTCAACAGTTGAGTAATTTTCCATCAAAATTTTTTCGCTACCTATAGTCAACATGTTGTGCTCAGCCTGAACAGCTGATCGAATAGAGCTTTATCTTTTATTTGATTTGTTAGGTGGCAGGAGCAAATATTTGTTAAATTTTACATTACAAATGCGATGAAGTAACAAAATAAAGATATAAGATTAAATTATATCCATCAAGCCGTTTCTAAGACGTAACTGTTGGGGCCAACAGTTGCCAACAGTTTCACAACTGTTGAGCTCAACAGCTACGTCTTATGAATGCGCCCAATATCGAACTAATAATATTAATAATAATAATAATAATATTATTTAACTTCTGTTCCTTATGAATATAAGTGCCTTTTTATTGGCCTACGTACTCTAGAAGGACGTAGAAAACTACAATCCGCCCTTGTGTACGATATTATTAAAGGCGGTTTCAGACTATAATACAAGTATTAATACTTTTGACGAAAATGCTTCCCTGATCTAATTTCTGCTTAAAAAATTTCAAAAAACAATAACAACTCAACATGTCAGAGTTGCATTTTCCACAAAAGTATTAATACTTGTATTATAGTCTGAAACCGCCTTAACGGATACATTGACTGTCCTGATTTGCTTCATGCTGTGCCATTTTTTATACCTCCCAGAATTTTCAGGTAAACTAAGCTGTTTGATGTTCCTTTTCATCGGACTAATTATGTTCGTAACGGCACACTAACCCGTGCTTTCGTGTTTCTCAATGAAATTAACTTTAAATTGCAAAGAGAATCAAAGTCTTATATAGAGTTCAGCACTGAAAAAATTATCTTAAACTTGTTCTTCAAAGTGTAATAAAATAATATTGTTATTTGAAATTTTGCTATCATTTTATAACTTTGTATATTCATTCGTTAAGAAATTAGCTCTCTGTATTTTTTTTTTGTTGATCTTTTACTATTTTACTATATATATATAAGTTATTCAATCTTAGTTATTAAGAAAAATGTACCTTTTTTATCGTAGTCTGAAAGGACTTTCTGTCCATAGACTGAATTAAATAAATAAATAATTTCGATATAGCAAAAAGGCAGCAGAAAACGTAATTTTTTTTTTCAATTTATTTATTTTGACTTACTTATTTACTTTTTTTAATACCTTAACTTACGCTGCAGGATTTGAACATGCTACCTCCATTCTAACAGACTAGCACACATTCGCTAGGAAATCGTGGGAAATTTTTTTCTGTTTAATTATTGTATGTGTTCTTATTTTATATTTTGACTTACAGTGCTGTCATAGCTCGAACTTGGTACCTTTAGACTAACAGACTAGCACACAACAGCTCGTCACACATTCGAGAAACTATCGAGAGAAGTTCGAAGTTCGAAGCTTTAGCGAACATTCGATTTATTTTTTTTGGATTTGCGAACAAATATCGAACAATTTTGTTTCGAAATGTCTTCGCTTTAGTGAGCATACGTTTATATCGAATCTCTCTGGTCAAGTGGGTATGTATGTATTTGCCATTCTCGATTTAAAAATGTACATGTCAGAGTTCGTGTGCATTAATGGGCTGTATTTTTAATGTAGTACAGTCGTTTGAATAATAACACTATGCTTGAAATTTAAATTTTTTTTTCTTAATACCAAAGTGCGAGGCTTGTGCAAAATTTCACATAAATTAATTATATTAAATGTTAAAGGGCGTGTCACTGGCACATCGTTTAAAAAAATGTTAGTTGTCAGATTTTTTGGTAAAACCCACTTTTGGGAATAGGGAATATGTCCAAGGGTCCGAACATCGCCTGATTTCTTTCGTACAAAATAATAACACCAATTTCATGTTTTATGGTGCGTGCACTTTTTTTTTTGCTATTTTATCGTATTAATATAAAAATAATTACAGTGATTTCTTAAAGATGGCTTAGTATTTTCTTTTGAAATGGATTCTCAAAGATTCTATTATTGGGATTTGATTTACATAAATAAACCTGAAAATTCTAATAAATAATAATGTAGGAAAATTAATCTATGTATATAAACATGCATACATACATACATACATATGTATGTATATAATATCAAACTTAAATAGTATTAGTATCGATTATTTGAATGTTGCGTTAAATTAAGATTGTTTGGATTTAGCTCCTGATGGTATTGGTGGCGGTGGTACGTCGGGTACGCTGCTGTCCTGACTTTTTGAACCATTTTTGATATTTTCAAAAGGCGGTTCAGATATCATATTTTCTGAAGATGACACAGTACTTTCAGTGTTTTCTTCGGCTAAAGTACTTGAAGGAGTAGGCGGAGAAGTAGTTGGTGCAGTTGTGGGTACGGGAACAGGCTGAATGGGGGGCTGAGGATACGTTTTGTCTGTTGGTATAGTGTTACTCAAAGGAAACTGGGGGCCTGTTGGTAGGTAACCATAAGGTGGTAAAAACTGTGGTCTAAAATTATTCAAAGAGTTATAATATACAGGAGGGAGTGGATTAAATCTATATGGCTGCATATGGAAGGGTTGTAAACCGTTCGTTGAAGGATAGGGTTGCGGTGCATACAGCTGTGGTTGTGGTTGTGGTTGCGGTTGCCTAAGGGGTATTAGAGCAGGTGGCAAGCCATATTGGTTTAATGGTATTGGTAATTGTTCCACTGGAATTTTGTTGGGTTGATTTGGATCTGTCGATAGTGCGGATGAAAGTGTCTGCATTGCCATTGTTGGTGGTTGTACAGTAGGCTGAGTTTGCTCTTCTAATCCTATAGGTGGTACTGTGCTTGATTGGGGCTTTTCTGAAGCTGGTGCTGTTGGTGGAATTTGCGGTAAAGGATATCCGGCTGAAGGCTGTGGCATTAACGGTTGTCGCATAAGCTGTGGTGGAACTGGTTGTGGCAAAGGATATGGCAGCTAAGTAATATAAATGTACAAAAAATATTAAAAAGTGACATGTGAGCGGTTATATAAAATATTTTGGCTAACCTGCTCTCTTGGTGTCAATGCTGGTACTATAGGCTGAGCAAGTCTGACCACATGAGGGTTATAAACTCCAAATGGGCTATATGGGCTATAAGGGTAATGAGCGATACCAGATTCATGTATTGTAGGCTGTATAACTGGATATGCCCGACTTTGAACTAACTCTTCATCAGTTGTTATTAAAGCATTATATACTTTAGGTTTCCTACGCAGTGCTGCTTTTCCATCACCATATGCATCTCTCAGCATTAAAATAAGCATAACTACTGTAAGCTGCAACATAACGAACAATTCAAATGTATTATTAATTATCAATATGTACGTATGTTTGTATATGGCTTTAGAAGTAATATTGTGCACGAATTTGAAACCAAATGTCTCCTCTACTGAGAGCAACTCAGAGAGTATTGAAAAGGTACTTAAGACAACTGAGCAATACTCAATACTTTTGCATAACAAATTTTGTTGTTCCAAATAAAGCAGACGAATACTGTATTTGAATCCCCGGTCCTTCAATGTAGAACGTTACAAATCACTACAATCTATCTAGAGGTCATACTTGAATGGAGACAATCTCGGAAATAACATATATGAGAGCAGTTGGTTCAAAATGTATAAATCCACACATGACTTACTTGCTCTACACAAGCGTATTGAGACCAATTCTCACGTAAGCGCTTTTAGTGTAAATATAAAGTCTCTTAAAAAACAAATTTTTTTCGCTGGGACTGCTATACTATTCTGTGGAAAGATCATTACCATTTACCATTGTTGATGTGGTTCTCATATCGCAAACATATGCCAATGCAGAAGGCAAATTACGGCAATCGATATCGAACGAAATTTTCATACAAACAGAATTAAAGTTGTATGAACACTTTTTCGATATCGCTTGCCGTAATTTGTCCTCTGCATTGGCATGTATTGCGCTATGAGATCCACATCAACAAAATCAATGCAGAACATTTTATCGATATTGCCGATAGATGTACGGTTAAATATGAGTCAGCTTTCTCTGCTGCCAGGATGTGGTATATATCTTACCAGAAAAATGTATGTATACACACTAACTGCATGACCCTAATATTGGAATGGGATGCAATTAACGAAGCGAAAAATAATTCAGGATCCTATACTTATACAGACGTTTCGACAAATGGTAACAGAGCGGGAAGTGGGCTCTATGACGGGAGTCGAAACGTAAAAACAAATTACATATTTTGTCTGCCGGATCATAAGACAGTTTTTCAAACTGAGATCCTGACCGTTACGGAAAGACATTAAAGGTACAGTAAAGCTGTTGTCAAAGCCGTAATAAAGGAGAAAGTTAAATTCTGGAACGTCCTTCAATGTAAAAACCAGATAAAATAATACGCATACTGTACAGATATTTACAGACAATATGGATGCCAGGATAATGAACAAAGAGGTTGAAATAGGCTGGCTGACTGCAAAGCGTCAGACTCCTTAAGAGAATCAAAATCGAAGTCAAATAATAGGCAAGTAGAGAATATGAGAATATGACAGAGTTTGGCAAAATGCTTCTGTGGGTAGAGTAACCAGAGAAGTCAAAAGAGATTTTAAGACTGAAAAGGCCAACACTCATAATAACTGGCCACATGAAGATGAAGTCTCATCTAGCTCACATGGGACTAATAAAGGATATCACACGCAGTCATGCGAGGAACAAGATGAAGCATAGGAACACTACCTGTGTCATTTTACAGCTTTTAGTCAGCTTAGAAGAAAAATTTTCCATAGCGACAACATACAGAACTTTGAATGTCTTAAGGACTCTGATTGGAAAGATATAAGAGAGTACATAAAACAGACTGGTTTCTTGGCGTGCCCGGTTTAACGAAGAGGTTCTTCCGGACACATAGGTATATTGGAACAAAACCGCATTTTTGGGTAGAGTGCAGAACATACCGGACTGGTCACAAGTGTAATCCCGTATGGAATTGGGTCGACGTAGTTGCCACACTTTTCAACCTAGACTAACTTAACCTAACTCTTTTGGCATATGAATCAAACTAGCACTAGTCTTATAAATTCGCAATCGCATTTTATAACTTCTATCATATGTATACGACTTTTCGTATACAAATTGATGAGTGTGTAAATTATTTATGTACGTATCAGAAAATGACAACGAGTACTAAAAAAATATAAACATATATATATAAGTAAAAAGTCTTAATTTTAGCAACTGCGCATAATCTTGATTGTAGCGCAAACAATCTTTACGCTCACATATTTTCTCTCAAGCAAATATGACTAAAGCCGATTCCAACATACAAGAGCATATCTACTTCCTTTATGCAAAAAAACTATAATATGCTACAACTGAAAATAAAAAGGCTCATGCGTATCAAACTAATTGAATCTCTTTCATACTTTCAGTCTGAGCATATTTGTACACAGGCTATGAATGTTTATTTAGTCAAAAATAAAAATACAGCCATATTCGGAATATTTATTCATCATTCGCCACCGTATACAATCATTTGTGTACATAAAATGGAACTAAAAGTGTGTATGTGTGTGTGTGTGTGGCTATTTGAAAACATGCTTTATGTGTGTTTGTAAATAAAATAGCCCTGTATACACGCATATGTAGTCTATTTAATATTCAGAATATACAAATATCCCTGCATGTGATTGCATCTTACACAGTCTATAAACTTTAGTTGTTGTCGTTCGTGCTGCGTAATTTAAAAAATTGTGTGTAGACATATTTGTTGGATGTTAATAGTTATATGTATTCGGATTAAAATTAATGTTTCTGTTTGCATTTTGCGTGTTTTTTTTAGCTAAATTCATTCATAGTTGTTTGACGGCCAACACTCAAAGAGTACTTAAAAAGATACTTTTGTCATTCTCTGGTACGTATTAGTGTCCTGCACAAGATTATTTATAAGACTTTTCAAGACATGAGAGATTTTTTCCAATGCTTTACTACAGCGAAATATTCTAAAAGAATCGCTAAACAACACTGTTGGCAAGTAATTTTTTTCGGTGGTTTGTCATAATTGTGGTTTGAATAATTTCAAATACAAATTGATCAAGGACAAACTCTATCAACTGACTTCAATTGTTGTAGTTATTTTTCGAGATAATAACAATGTGAATAATATGTAAAGACCAAGACGAAAATATCACTTAATATTAGCCACGCTATTATAATTCGAATTGTTTCCAATCCTTTCAATAACCGTACAAGTTGTTATTGGTCTGCAAAGTTTAATATTTGATAAATAATTTTACTTATTAAAGCTGGATATTAATATAAATTTTCTATATAAAGACTAGGTAGAGATGGCATTGCGAGTAACTTCTCACACGCAAACATGTGCGCTTGTGAGCAGAATTTGTGGTTGCTATGGAAGTGGAAATAAGTACAACATGAATATGTCATCCATCGAAAGAACATAAGTCCATATCTGCTCAATATTTTCACAAATTTCTTAGACTGTTTGGGGTATAATCTCCTGCTGTGGATGTATTTTCCTTGATCCTCTTCAATAATATTTTAATTTGCTTTTTATTTTTTGAATTACTCCTAAATATTAAAGTAAATTACATGTTTGCGGGAAACTTCTCACTCGTGCGTTTATGAGCAGAACTCAGAAAAAAAGTATGTATATGAATTGTTAAATTGTTTGCATAAAGACAAATAATTAAATAAGACGCTAATGTAAATTTCAATTTTAAACATTGCTTAATTTTTTTTCAAACCACTTGTAGATAAAAAATTAATACAATATTCATTCAAGCGTTTTAATTTTGAAGAATTAGACCAACATAATCCTTTGGTTGCATTAGTTTTTTATTTGTCTGAGTGTTTTTAACTCGAGATCTCACTATCGGCTCAATGTACCGATTTTCGTTATTTTCTGATTTGTGTACAAAAAAAAAAATGTCTTCAATCAACATTTTACTTTAATTGAAAAAAAAAGGCCAACAATAAATCAAGAATTTAATTGTGCTTAATCATTTAAATTATTTAAATTTTTAAATAAAAGTTTAATTAACACGATTAAATTTTTAATTGAACTTTCAATCAATTAAGTTGCTGAACAAATGTTGAATTTACTCGATTAAAGTTTTAATGTATGTTTAATTTTTTCAATTAAAGTTATTAATTGCAGAACAACATTTTTTGTAGTTTTTCTTCAAGTTTTAATTTTTGATTTGCAAAATTATAGTTGCATATATTTGAATTGCACCATGAAACATTATGTGAAATTGTTTGCATGAATTTTTTTTTCATTTTGTTGCTGGGATGCTAAACAATTTCAATGAAAAAAATTAAATACAATTTTCATAAATGTTCTCTTTCCACTAATATTTTTTCATGTTGTGGTCCATTTTTTTTAAATTTTAAACTACTTTACACAAAAATATGAAAACTTGTTTGCCATTGTTGCAGAGTTGCATTTTGGTACTTTGCATAAATATACTTTAGACCTTGATTCAAAAACCACAAATCATATTTTCAAAGCGGGGAAAACATTTATGATCCATTATTATTATAAATATTTTTTATGCTCACGATTATACATGCTTGCAAGAGAAAAAAACTTGAGTGCTGCCATTTATAAACGTGTGTTAACCATGTGCACGTGCCCATCTCTAGTAGAAACAAATAAATATAAATTTTTTTTATATAAAGGTGTGCACGTATACTAAATACTTTCTTATTTGAGTTATAACCTGTTATTCTTGTTATAATTTGTTTAACAATTGTAACAATGTGGTTACTCCCAGTTCGCTGAAAAAAGTTCCATTTTCATGATCATGTTGTGTATGTGTTTACAGTGTAGTATAAATGTACATGTACATTAGGACTATATGTATAATTTTTTTTTTTACATTTTTGCAGTTGAATAATGCATTGAAAATCATTTAAAAAATAGCATTACTTTTTTGATTACTTTTTTTTGGGCTTGTTCATACACAAAACGCGGTAAAGTTTGGAAATAAGTCTTTATATTATTTATTTATCCTAAAATAGGAAATACATAGTTTCTTTATATTAAAGTATGTAGTACAGGTCATTTATAAATAAAATATTTAAAATTTGTTTTTATTTTGGGAGATTTTGAAAAATTGTTTTTGTAGGTGACGTAATAGCCCGAAAAAGTGTTTTTAGCAAATTGACCCGAAAAAAATGTTTTTATTGAATAACACAAAATTTGCCATCGCAAGGTGATATGGTTATAGCCCTAATGCACATTTTTTATTCATGTCATCCTGTTATTTATTTTTTTGTATTAAACAGTAGCAAAAGGATTTCAAATCATTGGGCAATGCTGATTACCATTATCTTACAGTTAGTCAAGTTCAAAAGAGCTTTAGATTTATTCCCTCAGTTTTAGTTTCCACTATATTTACAACAATAAAACTATTAAACTCATTTTAAACAAAAAAGCGAACAATGCAACAAATCCAAATAATCTTTGTACATACACACACTAGTTGATCGAAACTCGCTACACTATTTGTATATTTTTAATTATTTTCATTTGTTATAAATATGGGTATGTGCATATATAAGTACGAGGGCGGTTCCAAAATTAGCCAACCTAACAAAGAAAACACACACTTTTCCCAACGAATTCAATAGCTTCGATAAACTGTAGGTAAGAAGTGTCTACGCCTTCTTTGAACACGATTATCTATTCTAATGCACAGCTCTGAATGTTCCCTTGTCTCAGGTGGGAAGTGGTGGACCCATGACTCATCTACGGTTACAAATCGACGTAAAAACTCGTCTTAGTTGCACTGAAGCATCGCCAAACAAACTCTATTGAAACATCTCTGCTAGCAATATCCCAGTAAAAAATTGCTTCAATAAAAGCAGGTTTCTACTATTATAGAGTAAAAGTAACGCTGACAAATCTGCTGATATCGCTGCTAGTTTTTGTATAGATTGTAAGTTCCATGTTTGCTCACAAAAGCGCTATTTTTAATCTAATAAAACATGCAAACATATCAGTTATCTAAAGCGCTCTTCAAAGATTAAATAATATTAAATCACATTTTCCCTATAATTTTCCTCAATTAAGTTCACTGCTCAGCGAATTATTACATTATTGCCTTATTACTTTAAAAAACGTGATTTTTTTACTTCGTTTATAATAACGTGCAACATGTCACATGCAACTGTGACTAAAGTTTTATATAAAAAGGTATATATAACATTATAAGGTAAAATCAAAACCATTTTAATGAGCCATCAGTGCACGACATTCTAAAACTGGTCACATTCAAACATTGCTTCAGGTTGCGCGAAAAGAAAAAAAAAAACAATTAATATTTTTGTAATATGCGAATGCTTTAGTTTTTTGCAATTATCTTGAAAAAGAGATATTGCAAAAAATTAATTCCAGCATCAATTGTAGAGGTAAATAAAAGCTATAAGTTACGCTTACTCTCAAACAAAAAATTCGTTTTGAGGCTTACGATGGTCACGTTCGACATGATGGACATTAAAACGTAAAGTAATTTCCGTCTCACAACTTATATTTGAAGCGAAAGCAAACGTCTTATAAAAAATGAGGCAACAAAAAAGGAACAGAGAAAGTAACTAAAGCGAATTATGATGCGCTTTATTACATTATTGCTTCAAAAAACATGAAAATTTGTAATGTGTTTTTTTTATAGAATTACTCTATTCAGGCTTCTAAGGTCGTTCAAATTGATTTAAATGCAAATAAAAGGCAATTTAATTTAATTTAAATTTTTTATTTCCCACGTTTCGTTGGGATTTTCCAACATCTTCAGGGACAGTATTTCTTGTTGAAATCTGGTAACATTAATAAATAAAAGAACAGTTTTAATGCTATATCAACAATGATAATAAAACAGTTAATAGTTTGCTTTAACTTAATAAAATTTGCATATAAGTTTTGATAATTTTATTTCACGCGACATGACAATATATGACATAAAACACATAAATTTGTTACTGGGATGTAATTGGAATGCCAATCATTTCAGAAAGCTCACACACCTTCAGCTGACGATCATCCAATACCATTTTATGAAATTTTTTAAGCGTTTCCGGGCAGGACAAATCAATTGATTTACCACTACAATGTTCGTTCGTTTAACCTTTTTACATTTAGAGGGAATAATTTTCCCACCAAGTTTTTCTACATTGCTAAGGTAACTTATCAATTGCAGTTATTTTTTGGATTTTTCAAAAATAATTGAAAACAATAAAGCATATTTTTTTTTAACTTTGGCAATTGAAGATTGATTATATACATATGATTTTTTTATACTTCCCCAGAGTAGAATCTAGATTGTAACCACCCTCGTATGAATGTACGTAAAAATGTGTGCAAATTAAAGCGGAACTTAAACTTGTAACAAACGTAGCCTGAATAATATTAGAACAAAAAGCAAAAAAAAAAAACCAATTTCTTAAATTCCGGCTGGAAACATTTTGGTTAAAAATGAAAGTCTTAACTTATTATATTATTAAAATGCAAGTTATTTGTCAGCACGTTTTCTATTTGTTTAAGAAATTTGTTTGGATACAACAGCAAAACGTTAATTTGAAACTTTAACAATACATATGTATGTATTAAAAAAACGAACTTGAAACTGAAATATCTGGGTCACAGCCTAATAAGTGTCTTCATAACTTTTATTCATTATACTTTGAGTGTAAAGTGAGTGGTTAAGGAAAATGAAAGTGTTAAATGCTAGTGAGTTTCATGTGCATTTGAATGTATAGAGCCTGTAGCTGCGTTGTATGTTTCTTTCCAGTTCGTCTTAAAACATTTAAGACCGAATAAACACTTTCATTACTACTACAAATATTACATAGAAGGAAGGTAAGCGTAAAATGATTTGCGAGGGCTACTACATAAGTCTTTAACTTTTTGAATGAAATATCTGAAACATTTTTCTTTTTCCGAAAAATAATTCGCTATCGGGAATTTCCCAGTGAATTTAACCGACTTAAATTTTTTTTTTTTTTTTGGGTGTTACTTCATAACTCGGTACATTTTAGACCGATGGTGAAAATTTTTTTCGTAAAAAAAGTGCGGAGTCACGCCCGAACATTTTTTAATTTAATATTAAGAGTTAAAAATGGGCAGAGTTACGCCCATTAAAATTTAATATCTTATTTTAAGTGGTTCTACTTAACCTTTTTTTTTTACAAGACTTAACATGCACCCTCAGCTCTGTAAAACACACAATCTTGCATTTGCAAAATGGGCGGAGGCGCGCCCATTAAAATTTAATTTTATATATCACGTACTTCTTTTCTTCTATTACGGCTTTGCATTGAAGTCGGGCTTTTTGGCAGAAAAAATTATTGTTCAAAAAATTTAAATTGAAAAAATTGTTTTTATTATATTAATATTTAATATTTTATTGCAAATATTAAAAATTAATCAGCCGCTCTCCTCTCTCAGCGCAAAATTATTCCGCATGCTTGTGAATTGTTACGATGTTTATTTTATTTTTTATTTAAACAAAAACAGATACATATTAAATATTTTTTTATACAAAGAGAAGTAAGACTCAGCCAATGAATGCCTACATCTATTACTAGGTGTTACCTTCTTTAGCAAAGGGATAGTGATAGAGAAGACAAGTGGTGAAGGAGGAGATAGAGGAAAGCTTTATTCTCTTACAACTCTGCTTTTTGCAGGCTTTTGATAATGCAGCGCCTCTAGTGTCAATGAGGCGTATCAAATTTTCAAAGCTGAGCTTAGTAGCCATTTTATTGTTTATTTTACTTCGCCGATGATACTGCTACACAATACCAACGACGGAGTGCGCTCTTATGTTACATTAGGATTAGCATCTGCTGAAGTCGGTATGGTGACATTGCTTTCATCATTAACACACAATCTTATTGGCAATAAAAATATAAAATTTTTATTAAATTTCTATTACTGCACTCTTAGTTTAGTGCGAAATAGAATGTAAACATTAAACAGCTGATCTATCTCCCTTAATCGCTTAGAATAGTGGGATTTTTTCCCGGGAACAAATGATTGGAAAGAGAAAAAACTTGCCGGGAAAATTCTAATTGGGCTGAATATAAAAAGAAATTTCCAATAAGGCAAAAATAAAATTGTTTTTATTCTTCTTTTTTAAAGTAAGGTGAAAAACATTCATTGGCTGAATTTTTTATTACAATCGGAAGAAGAAAATTAGTGGAAATTAGCGCAAATAAATGTAAGAAGTAAATAATGAGATGCATCAATTCCTTTGGAATGGTTCAGTGTACATTAACAAATTAGTTTAAATATAAATTTCAAATATAATACTTTTTAACCCCCGACTAAAAAAAGGGGTGTTATAAGTTTGTAGTGTTTGTCTGTGTATCTGTGTGTCTGTCCGTGTCCACGTACAGGCCAAATGGCTGGACCGATTTTCATTTAGTTTCTTCTGTTTGAAAGATGACTTGATCGTTAGCTATGTTTGAAGAAAATCGGTCCAGCCGTTTAGAAGATATAACATATTTTCTGAAAAGGGTCGGGGGTTTTTAAAATTTTTAATTTTTATTATTTATATATAGATTATTTAAGCATTATAGAAACAAAATTTTCGTTGTTGGCGGAACTTTAAAACAAAAATATGTAATTGAATATGCAGTTTTCGCAATTGTTTGTCGAATTTTTTTTCTGCGTTCACAGAGAACTAAAAGAATGTGTGTTGTAAAAATTGAACCGTTACCAAGTCACTCTTATGTGATAAAAATCTTAAAGTTCAGCATGGAAATTTATTGCTTTACTGCACTATTCCGTTCACTCTTTATTCTTGGAAATTAATACAGTTAGCTATGCACATACATACATACCCTATCGGAAATTTGGCTAACTTTAAACTAACTTTAAGCTAACTATTTCGCAACTAGTACTGACTACACTTGGATTACTTTGCAATGTAATCAACTGACTATTTTAACATTGCGATGTCCTAGGCGGTAGTCAATTGTCTCACTAGGCACTACTTTAAGCCAACTTAAAGTTGACTTTTTTAAATCACCTGGTAGTCAGTAAATTAAAAAAAAGGAATTTCTGTGGCTCGAACATGTAACATCACACGTTGTGTACTCAACGCGCTACCACTCGGCTAAGCTGCCATCTAAAATAACAGCAAATAACAGCAAAATGTTAATATAAAAGTGAAATGAGTTTTAAAGTAGCTGAGAATAAATTTGTTGGCTCTCACCAAATTCGATTACGTACCAGGGAAAGCCAAAAAGTTACTTTTTGAATGCTCAATACATATCGATACTCCAACGACAATGAGTATGATAGCACATTCGCATCAAGAAGCATGCTTAGATATAGGCATACATATCTATAGCTATCAACACAAATAAGTGCGAATATCGATAGGCGCGGGTTCGATCAAACAAATGTGCTATAGATATTCGTATCAATCCATGTGCGCACAAGCATGTAATAAGTAAATAAAAAAATCGATGTGTATGAATTTAACAAATGCGTAATTTATATTAAACATTTTTTTCATGAAATCTATTTCACGAAACTTTTTCTATTTGATAATATAGCAGACACGTAACATGAATTTCTGAAACATTTTTGACAACTTTTTTATATAATTTGGTTCTCCAGGAGCCTGTTGAAAAATGAAAAAATTTTCATACAACCAATTTTATGAAAAAATGCGTAAATACGAGGCGGGTTTCTTTAGCAAATTTCTATTAAAAAAGTTATATATTGCAACAATTATGCAAACTTGCAAGGATTAAAATAATAAAAAAATCCCCTAAAGCTGATTATATAAACCTCAAAAAAGCAATAAGTCGAAAATTTATTCCGCATATTAATCGCGAAAAGTTTCAAAAATCCGAATATTATTTAAAAAAATGTCCAAACCCTAAAAAATGTGAACGAAAATACTCAGTAGATTTTAAAAATCAAAAACAATCTCACTTACAAAAAGTTGCGAAAATTCGTGAATAATTTTTTAATTGAAAAAAGCCTTAAAATGTATTTAAAAAAACACCAAAATTGTAACGAATGCCAAAAACTTGGAAAAATTTGCGACCATGTCGAAAATTAGCAAAAACTTAGGGCCAATTTCACCAACTCTATTTAAATATCAATTCATATTTAAATGTCGATTTTGATTAATTTTTGTATGGAAAAATTATTTTTAAATATGAATTGATATTTAAATAAGTTGGTGAAATTGGCCCTTAGTAACATAAAAAAGATAAAAGATATCATAGTCTGATACTAGTTAAGAATCTTTAAAACTGCAACAAAAACAAAAAAAAAAAAACAAATAATTGGGAACAATCACTTTTATTGCAAAAAAAAAGAAAACATTTGCGATAAATTTCCCTGAAATATCTTACAAATACTTAAAGATCTAAGGAATGCCGAAATGGCGAAAATTCGCCAACATCAAATAGATATGCAGGTGGATTAAAAATCGGTAAAATGGTAAAAAGCCAAGATTTGGCTAAAAAGTCAGTTTCATAGCGAAAATTGGCGACAAACAAGCGCTAAAATTGCTAAAATTGTAAGGAATGCCATGGTTCAACCTTTCTTCCACTCATTCGGCTCTTAGCTCAGATCTAAAATGGAGCGTGTTTCTATACCCGCGGTCAAATTACTCCCGTAAATATTTAATAGGGCTTTAAGATCTAAGGACTGCGAAGAGTGTGTATGTGGGTAAAACATTTTTATTGAATTTTATGCTAAAATAGTTTGAAAAAAATGTTATTACCTCAACAACTACACACTAGTATATATTTCTGGCAACACTTATCAAAAAATATATAGAAAACCGAATGTGTTGCAAGTCATGGGTATGTCGATAGATATGCGTAGATATGCGGACTGTAACAAAGAATGCGTATCGATACATACAAGTATGAAATAAAGTGCGCAGGGGTATACGCAAGTATGAGAATGAATAGATATCAACACGCACTAGCATAAAAAATGTTCGATATGTGCGGGAGTATCCAAAATTTTTTGTATCGATTGGCTTTCCCTGTTACGTACTCAACTTTAGAATTAATTTTGGGTTTGTTCTGGATGACTTTGCAGCTAGCTTTTAGTCAGTCTAAGAAAAGTTAACTATAAGTTAACTATTTTTGTAGTCAACCACACATTCTCCGACAGGGTATGTACATACATTCGTATGCATGTGTATGGAGATATGCACTTTTATGTCTCAATAAATCCTCGTATGTATGTATGTACATATGTACGAGTGTGTATTCATACATATATGTATCTCTAAAACTTAAGCAAGTGAATGTAATGAATGTCATCGATGCACTTAATATTCTATTGAAGTCCTATTGCACTCCAACTGATGGATGAATGGATATTCGTAATGATTATCCACAAAAACGTACTTACAGAAATAAAAACGAGAACAACAACAGTAACAACAACAGCAGCGTAGATTATAACTAACTTACTTACTTCTTTTAAAATGCAGTGCAACAGTTGACTTGACCATCAGGCAGGCAGGCAGGCAAGTTCACTTACTGCAGTCATGCATTTTTTATTCCATCATTCGCTTATGCACATATTTATTTGATCATTTGTGTCTGTCACTACACATGTTTTTTATTGTTATTTGTTCGTAGTTTTTAGTCTTTAGATTATTGTATTATAGCTACAATTATACATACTGCTAATAGTTGTTGTTGTTGTTGTTGTTGTTGTACTATATCTGTGGCAATAAGGAAAAAGTGCTTAAGTCTTATTTCGTAGTTTTAAACTTCTCAAAAGACTTTTTTTTTTAAATTATTCCTATTTCAGTAAATTATGTTATTTCATTGCGGGTCTAAAATATGACTTTAGAATATATTAGATCTGTACCTGGATTCAGTAACTTTTATTACGATAACCGTATCGCTATAGTAAATATAACGAAATTTTATCGACTTTGCTATTCAGTAACATATTTTAACGATATTCGCTGTCGGTTGGATAAAAATAAAATAAATCACAAGATCAAATTCATTGAGTTTTTCTTTATTATTCCTTGTGCTTTTCGCTTATTTTCACATTTTCTATACAGAACTACCACATATGTAATATTGAATTAAATGGTGAATAAGATAAAGCGGGAGACTATCGTAAAAAAGAAATTACAGAATCACATTATCGCTATCGCAAGCCAATAAATATGTCGATAAATATTACGATTTTCGGTTCGCTAAAAGCAGTGATGGCTAAAAATGGCTAAAAAATGGCTAAGCGAAATCGATAGCAAAAATCATGAACTTTAGCAAAAACCAGAAGGTATTTCACATATCATTTTTTAAAGCAAATCGGGAACTTTTTTAAAGTAAATAAAAACAATAAACTGAAGTGATAAATAAAATAATTTTTCTATATTTATGATTTGAACAGGCTAAAGTTCGTATAGCTTTTTAAGCCAAATTACATGTTATAATTATTAATGAGCAAATAACACCAAAGTTAGTTGTAAATATTCTGACAACACATAGTTGAACGGAACAGCTAGCCGTTTTCGAAGGCCACTAAACCTTCATTATCAGCGTTCTTCTGTGCTTGGTCATGGACCAATGGTAAGACACAATGGTAAGACTGTTGTAAATTTAGAGATGGTAAGGTGAGCTTTCATTACAAAACATCTTTCAGCAAATTGAAATACGATGAATCAAAACAATTCACATATTCCATTTGCAAAAAAGTTTCGTATATAAAGCAGAAATCTACATCAACTGACATCACACACAGTGGACCAAACACAGAAGAACGCTGATAATGTAATTTGGCTTAAAAAGCGATACGAACTTTAGCCTGTTCAAATCATAAATATAGAAACAAATGAAGTTCGAAAAATAATAATTAAATTAACTAAAATAATTTTTCTTCAGCTAATCAAAAAACTGCGCATATAGTGCAAACTTATAATACTTGCATTACGCCTTCTATTCATTTGTACATTCTGTTATTCAGTCTTTAAATTTTTGGGTTACTAATCCATTTCTTGCGAAATTTTTGTTTATACTTTTTATTAATTTTCTATTTTTTAAACTTTCATTTAAACTTTAATTTATTTTTTATTTTCACTCGTGTAAAACAAAAATTAACCTTGTTTGATTGATATCATAAACCACCAATTACAGTGAAACCTCTCATAATTGGACACTCACCTTCGCCATGTTTTTGTTCATTTATAAGAGGTGTCCGCTTATGAGAGAGTTACACATTTTTTGGATTTTATTGTAGTTGAAAAATTATTTTAAGAGTAGACTGCTTCACATTAGATTGGATAATTTCAGCTGTTGGGTTTCAAAATGACTTTCAATGATTTTATTTGTTGGAATACAACAAAGTCGTCTCTAGAAAAATGCTTTGAAATGGCTATTTGTATAAGCAATGTAGCAATATGAATTGTTAAAATACACAAGAAACTTTACATCTTCACAAGTTCGTGCCCCGAACATATTCCTTTTTCAAACTCGTTTAAAATATAAAATTTTTCTGTAATTGATAAAAACAATTTTTTCTCCGCCTTTTTGGGACACGAGCTAAGCAAACAACTTCTTCAAATAAACAGCAATTTATATTTGTGTTAACCAGGGAATCACCAATATTATTGAAACTAATATAAATATGAATCAGAGTTGAATAAAAAAATTTTATTATTTAAATGCAACTCTTGTTGCCGTGTTTCACCGCTTCTTTCCGTTTGTGAGAGTGTCCGTTTATGAGAGTGTCCGGTTATGTGAGTGCATTTTGTATGGAAAAACTAATGAACGTATTGGATCTACAAAAATTGTCCGGTTATCAGAGGTGTCCGGTTATAGGAGGTGTCCATTATGAGAGGTTTCACTGTAGACTGGACAGCTTATAAACACCTTGCAACGATTATAAGAATGCAGTAGCAAATCTCATTATTATCAACTGAGCAATCTCTTTCATATAAGCGCTTTTAGACTGCTGCAACAAAAATGGCAAGTTTGAACCGGAATTTATAGATATCAATGCGAAAACAATAACGTATTACTCTCTTGTGTTTTTTTTTGTAGTTATTAATGTTCCTTTGTTGCGAGTTTAAGTTTTTTGTGAAAAATCACAAACAAATTTCATGTTTGGAAACATAGCTAAAAAATAGCTAGATTAAAATAAAAATGGCTAAAAAAATAGCTAATAGCTAAACTCACTTTTCTTCTGGCTAAATGGGATGAAAAATAGCTAAATTTAGACAGAAAATGGCTAAATTGGCATCACTGGCTAAAAGTTACAGAATCCTGGTACTGGGGTCTAATCGTCGCTTACGATAACGAGCTGATTCGATCAAGGGGCAAATTACGGCATTCGATTCGGTTCGAAATTTTAAAATTTTTGCATATACACTATATTGAAATATTTCGTAATTTCGTTTGATAACGAGTGGCGTAATTTGCCCCCAAGTTTTTCAGTTCGAGATTATGGCATCTAATGAAATAATATGGCTCGATATCGAATGTCATAATCTCAAACTGAAAAAAAAAACGTGATCGAATAAGCTAGTTACAGAAAGCGACGATTAGACCCCTGAAGTCAAGTTAAGTGAATATACCACCTGAAATCGCATATTGAAACAAAATAAGGAAAAAGTACTTTTGCTGAAACTTTCTTAAAAATCACACAAGTAAACTTAAATTTTGTCCAGGCGTTGTTTTAAATTGGGAAATTATGATATTGTTATTATCTCAATTTTAGCTTAAATCGACTTAAGCACTTTATTACCTTTTGCCACAGATATAGTATAAATATGTAGTATGCAACAGAGAACATAATGAAACCATTAGCATTTGCTAACATTTCATAAATTCGTTGCTTTTGCCATGCATTTATTCGACAACAATAACAAATGTAATTGCTATGATACAATTCATTGCGATTTGTTGATTGCTCATACGCACTCTGTTGTTACAATGTCATTATAACACAAGCAGTGAAATGGAATGATGCAGCATGAAAGAATGGATTTCTTTCATACCACTCACTCAGTATTCTTTTGTACATCACGTTTAAATGGTTATAAATAAAATAAAAAAAATGCAGTGTGAGGGAGAAAATTTTAGAAAAAATAAATACCGATGTTTACGGTGTTAGAAAAAAAAGAAAATATAAAAAGTAAAATTTGGAAAAAGTAAAATAGATCTGAAATGTATTTCAAATAATTGTTTCATATAAAATTTGATATAAAATACATTTCAAATTTATATCGTGTTTTATGAATACCAATGTAAGAATTTTATACAACCACAAATTACAAAGACTACGTTATGTTCAATGATAGTAAAAAGTATTCACACCATTCACTGAGTATTCGCTGCTTTTGACAAGACCAGTGAACATTTACATAAAACAAGCAATGAACGCAATAAAATTCGCGGCATTCATCCCTTTCGATTGTGACATGCGTTGTTTTTTTTCAAATGTTGTGGATTGACAACAATATGCAGTTTTTTTGTGATTGCATTCAAAACAACAAAATAAGGCATTCAATCTGTTCTCTGGTATGCAAGTTATTATTCACCTTCATATTCATGATTTTGTTGTGGTTGTTGTCTGCCTGTCTGACTCTGTGTCGTTTAAAGGCCTGTGGCAAGAACTATTGACGCTCGATCACGTTTAACGCACTAAGGAACGTTTGAATAAATCAAGACAAGCTTGGTCTGCTATAGAGTTATTTCTTTTTTTCAACTCACAGGATGCCACTTGTGTCTCAGCCAAGGCGTTGTTTTCTTGGTAAATAAACTTAAATATTCAAATAGTTTTATTAATTTCACTTTAACACTTGTTTTGCAATTTATTTCTTATTCTTTTTGTTATGTTTGCACTTCAACCAACTATTTCTTTTTTGCTTAGCATGTACTCTTAGAGTTAAATCAAATATTTGTTTCCATTAAAAATCAGTCGCTTTTCGTTTAAGACGTTTTCACACAAATACAACTAGTGTATGATTGAGCCGTTAGACGGGAGTACGAAACCTTTTATACCTTATTTCCAACAACGGCTGCTAGTGAACCAGTGAACAGCAGCAACAAGAGCCAGTAGTAAAATACGAATCGCGTGAATAGAAACAATAGCCACAGCAACAGAAAGAGCAACAGCAGCAGCAACATCTGAAGAAACTCAAATCTTATTGAAATTGATATTGAAATTCGCGATTGTTGGTTGTTTTCTGTTTGTAGCTGTTTTTGGTATGCATGCGGTGGTACTTGTTATGGTTCGAAAGTACCAACAACGCACATACACACACACTTTGCTGGCGGCTTAGGAAAACCGTACTTTTCCCCAGCTTAAAACTAAGCTTTAATCTCTCTCTTGTTATTGCCATTAACGTCGTGACGTTATTGTTGTTAGCGTAGTACACCTAAGCCTTTCTTTTCCCCTTTCTTGTTTTTAATTAAAATTTTTCTTTATTTACAAGGTATGATATTTTACTTAAAAGTACGAGTACTACAATAACTAAATCTAATAATTGAACAAATTAAAAAAAAAGATCAACTTGATAGGCGTAAAAAATGAAGATATGCACTCAAAGGCACAATGGTACTAAAGACTCAATTCATATCACCACAACTACAATAGTGAAGGTGACCAAAGTTTATATGGGCAAATTTTAGCGGAAAGTGCATGTTCACACAAAATCTTGGTGGTATAGGAGAGGTGAGACGTTTACCCCATACAAAATAGTTATCAATTAATTAATAAACATGACTTTTTTAAATTTGAAAAACTAAAGCGGGAACAAAATGCATATAAACTGTGTCTATCAAATTAAATCAGCAAAAACTCATAATTTTCTTATTCGCTCGCGCTCCTGATGAATTGCTTGCCATTGAATGATTTCGGATACGAAGTGTCCAAAAATTTGATTTTTTAACAAGCCTAAGAAAGTTGGCTAAAATCAAAAACTTTATTTTTTTAAATAATTATTATATATAAATGCAACCGTGATCACGCGTGAATTATACGTGACTCACACGTCACTAATATGTTGCTCACGCGTAACAAATAATGATATTTATACATCTATAACCAAAGCACATAAAACCAAGACAAAAACAACAGAAATGAAAGTGTTTGCGACTCCGCCCATTGTTTTAAATGGAGGATTGTGTCTTTTTAGAGCTCAAGGTGTGTGACAAGTTTCGTAAAAATCGGTTAAGTAGAACCGCGAGAAATATTATAATAAATTTTAATGGGCGCAACCCGCCCATTTTTCAACTTTTCAATTGTATAATTACAGGAACAGGTTTCGCAGCAATCAAATAAGTAGAATATCATAAAATTAAATAAAAAATTGTGGGCGTGTACCCACTTTTTTACAATTGGACGAATGGGAAGCTATATCCAATCAGACAAAAAAGAATTTTTAAAATCTAAATGTACCGAGCTATGAATTGACATCATTTCTCCAAAAACAAAATAGAGGCGAATTGTTAACCTCCTCCGTTTTTTGAAGTCGGTTAAAAAACTACATCTGCTTGTAAAAGTGTTATTTTTTGCAATACTGTACTACTGCTTGTAAAAGTTTAATTTTTATAATATTGCAATTAATTTTTGCGACGAAGTGTATTTGTGTGAAATGTAGTGAAATCACTGAAAAACTCAATTTCTTAAAAAACTCGAGTTATGACCTTTTTTACTTGATACAATCGATATGTAACTGATAGTGGTTTCATGGTTAAATTTATTAATTTTTCAAAATTACTTAAGGTAAATCGGATTAAAATTAAGCATTGTGAGAGAAAACTGAAAAAATAAGCAGCAGACTGCGTGATGTCTTTAGCCTTTTTCTGCTTATTTTTTTAGTTTTCTTTCACAATGTTTAAATTTAACGCGTCATTACAAAAGCACTGTTACCTATTTGACATTAAGGCTCAGTTAGCCGACTGTAATGGAATGCAACTGTAATGGTAGGATACAGCTGATCAATATTATTAAGTGCGTTCGAGAACTCAAAAATTTGTACAAATTATTACTATTTTTTGCTGGATTGCGTTCGAGTACACAAAATCCAGTAAATGAGAGGGCGAATTGAGAGAGAAAAATGACAGTTCACTTACTGAGTAAATGCAAGTTTTTACTGGACAAATTTTTGCCAGTAAACTCCAGTAAAACGAAGCCATATGTTTTTAAATATAAACAAACAAAAGTAAAGGGAAACAAAAATTTTTAGCTTTTGATGAAATTTTTAAAATAAAAAACAAATGTATTAAGTTATAAGCATTATAACATTTATTTAAGTTTGATGCTAGAAAAATATTCGGGTATGTTATGTATTTCACGTGAAATTAAAACGTGCGGAATTTCCATAGAATGTTTGGAAATATGTATGTATGCACATATGTATGTATGTATGTATGTATGTATTTAAATCACAATGCTATTGCATTTCCGAACGATTTAATTTCACATGGAATTCAGAACATAACTGATTGTTCTTAAACGTGAATAAAGTTAATAGATTATTATATTGAAATTTTTGTTTATACATGTCGTCGGGTCGACGGTTCCTGGTTTGCGGTATGGAACATTTAAAAAAAATTTACTTTGTGTACTTTTTTAAAATTCTTTCCCAGTTTTTCGTTGTCTTGAATATATCATCCTAATAACTTCTCACGTTCAGGGTAAAAAGCTTAGAAACTTTAATGGCCTGACCCGCGATGTCGACAAGAAAGTTTATATCTCTTAGTTATATTTAAAACAAAATCAAAATAATAAAGTTTATTTTTGTTTTCAATATACATATGTAAGTAAGCTAAGAAAGTTTCTTGTCGACATCGTGGACCAGCCAAATAAGTTTAAATAAAAACATATGTCCATATCTATTACTATTATTATTAAACAAAATGTTCTATCGTGTATTTCATATGTATAATTTTTTTAGCGCCAAAATTGGTAATCAGCTGTTGTATATATTTTACTGGATTTTACAATTTTTCCGTTCGCGTACTTTTAGATGCAAACTTTTTTATTGAGAGTAATTTCTTTAAATTACTCAGTATTTACTCAGTTACTGGATTTTACTGGAAAAGTACTCAAACGCACCTATTATGTGAAAAGATTTTTACATTCCGGTTACATTTCTATAATCAGCTGTTTCCTGCCGTTGCAGTTACATTCCATTACAGTCGGCTAACTGAGCCTTCGGTCTTTGCCCAGTGATGTAGAATTTTGTGCACTTTAAGCTAGTACTTTCACTTTTTACGGTGCTTGAACTTTTTGTTTTAAATTCATCTGCGAAATTACCGTCTTTGGCCCCTATGGGTGTCGTACGCGATCTTTATCATAACTGCTTTTGCCGAGGAATCATTATCTTCATGACACGGGAGATGCCACCTGCACCTGCCGGTGAGGAACGAATCGGGAATATAACGGGTTGAAATTTTATACAAAAAAATTTTCCATAAAATTTTACTATCAGCCTCTGAATACACCAAAGCTCGAAGTTCAACTTAGGCTAGTTTAGATTAGCAGGTTGCTGGTAAGGATGAAAGTAAACTAAGAATCCAGTCCAATATTATGATCCCCTTCTGCTGCCTGTAAAGTTGGAAAAAATAAAGAAGATAAGTCTCGCAGAGGGTTAGAGATGTAAAAAGGTAGATGTAAAATGAAGTGTAGTGTAATAAAAGAGATATTAGATGCTAAGAGAAATTAAAGAGTGGAAAGAGAAGCCTCTGCTCCTAATATAAAGGCTCATGTTATTCAGTCTTATTTCCGATAACTCGGATAGGCTACTCAATGATAATCTGTCAGGGAAGTGCAGAAGGCAATCCTAAAAATCGGGATAGTTCAACTTAAACACCATAAATCAGTAAAAACTTAAAGTGCATTAAGACTTAATTAGATACTCTTGCACAGTTGTTGGTAAAAGTCCCAAAAGTGCGGATTCTGTGGTGTATGAAAAACAAATAGAACGTAAGCGTACGAGTTTATATACATAAAAAATAATTTTTATAGTCATAAAAAATAGAACACAACACCATAAAAGCGTGTATAAAATAAACGCGTAAAAGGAGACTTGGGTGTGCTTAGAAATGTTGCTTGATCTAGTTGAATTTAAATAGGAACCCCCCCCCCCCCCACAAAAAAAAAAGCGGAACGACTGATGCATATTTTTGGTGCTTTATTAATTTTGTTAGCTATTCACACAAATTATAAGAGAGTTTTTCGTTTGTTTTGTTTTCCCAAAAAGTTGTTTCATTCTCAATTCTTTAAGTTTAAAAGTCAGTGAGGGATTTTAATTGTTGAAGACCACATTTGGTAATAATACCTTCAATAACTTTCTCAGTTATCGATTTATAACAACTTTCAGTGTCTGTAACACCCCTTTAACACACGGAAAGTTTACTTTGCAAAGTCTTAATTCAGCTGTGTGAAAGACAGAGGTAAGAATACTTTCTCTTTCTGTCTTTCTCCCAGCTGAATTAAGACTTTGCAAAGTAATTTTTCTGTGTGTAAAAGGAGTATAAGTCTTTGACTGACGTGTTCCATGTCTCGTACCCATATACAATAATTTCAGTAAACTGCGAATTTGACTCGTACGCTACATATGTAATACCATAAGAACTTTAGCCTATAAAATCAAATGATGTATAAATTGTTTAAAAAAGTTTAAACTTGTGTTAAGTTTTTTTTCGGTCTTTGGCGATTTTTTTTTAGTTTTGGCACATTTTCTTAGCTTGCCTTTTTTGTTCTTGCGATTTTTTCGGCTTTTGGCGGTCTTTTAGTTTTAGTGGTTTTTTTCGGTTTTCGGCAAATTATTTTAGTTTGCCGCTTTTTTAAGTTTTGGCGCTTTTTTCGCTTTGGGGATTTTAACAAATGTTTGAATTGATTTGTTTAACTCTTTCACATAAGTTAGTTTAACCAATTTCATTGGTTGGTGCAATTTCAACCGTCCAAATTGGTTAGATTTACCTATAACTCCATTTCTAAGCATTAAGCATTTTTTTTTGTAATAGGAGTACTGTGATATGTATTTTGCATATATGATTGAGAAATTGTACTTTTTTTATATAAAAAAAGCGTACGCAAAATTACACATTGGTAAAACATTTGAAAAATCTTTGAAATGGTTAAATTCTTAAGCGGCTTGCGATTGAAATCTCTTTAAAATGTGGCATTAAGTTTTAAGCTTTAAATAAAATGTAATTTGCTAATCTTTTAAATTTGCATCCATTTCAAATTGTTTTTTTCCTTCACAGATTTGTATTTTATTTTTGAAGAAAATTATTGCTGATCTGCTGCGCTAACATTTTTCATTATTTTTTTTTTACTTTAGTCATAATTTTGATGAATTTGTCTTTTGGTCTGTGGGTCAGGCGCACTTCGCCGTGAGTATTTGCCAGTCTAATGGTGTTTTACCATTATCATTGCCGCTTATACTTTTGCTTGCACATTTAAGCATTTAAATAATAAAATACATGCATATGTATGTATGTATATATGTATGCATGTATTTATGTGCATTCCTGACCATTTGCTCATAGAAAACTAATTGGAAAATTAAAATTCTAACAATAACCATTCTATTTAGTTATTGAGACTGGAAATTTGAAAATTTATTAAATATGAATTAACTGCAGTATTCAAAAGGTGTGGGTAGGAATTTAACTAAAAGGGGCGTTTAATATGAATTTTAATATGTGTATTGATTTTTTAATAAATATTAACTATGGCTAAAATTAGCCATTAAAAGTAAACTTTTGTTAGCGAGATTAATGTAAGTTTCGTTCTATATTATATAAATTAAACCAACTTTAATTGCATTGGGTAAGTCATCAAAATAAGGACCATCTCCCGAATCTGCGCTTTGACATATACATACATATGTATGTACTTTCGTTTCGTTGGTCTCAAGTAGAAAGCTACAAATGCAAGAGCATTACAGAGTAGACACCTTGATATGGTTCCCAGTGGGAAAAGGTAATGAATAGTAAGGGGGAAGGTAATGCACAGCATGTATACTTTTTCATTCCAGGATTCAATACTGTTAACACAGAACATTTCCTAGCAAAGTAATTAATTATTTTAATACGTCCGAGAAATGAATTCTTTAATTCATAACACTCGTCACAAGCAAAAACTAAAAATTCTTTTTCTGCAGATGTGGTAATGCACGTGGTAATCAATGTGTAATTAATGTGTTTGAAAAAATTACCCTCTCGTTTCTGAGGTAATGCATTGTCTTGCTTTGAAAAATAATACATTATTTGTCCCATAATTTATGTAACTAATGCCTACTTTTCCAGCTGCGTTATTTTTAATTTAGAATTATTTTAAACTAAAGTTAAATATCTACATTCAATTTAATATGCACGTCTAGCTCTTAATTTAAGTTAATGCCACTCTTAGCTAGAACTTTTGGTACTGTTCAACAAATAGCTAAGGAATTGCTTTAAACATTATTGATTTAATTTTTCTTGCGATTATTCATCTCAAATATGTTTATTCTACCCTCCTTTGAACAATGAAGATATAAATCTAAATCGAATTTCCTAACGCAAATGCATTTTCATTTTGTAGGTCATTAATATTTGTTTGCAATTGTGTTTTAGAAAATCTCAGTTAAAGTAGATAAATATTTTGTGCCTGCGTTATACTAAATTTAAATTTAATCCATTCATTGAATTCTATGGTTTTTAAAAGGCTTGTTTGATCGAATCATAAAGATTTGATTGTTCATTGAATTATATTTTCATGCATACATATGAACACATACTTGTACATACATACATATTTTATGTTTAAGACAATACATAGTTTTTATATTTACAGCATCAGTTTTCCTTTTCAATTTGTTTTTAGAGTTCCGTACACCAAAGGTGAAAAGGAACCCTGTAGTTTCCGCTACGAGGTCCGTCTGTATGTCTGCCTCCCTACAAGAACAATGACGGTCATTTGATGCATCATCTGATGGCCATTTCTGATGGGTATATACATCAGAAGTTTCTATCATTTTGTTAAGGGCAATATGAAAAAACTGATGTAATCATTCGTGTACGTGTGATTCAGTACTGATGTAAACATCGTCAGAACTGACTAATCAGTACTGATGTAAAAATCGTCAGAACTGACAAATCAGTACTGATGTAAACTGATGTAAAAATGATATAGTAATAATAAATATAACTTTTATATTAATTTAATATTTTTTTTATCAAAAGTATAGAAAAATACAATAAATGCTTAAAAACAAAGAAAGTAATTAGTAAAAACTATGTTGATACCGCCTTCTTCAACCCCCAACGCATCTTGCTCTTTCCAAATATCTAAAAATTGAAAAAGAAACGAATACATACATACATATGTAAATTTTTAATTAAACTTTATAAAATTTGTTTTGTTCTTTATTGTTTTTATCTTACTTTTTCACAAACAGCATCATTTTTTTTTTACCACTTTTATACATTTTAATTTTACAAACCGAACGAACTATAAATTATTTTCAGTTAAATTTAATATTTTAAAATTTTTGACATATGTACATACATTAGATGTTCTACTCTAGCATATATGTTAGACTAGAGCAACTATAATCGCTGTCGAATTGAATGTAAAATTGTTGGAAATGTGTTAGTAAAAAAATGTTATTTGTGTTAGTTTCAGTCATTCATTTCTTGTAGGGCTGTTATAGGCTGTTTTCTCGAAAACCGTAAGTAAGAGCTTCGGAACTGAAATTTTCACCTAATTTACATTAAGTATTTTTTTAAATAAAATTTCATGAATTTTGTTGCACGAAACTTTTTATATTTGCTAACTGCAGCGCTATAGAAGAGAATTTTATATAGAAAAGGACGTATAATGAATCTCTGATAAATTTTTGGCAACTTTTTTGATATGAGTTGCTCCTCTATGCCTCCTATTAACAAATAAAAAATTTTCATGCAGCCAATTTCATAAAAAAATGCTTAATGTAAACTAGTTATATGTTAAACTTTGGCTGATACAACTACAAATGTGTGACATGTAAAAATTAAGGGGTGTTCTCAAGCGTTCAACGAAACATGTTGAAATCCTATTTTTATGCAGGCTACACCAATTAACACTGAAATTTAAAAAAATTAAAACTGAAGAGTATTCTATCAGTTAATGTGATTTTGACAACTTGCTGTATGTTGGAAACCGTAAAAAACCTAAAAGAATCCCAAAATTATAAAATCGCCAAACCGAAAAAAAATCGCCAAGATGAATAAAAACGTCAAATTAGAAAAAGTTTCTAAAACTAAAATATATCGCCAAAAACCGAAGAAATCGCCAAAGTGAAAAAATCACCAAAATGAAAAAAATTGCCAAAATGAAAAAAAATCACCAAAGTGGAAAAAATCTCCCACATGAAAAAAATCGCCTAAATTAAAAAAATCGCCAAAACGAGAAAAAAATCCCCAAAACGAGAAAAAAATCGCCTAAATTAAAAAAATCGCCAAAACTTAAAAAAATCCCCAAAACCGAAAAAAAGAACGCCAAAACTAAAAAAACGCTCAAAACCGAAAAATCCCAAAAAGGAAAAAATGCCAAAACTACATACATATATATTATATAGGCTAAAGTACATATGGGCATTTCCTCGGAACGGTCAACCAGGAATGAAAAATAAAGTGGTGATAATCATCGTGTTTTATTGTTTATAATTATAAAAAAGCCAAAATTTTTATAATAGAACATTTTCGTAGCATACATGTGCATATCACCTGTTTTACTTGAGAAAATTGGGCTGGAAACTGAAAATTTTTTTATTTTCGTTTCAACCTACCATTTACACATGAAACTAATTGCAAGAAAGTAGCAATACAATAAAATTTTTTTACTAACACACTCACATTGTTTTTAATTTCCAGTCAGCTTTCAACGATTTTTTCAAGAAAGTGAATTTTTGATGTTTTCAGAAAGTAAAATGGAAAAAGGGTTAACAGTGTTACCCCCTTTAAAGATTTGTACAAATATACAGGATTATGACAAACAGTTATAATAAATTATCCTTATTTTGTATAAATATTTAAATAATTATAATATCTTGCGTTCAAATGTACATGAAGAAAACAATTCATGCCTTTTTAAAACAATAATATTATTAAAGTATTAATAATAATACTTATTACCAATCAATTGCCATATAAATTTGTGTAGGTGATTTTCTGGGTAACTCTAGTTAAGAAGTCAACAGGACATTTGTTTCAACTTTACTTTTCGACGACATTTTTAAAATGAACTTTCACTTTCCTATGAAAGTCATTTATTTCATTAAAATTTTTATTCATAATACGTATACAGAAATTTCAAGAAAGTACTTTCATGTGTAAATGTAGCGTAAGCTATATACATACTTCTAAGACATTTTTATATGCATGTATATAATTATTTTACATGCAAAAAATATGTTATGTTTGCACTCTTTCTTCAAAACGTCTTTACTACAATCAATTAAGAAGAGAAAAGTGTTGGCAGAATTAAAAAAAGTGTGATTAACGGTTAATTTTTACTTTGTTTCTTATCTATGTTTTTATCGTACATTCCTGACCGAAAACATCATTTTATTATAATTGCTTTGTATTAAACGTCAACAGACATAACACATTTTAATTAAGTTCGGTGTCACTAATTTGTAAATAAAAAAAAAGCAATGTGAGTCCGATCACAGAGGAGATGTGTAAACATCTAGTAATGATTTTTTTTTAAGTTGGAAGTACTTATGCTTCTAGTATCTTTTTTTAAATTAATTAATTAAAAGTATCAAAACTTTCAATATTGTAAATACATATGAATTTGTTGGTTTTTGTTTGTTTTATTAAACTTATTTGGTTAGTAAATGGGCACACTGCAGTATATGTATGTATATGTACTGCATTCAAAATTGCAGTAAGCAGTAAATTTACTGATTACTAAAAAAATTCAGTAAATTTTTACTGCTTATGAAATTTAATTTGCATTACCAGTAAAATCGTAGGGCCGTAGCAAGTGGAAAAGTTTTTTCATTCAAATTTTGAGACTTTTGTATGAAAAACATTTAGCCACTTGGTAGAATTTCATTATGAATACGGGCATTACTGATTACTGAAAATTCAATGCACCTCATCATATAACAAATCATTTAGGCAATTTATAAAAATTGTAGAAAAAAATCAGTAACTTTTTTTTTGTTTTTACTGAAACTTTAGTGGTACTGCAGTGCTCATCTATGGTAAATGCCTTCACTTTTACTTTTTAATTTTTAATTCCTGTTGTTCATCGTTTAGTTGTTGCTGTTCTTGTTGTTGTGTACGCATTGCAATTAAAATAAATTTAGTAAAGTGCGACTTTGACTCGCGCACATTCGGTTTTGATCATTTTTTTGATTTAGCTTTCTTCCTTTTTTAAGTTTTTTCAGTTTAAACGATTTTTTTTCAGTTTTATCTCTTTTTTTCTCGTTTTGGCGTTTTTTTTTCTCTTTTTGGGTTTTTTTAATTTTCGCAATTTTTTTCATTTTGGCGATTTTTTTCATTTTGGCGATTTTTTTCTGTTTTTTTTGGGGTTTTTTCATTTTGGCGATTTTTTTCTGTTTTTGGGGTTTTTTATTTAGGGGATTTTTTCATTTTGGCGATTTTTTCATATTGGCGATTTTTTTGTTTGAGGATTTTTTTCATTTTGGCGATTTTTCCGGTTTTTCGCGATTTATTTTAGTCCTAGAGATTTTTTTTAATTTGGTGCTTTTTTCGTTTTGGCGATTTTTTTTTTGTTTTTGGCGATTTTTTTATATTTGGCGATTTTATATTTTATTGATTTTTTAGTTTTACCGTTTTTGAAAATTTCAAGAGTTTTGCTCTTACGGTTTCCAAGATACAGCAAGTTGTCAAAATTACAAAGTCAAAATTGCATTAACTGATGGAACACCCATTGATTTAAATTTTTTAAATTTAGTGTTAATTGTTGTAGTATGTATAAAAATACACTAACTTTTAAAATTTCAAGTGTATATACATATGTACAAACAATTGTATATATATTACATGGGATTTTAACATTTTTCGTTGCTCGTTTTGGAACACCCTTTAGTTTTTAACTCTCATGTATTTGTTGTTGTAGTGGCCAAATGTCTACACATTGTGTCCAAATTTCAAGTCCTCAAGTAGCTCTTACGGTTCATTTTCACCTTTGGTGTACGGAAATATACAGACAAATAACCGGCGGCGGCGCACCGTCGGCTTCGAGCCGGTCGACTTGTTTCTCTGCTTGGTATTGCTTCTTTCAAACACTGATACACTCATACATTGTAGCTCACACCGATTTGACAATGCTGTGAAAGAAAAGCAAAGAAATCTCAGCAAAGAAATCAAAGTCAAAAGATTTTTACCCCCTAGCGTATAGATGTTTACACATCAAAAATTCTGGATTAAAATTAAATAAAGTTTTTTTTTATACATAACTATCAATATGAATACTTAAGGCTCCGTTACCCGACTGTAGAAATCGCAGATGGAAGGTAAATGTAAATGTAATGTAAATGTAAACGTTTGAGCGCTTATAGAATACTTAAAAACGTGTCATGTGTTTTCGACACAAAAAAAACTTCTTTGTGCACAAACACATACATACTAATTGCATTGTGCCCAGCAAACACTCATTTTTAATTTAAAATCGCGAGTTATTTGAAGCCAAACGCGAAAGTTCATATATGTATCTATCTATATAATTAATAGGCGAACAAGTTTTTTGTAATCCCTTTTACACTGGTACCACTGCACTGATTTTAAAAAGATTTATATGGTTTTAAAGGATTTTCTGTACAGATGTGCAGAATCTATATTTTATTGAAATCGGCTCAGTATTTTGGGAGCTATAAGCGTTTAAAGTTGCTACTACTACGTGCACACATATTAGACACGCATTTATTAGCTTACAAGTAAAAAAAGAAACAAAACATGAGTGTGTGGGTATGTAGTATTTCTCTTGATCTAACAATTTCTCTCTCTCTTATTTGTTGTTGTATGAAAGCCATAATACTTAAAGGAAGAGAATTGAATAATAAAGTGAATTAGCTTGGTTGAAGGGATTTTGTTTATGTTTTTTTTAATTTCATGTATTATTTAATTATGCTTGCATATGTATGTATGTAAGTTTGTTTGTGCTGTGTTTTAATGAATTTTTTATGACGTTTAGACACATACATTTTCTTTGAATCTTAAATTATTTACATTTTGACTCTAGAATACGGACGAGTGTGTCGTCCGTTTGGTATACCTAGCAATATTTAAATTCATGAAATTCATTTTGATTGAAATGTACATACATATGTATACGGACATACACACGAGTATGTATGTATGTATTAGAACTTATAAGTAAATAATATATAAAATAGTAATGTTTTAATTAATCCAAGATTTTTTAATAATTTCGCTGAAACTATTTTAATTTACTGTCTTTTGATGGCAAGATTTAGCCTCTTGGAAAAAACTAATTGAGTTTTTAAAATAACACCTTTTAGAACGAAAATGCGCCTAGAGGTTTTGAAAATTATTATTATTATTTTATTTAAATGAACTCAATTATAATAATTTTAATAGCAGCTGGTAACGCTCAACCGTAATATTTCTCATGTACATTACCAGAACAGATTTGGAGCAACTTCATCGGAAAGACGAAGTATTTAGCTCTTTAATTTCCAAGAATGTGTATGCTTGCAGTAGCACCTCAATAAAATCTTTACTTTCTCGTTTTATCCTTTTCTTATTAATGTTCGTACCTACTCATAATAATTTAGTTTTATTTAAAAACAATATACATATGTATATTTTTTAACAAAAATACATACACATGTACATATACAGGACTTTTTCTTTTCTGGGTGTTTATCAGTATAAAGAAATCATATAAAATGGAAAACAGCTGTTTGAAACATTGATGAGAGTTCAACATCGGTGACAGTAGGGTATCCAACTCTATTGATTCATTGGAGCATCGACGCAATGTGGGGTGCATTTCATTGTTCTATCGTTACTACAACGGAATGTGTTCTAATGAAATTAGGGAACTTGTTCCTGAAACCCGCACATATGTACGTACAACACGTGCCTCATTTAGAGCACATCCTTTTGTGGTCGATTGGCCAATGCATCGCACTACGCATTACAGAGAAAATTCCTTTTTTAGCTGCACTGTTCGTATGTGGAATCAACTACCTGCGGAGGTCTTTCCTGTCACTACCAGCGTGGGAAGATTTAAATCAAATGTACACAGACACTACTCCCTCTATCCTCCTTCCCTATAACCTATTTTCCTAGTTCTAGCACAATGCACTTCATGAGTAGGGGTTATCCCCTGAGTGCTGGTCCTATTAAAAAAAAAAAAAAAAAAAAAAAAAAAAAAAAAAACATCTTCACATCATTTTTGATTGCATGGAAAAAGTACCAAAATTATTTAAATGGTATCAAATCATTATTTTATACTTACAAACATTGTAATGACTTTGACATTTAGTGAAATTACAATTTAAGCTTCATACCCGTATATACAAACATACTTACATCACAAAGTATTATAATTATAAAAAATATTTATATTTTTATTATCATTATAATTATTATGATTATACGTACCTATTTTTATTTGTATTGGTATTATTTTTAAATAAAAATAGTTTTTTGTACGCTTGAATGTATGTTTGTACGCACATATGTATGTATATTTTACAAATTCAGATGGAGAAGATGGAGTTCTTTCTGTAAATATAGAAATAAACTAAAATGTGTGATGAGAAGAATAAAAAGACGCATGTTCAAAGAATGTAATTCCCAGACAATTTGGAATAAGTTAAGGGACACAGGTATTATTGGAAATAATAGTGCTTGTGTAGATATAGATCTTGATGAGTTAAACAAGAGTTTTATAATAGAGCCAAATTATTTAGTCAGTGATGGCCTTGATGGTAATATAGGGTCACAAGGAACATTTTCATTTTATAGAATAGAGAAAGAGGAAATTATAATGGCTTTAAGGAAAATTAAGTCGAAGGCAGTTGGACACGATGGATTGTCAATACGTTTTTTACGATTGATTCTTCCATATATTTTGTGCCATTTAACTCATATATACAATAAGATTTTAATGGTATCTAGATATCCGGAAGAATGGAAACTAGCTAGAGTAATCCCTCTACCTAAGGTTAGATGTCCCACTAGTTATGGTGATTTTAGACCAATTAGTATTTTGCCTATTTATGCAAAAAATTTTTGAGAATATATTGCATAACAGAATCTCTAATCATTTGAATACGGATGGATTGATATCTACTTTTCAGTCAGGTTTTAGAGCCCGTCATAGCACAACAGCTTCGGTTATGAATATGGTAGAAAATATAAGGAAATACTTGGATGTCGGTCGCGGAGCAATTACAGTTTTTCTTGATTTTACTAAGGCATTTAATTCTATTTGTCATGAAAGGCTTATCACGAAAATGTACAGCCAATTTAGTTTTACATCAACAGCTTGCAAGCTTGTCCAATCATTTTTGCTTAATAGGCAACAATTTGTACAATTAGCTGGTCGAAGCTCTAGAACTATAATTATGAATAGGGGTGTACCTCAAGGATCCATATTGGGACCATTGTTCTTCACAATGTATATCAATGATTTAATGAACATTTCATCTTTCTGTCAGGTGAATAGCTATGCTGATGATATACAGTTAATAGCTTTTCTGGAAAATGAAATGTCTATGACAGATTACTGCAGCTTAATAAACAATGATATCAAGAACATCATTCAATGGTCTATGGAGAACAGAATGAAGCTTAATCCACTGAAAACTTTTGCCATGAAATTTGGCAACTTTACACTGAGCACAGACAACATCTTCATTAATAATACGGTAATTGATTTTGTATTACACTTTAAGGTATTAGGGATTTATTTAGATGATAGGCTAACTTTTGACTTCCATATTAATAAAATTATATCAAAAATCTGTTTTTCACTGAGACGTATATATAGCATAGGATTTAATTTCCCTATCAAGGTCAGGAAACTATTAGCTAAAACATTATTGATGCCAATTATACTATACGGTTTAGAAATTTATTCGCGTGTAAGTTCCACTAACTTTGAAATGTTTTCACCGTGTAATCAGATTTGTTTACGGTTTGGGTATAAGAATGCATGTTACCCCTTATGTTATTGATTTTTTGGATTCAAGTTTTGATAATTTTGTTAAATTACGATCACTCTTGTTTTTCTTTAAGATAATAAAATTTGGTGCACCAGAATACCTAACAGAACTTTTTATGTTTTCGCAATCTAGCAGAACAAAGGCTTTAATTTCTTCAAGAATAAATACTATATTTATGGAGAGATCATTTATAGTTGAGATATGCAGATTGTGGAATAATAAAATTCCGTACAATGTACGAAATTTTGCTTTTAGTTTACCTAAGTTCAAGAAAATTGTATTAGAAAATCTTTAATATAATTGTTTGATAACACACACGAAAAAGGAAGCTTGTAAATTATTTACAGCAGCAATAAAAGCATACAGCAGAATATGTACTGGATAAATTTGTTACATGGCCATATACATATTTTTTTTAATTATCATTTTTAGAACTAAGAGTCGTGCATTTAAGGTAATAGGTTAATCTTAATTCTTTTTTTTCTCTTTCAATATTTTTAATTAAAATTTATTTTAGGCATTAATATAAATACTTTACTAGTTTTTACTCTATATATCAAACTACATAATCATTTTGGCCTTGAAGGCTTTTTGATTATAAATGAATAAATAAATAAATAAATATGTACATATACATATGTGTATGTATATATATTAACAAAAAATAAACACATGCGATTGGCAAACTCTGGTTAGGTTAAAAAACTTTTTTAGAAAACTAAATTTATTAAATATGCCATGTACATATACAAATTAACCACTCAAAAGCTTTAATTATTAAAAGAAACAAAAGTACCAAATCAGGGCTATTGTGCCACACTCTCATTCAATATACATAAGTACATCCCATCACTGTCTACAAATGTCACGTAACGTCGTCATGAAATTCTATTTTCTGCAGGTTCAGACGTTACATTTACCTGCCATTTCAGTCAGGTAAGCGTTTGCGTAGCTTTTCATGCAACAGATTTGATCAGCTGACACATTTACATTTACAGTTCTACATTTACAGTCGGTTAATTCTGCCTTTAAACTTGATGAAATCCATCTTTTGCACTAAACATAGAGCTACCAAAATGCTATCAAATCGCATAATAAAATGCTTGGAAAAGTTTTGTTTTCTATATTCTTTGTACATCAAAAGCGTACGTTCGTGACCCCAGGAAATGTCCATATAGTATTACATATCTAGTGTCCGTACGGAACCCTTCGTGCGCAAGTTAAAGTCGCGCTTTACTGAATTTATTTATTTATGCAAGTACCTATTCCTTGGCAGTTTCTGTTATAGTGAATCATGAGAATTGAAAGCTTAATTAAACATTATAGTGTATTATACATAATTGTACCACATGATTCTATGAGTCAAGTCAATCAAAGAAGTGAAAAAGTACTGTAAGCCATTAAGTGGAGCTTTGCAGTTACCACGTTCAAAATCCTAAGGTTAAAATTTTTTATGACTTGTTTTTTGTGCGTTGATTCTTTTTATAAACTGTATGCATGTGTTGGATGTGATTAAATGACCCAATTTTGAGTATTTGCAGCTCTAAAAAAATTATATTGAAAAGACCAACAAAGTATATACTTTCATGCAACCAGTTTTTTTATGGACATACATATGTAAAGGGTGTTTTTTATTGAGGTATAGAACTTTAAGTTGGCATCACTTTTTTAACTGGCGGCCATTTTGTCAGCTGTCAATTGATTAATATTTAGTTTGGTTTGCCATTTCATCATGAACAGGTTGACAAAAGAACAACGCTTGCAAATCGTGCAAATTTATTTCGAAGTTTACCGCAAGCTCCGTCCATTTTATGGTGAACATAATCGTCCATCAGAGCAATTAATTCGGTTAACCATGGATCGTTTTCGCACTACGTTTACTCTATGTGATAATACGCATCCGCAGAGACGTCGAACAGTGCGCACCGAAGAAACAATTGCCGCTGTAGAGCAAAGTGTTGAAGAGGACCCGAATGAATCGATTCGCCACCGTGCACAGCAATTGGAGCCGACTAACCGACTATTTTGTTCCCGAATTGGATGGCATGAATGTGGATGAGTTGTGGTTTCAACAAGACGGCGCTACATGCCACACAGCGCACGTCACAATCGATTTATTGAAGGAAACATTCGATGAGCGCATAATTTCGCGGAATGGACCTGTCAATTGGCCACCAAGATCGTGTGATTTGACACCATTGGATTATTTTCTTTGGGGATATGTGAAGTCGCTCGTCTACGCCAACAAACCAGAAACGTTAGGGGACTTGGAAGCCAACATTCGTGGCGTTATTGCCAACATACGGCCCCATATGCTCGAAAAAGTGGTTGAAAATTGGACCTGTAGAATTGGCTTTATTCGAGCCGGCCGCGGCGGCCACATGCCCGAAATCATATTTAAACATTAATAGCATAAAATTATCCTTCCAATAAAGCCAAATTGATGGACATTAAAACGATTTTCTTGTGTTTTATTTCAATTCGAAGTTCTATACCTCTTAAAAAAACACCCTATATATATTTACGAGTATTTTTTATTTGGTATATATTGTATGTATGTATGTCAGTCATGTGAAAACTTCTTAAATGTGGGCAATTTTTTTTTTCATTTAAGAAAAACTTTAGACATTTCATTATTATTTCTTTTGGAGGGCTCTTGCGGCACGCGTGGGTATAAAACGGATTTGAACATGTTGCATTTCATATACTTATATATGTAAATACAACAACATGATATATTTGTTTGTTTCTCACTATTAAAATGTTTCTTAAGACCGACAAAACGTACTGGCAGATAGATACATTATACTTTTATTACATATGTATATATATATGTATGCACATACATTTATAAAGGGTGATTTTTTAAGCAACTTCCTTTTTGGCACATCATATGTTATCGTATATCATGTTACTGTTAAGCATGTTCAGTTTGGTCTATAATTTAACGATGGATCGACTTACAAATTAACAACGCTTGCAGATTATTCAATTTTATTATCAAAATTCATGCTCGGTTAAGAAGGTGCATCGCGTACTTCTTCCATTTGATGGTCAGTTTGCGCGACCGCCAGAGACGGCTATTCGGAATCTTGGGACTAAATTTCGCACTAAAATTACATTATTGAACATTAAACCACCAACACGCATACTTAGAGTGCGGACAAAGGAAAATATCGCAGCTGTATCCGTAGTGTTGTTGATGACCGTGAATTATCGATTCGGCGCCATTCGCAGCAATTTGGCATCCTTTTTTTTTGTCCAGAATGGAAGAGCTGTACTTGGCTGACATGTGGTTTCATCCAGACGGTGCGAGACAATGGCCCAATTGAGATTCGACTTCGCTGAACAGTTTATATCACGTTTGGAGCCGCTCAATTGGCCATTTAGATCGTGCGATTTAACGCCCTTAGACTATTTATTTTGGGACTATGTTAAGACTCCATGTGTATAGGAATAAGCCATCAATGGTAGACGCACTGGACGACAATATTGAACAATTTATTTGTGAGATACCGGGCGATATGTTGGCATAACCACGGTCAACATTTACATAAAATAATCTTTAAACATTGAATTATATAGATCGTTCTACCGATGTGTATAAAAAAATTCAAATCCGAAAGCTCTTAAAAAATTACCTTATATAAATGAATATACACACGTGCAATACGAGTACATATGCATGTACTCGTATGTATACTACTATGGGGCAACAAGAACTCAAATGAAATTTAGATTACTAACAGGAGTTGTTACTTACGTGTGAGTGCATTACAAAAATGCATTGAAATCATTTAATTGTGATCTTGAGCACATTATTTCTATGCATGCCATCGTATTTATGCCATCATTTGATTCGTAAACTTAATCTTTGTTGTGATTTAGAGTCTGGCTGTCCCTCCATGCCATGCATTCATCCATCCATTCACGTGCATGTTGCAGCAGTTTTCCCGCCTCGGCGTCGTCACCTTGTCTATTGGCCTTTGTCAATTTTCCTATTTCTTGTATTTTCTCTTCCTCGAATGAAAGAAAATGTACGTAGGTATGTGCATATGTACATATGTATATTTGTACTAACATCAGCTATTGTTTTCTATAACATTCTTTTGCTTTTATTAACGCAGTTGCAATGCTTATACAATATTTAGGTTAAATTTTTGTTCGTTATGCCCATCACACTTCATTGATTTAGAGAGGCATAATACTTTTTTCTGCCTGTTCGTGCTATAGATATAATAGATTTGTTGTTTTTATCTCTAGGATATGAAAAGTCGCATATATGCACAACCAACCAGAAACGATGGAAACACGCACTGCAAAAAAGTTACTTTTGTTCTTTGCTAGCTAATGTCTCCTGGAACATGGTAAGCTCCTCGCAATTGATGTGTGATTCTATTTTGACGGTAACCGGAGGTATTAATTTATACAAAGATACTTGAGGGTATTGCTAATTTATATTTATATATATTTATATTTATAAAGAAATCCCAACAGTGAAAAGTGGCAGGTCGACGATCGCTATCTACTCTGATTCCTTAAAGCAGCTACGTCTCCAAGCCATATGCACAATGTGCAAACTTTTACAAAACAGCTTTTGTGCTTTCATAGCGACGAGAGCACAACAGACAATCAGATATCTGCGACAATAATGCTCTTATTTTAAGCTATGTACAGACGGTTGTCAGATCTTACAATATTGCCAGTAAAATGTGCTAAAAATTTCTTACAACCGTGTGAACTGGCAATTTTTGCCAGACGCCGTTGCTAGAAAAAGCATTGTCAGTCCATTGCAAGACTAGCAACTGACAACAAATTGTCAGACATCTTACAATCGTGTGAACACATTGTAAAATTATTGCCAGATATTTGTCAGACATTTTAATATTGTCAGATGTGCGAAGTTCATGCAGCTGACAATGGCGTCATTGTAAGATAATTCTTTCTATGGGCAACACTGCACACGCTTGATTTTAAATAAAAAATTTATAACAAAATATTATATGCAGACAAAATCATTGCAATTGCTTCTTTATGGTCCATAATAATTTATACTTTCAATTTTTACATTAAACACAAACACAAACGATAAATAGTTAACAATTTCCAACAAATGGTTTAAGTCTGGCAACGCATAACAACAGATCTAACAATTTGTGCATATGACAACCGTGTGAACTAACAATTTTTCTACTGACGATTTTGTCAGATGAATTTATTGTCATACAACCGTCTGGCAATAAATTGTAAGATTTTCTGACAACCGTGTGAACTGACAAGAAATATTGTGCTGGCAATTTTCGATTGCCAGTACATTGTCAGCACATTGCCAGATCTGACCATATTGTAAGATCTGACAATCGTCTGTACATAGCTTTACAAAGAAACAAAAGCAAATTTAAGAGCTTTAAAAGCTGTTTACCTCAAATACAAATATGAGAGTATGTGTGTCTGGACTAGACTTGGGTCGAACTCGTTCACTAGAGCTGTGTAGCTCATGAACCAACGGGTTAAACTGAACGAATCACTTAATTGAACGAACTGATCCGGTGATTTTACTGAACGCTTTTGGATCAGTAGTGTACCGCTCGATGTTTTCGTTCATTCAGTTTGTGTTTCAAGTCTTTTATGTCAAATTTGCTTTCGTTCATGTTTGCTATTTATGTTATGTCTTTTTGTTTGAGTTGAGTTTTTGTGTTTTAAAAGGTTTAGGTACGTGTATACTAAATTATATTTAGAATCGCTGTGGCACTGCCATTATTCTTTTTATAATTTCATTTAATAGTCTTTTCATAAGAAGTGTTTTTACCAGTGTTTTTTATAAAGTGTTTTTACAAAGTAAAGATGTTAAACCTTAACTCTATATATGTTTATACATACATTTCATTACCTCAATCTAACATGAATTTGTAGTGCTTGAGATATTTTTTTTGTTTCCGGTTAAATATTTTTGAGGACAAAATTTTAACTTAAGCTTTGAGAAGTAACATTCAAACATTGATGCGCTTTTGATATATAAATAACGATAAAAGCGTTACAATGCGTTTATTAATTATCGGAAGAAAAAAATAGTAAAACCAAACAAAAGTACCTTTCTTAATCTTAATATTAAACTAAATGTTAAGCCAAAATAAAATGTACAATATTCTAGTCGAAAGAACAAGAAATTATTTATAAAATGAATTTAAATATAATTTTTTAAATAAATAATTCAACTTTTTTTTTAATAAATTCTTCAGTTAATTCATTCGCATTATTTAAATATCGTATTCGTATATACAACCTATTTTATTATTCTTACAAAATAGCATTGTTTCATACTGTCGTTCAAAAGTGAACGATTGAACGAACGGGTAAATTTTTTGCTAATTGAACGAAAATGACCGGTCACTGAAAAGAACCATTTGGCACAGCTCTATCGTTCACTAGTTCGACCCAAGTCTATTCTGGACGTAGCTGCCTTAAAGTATTATGAGTTTTATTGCTACTCCACAAAGTATTAAAAGCTTTAAGCAAAGCAGCGAGCTTTAATGCACCCTTAACCTATATTATTCCCTTAAAGTAGGGTATTTCCCCTAGTCGACCGTAATTAATTAATAATTTCGTTATTTATGCTATTGTGCTTGTTGGTTCAGCTTTAAAAAAAATAGTTTCCCTTTCCACGACATTTATTAAGACGATCTGAAAGAAATTGTTAATTGTCCACAATGATGAAAGCAACTATGAACACGAACACAAATAAAAAAAATGTACGTTGCATTACAAGTTTCTTTTTCATATCTTTTGAGATTGAAAGTTCTTTTAAGAAAAACTGCATTTAAACCTTTTACCATTGTTATGTTCATAATTTATGATGGGAATTATTTGTGGAATGAATTTCTTTCACCTTTTAGTGCATGGAAATATTTGTAATACTTAAGTGATAGTTTAAAGTTTAGCCTTTATTTGTTAAACTTAAATTTGACACAGTTCACATATTTGCTCAATTCACAATCTATTGTACGAGTCGTAGTTCGCACATAAGTTGCTGGTAATTTCAATAAAAGCATTTTTTATAAAAAAAATGTCTACATAGAAATTACCAACAACATTTGTATGAACTACGACTCTCTACAATAGGTTGTGAATTGAGCACAGTTACGTTATTTTGCATTTCAGCTAACGATATATGCCTTTATTAATATTTCATCACAACTACGTACATACATACATGCATTTCTTTCGTTTACTGCAAACAATCAGTCATAGCTTATCGTAATTTTTGAAATCGACATCAATTCGATGTAATCGGTTGAAATGGAAGAAAAGATTTCACTTTTCTTTTTCGCTGAATAATCGTAAATATCTATGGAAAAACTAGAAAAAGAGTATGTGCTTTTGTTTTCATTTGGAAATATATTAGTTGTGGTATCTTGTGACCATCGTGGCCAGATTGAAAGGCTTCTATGATTTGTTTCCACTAAATTTAACGATTTTCCTTTATTTTTATATATTTTCTTAGCTACAAAAAACAAACAACTAGGAACTTGTTCGCCAACTATTTTTTATGTATTAAAGTTTTTTTTATAAGAAATCTAATTTAATGATTCAAACTGACATTATCGATGTTAAGCAAAAACAAACTATTTTAGGCTTATGTTAGCATCATAATATCGAGCCATAACCGCAAAAAATTAACCGACATATTTTTGGACCTCGTTTTTTGCGAAAATCGATTATTTACGATCGCTAATAATCGATTTTGGTCAAAAAAATTAAATTCGAAAACTAAGCTGTATCGTGTGAGTGAGTGTTTGTTAACGTATTGTTAACAAATAATTGGACATAATGAAATATAACATAGGGAAATATAAGCAAGGATTTGCAGCACGCAGCTGCCAGCATAAAACACCGCGTGCGAAATTTGAAATAAGGGAAAAATTATACATGAATTACACATTTTAATGAAGTACTATAAATATCAATTATAATAGTAATAACAAGAGCCTAACATTTTGCTTTTTACATGCCGTCTACTGCAGGCTTTAAGCACTAACCACATTCACCACAGCAAACCACCGACTTCAAATTGTCAAAATTATTATTAGCCGTACTTGAGGTCGTGTGTTCTGTACACTTTAAACATAACACAGATGACGGTTGAAGTATACGATAGCAATAGGGTTTATATCTAGTTCGTCCTCGAACCTTCTTGGAAAACTGCATAAGAATGCGTGCGTTAAGACCGACGCATATGTGACAGCGCATAGTGAAAGGGACGTAAGGGTAAACAAAAATCAATTTTCACTTTTTGTTTGTTTTTAAATCTTTAAAATGGCTCTCCTGAACAAAATCGGCTTTTACCCTTAGGTCCCTTTCTATTTTGCGCGTCATATATAGAATTCGTTGTACGTTATACGTCGTCTGTTTCCATTGACAATAATGCAACCACAGAGAACGTTGACACAATGAGCAGCTTTTATAGTTTTGTTCTAAATTTTATTTATTAAACTTAAGTTTTATAAATCAAAACGTTAAAAAAATTCAACTAACTGAGAAAGTACTTTACTGTTGGCAAAGTAAAGTTAGCTTTATATCAAGTTTGTTCTTTTATTATTTGGCGATTTTTTTCAGTGACTTTAGGCTTGCTGTATTTACTTATGTGGCAACTACATATGTTCATAAATCAAATCAAATGCATGCACACCTACATATTTACATATTTACATTAAACTCTTTTCCTTAATCATTATAAAAAATAATGTATGTACATATATGTAAATGTAAATGTACTTATGTGCATTTCTCAGCCTCCCCCACATGTTGCTGTTGTTTCTTGCACATGGCTAATTGATCTTATGTGTAGTTTGTCTCCTGCTTTGATTGATTCGATCATATTTTTATTGTTTTCCAAAATTACAAAATAATATACGGGTGGAATATGTATTGCATCTGTAGATTACACAGAGATTGAAAGATGAAATTGAAATTTATTTCCAAATTGTTTTTTCATTAAACTTTCTAATGCGAATTGTTTGTGTTTTTGTTGAAGATTGCTTAGTGAGTTACAAGATATAAATGCACTATTCATGGTGAGTTGGCAAGATTAACATAATAATAAATGTATTTTTGATCTCTTATTATATTTATAAAGAAATGTTTTAAATATGGTCACGCTTATCCTAAAATGAGTATAAAAGTGGTGGTCCGTAAATATTTTGGGTACATGATCTTACAGAACTTTAAATCATAATTTGCTTTACTAGTATTTTTTTCTAGCCAGTTGATTTATTAAAATATTACGTAAAGGCTTTTGCCATAAACTTAATTTTAAAACAGCTTAATACTTCCACGCAAATTGTTTTTTATATTCCTTTCAAAAATATCATACATAGCCAGGCACAATTTAAATTTGTTAATTTGGAAAATTTTCGATATATGTAATGTTTGGTATGAATTTCACGAGATTGAATTATTTCTGTGGGCGTACTCATTTTCTTGTTTGCAAATAATCAATACGTACATACCTATGTATATGTATATATTATTTTACAAATAAACAATCAATTAAATTAATCAACGTCAATTAAATGCAGGGGAAATTTCGATTTGCTTGTTTTAATCGTGCTCATCTCTAAATCGTTTTCAGCTATTATCACGGAAAGTAAATGATTTATCTATTATTATTAATATGTAAACGTTGCGATAGAATGTTGCAATAACTGTGGGCGAGAACTATCACGTATACATTTATTTCTTCTTAAAATAATATGGTCAAATTAAAAGTTTTATCGTGATGAGGTGTTAATTTGATTTAACAATTATTATCTATGGCTTTCTAATTTTGTTTGGTAAATTAGACTTCAGTAGTTAATTATTATTTACTTGTAACAATTGAAATTAAACACACTTAATCGAAGCGTTATGAAATTTACATGATACTTGCAAATATAAATTAAGAATATGCTCACATTTATGGAAACAAAACAATTAAAATTCTCTCCAATTTGCAACTTCTGTTACTGCATGTCCATGTTAACACTGCCTTAACTTTTAGAACTGCAGTATCATGCTGAACCGGAACGAATGGCTTGACTAGAGAATATGGTAGTGCAGTTCAACGTCGTTAAACGGTTGTTGTACTGGATAGAGAGGAAGTGTAGATTCTATGCCAGCGTTACCATTTAACGTTTGATTGATTCGCCCTTTCAAGCGAGTTTTCAAAGCAAATAATCTTGTAGATTTTATGATTTTAACTCCGAATTGACGAAATTAAAAAAAAACCACCTCTCTCATAACCTGATACTGAAGTAAATAAACACATTCATGAAACTAATAAACATTTTGTTTGGGTTATATAAAGATATTTTTGTTTTGTGTTCATAATTTTTTTTATTGCCTTGCAGCAAATGAAAAACTACGAATTTAAATTCGAACAGAAATAAAAAAGTTACTAAAAAAATTTACGAAGTTTAAGTTCTCGGAAAAAGTATAGAACTAAAATAAAACAAAGAATTAACCAGCTTTCGTTTTTTTTTTTTTTTTTTTTTTTTTTTTTTTTTGAAATACCACAACAACCAAGTACCTTTCTTGATACTTGTGTGAATTTTGAACATTTATGGTTCTATTATGGAAATAATCTGCACATCAGTTGCGTTGCCGGCTGTCAATAAACTATGCTACGGAAACACGAAAACAGCTGCTAATTTAAACCGATAACACTGTGTTCAAAAGTATAACAAGCGGTGAACTCAAATTCGAGTACGCTAAATTCAATGGTGCTAACCGTTTATTTTCGGTTAGCTCTTGTTAAAAAAATTATTAAGATTGAAAAATTGGTTAAAAGAACCTAAAATCGCAAATTAATTTCTATATATTTTGAAAAAAAAAAAAAAAAATTTTTTTTGAAAAAAGTTTCCTTAGGACGCATGTTCATCAATACGTGTTTTGTCAATCGATATAATCTATACTATTTTATATTCATATCGAATATAAATTATTATACATTTTTATAATATGTTTGAAGAATATCTCACTACCATTTAACAAAGTTATTATTCGGCATATGTATTGTCATAAGTTTATTTTAATGGAAATTAATTTTCTGGTGGTTAAGCATTGTCTATATATATTTCATTAGTGCTTTGTCAAATCATCAGTAGTAAATTTTCTAAGCTTATTTTTCTTTTGTATTTTCAAAAATATTATTATTTGTGAATTCTCAAATAGTTTTTGAAAGTCTGTGCATAAGATAAGAGTTTTGTGACTGTTCCAAATACGTGGTTGAAGTCTACTGACGATTTGTTACAGCAACAATGAAATGCATATAGACAATGCTGAACCACCAGCAAATAAATTTCAAATTAGAATAGACTTAAGACAATATGTCGAATAACAAATTTCTTATATCTATTTGCTAATATTTTTGTGAAATTTATTTAAGTTTTTATATGAGTAACCCCTGTATTAAAAGGACAAGCAATATAATTATATAATTTTTCAAAATGCGAAAACATGTCTTAACAGTTATCTCAAATTTTTCCGACAAGTGCTTTAAATTAAAACACAATGGACAGCTCACCCCTTAGGGATCTAAATCAGGTTTTGCTTTACGTTTAATGCGAAGTGTATGTGCTCGTACTTATTTGTTTAATTTACTTTTACTATTTATTTCATATCTCTGCTGCTCTTGAATAATTATTTAATAATTACAACTAAACACATTTCATCTTAATAACAAAAAAAAAAAAAAAAACAAGTAAGAGTGCTATATTCGGCTGTGCCGAATCTTATATACCCTTTACCAAAGTGCGTTTATGTAGTATAGAGATACATACTCAAGCACATACTTAATAATAATAATTTTCAAACTCTAGAATCATAATTTTAGATTTTTCTGATTACTTATACCAATCTAGTAGTTCTTAAAAAAATATAGAAAGTGTGTTAAGTGAAAAAAAGGAAATTAAAAAAAAATGTTTTAATTAGTTACTTTAATGTCTAGAAAAAAAATCATAGTTTCCAGCTCTGGAGCTGTGGCTTTTTTTTTATAATTTTCTATACCAAACTTTTCTTTCCAAAACGTAAAATATATATAATTTATAAAGGAAAAGATAAAAATTAATTAGACTTAGTTGCTTTTATATATCAAAAAAGGTAAGTGTCCCAACCCTGAACTCATCTTTTTTTGATTTTTCTGATTTCTTACACCAATCTCTTTCTTTTAAGAATTTAAGAAATGTTTAATTTATAGAAAAAAAGGAAAAATTTGTTTTAGTAACTTACTTTTGTAGAAAAAGTTAAAGTTTTCCAACCCTGGAATCGTCTTTTTAATTTTTTTAATTGTTTTTTTTTTTATTTGAAATACCAATTTTATTCGTTATCAAGCATAAAATAATTTTATTTAATAAAAATAGATAAAAATTAGTTTTATCTATTCACAAAGAATCCTCCTTTTTGTTTTTTTTTTTGATTTCTTACACCATCTTTTTTTTAAGAATATAAGATATGTTTAATTTATAGTAAAAAAGAAAAAATTTGTTTTAGTAAGTTACTTTTGTATAAAAAATAAGATTTTCCAACCCTGGAAACGTCGTTTTAATTTTTTTTATTTTGAAATACTGAAGTATAAAATAAGTTTATTTTATAAAAAAAAATAGTTTTCGGTAGCTAATTTTTTATATCACAAAAAGTGTAGGTTTTCCAACCCTGAAATCAAACTTTTTAATTTTTCTGATTTCTTATACTAATCTATTTCTTTTAAGAATATAAGATATCTTTAATTTATAGAGAAAAAGGAAAGTTTTGCTTTAGTAAGTTACTTTTGTATAAAAAAAGTTAAAGTTTTCCAACCCTGGAAACATCTTTTTAATTCTAGAAGGTTAATCTTTAATTTGAAATACCAATTTTATTCGTACTAAAGTATAAAATAAGTTCATTTAATAAAAAAAATAAAAATTAATTTTCGGTAGTTAATTTTTTATATCACAAAAAGTTTCAGTTTGCCAACCCTGGAATCATCCTTTTTGATTTTTCTGATTTCTAACATGAATTTCTTTCTTTTAAAAACATTAGATATGTTTAATTCATAGAAAAAAAAGGAAAAATTTGTTTTAGTAAGTCACTTTTGGATAAGAAAAAAAGTTAAAGTTTTCCAACCCTGGAAAGAAACATCTTATTAATTTTTTGAATTTTAATTTTTTATTTGAAATACCAATTTTATTCGTGGTGAAGTATAAAATAAGTTTATTTAATAAAAATAATTAAAAAATTAGTTTACGGTAGTTAATTGTATATATCACAAAAATCGTAGGTTTTCCAACCCTGGAATCATCCTTTTTGTTTTTCTGATTTCTTACATCAACCTCCTTCTTTTAAGAACATTCCATATGTTTAGTTTATAGAAAAAAAGGAAAAATTTGTTTGAGTAAGTTATTTTTGCATAACAAAAAAAGTTTAAGTTTTCCAACCCTGGAAACGTCTTTTTAAATTTTTTAATTTTTTTTTTTATTTGAAATATCAATTTTATTCGTGGTGAAGTATAAAATAAGTTTATTTAATAAAAATAATTAAAAAATTAGTTTACGGTAGTTAATTGTATATATCACAAAAATCGTAGGTTTTCCAACCCTGGAATCATCTTTTTTGTTTTTCTGATTATTTACATCAACCTCCTTCTTTTAAGAACATTCCATATGTTTAGTTTATAGAAAAAAAGGAAAAATTTGTTTGAGTAAGTTATTTTTGCATAACAAAAAAAGTTTAAGTTTTCCAACCCTGGAAACGTCTTTTTAAATTTTTTAATTTTTTTTTTTATTTGAAATATCAATTTTATTCGTGGTGAAGTATAAAATAAGTTTATTTAATAAAAATAATTAAAAAATTAGTTTACGGTAGTTAATTGTATATATCACAAAAATCGTAGGTTTTCCAACCCTGGAATCATCCTTTTTGTTTTTCTGATTATTTACATCAATCTCTTCCTTTTAAGAACATTAGATATGTTTAAGTTATAGAAAAAAAGGAAAAATTTGTTTTGGTAAGTTACTTTTGTAAAAGAAAAAAAGTTAAAGTTTTCCAACCCTGGAAACATCTTATAAATTTTTTGAAGTTTAATTTTTTATTTGAAATACCAATTTTATTCATGGTGAAGTATAAAATAAGTTTATTTAATAAAAATAATTAAAAAATTAGTTTACGGTAGTTAATTGTATATATCACAAAAATCGTAGGTTTTCCAACCCTGCAATCATCCTTTTTGTTTTTCAGATTTCTTACATCAATCTCCTTCTTTTAAGAGCATTACATATGTTTAGTTTATAGAAAAAAAGGAAAAATTTGTTTTAGTAAGTTACTTTTGCATAACAAAAAAAGTTAAGGTTTTCCAACCCTGGAATCGTATTTTTAATTTTTTTTAAATTTTTTTTCAGTTAGAAATACCAATTTTATTCATACTGAAGTATAAAATAAGTTTATTTAATAAAAAATTATTAAAAACTAGTTTTCGGTAGTTATTTTGTATGGCAAAATGAAGTTTAAGTCTCCCAGCTCTGAAACCGTCTGTTCGATTTTGCTGATTTTCAATACCAATCTTATTTCGACAATTTCTGATCCACCAGTCCAAGAACGAAGTCTCTAGCTTTTCTGGGAGCTTCGGAAAACCGATTTCACGTACAGACAGACGGACAGACGGACATCGCTTATTCGTCTTCCCTATGCATAAGGATCCAGAATATATATACTTTATGGCTCGCTTATTAATATTCTAGAAATTACAAACGGAATGACAAACCTATATATACCCTTTTACCATTTTTTGGTAAAGGGTATAAAAAAAAAAAAAAAAAAATTGTTTTATAAAAGCCATTGTAACCAAGACAAATTCTAGCTGATTACAATTACAGATTAATATAGGGTGCTTATTTTTTCAGGGACATAACAGTTATAAGAGAAATGACAAAAAGGTCTTATTTAAGCATTAAAATTGATGAATTCAAATAATGGTTATAATCAACGATTATCGTAAGATTTATTTCATTTTGATTATTGTAACAAATTAAAGTGAGAAATATTTTTTTTTTTTTTTGGTTACGAATAACTATTATAGTAATCAAAAAATAACTATTATCTAAAGAATTTTAATTTTTTGCTTATTGCTACCTAAAATACGGTATTTTAGATGTAAAAGATGCATTTGTAAGGGGTATGCAGGACAAGAAATTTAAATATATTTCGCAAAGTTGACAAAACGGGCAGTTTTATAAGAAATATTTATCAATTTTATAAATAAAATAATTGGGGTGTTTAAACCAATTAATGCAAACTTAAGCTACATAATACATATTTTTCAATGCGAGTGGAATATGTGAATTGTTTTGAATTAATATTTAATAATAATAAAAAATAATATCTATACTACAAAAGTAACAAACAACAATGGCAACACTGTTATAAATTAGTCATGTTCAATTTAAGCTTTTATATAATAAGCTTTTTAACAAATTGGAGTACGTTGAATCAAAACAATTCCCGTATGCCATTTGCATTGAAAATTACATATCCCTCAGTTACTAAAACAACGTCGTAACTCAAAAATCCCATTTTATATAATCGAATATGTAGACATCTTTAAAATTTTTTTTTGTTTTGGTTTTTTTAGTTTTAGCGCTTATTTTCGTTTAACTGGTTTTTCGGCTTTTGGCGATTTTTTTTAGCTCTAGCGATTTATTTTAGTAATTTTTTTCAGTTTAGGCGTTTTTATGTTTTCATTTTTGATTTTTTTGATTGATTTGATTTTTTTATGTTTTTCACTTTCTTAGCCTAAGCGTTTTTTTAGTTTTGGCGGTTTTTGTTTTTGTTGCAGCGATTTTTTTACTTTTGGTTATTTTTTTTTTCAATTTTAGCAATTTATGTATTTCATTTTTGGCAATACATATATTTCATTTCATCGGCTTTGTCATTTTAGCGATTTTTGGTTTCGGCATTTTTTTTTTAAATTTGGTATTTTTTAGTTTTAGCGTTCTTGAAAATATCAAGACTTTGCTTCTTACGGTTTCCAAGATGCAGCAAATTGTCAAAATTACATTACCTGATAGAATACCCTTTAACTTTGATTTTTTACATTTCAGTGTTAATTGGCTTAGGCCCTTCTTAACCGATTGCGCAAAGCAAAGAAGGGTATTGTGTTTACCAGTTTATGTATGTAAGTATGTATGTATGTATGTATGTATGTATGTATGTGTGTTCCTTTGCTTCTCTACATAAACCGAACGCGTCCATCAGTTGGTCTTAATCCCGAAATTGTCACTAAAGATATGTCAGTTGTCAAAATTCAATATGGCGGCCAACAGACGCCATTTTGTAAATGCGAAAAAAAAATACAAAGTCTGCGAACTACACAGAAAAAATTATTCCCAAAAAATTTTCAAACAAACGTGTGTTTTGAAATATAATTTAGTTTCAGTAAATATTTTTTACTGTTCCAGTAAATTTTTTCTTCCAATTTTATTTTATTTAATAAAAACTGTATAGACTGAAAATTATCTATATAAAGTAAAATTTGTAACAAAATTTTTTAGATATATTTTTTTTTATATTTAAATTTGTTATTTTCAGTTAAATTTATTGTTATATGTATACTGTAAAAAAATTTGTCTGATTTTTTTTTTAATTTTTTCTACAAATTATTTTATAGATATAAAAAACATTTTATTTTTTTAAGATTTTTCTTTGCGGTTTTCAAACTTATTATGTTTGTATATTGTGATTCTCAATATAGTATTAAGAGTCTTACTATAAACATACCGAGTTTGTTGGCTAAATTCAAAAAATTTTTGGGTTGAAGTCTACTGACGAGTTCCAAAAGCGGGAACGAAATGCTTAACCATAAAAACAAGCCAATTTTTGAAAGTAAAAAAAAATAGTTGAACCTTTTATTTGATTCAGTTATTTTTTTTAAATAAAACTTACTAATTTTTTTTTAGAAAAATTGGTAAGAATTGTTATTGATTCAGTTAATGTTTTTTTCTGATAATACGAAAAATTCTAGTGATTGTGTTTGTAAATTATAAAAAAAAATTACTGAATAGTACAAAAAAAAAAAAAAAAAAAAAAATCTGCAAAAATGTTTTTCTGTTCCTATGTAATACATTTGACTGAAAATATTTTGAGTTTCAGTTAACTTTTTTCTCTAATGCCATTTTAAGTTAACTAAAAATAAATTATTTTTCCAGTTAAATTTTTACAAAATCGTTATCAGAATCTACAAATTTCTTTGTAGGTCCGCATTCATACAAAATATTTACTGATTCAATGAATTTGGTTACTGAAAACGAAATTTATTTTTTTCTGTGTATGTCAAAATCGATGAATCAAGAAAACAAGATTGCGCACTCAGCCGTACAAAAAAATTTTCTGCTGCGCATCTACGTCAATATAGAATACACACATGTGTTTGTTGTAAAAAGTGTGTGAGAGAGAGAGAACACATTCCACAAACAAATGTATGTATTCTGTTTACAACAAAATTCTACATCTACGTCACAGGCAGAAAATAAAATAAAGGGACCTGCGCAATGCGCAATCTTGTTTTCTTGATTCATGGTCAAAATCGGTATCATTCGACAGGTATTTTAAAATAATCTTTAGGTTTCTCTTCTGATTTTTCATTTCGAATGACCATTTAGGGTATTTAACGACTCAAAAATGGCCGCAGTCGGGTTTTTAGATTTTTTTTGTATAAATACTTATTCACAATATACACTTAAAAGCTAAAAGGGACTTTAAGAGCAACTTTTGCATGAAGAACTTGCAGTTAAAGTTCACGTTAACTCTCAATCATACATTGTGAAAAGGGACGTTAGTCTGCAATAAAAAGAAACTAACTTTCAAAATTTCAAGTGCCTATATTCAATTGCCTTTATATTACAATAGGAATACAACATTGTTTCGTCCGTAACTCTTACGGTTTTTGAGAGAACAGCCTGTGATAGACAGACGGACAGACAGACGGACATTGTAGCGAAAACTATGGGGTTCCTTATCAAGAAGATCACTTTTCCACCTCTAAAAATATCCCCTACAATTATTACTACAATAATAATGATTATATGCAGTTTGTTTGTTTCTTGTTATTTGTTTAATAAGAATAGAAAAGAAAATAATCAACACACATATGTATGTACAATTAATTATATTCAAAATACTAAATAAAGTAGAAGGCAGCATCTATTATCACAATATTGATATTGAACTAGTAGTACGAATGCAACTTGAAGTTTAAACGAAACAAATAAAATCAAATCAATATAAAAGCAAATACATATTTATAATTTTCCATACGTTTGTATGTACATACCCTGCAGGAGAACGAACTAGTGTTCAACTAGTATTTTTCTAGTACAGAAATCACCACCACTAGTTCCCAACTGTAAACTTTCCTATAATATCTTAATGCTCAAATTAGCATTGAGTGTGTTTAGAAAACTACTAGTACCATTGGTACTAGTTTAGGACTAGTTTATTACCAGTTCTTTTGTAAAGAAAAACTCTATAAAATTGGTGGTGTATTCCTTTGTTACCCAGTGAGAACTTCTACTTAAAATTCGCAATTATTTATCAAAAATTCAGAAACACAAAAGGGTAATTATTACTATTTAATTATAATTATTTTTAGATCAAGCTAAAATTTTACTAATTATATGATACCAATTTTGATACAGCGCAAGGGCTCTGTTAGACAGTCAAAATTTATTTTGCAATGTGGTGGTTTATAACTACTTCATATACTAGTACTCATCAGCACTAGTAATTTTACACAACAACTTTAACACTTTTTGCACTAGTTCTTGTTATTCTAGTAATTATGCTAGTAGCTTTTAGACAATTATCGCCTATTCTCCTGCAGGGCATGTACACAATGCACTTTGTATTATCTTAAATACACACACACAAAAAAAAAACAAATAAATAAGTATCAGTAGGTATTTTTCCGATAACCTCTCTCTGCCTACAAGATAATTTTCAACAATTGCAAGAGTGTATAAAAACCTTGACAATTGCAGCAAATGACATCAGTTGCACTTGTGAACCAAACTCAGCAATGAAAGTATTTATTGTGCTCTTAGCTTTAAGCGTAGCGGTAAGTAAATGAGAACGAAAGGAAATGGTGTGCAATTATTTAATAAAACTTTTTATTCTATCACGAACAGGCTATGGCCGATCATCATGAGGACCATCATGTCCACCATGAAGGCCACGATTATGTGGTGAAACATCAGGAAGATTTGGTCAAATACCGTGAAGATTGTGGCGCCAAGTTGAAGATCTCCCCTGAACTAATGACCAAGTATAAATCCTGGGAATATCCCGATGATGAAACTACCCGCTGTTATATGAAGTGTGTCTTTGAACATTTTGGCTTCTTTGACGAACAGAAGGGCTTCGACGTTCACAAGATCCATCACCAATTGGTAGGCGAACAAGGAACAGTTGACCACAACGATGAAACTCACGCTAAGATCGAACAGTGTGCCGACAAAAACACTCAAGGCAGCGATGCCTGCACCTGGGCCTACCGCGGTGGCATGTGTTTCATTCGCTCCAATTTACAATTGGTCAAGGGCAGCGTACACAAACATTAATTGCTTTCATATTAAGGATTAGGAAATTGAATGAATTGTAGAAAAAAATAAAATAAAAATTAAAACGAAAATGTAGAATTTATTTAGTTGTTGCCTTTCTTTTTGTAAACATTTTTCACATAGTCATTGATCCAAGGGCCAATGCTTCCTCCAGCAAAACAATTAAAGGCCTCATTAGCCCATTTACTGAGGTCGGATTGTTTGTGCAGCTTGTTGCAATAATTGACCACAACATAAATTTCTCTGGGTTGTTTGTGTTTGCCCAGTAATTCCACAAAACGTTGGGCCTTGAAGCCTTCTTCATTACTCCATAATCCCAATTCTGTAGCAAAACATTTTATATCGCTATTATCAGCCGAAATATAGTCGTATGTTCTGTCAACACGACGCACATTGAGGAATAAAAGATCAGTTATTTGACATGTTTCCAATGATGTTTGTATATCAGTTGCCGTGGGAATTTTCCAAAAATCTGCTTTAATACATGATACCTGGAAAACATGCCAATAGTTATGTTTGTTTTAAAATTTTTGAACTAAATTATAATATTAATTTTTAGCATACTTACCATTAACAAAAGTAATCCATAATTTAGTAAAAACATTTTTAAAAACTCAAAAACTCTCCGGCTTACGAGTATGTATATAAACGTTGTGTCCGACGCCTGTTTAACAAATGAAAACAACAGAAAAGTTTCATTTTATATCACTATTTGGTAACGAAAATAGTTTATTTTTTGTTATTTTAAATAGTTGTATATTAATGCGTCAACCGAACGTGTGCACGTACGTAATTGAAGCAAGTAAATTAGAAATTTTGAAATCCTGCTTACATATGCGATTAAAAACGTAATCGCATATCTAGATGATGAGAACTTTTATTATTTGTATCTAATATATTTCACATCTGGATAATGTTTTTTGTTTTTCTTCTAATTATAAACTCACTTGGCAACCTTCGTAACGATAATTATATGTAAATGCTTTCTTAGTGTTTTATTCGTACAGTTGTGTGCATAAAAATAGAAATTTGTATAAACTCTAAGTGGGAGGTCAGCACTGAGGAAGTGAACAATTATAATGAACTCATCACAAGTCATACTGGTTTTGAGAACAGTATTGCCAGCATAAAATGATTTAAGCAATGTTGCAAAAACAAAAAATAAAAAAGACGAATAACTTTATATTCGTATATTTCCCCTATTTTATAAAATTTCTGAACGTAATGATCTTTCTGAATTACATTCTTAATTTTCGCCAGTGTCGCCAGTTTAGGGCACGTGTCCCCAACTTGGGGATTTTTTTTTGCGATTGGGGATGAAAATTTCGTGTTGGGGATCTGGAGATGATAACCAAATTTTAAGGGATTTTTTGGGAATTTTTTTTTATAAGTGATGGTATCAAGAATGGTTTTTGAGCTAAGAAATGTGCGTCTGGCAAGTCCAAAAATGTGTGTTACTATTAAAAGTGAATTGTTTTTAATAAAGATCAAGGCAGATTAACCAATAATGAACACTACCAAAACAAAAATACGTAATAAAATGCAATATAATTTCTTGGAAGCACTTCTTAGAATAAGCACACACTTTAAAAATAATTCAATTTGTTGTGGCAAATTTAATCCTTCTGCTGAAATGCTAAAGCTTTTTAATACAAGCATTTCGATTCTGTAGTTTTTGAAATGGTAAACTTTGGTTAAAAATTGTTTATACTTGTGTACATTAAACAATGTGTAATATTTTATTTACAATTTTTAAAAGTGCAAATTAAATTAATCAGCCCAATTATGACTAGCAATTAGTCGGGAGTTTTTCCCCTTTCCCATTCCTCCTATTATGAACTAAAATTTCCCCGGGAAAAAACTCCCGAAAAAAAATATGTATTCTAAACCTAAGGGAGAGGGAGAAACAAATTCCCGAGAAATAAGTAGGTATTCTAAATATTAGGGAGAGGGAGAACTTTGAGTGTTTTCTCCCCAAACATTTTGAAGGGAACTAATGCAAAAGTTTAAAAGTCAAATTAATAAATGTTATAAAACAATGGTATATTCATTTATTCTAATAACAAAATGATTAAATAAGCACCAGAATGGTATATTTCTCTCTTGATTTATGCATTTTTATCCAAGCCCTGCTCAAAAAATACTTAAACAATAAAATTGCTCGCCTTCTTTCACATAGTTTACATAGCAAGTAGATGGAAGATTTGTTTTCCTCTAATATCAAGACCGATAAGAAAAACTGAAATTTAAAAATTCCTTTTTACATACAATCATTGGAAATTTAATTCACATTCACTCGCATCTGAACCTGGGCATTTTTAGCTCCACTTTCTCAGCATTAAGTTATTCTGCATAGTTGTATATGATTACGCTTTTAATTTCATTTTTTGTTTAAGCAAAAAATATATTTATATTAACACACAACCTTATTGCCAATGAAAAATGAAATTTTTATTAAATTTCTATTGCTGAACTCTTGCTTTATTGCAGAATAAAATGTAAACATTAAACAGCTGATCCAGATTTTACTCTCTCCCGTATTTGCTTATTCCCCGGCTATTTAGAATAGAATAGGAGGAATATTCTCCGGGAACAAATGATAGGGAAGAGAAAAAACTCCCCGGGAATATTCATAATTGGGCTGATAAATGTTAATATAGCTATCGATATATCAGCCCAATTATGAATAGCAATTCCCCGGGAGTTTTTTCCCTTTTCCCATTCCTCCCCTATTATGAATTAAAATTTCCCCGGGAAAAAACTCCCTGGGAAAAAAGTAGGTATTCTAAATATGAGAGGTAGAGGGAGAATTTGTTGAGAGTTTTCTCCCCAAACATTTTGAAGGGAACTAATGCAAAAATTTAAAAATCATATAATAAATGTTGGAAAATAATAGTATAAGCATTTATTTAGAACAAAAAGTTTAAATAAATACCGAATTATTATATTTTCCTTTTGTATTTTGTATTTTTGCATTTTTATCTAAACATTGCGCACATGTACTTCAAAAACATAAACTACTTCTGTATTCAGAACAAATACTAAAACAATCAATTTTGCAGTTCACATAATAGGTAAATGGAAGATTTATTTCCTTCTAATACGAGGGCGGTTCGGAAACTTCTTAGCCTATCAATGAAAGAGAATAGTTAGTTTTTCAAAAATATTTTTATTTTTCAATATAATCTCCTGAAACTTCAATTCACTTAGTCCAACGCTTTTCTAGCAATTCTATCCCTTGATTAAAATAGTTTTCCTCAAGGTCTTCAAAATAGTGGTTTACAACTGTAATTGCATCTTCATTTGAGGTAAAATGCTTGCCAGCAAGGAATTTTTTTAGATTTGGGAACAGGTAAAAGTCACTGGGAGCTAAATCAGGAGAACAAGGTGGGTGGTCAAGCAACTCGTACTTTAATTCGTTGATTTTAGCCATTGTTAAAATACTCTTGTGCGCTGGTGCGTTGTCTTGATGAAAAATAATTTGTTGGTGTTGTAGGCCAGGACTTTTTTTCTCGAATTTGTACATTTTATTGATCCAAAAGGTTGCAATAGTACTCTGAATTTATTGCTTTACCCTTTTGCAGATAGTCAATCAATAAAATACCTTTGAAGTCACAAAAAACCTTACCAGCCGATTGAATTGTTTTTGCCTTCTTTGGGGCACTTCCTCCAGCTTCAGTACATTGTTTGGATTGTTCTTTTGTCTCTGGAATATAGTGGTGGATCCATGTCTCATCAACAGTTATGAAACGACGCTTAAAATCCATTTTATTTCGCTTAAAACGATCCAAACAAGCTTGAGAAATGTTCATTCTTATGCGTTTTTGGTCGACTGTTAACAAATGCGGCACCCATCTTGCAGAAAGCTTTTTCATCTGTAGTTCTTCATGCAAAATTAAATGGACTCGATCATTTGAGATGCCCATGATATTACCTATTTCACGCACTTTATTTCCTCGATCATTTAATACCATATCATGCACTTTAGCTAAAATTTCTGTTGTTGTTGCTGTTTTTGGACGTCCACTACGTGGTTCATCTTCAATGCTTGTACGACCACGTTTAAATTCAGCAACCCAATTTTTTACTGTTGCATATGAAGGAGCACTTTCACCTAACACATTCACCATATCATTATGAATTTCTTGTCCCGATAAACCTTTTTTATGTAAATATTTAATGACACCACGCATTTCTAATTTTTCCATTGTAAAATAATCGCGGATGCGTCTTTTGTGAACACCTGTTTCTATATGAAGGAGTTGCCAGATCGAAACAAAATTTAACATGTGTTCATAGCAGAGATGGAAGTTTCCAAAACACTTAACTTTTTCTGTTTATACCGCGCTTTTTGTGCTAGGCTAAGAAGTTTCCGAACCGCCCTCGTATTATCAAGACCGATAAGAAAAACTTTATAAAATTTACAAATTTCCTTTGTACACACAGTCCACTGGACCTGACTCAGTTTTCACTCCACTTTCTCAGCACAAAGTTATTCCGCATGTCTGAATGGATACACTGTTTATTTAATTTTTATTTAAACAAAAACAAATATTATATTAACACGAAATCTTATTGACATTGAAAACATCACATTTTTAATAAATTTATATTGCTGAACTTTGCGTTAGTGCAGAAAAGTATGTAAACATTAAACAGCTGATGCAGATTTTACTCTTTCCCGTATTTGTTTATTCCCCGGCTATTTAGAATAGGAGGATTATTCCCTGGGAACAAATGATAAAGAAGGGAAAAAACTCCCAGCGAATATTCATAATTGGGCTGTATATGAATTTTATTGAATAAATGTTATTTTTGTCATTACTTTTTAAATAAATAAATTGAATTTTTTTCACAAAAGAAAAAAGTTTAATAAAAAAACTCAATTTGGTTATTTTCGGGGATGACAAATCAAAAATTGCGGATAAGCTGTAGAAAAAAATTGGCAACACTGATTTTCGCTATCAGATGTAGGATTTTCCAGTTGTCATCAGATCTCGACGTTTTGATGTGTGTGTTATACATATATCTGTGGCAATAAATAATAATGGCTTAAGTTGACATAAGTGCTTTTTCATTTTATTGCATATTCTTATTCTCTTTTTCAAGATCTGATAGATAGATAATTTCAATTAAAAAATATCATTTTTAATATAACTATACGTATTTATATTTTAACTTAAGTCTTCTTGGAAAATAATACGTAAGCCATAACATCTTAACTCAACTTATTTTTTTTTCGATAGCTACATCAATATTGAAATATTTGAACATATTTACAAATTTTTATACACTTAAGTTCAATAACTAACATCCCATCCAAATTATTCTTAATAAAAAAAAAACTTATACTTAACTAAGCTTTAAAAAAATTATCTTATCTCAGGTTTTCCGCATTTTTCAATTTAACCTAAAGCACTTATCTCGACTTACCATCAATAAAAATTATTTTGTCTTTCAATATAATAGCTTAAGTGCACTTTAATTTTTATTTTTATAACAATGGATTTTTTCATAACATCTTAACTAAAAAACAGCGAATATTAACTAATAAAACGTTTTCTTTTTTTTTTTATAAAATTAACAGTTTTGTTCTAAATAAATGTGCATCTTTTTCGGAGGCTAAAAATTTTATATAAAAACAAAACACAATTAATTTTAGACAAAACCCTTAACATCTCAAAACATGAAATTTCGACTTAAGCCATTATTATTTATTGGCACAGATATGTATTAGAGTGGTCGTTACTTGTATGGATTTTTTTTATTTGTTATATTATACATATATATTAATAAATAAATTTGCTCAAATTCATTCTATTTCTCTTAACAAAACTGTAGTAAATATTTTGTCGTCACTACGTGTTTAACATATTGAAGGTCTTATGTTGCCGGAATAATAATGCTTACATTTTTGTCAAAAAAAAAAAGAAACATACATACATATTTATATGGGTTAAGAAATCAAAATAAAAACACTATTAACTACATACATAAATACTCGTAACATTTTGAACTTTTACACAATCTAACGTGAGCATTACAAAGAATAAAATAAATTTAATTATTCACTAATCTAAAAGTAGCACTAAGACACTAATTTTATACATAGTTTTAACTTGGCAGCAATATCGTTAAGCCGGCAGTACACGGCATTTAAATTGTCACATACGCATGTTGCTCTGACGTAATTTTGACGTCATCATTCAGCTACATTTGCTTCACGTCGTGTTCTAATAATAAAGGGTGAGCAAATTTGAGGTTAGGCTGTCACATGATGAAATTTCAAGAATTAAGAAAATTTTAACCATGGAATGCTACACTATTGATGAGATAAGCGAAGCTTTAGGCCCTGTTATGAGTTGCATCCAATTTTCGATCTTCGCTGGGCATCGCACATCGAAAATCGAATGTTAAATTCATATTATGAGCACGGAAAATTTCGCTGAGCAACGAATTTTCTATCGAACAGAATTTAGCTTTCGATGAAGTATTTTAATATGCAAAATTGTTAAGAAATCTAAGTGTCGAACAATCTTTATTTTTAAGGACGCAAACACAAATTTTGAGTTTTTTTTTGTCGATTTTATTCACACACAGAAAAAACTAAATTTCATTTTCAGTAACCAAATTGGTTGAATCAGTAAATTTTTTATTTGAATGCGGTCCTACAAATAATTTTGTAAATTCTGATAAAAATTGTGTAAAAATTTAAATTAAACAGAGTTCGGCTGAGAGAAAATGTTATTTCAGTGTGTTGGTGTTTATTTTGCTTGTTGATAGGAACAACGTGATGTTGTTCGGTTGTTGTTGTTTATTTTGGTTGATCGTGTTGTATACATGTAAATGCCGAAAAGTACCCGACAAAGGTCGTGGCCTGTTTCTTTTCTACACAGAATATTTACTGAAACTCAGTTTGATTTCAAACAAATATTTGTTTAAAATTTTTTTGGGAATAATTTTTTCTGTGTTCTCTACACAGTTTTTTGGTACAAATTAATTTAGTGGAACAGTACAGAATATTTACTGAAACTCAGTTTGATTTCAAACAAATATTTGTTTAAAATTTTTTTGGGAATAATTTTTTCTGTGCAATAACGATGTTCGTTGTCGAATCCTCTTCATAATACCAAATGAAAATTCGTTCGACCAGTACTGTCGATTACAGTCGAAGATCGAAAGTTGCTAATAATAAGGGCTTTGCTACAAAATGTGCTTCAACATTTTGTGAAAAGAGCGGCCGTCTGCCCCCGAGCAAGAGGTGGACATTATTAATTCCCATATTTCTTCTGTACATTGGTATCAATAAAACTGAATTTATCAAGAAAAAAAAGGTTCTTAAGCCAAAGTTATTTCCTAACCTTAAATTTGCCCACTCTTTATATGTAAATGTAGACATTCAAATGCTTGCACAAGTGCTACCTCTGGAAATGTCTCCGTTTCTCCTACACATTTGAAATTTGGTCCATAAATAATATAAACATTTTACTGCCACTACTAGTACTTATTTTAAAAATGCAACTAAAATGCTAAAAATTCTAGTGACGTCATTTTACATATCGTGTACTATAGGCTTTAGAGAGCAACATATTAGTGCCGGATATCTCGCCAAGTGTACTAAATTAATAAAATTCATTTTAGAGTTCAGCTACATATTCCTCCATGCTATTTTTCGACTAAACAAAATTATCGAATTAATTGATTTTTGTGTTTGTGCCTGTGGCTGAAGGGCAAGGGTAGGTAAGTTGACTTTAAATCATTTGTTCAATAGTCGACCAACATATTAAATAACAAAATTACTTGGAATTATTTATTTTCGTTTCGAAGGTTTTCAATAATAGTCTGTCTGTAAGTATGTGGGTGGGGAGCATGTAAAATTGACTTCGAACAGAACTTTGGCACACTAAACAAATTATAATTAAATTTAATACTAAGCCGAAACTGTAAAGAGAATTAAATTTATTCTAGAATAATATGAATACAAATGAATTTTGGTTTTAAATATAAATTATTTCTGAATTAATTTAAAATTATTCTATAATTAAAACCGCTGAGTGTGAAAAATTTAAAAAAAACCACAACTTTAATTGTCAGGTAACACATATTTATGTATGTGTAACATTGCTTTATTTAACTGAATCTAAATAATTTTTAACTTTCTAGTGACTGCTGCTGAATTGGATTATTTTCTTTTTCTTTAGAAAATTATACTATTTTATTAAGCTTCAGGTAAATTTATAATTTCTATATTTCGTTAACCTTTGGATAACTTCATCTTCTTCATGAAGAAGTTAATTAACCAAAGGTTAACGAAATATCGCAATAAAAAACTAAAAATATATAAATTGACCTAAAGCTTAATAAAATAGTTTCATTAAACATATGTATAAACAGTTTCTTAAGAAAAGCTCTTTTCTTATTTATTTGTAGAATTAATTAGAATTAATTTATTGATTTTGCAATGCGATCCGAAGTTGATTTCCAAAATTTTATAATAATATTTTAACAAATTTCTTTTATAAGAAATTAAGCCGATGCTTTACCTAATTCACTTCAACTATCTCATACAGTTTGTCAACTGATAGATATTTGAATTTAAAATTTTTAAACGCACTAATAATCCCAAATTAATATTTTACTTATTAAGTAAAATATTTTTTTTATTAAAAATACATTGAAATTGATTATTGAGGGGTTTAGCTGGATCCTATGCGCATTTCACTGTTGCTAATGCAGATCATCAGGGAACCTTTACCCAAAGCTTCTTAGAACAACTAGAGTTATTATATTATAAACTTTCATTTAAACAAATGAGAAGCTCAATAACAAATAACAAAGTTGAAACAAGAACTCAATAATCAACATGTTTTTTATTTTCTTACTTTACTATTGCTACATTGGCTGACTTTTTTTCAGCTTCAAATTGTAGTCGTAAGAGTATGTAAAAGAAAATAAATGTAAATAACAACAACAGCTATTTAAGAATAGATTGTTGCCACACAAGTATTTTTTTTTTTTTTTTGACCGGGTGCAGTCAAGTTAATAATTAGTGTTTTTTATGGGAATTGTTACAATTTAAGTTTAAAATTTTTAAACGCACTAATAATCCCAAATTAATATTTTACTTATTAAGTAAAATATTTTTTTTATTAAAAATACATTGAAATTGATTATTGAGGGGTTTAGCTGGATCCTATGCGCATTTCACTGTTGCTAATGCAGATCATCAGGGAACCTTTACCCAAAGCTTCTTAGAACAACTAGAGTTATTATATTATAAACTTTCATTTAAACAAATGAGAAGCTCAATAAAAATTAACGAAGTTGAAACAAGAACTCAATAATCAACAGGTTTTTTAAAATTTTTAAACGCACTAATAATTACAAATTAATATTTTACTTATTAAGTAAAATATTAGATATTTGTTTGAATATTTTTTTATTTATAAAATTTTATGTAAATTTTTTGAGAAAATTAAAGCTAATTGTAACAAGTCCCAAATAGCACGAATTAAAATTAAATAAATAAATGAACTAAAATAAATAATAAATCAAATAATTAAAATAAATAATAAATCAAATAATTAAAATAAAATAAATAAAGTAAAATAAAATAAAATAAAAAAGTTAAATAAAATAAATCTAAATTGAATTAAATAAAAAAATTAAAATAGAAACTAAAGCCCAAAAAAAAACGTATAAAATAAAATTAAATAAAGTAAAATCAAATAAAATAAAATAAAATAAAATAAAATAAAATCAAATAAAATAAAACAAAATAAAACAAAATAATATAAAATAAAATAAAATAAAATAAAATAAAATAAAATAAAATAAAATAAAATAAAATAAAATAAAATTAAATAAAATTAAATAAAATAAAATAAAGTAAAATAAAGTAAAATAAAATAAAATAAAAAAATAAAATAAAACAAAATAAAATAAAATAAAATAAAATAAAACAAAATAAAACAAAATAATACAAAATAAAATAAAATAAAATAAAATAAAATAAAATAATATAAAATAAAATAAGATAAAATAAAAGTAAAATAAAAAAATAAATAAAATAAAGTAAAATCAAATAAAATAAAATAAAATAAAACAAAATAATATAAAATAAAATAAAATAAAATAAAATAAAACAAAATAATATAAAATAAAATAAAATAAAATAAAGTAAAATAAAATAAAATAAAATAAAGCAAAATAAAATAAAGTAATATTAATTTAAACAAAATAAAATTAAACTAATTTATAAATTATTATAAATTAATATAATTTATAAATAATAATTAATATAATTTATAAATAACAAAATAAGAAATAAAACATTTTACAACAAAATAAAATAAGATAAAACAAACTGAAATATAATTAATACAATAAAATAAAACGAAACAAAATTAATTAAAATGAAAAATAAGAAATAAAATAATATAAGATAAAATAAAATAAAATAAAATAAGATATGATAAAATGAATAAACTAAAATAAAACAAAAATACAATAAAATAAAATGAAATAAATAAACTAAAATAAAACAAAACTACAATAAAATAATACCTAATTTACAATAAGCATTTTTTTCGTGAAATTAGTTGCATGAAAATTTTTTATTTGTCAATAGGAGTCCTGGAGGAGCAACTTATATCACAAAAGTTGTCAAAAATGCATCAGAGATTCATTCTACGCTCTTTTTTATATAAAATTACCGAATAGAAAAAGTTGCGTGCAACAAAATTCATGAAATTTTATGAAAAAATGCTTAATGTAAATCAGGTATAAAATAAAATAAGGAACTGAAATAAGAAACAAAAAAAAAAAACAAAAAAAAATAAATAAAAAAACAAATAAATTTAAATCAAGTAAAATAAGAAAAGAAAATAAAAAAATAAAATTGTAAATAAAGTTATTGAAATAAACTAAAAAATAAAATAAAGTGAACAATGGAACAAAACATAATTAAAGCTGGGTACGTATTTTCAATACATTCACAAGTAACGCAGCGCTTGAGGCTCTAATTAAAGGCTGGCTTAAGCTAATGTCAGAATTGAACGATAAGTCTGTCAAATGCTTAAACAATTCAGATGTGACTTTTAGGTGGCCACAATGTACTTACATGCACTTAAGTATTCTTTAGCCACAGCTGCACATCTAGGTATTGTCAAAAATTTTGTATTAATTTTGTTTCTTCTCATAACTCATAAATGAATGCAATTCAATCAAACTAACTTGAAAGAATGTCCTAATCTATTAGAAATTCACATATAAATATATCCATCACCTTATTACTTGTTTTATTTGTTTTGCCTACTAAAAAGTACAACAGTGAATATACATAAGTAAATACATGTGCATGTGTGTATATGTGTATTGTAAAACAAACAATGAAAATAAAAATTTTCCTTTATTTTCCGAGTTTAAAATAAGAAACAATAAAAAAATATTTAAAATCAATGAATATTTTCTGCTGCTGCTTGTTTGAGTTTAAAAAATGCACAAACAGTTGTTTCCTTACGGAATGTGCGTTCAGTTTGGCACTTTACTTAAGCAAATGACATTTGACGAAACTTGACGAAAAGTTTGTTAAGTACATTATAGTTTGCCACATACGTTTTATATGTAACCGCACAGTTGCTTAAGCTAGCTTATTCATGTTGTAGTTGGGCCTTTAGAGTTTAACGACGCGTTAGAACTTTTTGGCCAGAAGCAAAAAGAAATTCCGAAATTAAATTTTTTACAATATATATTGTATCGTGAGGAGCAATATTCGTTTAGAAAAAAATTCTATTGCTTAATCTACAAATTTCGCAATATATGTTCCATGGGCAGTGAGGATCGAATGTCAAATGAAAGTCATCTTCACTCGAACTCGCTTTAAATTAATACAATAGCCCAATTCACAAACTTGTGCAAATGGTCTTGCATCGTTGCATGTGCAAAGTGGTATAGTATATTAATACTCACCACTAAGAATTGTTAAGTGGTGAATATCAATATGCTATACTATTTTGCACATGCAACGATGCAAGACCATTTGCACAAGATTGTGAATTGGGCTAATCATTATATAAATCCAAAATTTTAGTATAAATGCTTATTTATTTACCATGTTTCTGATAATTATTTATAAAAAAAAAAAAATATATATATAAATTGTGAACAAATAAAACAATTCACACACAGTTTGTGTGCAAATTGATATATGTAAAAGAGATGATGCTAATAAACATCATCATGGCCATCATGATAATTATGATGCTGCTCTTGGTTTGCATTATCCTTAACAAAGTTACCAACTGAGCTCTGGCTTCCATGTTTTCGCAAGCCACCCATCAATGGCACTTAAACATTCTGTAAGCATGTATATATTAAATGTTGCACAAACACTTACTGGTGCCCATACTCCCGATATTGAGGTAAATCTGAACTAAGTGTGCCTTGAATTGTTAAATTCAACCCACATTACAACGCAACCGAATGCCCACCCACTCGTATCCACTTGCAAAAATCACATTTGGTGGTAGTAGGGCGAAATTGGGTGGGGGGTGGGCAGTATATTAACTGTTCGTAAATGTGAACTTTTAAATGCTTGATTTCACACAATCGTATAGAAACGTCGCAACAAGACTATTGTTGCAAGTACATTCGATTTATCTTTATGTTTATGATACTCGTACTTACTTAGAGAAGAAGAGTTAAGAATTTGACCCACGACAAATCCATTCATAGCATAGAAGACAATAGAACACAATACACTTAAGTGTTCCAAAACCAACAATACATTACAAAGCGTGCTTCCTGTGCCGAGTGGAGCAGATAATAATGAATAAATTTGTTTAGCTTTATGTAATTTTAAGAGTATTTAAGTAAATTGGAATTATGTACTTGCAAGTAAGTTTTTGCAGGTTAACTGTAGTGAAGTTAGTAGTGAGAGGAGTTAGAGCTGGAAATCGGTTAAAGATTAGTTAAATAATTTAAGCTGAGCTTACATCTGGCGTTTCATGGCTGCCATGGGCCCCAAAAACCGCAACCACTAATTACTAATGAAAAACTGTTTCATTCAGACACGTATTTATTAAGTTTGGATCAAATTTCCTGCAGGGTACTTAGTCCCGGTTCACACGTTTCAACTTTTGTTGCTCAACTGGTAAATCAGCTGTAAGAAACAAAGAGATAATTGTACTTTCGCCTCCGTCTTTCTTACAGCTGAATTACAAGTTAACCAACAAAAGTTGAAACGTGTGAACAGGGACTCATGGCTAAAGCGTTTTCAACACGACTCGAGTGGGCATAAGGAATTTCCAGTCGGTAACGGGAGTTGTTTAAGTTTGTCGGTACCAAAATCGGTTTTGTGCACTAAAATTATGTAGATGCAAAATAAATTCAAAAGACCACAGTACACTTCATAAGTATTCCCGGTACCGTTGTAACCTAAATGGAATTAACACGTAAATTTTTACCAATACTTTTTATTGAGATCGGATCGGAGATCCTGGTTTTGTGGCACGGTGGACGAATTGAAAAATGAAATGGAAATAAATCTACAGTTTCTAAATTTAGAGCTCGATTTTGTTAAACTTCGCACATCCATAGAACAAGTAGAGTCGAGTTTAAGTTTTGAAGTTGGAACTTATATTTCTAAGAGAAAGGGTCATAGCTACAGTGGGTCAGAATAGGCCACATCGTATCAATAAAAACGTTAAAATTTTTGGAACTATCAGTTTAGAAACATCAGATTTTAGCAAAAATGATAAAGGGTGTATATAGGTTTGTCATTCCGTGTGTAATTTCAACAATATTCATATGCGATCCATAAAGTAATAATAAGGAAGAAGAAAACGAAATGTCAAATGTCCGTCCATCTGTGAAATCGGTGTTCCAAAGCTCCCAGAAAAGCTAGACGGTCTAAAAGTTACATATGTGAATGGTTCAAAATAGATTGGTATAATAAATCAAGAAATCAGAACTGGAAAACTCAAACTTTTTTGGTATATAAAAAAACTGATTGTTTTTTTTTTTTTTTTTTTTTTTTTTTGTTAATGAAACCATTTTTATTTTTCAATAAGAATTAAGTTATTATACCTGACTTACATTAAGCATTTTTTCATGAAATTTCATGAATTTTGTTGCACGCAACTTTTTCTATTTGCCAATTGCAGCGCTATAAAAGAGAATGTTATATTAAAAAGGACTTATAATGAATCTCTGATGCATTTTTGGCAATTTTTTTGATATGAGCTTCTTCTCCAGGCTTTCTATTGATAAATAAAAAATTTTCATGCAACTAATTTCATGAAAAAAATGCTTAAAAAGATGATTTCAGGGTTGGAAGACTTAATTTTTTTTTTGTTATAAAAAACTAATTCAAATTAAGTTTTTTCTTTATAAAATTAATTTTATGTTTTAGAAAGAAAGCTTGGTACAAAAAATTAAAAAAAAATACACAGCTCCCAGAGCTGGAAAATGTAAACTTTTTTTGGGTATATAATAGTAACCTATTATAATTTTTCTTTTTCTTTATAAATTAAACATATTTTGTAGTTTCGAAAGATTGGTATAACAAATCAGGTATATACAGGGAATTAACTAGTGTTTTTTATGGGAATTGCTAAAATTTAAGTTTAAAACGTACTAATAATTAACGTAAACGTATTAATAATTAACGTACTAATAATTCCAAATTAAGTAAAATATTTTTTATATATATTTTATTTCTTATATTTTTATATTTTTTTTTTTTTATTAAAAATACATTGAAATTGATTATTGAGGGACTTAGCTGGATCCTGTGCTCATTTCACTGTTGCTAATACAGATCATCAGGGAACCTTTACCCAAAGTTTCTTAGAACAACTAGAGTTATTATGTTATAAACTTTCATCTAAGCAAATGAGAAGCTCAACAATAAATAACAAAGTTGAAACGAGAACTCAACAATCAACATGTTTTTTTATTTTATTTTTTTAGGGTTCCGTACACCAAAGGTGAAAAGAAAAGGTGAAATCGCCAAAACGCGAAAAAGTTGCCAGAAATAAAAAAATTGCATAAAGGGGTCCATACACTACAATAGCATGCATGCGCAATCAAGTGTTTATGCCAGCGGTTTGGTCGTGTATGGGCATTTTGTGCGATTGTACGGTTTGCTGCACCGATGTCAAGTAGAGTTTGATATTTTGCTGATGGTACCAGCTCGCTGGTGTGGTATATGGTGAAATTAGCTCAGTTGAGCAAAGTTGTCATGGAGCAAACATGGATTTAAGTAATATAATTTGTTGAAATATAATTTGTTTCAATCGTAAACAGAATTTAAGAACTTTAGTTATACATAGCTGCTAATTTTAACAACATCCCAATAATAATTGCAACAAAATGTGTGTCACTATTCATAACCACCCTTCCCGAAATTTTGTAAGAAATGAATATTGTACCAGCTTGCTGGTATGTTGTATCGCCAAAATGAAAAAAACGCCAAAATGAAAAAAATCGCCAAAATGAAAAAAATAGCCAAATTGAAAAAACGCAAAAAATCTAAAAATATCACCGAAACTCGAAGAAGGCACCAAAACTAAAAAATCGCTTATATGAAAAAAAATCGCCAGAATGAAAAAAAAATCGGCAAAATGAAAAAAACGCCAAAAACCGAAAAAATTTACAAAACGGGGGAAAAAAGAGTCAAAACTAAAAACAAGCGCAAAAACTTAAAAAAATCGTTAAAAACCGAAAAAACGCAAAAAAGCCAAAACTAGAAAAAGCTCAAAACCGATAAAAAAAATTCAGAAACGAAAAAAGCCAAAACTATTTATTATAATAATTATTACTTTATAATAATATATAATTAATAATATAGTTAATAATATAATAATTATAATAATATATAATTATATAGGCTAACGTTCTTGTTGAATTACATATCTATTGTCCGTACGGAACCCTTCGTGCGCGGGTCAAAATCGCACTTCACTGAATTTATTTTATTTATAAACTAATATTTTTTCTTTTGAATTAAATATTTTTTATATTTCAGGAAGATCTTTATTCAAGAGTTTTTTTTTGTATTTTTCAATATAGCAGCACTCTTACTTGTTTGAGCCTATTTTTGAAGTTGCTTCACATATTTTTAATATTCTAGGCGCTGAATAAAAGTAAAATAGTAAATAAAGCAATTTTTTTAAATAATCGGCTTTGTACTGTATATCGAATCGATTTGAAATCGTTCGAAATTATATACAATTATATTCTTTCAGATAATATATTTCAAGCTTTATATAATAAAAAAATAAAACAAAAAGTCTGGAAAAATGTTTCTATTAACAGAGCTAGTTTTTTTTAAATCGTGCGATTTCAAATCGCTCTATTTACACAACAGGAGCGAATATTTGGTATTTAAATCACAGGGAGGGGAGTTAGTAGTCGAACTTGTTTCCTTATTTTTTCTTTTTTTGCAATTCACCAACACAAGAAGTCAGTTTTATGTGCTTTGGCTATTGGCTTGTTAATACTAGCGTAAAATATCATTTCCAGTGGCCTAATGTAACGAAGTGCTGCATACTGCCATCATTTCATGTTACACACACAATGCAAATCCATGTTTTTTAAGCATTTGAAAATTACAACAAAAGAATACAGATTGCTTGCCTGGAGATTTGTAAACTTTTCTATACATTTTAGCATCTGAATTATAACTGAATTGCCTTTTATTGTTTTTGTATTAGTTGGCAAGGTTTCAAATTGAATGCTGCAACTCTTTCTATAGTTTTACCTCTTTCACTTTCTTGCTGCCCTCGCTACCCATAAGTCATAATTTTAATACAATTGTTTTCTATAAAATGATGCAGTTGACAGCAGCAAATGAATCCAATGAATACAATTGCGAAATTAAACTGTCATAGTGATGCAAAATACGAGAACTCAAACTCGCAAGAAATAACAAAGACTTTTTTAATTTCTAGCCAAAGTATACGGGTGTTTTTAATTTTCAGGTAGACGGAATGGGGTGACTAAAAATTTATTAAGAGATGATACTATTGTTATACATATTAAAATTGTTGTTGTTGTGTCTACTAATTGTGATAAGAATAGAATAAAGTTGATATTGTTTGCATGTATGCAAATAATTATGTGCAGTGTATGTTTCTAATCGCTTTTAGTCTGATATTGTATTAAGTTAATAATTCATTCATCCGTGTGTGCATGTATGTATGTATGTATGTTTTTCAATAGAAAATGCGATTAGCTTTATGATTTTAAAATCATGATTGTATAGTTAACCTTAGAATTAAAAAAAATAACAAATTGCTTTTATATACATAGTTTGTCGCTGGGAGAGGTCGGGGGAGTAAGGCATGGGCCTGGCAAATTACATCTGTTTGTATGTACATACATACATACATATTAAGTAAGATGTTATATTATTGTTACGTTTTTCTTTCTATAAAAACGCTTTTCCCGTGGACCCGAAGATTTGCAAATGAATACAAGAGGCGAGTGTAGTAATTAGGGTTAAGAATGATACAAGTTTTATTTACAAATACACTTAAACTAAATTGATCAAGAGATTATATAAACTAATACAGCTTAAACTACTGAATTACGCCTTCCTCGCTGTAGTTTACGCACGTCTCTTAGCTGGCTGCGCAAGTATTTACGTGACACCTCTTTGTCTGCTACTCGTCACTTACGAGACTCACTCTGCCGTCACTCACAGCTGATACACCAATACCTCTTTGTCTGCTGCTTGTCACACACGGCACTCACTCTACCGACACTCACAGTTGATACACCAATAAAGACTCACTGGCTTTACTTACACCCTTACTCACGTCTATTCGCTGCGCTGTTCCCTTTACTCCAGTCGACACGATAGACTCCACAATAATCTCAATTCCACGACAGACTTTGCTGTCACTATAGACTGTCCGTCCTATAGTTTCTCCTTTACTCCAACTCACGTGTAAAGCACAGACTGCTCTTAATTATCAACTCACCACTGTATCGCAGACTATTATTAATTCACAACTTAATTATCAACTGACTTGTTCACACGCAACTGACTAACTTGTTCGCAACTGACTTGTTCGCAACTGACTCACAACTGCAACTAAGTAACTCATGGGATGCGTCACCGCTTTTTATACTCCACACAAATACCACTAGAAGTTTCAAGCAATGTCTAGACGATCATTATCATCTTATATGCTGTTTACAAAGTGCCTAATTAAGTTCATGTGGTAATTATGTACATACATGTGTATATGCATACGTGTGTCCAGCATTAACTAAGCAATACACGGTGGTTGTTTATCTTTTGCTTTTCGTTTGAATTACCATGTATGTATGTGTGTAAATATGTGAATCTTCTTAATAAGCAGGCGCTTTTTGTTGTTGCTTTTGCTTGTTTAGGTTAATCAAGCTTGTACATATGTATATGCTGCGCGTGCTTATTTAGTTGTTTGCTACTATTCTAGATTATTCTTTACATTAACCCTGTAGGAATATTTTCGCGTAACACTTATATTAACCCTGTTGGAATATTTTTGTGTAATGCTGCTTAACCTTGTCGACGGCCATTTTCGTAACATTATAATTGTTATTTTTATTAATTCTTTTTTTTACAAAGGATGAATCAGTTCGAAGTTAAACTAAATTTTGCAAAAATAAATATAAGTATATTTAATTAAAAGGAAACTAATAGTTTTAGTTAGTTTCTTTTATATACCAAAAAAATTTTAAATGTTTCAACCCAGGAACTGTTTTTTTTTAATTTTTCTGATTTCTAGTACATACTCATTCATTTCTTTCTAACTTTAATATATAAAATATGTGTTTCATTAACAAAGAAAATATTGGTTTTGTTTAGTTACTTTTGTGTACCAAAACAAGTTTAAGTTTTCCAGCTCTGGAGCTGTGCTAATTTTGTATAACGAGCTTTTCTTTCTTCTTAATGTTTTATTAATTATTTTTAATAACTAAAGAAAAGAAAAAAATTAAATTGAACTGGTTGCTTTTATACACAAAAAAAAAAAAAAATAAGTCATCCAACCCTGGAATCATTCTTTTAGTTTTGTCTGATTTCTTTTAGCAAAATATTTCTCTAGATATAAAATATGTTTTGTTTATAGATATAAAGAAAAATATTTGTTTGAGTATGTTACTGTTATATAAAAAAAATCAATTTTCCAACTCTGGAATTGTCTTTTTGATTTATTTTGATTATTAATAACAATATACTTAATTATACCCTTTATCAAAAAATGGTGAAATGGTATATATAGGTTTGTCATTCCGTTTGTAATTTCCACAATATTAACAAGCGAGCCGTAAAGTAAATATATTCTGGATCCTTATGCATAGGGAAGACCGTGATACAATAATATAAAGGTAAAACCGTTCTCTCTTTTCCTCGCCATATTAACCTTCTGACGTTTGTCCCGATTATTTTTTACTCTCAAAATTAATGCTACCTTATTAATTTATGAAATCCGAGTTTTTTTTTATTAATTTTTTGACGTTCTTGTTTATTAAATTAAAAATAATGAAAAATATTTTAATTATTCCATAAATTTATAAAAAATAAATAAGTTACAGCAGCACAAACAACGGCAGCAAGCAAGATACAACAGGAAGGAAATTTCCAACTGAATCAAGGCGGAACTTTGTCTTTATACTCTCTGGTGTATTGCCTTACATCAACTGCGTCCAAGCTATACGCACTATGTGCAAAGTTTTACAAAAGACACACTGACGAGAGCACAACATCCAACATCGAACGTAATTACGAAATATTTCAATAGAATTTATATGGAAATATTTCGTAATTCGATAACGAGTGCCGCGATTTGCCTCCAGATCTCGGCGACATCTTTGGTCTTTGCAAAGAAACAATAACAAAACTGTTTATCTGAAATACATATATTAGAGTATGTGTGTTTGGACGTAGCTGCCTTACATTATTCGGATGAATTTGTTAACGGGTTGTAGCATTCTTAAGAACACTATTAGACCACGTGGTCCATTTTAAGGAGAAATTTGATAATTACATGTTCCTAGTCTAATTATAGGCCATGTCCTTAGCAAACAAAAAAGCATTAACTCTTATTCAGCTATGTCCAAGCTATATGCACAATGTGCAAACTTTTATAAAGAGCTTTTTGTACTTTCACACCGACGAGAGCACAACAGGCAACCAGATCTCGGCGACAACAATGCTTGCTGTTACTTTGCAAAGAAAAAAGAGAACAAATTTAAGAGATTTGAAAGGTGTTTACCTTAAATGCAAATGTTGCAGTATGTGTGTTGTGCTTGATGTAAACCAGCAATAAATTTGCACACGAAGTATATGCGAACGTGTATTATATACATATATGAAACAACCGTGAATTCCGCTAATAAAACATCGATGTATCGCTTCTATTTACGGCGTTTCTTTATATCGATGTTTTTAAGAACGAAGTTGCATCCCAAGCCGTGAGGCTTTTTTTGTTATCTATTAAATTAAATAATTAATCAAATATTTGCTTTTGTAGGTCTTATTACACACAGATTTCGTTATTCTCATGTTCAATTAACATTAAAAAAATATATGTTTAACTACAATTTCTAAACTCAAATTACACATTTCAAAAAGCATTCCTAATATATAAGTTGCCATTATATGTGTGTGGCAACGCTTTCATCTCTGTTTACAAAAAAAAACAGTAATCAAATAATTGGGACAAAAGTCAGAATTAATTTTATACGTCAAATGTGGTTGTACCTTTATATTATTGTATCATGGGGAAGACGAATAAGCGATGGCCGTCTGTCCGTCTGTCTGTAGGTGAAATCGGGTTTCCGGAGCTCCCAGAAAAGCTAGAGACTTCGGTATTGCACTGGTGTGTCAGAAATAGTGTGAAAAAGATTTGTGTTGAAAATCAGAAAAATCGAGCAGACGATTTCAGAGCTGGAAAACTCAAACTTTATTTTGCCATTCTAAAGTAACTTATTTTATGCTTCAGTACAAATTAAATCGATATTTCAAATTAAAAAAAAAGTTATAAAAATTAAAAAGACGTGTTCAGGGTTTTAAACCTTTAACTTTTTTTTTTGTACAAAAGTAACTTACTAAAACAAATTTTTCCTTTTTTTCTATAAATTAAACATATCGAGAGCCTATATTCAAAATAAGCCAACTCAAAAAAGCTAACTTTTCAGTAGAGCGAAAAAACTAGATAATTCGCTCATTGTAATTAGTAAAAATAATATGGTTTAAGTATGCTTACTACTTTATAGGTCTGCAAAAAATATGTTATTTTGCACTGGTTTGCATAGTTTTATGAGATATCATATTTTGGTAGATAAAAAAATATTTTCTTAGAGTTAGCATATTTTGTCGAAATAAAATATGATTTTTTTTGAATATATTTATTTTTTAATCAATTTGTGAAATCTTTTACTCAATACTAGATATCAGAATTGAAAAGCAACAAGAAGAAACTTAAAATACCATAAAAAAATAACTGAAATCTGACTGAAAGCCTCTTCAATCTCGAGGTGGTCAACTTTAGCACTCTCTAACTCACTTTCTTGTGCAAGAGGGTCACTCCAAATTATCAATTTCGAAAGCTTATGTCATTAGCTATAATCGGTCCATACATAATGTTTCTGTTCGATTAACAGTTTAAAAGTTATACATACATTACCAACTTTTTTTATTGGAACCCCTCTGTTCTAATATATTAAAAGTGACCATATCTCAAAAAATAGCTATAGGATATCAAAATCCTTACCAGATTCGTGTTCGGCATGCCAAATGAAATCAGATATTACAAATTTTTTAAAAATATTGGAAATTTACATGGAAGTTAGCATTTATTTTCACCAAAAAAAAAAAAAAAAAATTATAAATACTTTGAGATAGTAGAATAAGAAAAATTGATATAAAACGGGGAAAAATTAATTTTTTGATTCGAAATTTATACTACAGATGAATATTGCATAGAGGAGCTATTAGCCATCGAAAACTCATTTTGACCAAATTTGAGTTGAGGTGTTTTGAATATAGGCTCTCGATATCTTATATTCTTAAAAGAAAGATATTGGTGTGAGAAATCAGAAAAATCAAAAAGTATGATTGCAGGATTGGGAAACATACACTTTTTGCGGTATTTTATATACCATATAACTATGTAGGTCTAATTAATTTTTTTCTTTTTCTTTATAAATTATATATATTTTACGTTTAGGAAAGAAAGGTTTGGTGTAGAAAATTATAAAAATTGAAACCACAGCCCCAGAGTTGGAAACTTTGAACTTTTTTTCTGGATTTTAAAGTTACTAAAGAAAACAATTTTTTCAATTTAATTTTTTGATATTCTATGACGTGACGTCGTTTTTGACAACTGGAATAAGGGTGAATGTGAAATATTTCTTAAATACAGAGTTTAGAATAAAATATTCAACTTATTGCTAATATCGAAAAAAAATATTTAATCGAAAAATTCCGAGAGGTCACTTACTAAAAATGGCACTGAAGCAAAAAATTATAAATTTTTTCACAAAACATATGCATATGTATGGATGTGCTTATGAATGTATCTCTATACTTTACATACGCACTTTGGTGAAGGATATATAAGAATCGGCACAGCCGAATACTTGCTTTAACTAATACAGCTAGTTATTTTTATATGATAAAAAAAAGTTAAAACTTTCCAGCTCTGAAACCGTATTTTCGGTATTGCTGATTTTCAATACCAATCTATTGCGGACCTTTTCTGATACACCAAATGAAGACCAAAGGATCTAGTTATTCTGGAAGCTTCAGAAAACCTATTTCACGTACAGACAGACGGATATCGCTTATTCGTCTTCTGTATTCATAAGGACCAAGAATATATATACTGTATGTGTCGCATATTAATAATTGTGGAAATCACACACGGAATAACAAACCTATATATACCCTTTACCATTTTTTAAAAATTGCCATTTTCAAATTTGTTGATTGATTTGAGCAAAATTCGAGGACTACAATATTTTCTAATTATTTTTTGTGCTTGTTTCCTTGGCCTGAAAACTCTAACGCCCAATCAATAATAAAAAAATCAAAGAAACCTTTCAGTCAAAAGCCATTCGATAAAATGTAATTATAGACGTTTGGTCCACTGCATTCTTAGGCGACGCATTTGTGTGATTAAAAACGACTTTAATGGTTTGGAAGAGCTCAAGAATGTTGGCGAAAGAAGAGAAAAATCAGGGTGTTGTATGCATGTTGCAAGTGTACTTTAACAATCAGTGTTCAGTGTCACGTTATTAATTGTGTTGCATAAGTATGTTGTGCTCGTATGTTTTTGTTTTTCTTTTGCCACATCCACACTACTTACCACACTCCGCAGCTCCCATTGTTCCTCTTCATCCCTTTTTTTTTTTTTTTTTGAAAGAAAAACAAAAACTTAATTGATTGCAGCTCACACACGTTTAGAATAAATTGAAATGCATTGAAATCATTCCTTAATGCACTGATGCATTTTGCTTTTTGTTAACACATGAAACCTTAATGCAAATCTGTGTCTGTGTGTGTGAGAGTGTGTTTGTTCATTTTACTTTTAATACTTTGAGTTCGTTTTTAAGAAAAAAATCTTTTATTATTGTTAATTGTTGTTAAAAATTTGTTTATTTTTGTATTAAACGACATGTTTTTAAGTAAAAGAATAAAAATAAAAAATACAAAATACCTTGACTTCTACTGAATTCGGCTTCGCAAATAATTGACAAAGCTAATAATCAATGCTCCTGCCAAACACACAAATCAGGTGATGTGTGTGTGATTTTATTTCGTTTATATTGTATAAATAAAAAGAATAATACAATTTATGCAGATCTATAGGAAAATACAAAAACTCATTTAAAAATTTCGGAAGAAAAAATATACAGTCTGTCAAACATGAGTTTGCACATTGAAAATAATTAAACATTTTGAATTCTTTTAATAAAAAAAAATGTACTGTCTTTTGCTACCTGCATTTTTGAACTCATATACATATTTCTACTCTGTATAGGTAACGGTTGAGCAAAAAAGTATGTAAATTTTGTGAAAAAGAGACAAAAAATGCAACAAAAACCAATACTACTCAATTTTGTTAGTGTCAAGAACAGCGTTCCCACGACCAAAAAAATTTTGTAACCACAATACAAAAAAAAGTAACCAAATGCAAAACAAAGTAACCAACATTTTAATGTATTTAAAATACTGTTTTATTTGTAGTTCAGTTGAAAAATATACATACGTATGTTAATATATAAAATCATATAATATAAATTTGTATTTCAGTTTTAAAAGTATATCTTATTATAATTAACAATCAATAAAATCAATTTTGTAAAAAAAATACTTCAGTTAAATTATTAGAAATTTCAAAAATTGGCTTGATTTTATGGTTAAGCAATTGTCTATATGCATTTCGTTCCCGCTTGTGGAACTCGTCAGTAGACTTCAATCCAAAAAATTTTTGAATTTAGTTAACAAACTCCGTATGTTTATAGTAAGACTCTTAATACTAATAATAAGTTTGAAAACCTCAAACAAAAATCTTTACAAAACAAGCATCTTTATTCAACTGTGCATCTATTTTATTTATTAGAAATTCCAAACCAAATATGTTTTTAGTAACAACAAATAATATGTAATTTAATTACATTCGTTATCAAAAGACAAGACTGTGTAGATAAAGTTAAGTTTGTTAATATTAAAACAAATCTTTGGCAGACCAAACATAATGGGAATTGTTTCGATTGATGCACAGTTCTTTAGATTGCATTATTGAGTTTACAGTCTTAAAATCGAGCTTATTCCTATATTTAGTTTTAACTAGACTTAGCTGCGAAAATATCCTTTCAGCAGCTGTGTGGTAGTGACATTAAATTTTACATTAAATTAATTAAATCATAAAAACATTTTTCGTTCAATCCATTTGAATGTTTTTAAACCGCGTCCCAAAATTCAACTATGACCATATCAGCACTTACTTCTAATTTAGAAAATTTGCCAGCGGCGGCTATTAGCCGACTCACAGCCGATCGGCTTCGTTCCCTGCTTGTTATAGTGGGCACAGACTTTGCAATGTGTTTACGCAACACGTTTATATTTCATGTTGCATATTTTGATACAGACTATGCAACCTACAATGCAACCGCCAATGCAAGCCATAAACATCAAAACATTTTGATATTTTCGAAACTTCGAAAGCAACTTCGAATGCAACCATAAACAAGACTACACACTATTCGACCGACAATGCAATCTGCCTGGTTGCATAAACACGTTGGTAAGTCTGTACCTACCATTACGCTCTCAAAATTAAATAAAAAAAATCGCTTTTAACTTTTTACATAGTGTTTGACGTTTAAAGATTTTGCAACCATGAATGCATCTGATTTTTGAAACCAGGGGGTCTACTCTGTAATTCGAAACGAAAGAAAATGTATGTTGTATGCTTATAACATGTAAATTCGAAAGCATTTTCTTTCGTTTCGAATTACAGAGTTGGCCCCCAGGCTTGATATGTTCAGAGACAGACATGTATTTTTTTAAACGCTATGTTGATTATCCAGTGTTGTCTTTACAACGTAGTAAAAACGCTTAAATTGTGATATTTTATCAAGATAATTAGTTATATGCAAATTTAACATACCACATATGTACATATATGCATAAAAAATGGTTATTTTTGTGTTGAAAAAAGTAACCAAAATGGAAAAAAAGTACACAAGTACACATTGGAAAAAAAAGTAACCAATTTTGGTTACAAGTAACCAAAACGGCAACGCTGGTCAAGAAACTCTTTGCACAACAGTTGTTTTTTTTTCTCTTTTCTCAAAACTCTTGATGAGTAATAATAAAATACCGTTATATTTGATGTGCTTTGGTTTTGTATGTCTTTTTACGAATAATTTGGTATGCAATTATTTAAGTGCGCAGTTTATTTAATGATTTTGTTAAAAAATGCCAGGAAAACGGTTAACAACCGATGTAATACAATTGATATATTACAACCATAAATTGGGAGCAAGTGCTCAGGAGCTGTCAGAGAGATTTCTGGTATCAAGAAGAACCATTTATAATGCGCTTTATCGTGCTGAAAAAGAGGGTAGGTTAGAATTAAAACGTGGAGGTGGCCCTACGCCTAAAATAAATACACGCACAGAGCGTTCACTTCTGAAAAAAGTAATCCAGAACCCACAAATTTCCACCAGGACACTTGTAAAGGAGCTTGAAGAAGAGTGTGGCATTGTTGTTTCCCATGAAACTGTTCGGCAAGTTTTATCAAATAAATAAATACTTTTCAAGATCAGCCCGCAGAAAACCACTACTGTCTGCTGCCAATGTAGAGAAACAATTTTCTTCGCTATGCAGAACATTTCGCATCCAGTTTACTATTGGGATGACGTGATATTCTGCGATAAGACCAAAACAATGTTGTATTACAACGACGGTCCATCTAGAGTGTGAAGAAAGTTATTAACATCGCTAGAAAATCGAAACATCATTCCAACAGTAAAATTTTGAAAATTATCGATAATGGTTTGGGGTTCTATTTCGAGCAAAGGTGTAATAGATTTGGCCTTCATTGATACAACGATGGATGCTGAGTAATATATAAATATTTTGAAAACCAATTTGACGACAACTGCAAGAAATTTCGGATTCAGGAGGGAAAATATGCCAGTATTTAAATTTTACCAAGATAATGACCCGAAACACAAATCTCATATTGTAAGAATGTAGCTGATTTACAACTGCGGTAAAGTCATAGATACACCTGCCAAGTCCAGATTTAAATCCGATTGAAAATTTGTGGGTGTTTTTAAAAAAAGTCGCCAAACGCCAAACGCCAACCGACCAACAACACAACTCTAAAGGCCGCAATATTGGAAGAGTTGCATACAATTACGACTTAAAGAAGATAATTCATTCGATGAAAAAAAGACTGCAGAGCGTGGCAGACACAAATGGTGGCCATGCCAACTATTAAAGCCTTAAAATCCTTGTTTTTATTTAATAACATTGAAAAAGAGTTTCTTGTTTAAGCTTGATACTTAATTTTTAATTGCATTGATTTTTTTTGTTTGTTTTAAATCTTTGTATATAATGTAAATAATTAGAAAAAATAAAAAGAAATTGTTTTATAACAAAAAAACATTTCTTTTAAAATAAAATAAGTAAAAAACGCTTATTTTATTTAATGTGAAAACTCATTATTGACATACTGTATATATGTATGTATGTGTGTATATTTAGCAAACAATTAAAACACTTGCTTTGCTATTTGCTATCGTTAACAATTCCTTACATTTCCTTTTCCTCTTTTCCTTTTTAATTTTATATTTGTCATTGTAGTTGTAGTTGTTTTGTCACATTATGTAATGATGATGATGATGATGATGATGATGTGGCGTGTGTTCAATATATTGTTGTGTTGTTTGTGGTGTTATATGTGGGCCACTTGACACAAACCTTTTCAATTATTTTTTCAATTTATTGCAAACACAATTTCACTTCATTTCCTTCGTATCACACCAAACGGGCTGTGGCGGGCTGGGCTGGGCTGAGCTGGGCTGAGCTGGGCTGTCTGCCATTCATATTCACTGTTTATGACTTGATGTTGTCATAAACATTAAATGTCAAAGAACTTGAAGTTAAATCATACGTAATCGTCAACCAATCAAAAGATTGTTTAACTTGACTTGGAATTCTTTTTTTTTCCTATAAATTTGATTTTCGTATATTCTGATATTTCTGTTGTTCTTGTTGTGTAGTTGGTTGGCCTGGCCAAAACATTTAACATTTACAACATTTATCAAGTGCTATGAACTAAATTTTTAAGCCATTTTTTGAAGAGTTATAAATCTGCAACGAAAAATACTTGTTTTCACTCAACTTTCTGACTGTCAATTGCTGGCCGCATTGTGCTAGTATTTTTAGCTATAAAATTCAAATTAAAAAACTAAAAAAAAAAATTACCAAAATTTATAACTAAACTAAAATATAGGGAGGAAACTGCGTAAGTTTTCCATTGCATTTGTGTATGTACAAACATAAATATACATACATATATACTCGTACTATACAGAAGTCCTCGTATGTATGTATGTACGTCATAGTTTCAAAATAAAGTTTATGGCATTAAAAAAACCTAAAAAAATTATATGAACTAGAAATCCCAATAGTTTTAGTGCTAAACTATTGATTTGATCACTTGTACTGAAGTAAGAGCAAATTCATAAGTATCTTAAATTTATAATAAAAATTTCGAATAATTTGTCAAAACTTGGCGGGTCAGCAAGCTCGTATCTTTTTGAATTTTCCACTGCTCCTATCAACACGCAACTGTCAGTTGACTCTTGTCAAAATTTGAACTCGCTGCGTCATTTGTTCTGAGTTTGACTACGATTAATAGCAGAAAAGTGAACTTCGTGTGCTCACTATTCTACATAGTAAAAGGATTTTTGAGCAAATGCAATCCTGATTTGACGGATTATATTAAAAATTTCAAAAGACTAATAATTCATTATGCATTAAACACATTCACCACAGCAGGCTACACAAAAACACGACTTCAAATACCGCTAGCAGCATTTGTCGCCTCGTAGCCAGCTACTTAATTATTTTGGAGACGGCAGCAGCACCACCTGCCCCTCATATTTAAGTATGAATACATAGTTCAGTATTACCACCTTCAAATATTTCGCATTTATAAAAATTAAATTAGTCTTTCGAAATGTACTTATATGACGTAAAAGTATAAAAATTAATCAATTTATGCTTTACATCAATTTTTGGATATTGTTTCTATTAATTAGTATGAAATAATTGTATAAAATCATTCATTAAACATTTTCTATTATACTGTCAACACTAAATTTTCTCATTGTAGCCAAAGAAATAGAAATTAGTTTAATTGGTCTACAATGACAAAATCAGCATAGACAATAACCTGTCGCCCTGTTGCCTTGCTGACGTCAAAATAATCATTCTCATACAAACATGTGTATTTTATCCTTGACATTTGGTTGTAGGTAGCTTGCTGTGGTGAATGTGTTTAATGCATTAGATCGGACCTGGATTATATCAAAAGTCGTACGATTCGCCTTGGCGACGACGGAAAAGGTTGACGCAATGAAGACTTTGTTGAAGAGATTTAAAAAAAAAAACAAAAACCAACTATATGATGAAACAGAATTGCGCCATAAACACATTTTCTATACAAATTGACACAAAAAACAGCCGCAGAAACTAGTCCTGAGATAGAATGTGTTTTATTTTGAGAGCTTTTTTCCTTATGCTCTCACATCAATATTCATTCTCACAAAAATGTTACCATACTTTCAATAAATTCTATCGGTCTAATTCATAAAAAATATTTTAGGTTTATTACAGGTTTATTTGATAAATTTCCCATAGAAATATGTCAAATAAGCGCTTAATAAACCTGAAATATTTTTTATGAATAAGGCACTATACATTTTGTGAACAAAATTACAAAGAAAAATAAGCACAAAAGAAAATTAAACAATATTAGAGAGCATTTGAAGCTGCCGTAAATTTTATTATCGGTTTTGTCAATTTGATACAAGGCGAATTCAGTATCAGGTGACCTTATCAGCCCGGCTGATTATCAGATGGTGGTGCAAAATTGATCAATTTGAACCAAAATGTCAAAATTTGCTCAGAAATCTTTTGACAGATTGGTTTTGTGGCATAGCAAACTACATGTTGTTTTTTGTGTTGTAAAATTGTTGTACTGATGAGGTCACCAGATACTGAATTCGCCTTGATTTGATAGCGATTTTTCCTGAAGTTGCGGACTTATTCTGTTTGATCATATAGAGACTATTTTATTTTGACAGCATTTTATGCTCTCACATATAAATAAATATTCTCTCAAAAATGCTACCATACTTTCAATAAATTTCATACATTTTGCAAACAAAATTACAAAGAAAAATCAGCACAAAAGAAAATAAAACAATTATTAGAGAGTATTTGAAGTTACTGCTGTAGATTTCATTATGCGTTTTGTTAATTTGATAGCGATTTTTCCAGAAGTTGCGGTCTTATTCTGTTTGATCATTAATACTTGTAGTTGCCAAGCAACTAAACGTACGTTTAGAGTTATGGGTTGCCCAACTTTTGTATTTTACGTTAATGTAGTTCAATTAAGCTGTCAGTTGAAAAAGGCGACGTCTAACGTACGACGAATTCCATGTAAATCGGCCCTTGAGCATTATTTTTTTCTCGAAAAAATGCCATTACTAAAACCAAGGACGAGCTTGCTAAATAAATAAATTCAAATGGAAAAAGAAGTTGTTTACTGAGTTTCGTTTTGGCCGGAAAATGCCTAAAACTCTGCAAGCCCAGTAGAACAAATTCATGATATGGTGTTGGCCAATCGGAATTTGTGGAAACCATAGACATCTGACATGGCTCAGTAGTTTCAATATTGAATAAACACTTGTAAGCACGTTTGCTTAAAATTGATCACAAACGACATCGTGTGACAGCTTCACAGCAGTGTTAAGCGTTGTTCAACAGCAATACGCTAGAGTTTTGCCGCGGTTTTGTAACCGTGATCAAACAGCAGCCGAACAAGTGGGCTTTTCGAGATGGTTTGTCAGCCAATAAATTCATGGCGACCGTTTTTCAAATGGGTAAAACAATGAATGGTTAATATTATGCAAATTTACAGGATCAATTTACTGCCTATACCACGATCTCACCAGCAAACGTTCGATCGACAACTTGTATTGCAAACAACAATAACATTAGAAAATTTATTGTTGTTTTCAGATATGTATCAGTGATCTGCATGATTACGATTCAAACGGCATAATTTTGCATTTTCTAAAATGAATATTGAGCTAGCACTTAACATTAACAAAATGAATGATGCTATTGCATGATTCATATCAATGAGACTGTTGTTAATAAATGCCTGTTATTGCTTGCAATTTAGATTCATTCATATGACTCACTAAAGCAATGAATCAGTATGATTGTTTTGAATACTTCTTAAACCACTTCTGACAAATATGTCTATGTAATATTATAAAATAAAATAGCTAGGCCCATTCTTTTTGATAAATTATTTTAATATGAGAAAAACTATTAATTAACACAATATGAAGAGATAGATTTTTTCATTTTATTTACAGCCTGTTTTTCGAAAATTAATAAGTGTATACGTTCTTTAAAATAACGAATTAAACCATGTTTTCGTTTTTAATTAAAACATTTATTTATTTTCATGTGTGTGACAAAAAAGAGCTTTCAGTTTTCCACACTTATAAAATTTTTTATGTAAAATTTATTAGCAATCAGTCTACATATTTTTTATTTGACTTTAACGAAAATGTTATTTAATTTTTTATGTTAGAATGTGAACTGACTTAAAACAGTGAAAAACTATTTTTTCTTTTATTTTTTACTATAAATTACCAAAAATTAAATAAACGAAAAAATCTAAATGGTTTCTCTATAAGTGGATTGATTTAACTTTCACAAGAACGAATCTTGACTTCCGTACAAAGCAAAGATGTTCCCCTTGCTTCTCTAATTTTTCTATGAAAGATTCAACACCAAATTCAGTATAAACAGATAATTTTTGCTTTATTTTCCACAATTTAACTGTCAAACAAATCACAAAAAATTCAAATATTGAGTCAAAATAAAGTAAAGGTTATAGGAAAAAAAACATAGTTCTAACAAACGGAAAATACGAAATGCAATGAAGAAAACCTGTTTTAATGGGTAAATTGATTTCCAATTGAATGCTAAAATCAATATAAAAATTAAATTGCTTAATTCATAAAATTTAAAATTAATTGTAACGAATTTTATTTAAAATTTTTCATAGAAAATTTTTTTCAATTGATACTATTTTTTATATTCCTTTACTGTAATAATTTTGTGAGTGTGAATTTTTCGTTATACCTAAAACGCTCTTTTTATGTCAAAACGAAAGCTTTAGAATATGTTTTATAAAAATCAAATTTTAAACGTTATCTCGGTTATAAACGAAACATAAAAACGAAAGGGCTTATGTTTTCTAAAAACAGGCTGTTAATTTTCTTATTACACGAAAAAATCCATTTTCGAAATTTTTTATTATTTCTGAATACATTCTGTTAAATTTTCTAAAAACACTTTTTAATAGTTTCTTAACGATATTTATTTATGTGTGGAAATATTTACTCAATGTTTTATAAACTGAAGACTTCATCTAGTCAACGTGCTTTTGTGAGTTATTTGATTACTATACAAAACAATCAAACAACAGTACGAATTTTTTATTTATGTTTACTGACAACACTTAAAAAAAGAGAGTGAGTTAAAAACAATCAGTTGTTAGAGAGGCAACACTGCAAGCAATATCATTAGTACATATTGATGTTAAAAAACAAAACAAAAGCATTGTAAAAGTGAGTGGAGAGCGAAAGTGAATCAACTCATACAGTTCACTGATATGTATTCGATCGAACGATTTCTAGTGACATCGTGGGACTGCCCGTTAATGCGGATTTGAAAAAAAAAAACACTACCGCATTGGCCAAGAAAAAAGTCGTTTTACACTAGAACAAACTGAGCTGTGAATTGTTACCTCATTTGCCCTATTATCCGGACTTAGCGCCGAGTTACTACTTCTTAGGCGCAAAGATATTTGACTCCGATGATGACGTCATGAAATAAATACTTGTTTTTTACAAGGGATAAGCAAAATTTGAGAAAAATGGCCAATGTGTTAGAGATTTATAGATTTTGGAAATTACAAATGATTTTTTTCCAAAACTTGTGCTCCACTCCAAAGGCCACGGGCCCATTGGCCCGGCCTTAATTTCGCTGATTGGTGCAATTTGAAACGACGAAAATGTTTCGAATGACTTATTACCGGGGAAACCAGAAATATGCTCTAAAAAAGTATTTTATGCGCATTCAATATGCACTAAACACTTGCAAATATGCACTTAAAAATAAGATGAATTGGCTTATTTGTAAACGAAAATATATTTCTAATTCAACAAATCATCAATATTTGCATGTGAAATAAGACAAAAATAAAATAACCAAAAACAGCAAACAAGAAAAAAAATTACGTTAAAAAAAATTATCATACAAATTTTGACTAAAGCAAATAATAAAAATAAATGAGACATTTTTAGATTTTAATTGAACTATAGTGAATTTTTAATCAGAATTAAATAATTAATTTTTTTTTACTGAACTTAAGCCTGACTAAAAATTAATTCTGATTAATAAAAATAAATTTTTATTGTATACGATGACCGTAAAAATTTAATTTCAACTTCAAAAGACATTACGATATTAGAATTAAAACTTTGGAACTATATTTTTGATAAATAAGACAAGCTTTTTATTTATAATGTTTATTGGAATAAACAATCAAATATTGACCTATATTTTCAATTTAAAATCTCTGCTTGTCACATCTTAATAAACTTTTATACACTGACAATATTCCTTCAACGTCAAAACAAAATTTTTAACTAACAACCTTAATAACGGCGCAAAAAATTATAAAAATTTATTATTTTATGTATAGATCATTGAAAATGAGATTTAGTAGGTGAAAAAAATAAATTGAACAACAGATAAATGGCTTGTAGCATATTAAAATAACAAAAATTCTATACAGTATCAAAATATGCCTTAAAAACGTAAAATATGCTCTCAAAATTCGAAAAATGCTAAAAATATGCGTGTAAGACTGAAATATGCAAAAACATGCTTTAAAGGGTAAAATATGCAAAAATATGCACTAACAAATCGATTCCAAAATTCATTAAAATATCTGAAACGGATAAATATCTTATCTCCGCATTAATACGTCACACAAGAAATAACATGCAATTGCATATTTGCTTTTTCCCTGCTTATTACCATTTTTCCTGTCTGAAAGATGCTTATACGACAACACACATCAAGTGCGTATCAACTACAGACACGGCGGGGAAAATAATGTGCGAACTGTGTATGGAAGATGCCGGGAATACAAGGCCTTTGATCAAGGCTGGCCACCGAGAGAAATGTAATAGTGTATATGTATTAATAATAATAATAATAATGCTTTACATTGTGAACTACATACGAGTACATTCCCTTATCGAACTCTCGCTGCCAGTTATTCCTTTCAATTATGCATTTCGTTACTTTAACGCACTTGCAGTAACTTAGCAATTAAACCCATTTCATATAATGTTTGACTTGACTTAATATTGACTGGTTGTAATTTCAAGTTCTTTCGAAGGGAGTCTAAAACACTTGAGTTTCCCCCGTTTTGTTTTCAATGATTTACTCGTATGAGTGGTTGATGTTGTTTTGTACATACACAACAAAAAAATTAAAACATTCAATTATTTTTTCCTTGGATTTTTCGGTTATTTTCCCCTTCTCCCCAACTGATAATTGATATTTACTAACTGAAATTATTGTAGGAATTGCGAATTGTTGCTGTATTAAATGCCATGCCCCTTATCTCCATTTACGTACATATGTTGTGGGTTTGTTTGATTGTTGAAAAGATTTATTTTTATTTTTGCGAACTAAATGTTTTATTTTGACCTCATGTTAACAATTTGTTGTACGAATATATTTTTTGTGGTGGGTAGAATCACGCACGGTTTAACTTAATGGTCAGTGTTTTCATTCATTTCAAGTACTTTTTATTTTTAATTCAAAATAATTCCAACATTTTGTTTTTATATTTTGCTTTTATTAATTTTTTTTTATACAAGTTAGTTATGTGTAATATTTTTACTTAAATTAAAATCGTTTCAATGTGGGCTGCAACATAAGTTATAAGACGTCTTTGAATTGAATTCTTCTCTGACATTCTTTAACAGGTAAAATACATACTTAATTTCATAGATAATTTTATGTATCGGAGTGAACTTCGAAATAATAAGTATTAACAAAAAATTATGAGAATCAGTTTAGTTTGAATTAAATCAACTCAAATAAAATAAAATAAAAAACCTAACGACCTGGCCCACGAAGTCGACAGAAAACGTTCGATCGACAACTTGTATTCAAAAACTCAATAAAATAAGAAAATAAATTTTTCTTTCCAATATAAATATGTAACCGATCGAAAGTTTTCAATTGCCATCGTAGCACAGACTGTTTAACAAATTAAACAAATAAAGTATATTGAAATAAAGTTAAAAAAAAAAACTAAATCAAATATGACAAAACAAAATACTTTCTAATGTTTGTTAAGTTCCAGGCAGTGTGCACACTAGATTCTACCGAATATGTTTGTGAATTTAACAATCTACCAATTCTACCGAACAAGGCCTGAAATCTACCGAATATTGTTATTTAGTAATTTAAGTCGATATATTTATGTGTAAATTGCCTATTTTTCCACATAGCAGCGCGGCCGCAGAGCGGTCATTTTCTATCATGAAAATCATTAAAACAGAATAAATAAATCGGTTAAAAACTGAAACTATAAGTAACCAAAAGAATTGTGCCTTGGGGATGAAATATTTATTCCTACCAATAATATAATAATTTTTGCACAAAAGTTTAAGTTCATAAATGGATCTTACATAGAATCTTTGTAGTTACAAATGTTTGTCAAATAAAAGTTATTTTAGTAGCTTTATAAAACCTATGCTACACAAACTGAATTCCTGTCATTTATGTATATTATTTTATATATAAAGGGTAAGAGCAAATAACTGGGGATAACACTTTTTTTATTGGAAATGCTTGATACTCCTTGCACTTACCCTTTATATATAGCGTTGTCAACTCGGTGCTTTTCGCACCGTTTTTAGTGCTTTTTGAAATTTTCGACGCGAACAATTTTGAATTTAGTGCTCGGTGCTTTTTTAAACAAATTTTTGGTGCTTTTTATTTTTTGGCGGTGGCACTAAACCCAAAATTAAAAAAGAATTTTCCTTATATAATATACATATATATTTTTTTTTTTTTGAAGAAGTCTAATATTTAAAAAACATAAGCACTGAAGTTAAATGGAACATTTCAAAATATTCTAATAAGATTGTACAAAACTTGGTTGAAGAAATACGTGCATTTTATTCTCAAACTTTCACATTTTAAGCACAATTAATGGAAACAGTGTTTTGCCACACGACAAAGAAGACATAATGCAAGTATAGTCTAATAGCGAAATATTTTCTAGTATATACAGTAAAAAGAGAATAATTCACTTAATGCAATGGATAAACTTTGAGTTCGCTATCGAGTTTTGGGCAGAAATAAAGTCTTATAACGATTTATTTGATATAAACTCGTTTGGAGCATTATCGAAATTGCTTTCCCATCAAACTTCAATGTTTAACCGCAGAAGTTGATCACGTTTTTAACTTTATTACTTTATTTAAGTCTCAAATACGTAAAAAATTGTCTTTACACTTGGCTTTATATAAAAGCGGCCTGAAACGAGAAAATTGTGTTGCTAATAGTGCTGCCGTTTTAGGTTACATATTTATAACCTACTTCGTTCCTTTTTTCTAAAATAATAGTACATATAATTTAAGTTTATATAACTTGTACCTGATTTACATTAGGCATTTTTTCATGAAAAAAGTTGCATGAAAATTTTTTCATTTGTCAATAGCAGAACGGGAGAAGCAAATCACATCTAAAAAAGTGACACAAATGCTTCAGAGATCCATGTTACATCAATTCTTATATATCACTCTCTCCTATAGCGCTGATATTAGCAATTAAAAAAAGTTGCGTGCAACAAATTTTATGAAATTTCATGAAAAAATGCCTAATGTAAACCAAGTATTGGTTAACTTACAAATTACTTTTTTTTTTAATTTTATAACTTTGTTATTAATATTGCGTTTGCTGTAAAATAATGTTGCCACAGCATTGTTTAATGAAAATCAAATTTCGAAAGTCTTGATTTTAAAAAAATTAACTTCTACTCCCATCGAGTTCAAAATCTAATCAGCAAGTCAAAAAGACTTGCCAATTGCTGCTAATTTGACTAATTTCAGGTGATTTGTTTCTTCGTTGACGGAAAAAATTTACTTTTTTATAATAACTTAAAAAAGTTACGTCAAATTGATTTTAGAATTCACTGATTCTCATAGAATCAAAATGTGTATCGGATGCTTCAAATTTGAAGTTTTAGGGTTAAAATGCAAGGTCAACCGATTTCTATATTTTTTATATACAAAATTTTTTTTATTAAACAAAAAATTTTAATTTAGTGCTTTTTTACTTAAATCATGCTTTTTTTTCCTGGTTTCAGTGCTTTTTGAAATTTAAAAGTTGACAACGCTGTTTATATATAAGTACATATATTATGTTATTTTTATGTTTCTTTAAATTATTTTTTATGTTTCTCTGAATAAAAAAAAAATTCTACCGAATTTCATTCAAATCTACCAATTTTTTTCGTCGATTCTACCGAATTTAAAAAAAATTAAGTGTGCACACTGGTTCCAGGTCGTTGTAATAAAATTGTAATTGATTATTTTTTTTTATTTCAATATTTCTTTTAAAAGTTTGTTAACAAAATATTGAAAATAAATAAAAAATCAATTACAATTTCATAAAAACGACCTCGAGCCTAACAAACATAAGAAAGTAAACTAAAAATGTCAATAAAAATATAAAATAAAATAAAATTAAATGAAATAAAATAAAATAAAATAAAATAAAATAAAATAAACTAAAATAAAATAAAATAAAATTAAATAAAATAAAATAAAATAAAATAAAACAAAACAAAACAAAATAAAATAAAATAAAATAAAATAATTTGAAATTTATTTGCTAGTGGTTCAGCGTTGTCTATATATTTCATTGTTGCTGTAACAAATCATCAGTAGACTTCAACCACACATTTTGAATGGTCACAAACCTCTTATCTTATGCACAGACTTTCAAGAACTATTTGAGAATTCACAAATAATAGTATTTTTGAAAATCACAAAAGAAAAATAAGCGTAGTAGGCTTAGAAAATAATACAAAAACCCAGCAAATAATTTATATTCGATATGAATCTATTTTAACGATTTGTATCATAATCGAATTTTTTCTGAATCAGCTTGACGGCAAAAATAACCGCATATGAGCTCATTTTTCGATCATAAATGATACTCCAGTTGTGAGCAAATGGTATCCGTACCCTACAGATGAATCATCCCAAAGAATCATTTATGATATGATTTGATGATTAATTTTTGAGCAATTTTCTGGTAATATTTAAATCACTGGGTTTCTTTTTGCTGCTTCTTTGCATTTTGTTCCTCTATTTTCAAGAAATCATTATTTTATCACACAGAGGAATAATAAGTGAATCCTTTTTCAATCACCCAAGTGATAAATCAGTTTTTAATCATCAAAAGTGATTTGAGGTGAATCATATAAGAGATTTTAAAATGCTAGCTGCGTAGTCAGAATCTCGTTCCTGGGCCTAAAAACTACGAAATACAATGAAAAATCGATTTTAGAAAATTGGGATAAAATCAATATTTTCCTATAGCGAGAAGTTAAATAATTTCTCGTTATGAATAACCTCAATTTAGAGCTTTAGAATTTGTAGATGAAGAAATTAAATGCCTATTTTATGGTTTGGCAAGTATGTTTATAACGAGTTGTAATGAATACATATACATACCAAGTCTGATATTAATCTCAGTATTTTTAAGCTACCAAATTTTCGGATAAGAAAATGTGGAAATTTGTGCTGCTTGGTGGGTGCATGCATCTTTGAAAATAAAACAATTTATATATGTAACAAAATAAATTAAAATCCGCTCCCTTGTTCTTTGGTACCCTTTACCATCCTACCTGCGATTATCGGACAATCTCCGGACTTGTTTCCATTCATACGAACGCAAATGTGTACTCGTACTACACCACCAAGTCTCTTGTTGGTAACCTTGTAAGTATGTATAAATGTACAATATTTAATACTGTATTTTAGTTGAGTTTTGTTTCGATTTGTTCATGTTTAAAAATGCTCCATTGTACTGCTGCACTCGTGTACGGTGAGTGGTGTATGTGCTCTCCAATTAATTTTTATTTAAAATACTGTGTTTTATTTTTTAAAGTGCCACTTGTTGGTGAATGGCACATGCCAAACACACTTCCACATACATTTTATTTCATTCTTCGGCTCTGACGTTTCATATATAAAATATATAAAATACATATTTTTTTCCCTTTAGTACTTCTATACATAGACACACATACATTAGAGTGTAGAGTTGTGAAAGAAAGACACACTAAATGGTCAGAAGTTTTGGGAAAATAGGAAAAAAACAGGGGAAAAGTAATAGAATTTTCAAGTGGTGGATTGTTGTTAAGGCCATTTAGAAATTGTTTCCCAATTTAAATGCAACTTAACTAGACTGCCTGACTGACTGCTATTTTTATGTTTATAGTTTTGCAACATCTTCAAACGATTTATTTTTTTCGAACTTTGAAAAAAAGAAACGAAAATCGAAATAAAAGAACACGCTTTATTGTAAAGAAATATTAGTGTATTTTATTTAATAATTGTGGTTTGAATATTTAAAAATATTAATAATTAAGTAAATTTTTATACTCTAACCTCATTTCCTTAGCACTCGTATTTGAAGAGTTATTAGACAATTTAATGCTAATTACTACGCACTTTACAATACAAACACACGCACACACACACGCATTTACAGCTACCAACTTCCATGTCATGAACAACCAAGTTCTCCACCCAACGATAAACCACAACCACTTCTTACTTCTGTTTTCACAAACAAAAATCATAATGACGACTTATTTCCAGTACTTGAGGTTATTTAGCTTTTGCTGACCAGTTTCTTTCTTTTAGCTAGAATAATATGTATTTGGAGAGACCGGGGAATGAGAGGAGTTGATGTTGATGACTTTTTATGCTAAATTGGTAAAGCGAACAAAAGAAGAGTTTAGAGGTGGGCGTAAGTAAACCACTTGGTATTTTGTTTTAATTTAGCGGTGCTAATGCGCTTTCAAAGAATTACTGACCACGCGTTTCACTAATCATTTCATAGGTTTAGGGAAAAAGTTATTTCGTTTAATAAATAATGACATTGAAGTTTCATAACTGTGGCAATAATTATTAACTTGACTGCACCCGGTCAAAAAAATACTTGTGTGGCAACACTCTATTCTTAAATAGCTGTTGTTGTTATTTACATTTATTTTCTTTTAATTACATACTCTTACGACTACAATTTGAAGCTAAAAAAAAGTCAGCCAATGTAGCAATAGTAAAGTAAGAAAATAAAAAACATGTTGATTATTGAGTTCTTGTTTCAACTTTGTTATTTGTTATTGAGCTTCTCATTTGTTTAAATGAAAGTTTATAATATTATAACTCTAGTTGTTCTAAGAAGCTTTTGGTAAAGGTTCCCTGATGATCTGCATTAGCAGCAGTGAAATGCGCATAGGATCCAGCTAAACCCCTCAATAATCAATTTCAATGTATTTTTAATAAAAAAAAAAATATTTTACTTAATAAGTAAAATATTAATTTGGGATTATTAGTGCGTTTAAAAAATTTTAAACTTAAATTGTAACAATTCCCATAAAAAAACACTAATTAATAATGGCTTAAGTTGACATAAGTGCTTTTTCATTTTATTACATATTCTTGTTCTCTTCTTCAAGATCTATCACTCAACTAAATTTTAATTAAAAAATGTCATTATTAAGAAAACTATACGCATTTATATTTTAACTTAAGCCTTCTTGGAAAATAATACATAAGCCATAACATCTTACCTCAACTTAATATTTTTTTTTCTGTACCTACATCAATATTAAAATATTTGAGCATAAAAACTTCTATACACTTAAGTTCAATTACTAACATCCCATCCAAATTATTCTTCATTAAAAAAAAACTTATACTTAACTAAGCTTTTAAAAAATTGTCTTATCTCAGGTTTTCCGCATTTTTCAATTTAACCTAAAGCACTTATCTTGACTTGCCATCAATAAAAATTATTTTGCCTTTCATTATAATAGCTTAAGTGCACTTTAATTTCTATTTTTTTTAACAATGGATTTTTTCATAACATCTTAACTAAAAAACAGCGAATATTAACTAATAAAACGTTTTCTTTTTTTTTTTTTATAAAATTAACAGTTTTGTTCTAAATAAATGTGCATCTTTTTCGGAGGCTAAAAATTTTATATAAAAACCAAATACAATTAATTTTAGACAAAACCCTTAATATCTCAAAACATGAAATTTCGACTTAAGCCATTATTATTTATTGGCACAGATATAATTCGTGTAAAGGGTGACGCCCGCCCTGCATAAAATTTAAAAAAGATTTCAAAGGAATTTAAAGGGGAAGTTTTTGTAAATCTGTTAAATATCAAATAATAAATTTTGCCCCCTGATATAATAATAATAAAAATATTAGCCAGAATAACCACTACTTGGTAATAGGGATATCATCTTAAAGTATTATTTTACTTGGTTTCCCGATAAAATTTTAGGCTATAATGAATATTCTGTTGGGTGATATATACATTATCTTCATAAGTTGGAACGATTTTTCGTCATCTCATGTAAAATTTAATTGAATATGCAATAGAACACTGAAGACGGCATATAGCCGCAAAACACCAATGTAAAATCAACATGAAAAAATATTGATTCAAAATCATATTAAATTCTGTGGCAAAAAGGAAAAAAGGCTTAGGCTAATTTTGCCTTACTGACATAACTGTAACCTTCATGTTTAAGAATACCTTTGGGCAAAACCTCATATGTTTTGAACGATTTTTCAGGAAGTTGTAGCTAAATGACTTGCTGCGTATCTTTTTTCGACTTATAATCTGATGTGGAGCAATAGCTTAATTTAGGTTATAATTACTTTGGTATATTTCAAACTAAACATATTCAGCCTTATTAATAAAACTTATTAAAGCTTTATAAAGGCGTAATAAGAATATCCAAATAAATGAAGTTCTGAAAATCTACTTGAAAGTTTAAAAGTGCTCTGCTGCCAAACTTTAAAATATTGCTTAAGGAATTTTTCCTTATTGCCTCAGATACATATGTTGTTTAAGTGTGTGGCTGATTGTTTGCTTTGTTCATAGATACAATGATCTGTTGTGCTTTGTTGGTGTTTGTGTTGATGTTCGTATTGTGAAGCTTCCGGCTACTAGGCAGTGTACTAGTCTAGTAGTCGGAGAATCATAGGTTCGATTCCTGCCATGGACTTCAGGTGTTTCTGCAGACAAGCCAAAGTAGCTTTGCAGTTTGTATTTATTAAAAAAAAAATTTTAACTTTAATTTCAAATAAATTTTATTTTAAATCATCGATTAAATCATGTTGAATTAAAATTAAATTCATGATGGTATTAAATTAGTGTGTATCTAATGAATATTTGAGATGATTGTGGTAGCAGCGCTAAGCGCGCTGACTACCACGTGAAGAGTTCGAGTTCGAATCTAAAATCTTGGCTACAACACACATTTTCCTAATGCCTGTGCCAACAAACATCACGAAAGTTTAAATAATGACTAAAATGACTGGCTACCGTAAATTAAGTTCATGTTATTTCAACTTGAAATAAGTGTAATTTAACATGATTCTTCATGTTATTTGGGTATGAAATTAATGCTGTTTTAACTTGAAATAGCCTTGATTCAACATGATGGGGCATTTTGATTTGGAATAAAGTTATTTCTAAAGAAAACATTTTCTTTAAAGTTATTGTATATCAAGTTGAATTAACGTGAAACTTTGATTCAACATGATGCTGCATTTTGATTTAAAAGTACTGAAATATTGAATCAACTTGAAATAAAGTTATTTCAAAAGGAAAAATTTTCTCTGAAGGTTATTATAAATCATGTTGAATTAACGGGAACACTGTAAAATTTCGCACGAAATTTTTTTGTGTTTATGTTAACCAACCAAATTTGACGTGGGACTACGGAAACTCTTTCTCTCTTTGAGTGAAAATATTTCCATAAAAATATTTATGAAATATTAAAATTGTTTGCAATTAATGTCATCACCACCAAGTCCACACGTCAAAACAAAAATTGTCAAATAAACTTTTAAACATTTTTGAATTAGTATATCGTTATCTTAATAGAAGAAGAGCTCTATATCATTAAATTTTTGAAATTGAGTTTTTTGTATATTTCTATAAAAGATAGATAGATTAGATACTATCGAAAAATTCAAATATCTCGATTTCAAAAAAATTATGAATTGGTGCCTTTCTATATTAAGTTAACGATATACATACAATAGAACTTAATTGGAAAATTACTTTCTCGAGTAAGCAAATCGGTAGGAGCACACAAATTTCATAAAAAACGCAAAACCAAAAAAATAAAATAAAAAAGAGAGTTGTCTTAGGACATACAGGTAGAGCTATGCTGCTGTCATATGTTAAATAACAATGCAAAAAATTAATTTTTATAAAACTGTTTAATATTCACAAATTTATTTATTTTATTATTATTTATAAAAAAACAAAAACCAGCAAATTCCTATGTATTTACAATATTTTAAATAAGTTTGTATTGCTTCTTTCAAACACTACTACACTCATATATACATAGCTCACACCGATTTGACAAGGCGGTGTGCATCTTACTCAAAATTTGTGATTGTATTGTGAAAAAGATTTTTACCCCCTAGCGTATAGATGTTTACACATAAAAAAAAAATCACCGCAAATATTTGCATGTATAGACATTTCGCATATGTAAGTGCAGACTTAAGGCTCAGTTAGCCGACTGTAACGTAATGTAACTGTAGCGTAGAAAACCGCTGATTGATATTTTTATATGAAAAGCAGGTTACGTTACATTACATTTCTATAACCATTTTCATTACTTTTCACGTAGCAAAATCGATCAGGTATTTCTTACTGTTGCAGTTACATTACATTACAGTCGGCTAACTGAGCCTTTAGCATTGCTGTATTTAAAGTTCTTATTAGTAAGTCATGTGGCATCTCTTTCTTTATGAATAGGGAAACTTAAAGAAAACGAAAACTAAAAATCGTAAACAAAGAAATCAAAGCAAAAATAAATTTATGAATGTAATAGTGTCGATTATTTTTGTTACGAAAAACACGTCCTATTTGTTGCGTCTGGCATAAAAAGCATAGCTCTAAAAGAAAATTCTTCATAATTCATTACACTTAAAGTCGAATAAATTTCGAGACCTATTTTCGATCGTAAGGGACAAAAATGAAAGTTTTCACTAGAAGGTTTATCTTTAAATATTCAAATACACTCAAAAAAAAACTAACTAAAACTTTGGAAAATTTTCTAAATTTGAGTAAAAAAAAAGTTGTCGTATGCTGTTTTTTTCCTTGAAACCAGTAAAATATTTACTAAATTTCTAGTTCATCAATGAACTAGTTTATAAAGGGTGTCCCAACAAGAACGCAAGATTTAAATTTGGCGTCATTCGAAGTGTCATTGTTTGACATTTGAACAATTGTTATTGTTTGCTAGTAGAAGGTACGAGGTTGGTAAAAATGGAGCGCTACACGAATGAACAACGCATTCTCATTGTGAAATTGTTTTACCAAAATGGTGAAAGTTTTGCGGCTACAGTTCGCAAATTTGCGATCAATTTGGGGTCACAATAATGCTCCAAAAGAGTCAACTGTAAAGAGATTAATGGATAAATTTGCCGAAACTGGGTCTGTTAGTGATGTAAAGATAACAACGCGCCTTCGACCAGGTCGATCGACCGAAAATGTCGCAGCTGTACGTGATGATGTCGCTCAAACGCAGGTCAAGCGCAAACAGTCAATGGTGTTCGGTATCGTGAAATGATAACCACTTTTTTCGTGCCTAGAATTGAAGAAATTAATGTGGAGGGCATGTGGTTTCAACAAGACGGCGCCACATGTCATACAGCCAGAGAAACAATTCAATTGCTACATCAGTCATTTCCCGGTCGTGTTATTTCGCGTTTTGGAGACCAGAATTGGCCGCCTAGATCGTGCGATTTGACACCATTAGACTTTTTTCTTTGGGGTTTTTTTGGTTTACGCGAATAAACCGACGACGACTCAAACCTTAAAGGAGGAAATTGGACGCTGCATTAATGAAATACCGCAGCATTTATGCAAAACGGCCATTGAAAATTTCATTAAAAGATCGCGTGTGTGCCAGCAAAGCCGCGGCGGCCATCTGCCCGATATGTTGTTCCACACATAACCTCATTTTGTCTACTTCACGATATAATAAATTTTCACGATTTTTTTTTAATTATCTGTGTTTTATTTAAAATTTAAATCTTGCGTTCTTGTTGGAACACCCTTTAGTAATTATGAGTTCATATTTACGTAAAATTAAGTAAAATTTTCCCATTAAATTCGGAGCTTTGCAAAAAACTTTTTTCATCTTTGATCTCAAATTTAGTAAATTTTTCAAAGTTTTTTTATGTCTTTAATTCTGGTACTTTTTTTTTAATTTTTAATGAAATTCTATACCATATGTCTTTTATTATACATACATATATTCATATGGGCGATTCTATTCTAAACAACTTTTAACATCAATTTTCAAATCATTTTGTGATACCTTTTTTGATGCCAATTTAAAGTAAAATATCTATATTTTATAATAATATAATTTTTTTATACGTAAGCTTTTAAGCTTTATTTAAAAATATAAAGTTGTTGTGCACTTCGAAGCATTAAGATTCATAGATTTGCACTCGTCATGTTTGAACCCGTCATGGCTTAAAGAGCAAATTTCTTATCATTGGATTATATTTCTCTACGATGTTTGATTTGATAATCATCGTCTGATATCTCATCTTTCACAATAAAAATGAATAATACAATAAAAGTTTAAAAATTTACAGAGTTTTGTGTTTTTGTGGTATGATCTTATGAAAGTGGGCCAATTTGGTCGCACTATTGGTCGTGGCTATTTGAGCGTTTCATATAAATTCTTGTAAATAGATAACAATAGTTTAAATGTTAGATAAAAAATGTTACCCCTTCTAGAAATAACTTAATTGAAAATGTGTTTCTTTCTATTAGTAAAAGGCGTTTAAAGCGTCTAAATGTTGCACCCGTCAGAATAGAATCGCCCATATTGTATTTTGAATTAATTCACCATACATACGTAATTAAGTCCTTGAGAGGAGACAAGTATTGAAACAGCATCTTTCTATCTAAATCAATTGCCTAACAGGCAGCCTGAATAAGCATTGAAATTTTTGATTTTTAAAATTTTATTTTATTTTCAAAAAAAAAAAAAAAATATTTCAAGTTCAAATATTCCTTGAAAATATGAAAAATTTGCTTAGATTTTTTGCTTAATGCAAATTAAAAAATATATTTTATAATTTCAAGAAAAAATACTTAAAACTGGTAAATATTTTTCTAAAATAATTGAAATTTATTTGCTGGTAGTTTATCATGTCTATATACGTATTTCATTGGCGCTTGAACCAAATCATCAGTAGACTTTAACCACAAATTTTAAACAATCACAAACCTCTTACTTTATGCATAGACTTTCAAAAACTATATGAGAGTTCATAAAATAATAATACTTTTGAAAATCACAAAAGAAAAAATAAGCTTAGTAGGCTTTGAAACTGATACAAAACCCAGCAAATAATTTATATCCAGGTGAACTCATTTTATTTTTCTACACCCGTAAAATTTGTGGTTAAAGTCTACTGATGATTTGGTTCAAGCGCCAATGAAATACGTATATAGACATGCTAAACTACCAGCAAATAAATTTCAATTATTTTATGTACACTTCTGACAATATGTCAAACAATAAATTTTCTTTATTTTTCTAAAATTTAGAATACTTTTTTATATCTTTCAAGTAAGTCAAATTTGATGAACTAATCAGGAGTAAGACATTTCCTGAAATTTATTATTTGATTTAAAACTAGATTGACTAGTTCTTAGGATGCAATTTCCCTAAACTTTTAAACCATTTTCCAATTTTTGGTAAATATTTCCTTTAAGCCAGTAAACTTGTCCCTGAATGTGAGAACTTTTGTGTGTATTTTTATGAAAAATTTTTAAGCATATGAAATTTATATTTTTTACTCATATTAAGTAATTTTTACTAGATTTTTGTAAAAATTAACTTAAACTTAAAAAAAATTACTTAAAATTAGAAATTTTTTTTACTTAAATTTAGACACTTTTTTTTTCCTTAATAATAGTATACAGTAATTTTGATTTAGCTGCACAATCAACTTTGCACGACTTTTTGTGCAGATAAGTCATAAATGCTGTTATCTTAAATGCACTTACCTGCCTAAATGTGCAGGTATACAATTTTTGACCAGCGTTGTCAATTCGGTGCTTTTTGCACCGTTTTTAGTGCTTTTTGAAATTTTCGACGTGACAAATTTTGAATTTAGTGCTCAGTGCTTTTTTAATTCATATTCGGTGCTTTTTGTTTCGAGGCGGTGGCACTAAACGAAAAATTCATAGAAAAAGTTCTTTAGATATTTTTTTTTTCGAGGAAGTCTTTCATTCAAAAACATAAGATCTGAAGTTAAACTTTAACATTTTAAGCATAATTCATGTAAACAGTGTTTTGCCATACAACAAAGAAGACATAATACAAGTATTTACTCAAATATAGTCTAATAGCGATATTTTGTCTCGTAGAGACAATGGATGGAGAAAGATTGATTGACTTAATGCAATTATCAAAACTTGCATTCCCATCAAACTTCTGTTACTTCCAAATTGAAACGCAGAGGTATATCGAATAAATTGATATGAATATTTTTTTATATATACATATAACTTGATAAAATTGGAAATCACTTTTTTTAATTATTAACTTTGTTATTTATATTGTTTTTGCTGCATAACACTTTTGACACAATTTTTATTTCGATCAAAATTTATTATCTTTGTCACATAGTTCATCTGATTCGAGAGATTCGTTCGTTCATTGGCGAAAAAAAATAATTTTTTTTTATAATTACTTGAAAATGCTTCGTCAAATTAATTTAAGAATTCACTTATTCTTATAGAAATAAAATGTTTATCGGATGCCTCTAATTCGAAATTTTAGGAATAGATTGCAAGGTCAACCGATTCCTATATTTTTTATGTACATGTCGTCGTTTGCGGCACAGTATATTCAAAATACATAATTATAATTATACATGTTTGCAGCAAACCAATAACCAATCGACGATGTGTAAAATTTTTTTTAATAAAACAATAAAATTTAAAATTTAGTGCTTTTTTACTTAAATTACGCGCTTTTTTCCTGGTTTCGGTGCTTTTTGAAATTTAAAAGTTGACAACGCTGTTTTTGACTTCAGTTTTATACACATACATGGTTGCAATTTATGTAGCCATATTTTTTTAATGTGTGCAGTTGACTTAAATTTTTTGTATGAGATTAATTTAAAACTGCCAAAAAATATGTTAAATGCGCACACATACAAAGTGCACTTAAAAAAGGATTTTGAACAATAATTACAGAGAAAGTATATTTTGTGCAGTTAAGTAAATGTGCAGCTAACATTGATTTTTTGTATGAAAATATTTTAAAATTACTAAAATCTGAGGGCACTTATCTTAAATGTGTAGGTATAGAAAGTGCACTTAAAAAACGAATTTGTATGGGATTTTAAAGAATAGTGACAGAAATTTTTCATTTTATAGTATGTTTACACGATACGTGCTTCGCTCTCTATTCATGCTTCACACCCCAATCATGACCGAATCAACTTGCTTCGCCATACAAAATTATGAGAGCGAATCAAGTAGATTCAATATGAATCTACTTGTGAAGCACATAAAATTTGTATCTTCTCTAACTTTTATCGCAATTTATCGGCAGTTTAGCTGAACCAGCTATCAAAACAAAATATGTATATGTGTATGTATGGGTTTGAACAAATAAAAACAAACCACAAAATCATAGATGTGAGTTTAATATAAATAAATTTAATGAAGTTATGAATAGTAAAAAAGGAAAAATAAGAACAAAATATAGGGATGCCTTCAAAAACAAAATTTGGATGAGTCGAATGTATATAAGTATATATGCTTATGTGTATGTATGTATATACGTGCATATGATACGTATGTACCCAGCTGGAAAAGTAGGCAATAATTACATACAGTATTATTTTCCAAGGCAAAACAATGCATCCATTAGAAACGATAGGGTAATTTGATCAAACACAATTAAAATAATTCATTACTTTCCTAGGACATGTTCCGTGTTAACAGTAATCAATTCAGAAATGAAAAATTATACATGATGTGTATTACCTTATAATTTACTATTCATTACCTTTTCCCACTGGGTATCTATATGCGTGCGTATGATATGTATGAATGTGTGAATATAAATAAAAATATGCCACACGAACAGTGATACCAACTTTTTCAGAGCAAAAAGCAATCTGCCTTCAAAAAAGCACTAAATGCAATAAAGCCATATTTCGATTTTGTTCAGTTATAAGTAGAATACGAGTAGGAAAATAATTTAAGTTCAAGACAAAAGCAAATTAAACAATTAAGTAATGGGATATTTGATAAAATAATTTTGGAAAAATAAACTTGAGAAACAAAGTAATTTTATTTACAGGATAAAGATTTCAATTAAAATTTTATTTGTACTCTTTTATATAACTGCCTAAATTAAATCATTCCGTATAGACGAAATATCAAAACACTTGATTAAAATTTATGTGGAAATGTAGGATTTTTGTCGATATCGTGTCCATCAATTTGTTACTGTAACTCCAGTAATTGTAATTAGAATCGAAATAAAATGAATTCTGCGTGTAATTAGCATACAAATCGAAAGAATTTGTATGTATTTATGTATATGTACATGCGTATAAATATGTAGGTATGTGTCAATGAATTAACAAAAACTATTTACTATGTATGGATGTACATTAGGGTGTTCTAAAAAAAATCCTTTGTTTTTCTCAGAACCAGGTTTCAAACTTTAGTTTAGGTAAAAAAAATAGGTCTGTTATAATATCAGCGCATAATATTAATGGTGGGATGGTGCGCATCGCACTTTTCAATTTCCCTTACGATTTACATGGTATAAATTGATTTTATTCATTCTGATTGTCATAAGTAAGGAACGGAATGTCCTAGAGTAGACTTCTTGGTACGCTTTTGTAGAAAATTAAACGCTCTATAAAAAAGTCACATAAAATTTTTTGATAAGTTAGCTGGATCAAAAGTTATTTACAGTCCAAATAAAATTTACCCTAAATTTATACGATTTTTCAAGAAAACAACAGAAATATTATGTTATTCCAGAAAATTTTACCTAGTTCCATAGAAAATAGAAACAGGCCTTTTCGAAAGTGCCAAAGAAGTGTTTTTCGTTATAATAGAGAAATATAAAACAATTTCATAAGTTTTTCAATTTATTTTAGTCATAGCTATAATAAGTGAATGGAATGGAAATTAAAAATATTTTTAGTTCAAAAATAGTATAATTTTAAATTTTTTTATAGTGTTTAATTTTCTACAAAAGCGTACCAAGAAGTTTACTGTAGCACTTTCCGTTCTTTACTTATGACAATCAGACAGAGAAGTGGAAAATGTTTATTTGTTGTTTTGTGTAAAGCCACCATAATATCACAAATTTATATTTAGTGGATTTGTTAAACGCACTAAAAGCGCTAAAGTCAAAGGTGAGAAAGCACCAATTTCGGGTATTTTTTTTTAAAAAAAAGCACATAGTTGAAAAATTCCGGACTGTTATGAATTAAAAAGCATTAAATCTAGTGCGAAAAGCACTAAATTGGCACGCTGCACACGAAGCACTAAGGCGTCGTATAAACGGCAAGATTCAAAAACAAGATTCAGAGAGCGAAGCTTGTGATTCAACTCGTCATCTAAACATAGTATATATAAGGCATTTAAGTCCAAAGTGCACTTAAACAAAAGGCAAGCAAATCATAACTACTGTATGTCTTTTTTTGAGTGTATGTTTTACATACGTAAATTGTCGCTTATCATAAAATTTTACAACCTAAAATTTAAAAGTTATCAACAATTTTGCCATTATGATAGTTCTAAACCGATCTCAATAAAAAACTTGATTTTTTACCACATGTCGCTTACGATTAAATCTAAAATAATGCCTGATATATTTTAATACAAAAAAATAACGAAAAAACTTTATTACCAATCCATTGAAATTGCTCAAAAACACCAAGGCCATTATAAAGCCAAGTGAATAAACCGTTACTGTTCCCCAGACTCTAACGCTTCTCGCTAATGAAAGCAAACAGCAGCAATTGCTATAATTACCATTTCATTTTATTAAATTTCTTTTAATTTTTGCTTTTTTGTTTTCAGCAATTAAGAGCATTTTTAAATAAAATGATGAAAAAAGAAAAGAAAATCCTTATAATAATTACATTTGTATATGTATGTATGTATGTATTATACTCATGAAGTACGTGTGGTGGTGGCTGAAAGAGGAATAAATGTACTGTATCGGGGTCTGTTGCATCTGGTGGCATGTTGGCATACTAAGGCGCCTACTTGGCTAAAACGGCGAAATGATGAAATGCGCGACATGAGCCAAAAGTGGGCTTAACTTGATGATGCCAATAGAATTAAGCGCCCTAATTGCGTTTAATTAAAAACTTTGCGAATCAGAAACGTATTACTGCCGTCGCGTCGCATCGTCCATTTACAAACAAACATTAACAATTTTGAGCACAATTTTAGTTTAGTTTGCCAAGCATGAAATGAAATTGTGTAAAGTTTCTCCCTTGTAGTTTTTCCTTATTGGAAATTCTGCTTGATATTTTTTTTTAAACATTATTTTGCTTACAAAGTTTCCACACATTTTGTTCTTGCATTATACACACTTTGTGCAAGGATCAATTCCTGCAGCTGGCAGAGGCAGAACCGTGCTCTGTGTGTGCTGCCAAGAAATAACAAGAAAACAAAAAATGGAGGGAATAATGGTACAAAAACTTTAAAAAATGTTTCATAACTTTCTTCTTCTTCTTTGGAACTGTTTAGCATTCTTTGCAAAAGAATGTTTTTTTTTTGCAGCAGCGGCAGCAGGCAAGAGAACTTTTTAACCGATTTTACTGTGAGTTGCAAGGGTTTCTTTATAAATTCGCCAGGCATGGCGTTCGGGTGCACGGCTGGAAATTTCTCCATTTTGTAACACTACACATGCAGATGCCACATTTTGTTTTAGTTTTTTGATGCCACAAAAAAAATAAAATAAAATAAAATGATGATGCCGAAGCAAAGAAGAGGTGGTTTTATAAATAGATTGGGAGGCCATCTTTGGGTTTCGTTCAAGCTCAAAAATCTGGAATTTTGATCCTATCGTGGGTGTAGGGAAATGAAGGGAATGAATAATGAATGTCACTTTTGTACAAATTTGATTCCGTCTCTTTATTTACCAATATATTGCATCTTATGACTCTCCATTCAAACTTTTTATTTCACTTTAAAAGCTGGCCACCTTATTTTAATGTTAAAAACACCCTTGTGCTCCTACAACATGATTAAGAAAGAAATCAGCTGGTGCAAATGGAATAAGGAAAACTTTTCGACTGTCGCATATTTTATGTTGCAGTAAATTACCAAAGTTTTGCATTTAAATGCAGGCATTTCGTTGACTTGAAAATAGTTTCCTAATTACGAATTTTAACGAGCAGGAATGAGATTGCAAATACGTACGTCGATTCTTTGATAGAAGAGTTTAAAGTTTTCTAATTTAGTTTTGAGTGTTTTGAAAATATGTTAAGTTTAACTTGAACAAATTATTTAGGAATTTTATTTCGACTTTTTATAATTTAGCATTTAACTCAAAACAAGTAAATAACACTTTAATTTGCATAATTGTCGTTTCATTAAAAAAATCTAGTCGGTTGCTTAAGCAATTTTTTTTATTGTGATACATACTCGTATTAAATTTAATTCAAGTAAAATTAATTTTAATCAGAAATAATTTCTTAATGTGATTTTCCAAAAAAGAGAACAAAAATTAAACTAGACTCCAGCGAGGTGGAAATATCGATATTTTCCTGTGCAGCCACGCACTTCATCAGCACCCATGTCTATCTATTTGGGTGACTATTGTTATTAACATCAAGATTGTATTTAACATGAATTTTTTTAATGAAATGGAATTTGAGAAATGATTATTTTGAGTTTACAATTACAGATTTATTTTCGGTAAATACATTTGTAAGTAACACTATTCATTTTCTGTTTTTTTCCAACAAATACTGAACAATTAATCTTCAAAGCTTTCATCTGTTAGTTTGGCTTAATTAAAATATTTTGACAATAGAGGGCAGTTTGAGATAATTATTTTGATCTGAATTTTTTGTAGAGTAACAGATATTAATTCACTCACATAAATCAATACCTTTTCTTTTTGGCACTTGTACCCTTTCCGCTTTCAGACTCTCATAAAGAAAATTATTCCGCACGAGTGTGTAAAAGTCCTTTGAACGGCAAGATGGATTTTCATGAAATGATGTCCGTGTATTTATGTATTTATGGTCATAAATGTTTTAGCTCTATAATTTATGCCGATAGGTGGCGCTACAATCACTCTCTAAAATGGCGAAAAAATTTAATTTCTAGGCAACTCCATGATATGTCTAGCAAATGAGAATGTTTGCTTAGAATAAAAAAAAAGATGTGTCTTAGGACTGCCGGCTAGAGCTATGCTGCTTAAGGTGTCTTTACATGGTAATACAATGTATTACGACATGTCAAAAAATGCTGTAGAATATACAACTTCTTATAATTTAAAAGCGAAATGTATCGAATAGGAGAGAATACGGATAGAAAATTTGACAAGCGGTCGGTAAGTTTTTAATTTCTATACCATTTTATAAGCTGAAGTATTCTCATCACACCAGAGGTGCATTTCAAAGTAAGAATTGGCAGCACTAACGGTATTTATTGAAGGTGTTGACACTTTTACAAAAAACAACCAAAATCAATTCAAGAAATTTTCATATTGTTTTTTGTAAATACGCAAAACTCGAATAAATATGTGAGTTTGCTATGTAAAGTCTTTTGTATGGGGTTTTTAAGTTTATTGCGTTTGTAAATATATACTCCAACATTGGGGAATTATATACGCAGATACGATTTTTGGCGTGGCACCACAAAAAAGTCTAATGGTGTCAAATCGCATAATCTTGGTGGCCAATTGACGTGGGCAAAACGTGAAATTACGCCTTCTTGAAACTTCCCAAGCAATAAAGCCAAAATCTACCGTGTTGTGTGGCTCTTGGCTCCGTCGCGGTGAAACCTCATATCGTCCAGCTCATAATTTTCAAGTGCATTCCAAAAAAGGTCGGTTACGAGCACTATTATTATCATACGGCCAGAGCTCTCTGAATTGACGGTTATTCGAATTATCCGCCACACCTTCAGTAACAGAAACGATATTTTCGCCAGTCGCACATGGCGATGATGCACATGCTTGACCACATCCGTAACGCTTCTAGTCTCTTTAGATTACTTTACTTTTTAAAGTTAATACTACAACAAAGTACAAAAAATAAAAAAAATATTGTATTTTTATTATTATTGTTCAAACTTCATTTGTTTCTATATTTATGATTTGATTAGGCTGATGATGAAGGTGTAGTGACCTTCGAAAACAGCTAGTTGTTCCGTTCTACTCAGTGTTTGTCAGAATATTTACAATTAACTTTGGTGTTATTTGGACATTAATAATTATTACATGTAATTTGGCTTTAAAAGCGATACGAACTTTAGCCTAGCCAAATCATAAATATGGTATTTTGTTGTTGCCTTGGGAGGCTCGTATGTTTGGCTTATGTCGCCTGAAAAACGGCCGCCGATTCCCCACGTAAAACATAAAAAATAACGGCCTTAATAATAAAATTTATTAAGGCTTTATAAGACAAATTTTCATACAAAATTTTACTTATTAAGCCTTAATAATATTTATAAATAAGGCTGTAATTATTTAATTTATTTTTTAATTATTTTTTTATCTTAAATTTGATTTTAGCGTTATTTTTTCTCAGGCCACGCAGGCGATTATTTCAAGAGCAGCCGTCGCTGGCAAAATCGCCCGGCGCAGATCTCTGTACATAAACAACTTTTGACATACGAGCGAAGTTATGTTTTGAACTTTACCTGTTATGAATTTGCCTTGGGCAAACGTTTCACTAAACAAAGGACACTTCAGGTGACAGATATTTGACAGCTGGCAGCCTTGCCAGATCGGCGGTTGCATATCCTCGTTCACCGTGACAATCTAAAGTGAAATAAGTTCAATCCCTTTTTATAAATAAATTCAGTAAAGTGCGACTCTGACTCGCGCACGAAGGGTTCCGTACGAACACTAAGAGCCAATTTCACCAACTTATTTAAATATCAATTTTTATTTAAATGTAATTTTTCCATACAAAAATTAATGAAAATCGACATTTAAATATGAATTGATATTAAAATAGAGTTGGTGAAATTGGCCTTAAATATGTAATTTAATACAAACTTCATCCTATATAATATATAGTTTTGGCATTTTTTTCTTTTTTGGGGTTTTTTCGGTTATTTTGTTTTGGCGTTTTTTCGGTTTTGGCGATTTTTTTAAGTTTTGGCTCTTTTTTAATTTTCACACTTTATTTTCTCGTTTTGGCAAATTTTTTTCGGTTTTTGGCGATTTTTTTTTATTATTGGCGATTTTTTTATATAACATTTTTTTAGTTTTGGCGACATTTTCGCGTTTTGGCGATTTTTTTCGATTTTTTGAGTTTTTTTTCATTTTGGCGATTTTTTCGAATTTGGCGATTTTTTTTTAATTTTTGGCGATTTTTTTTTTGGTTTGGCGATTTTATAATTTTCGGTTACAGAATTAGTCGTTAGAAAGCTATTTATTTTAATTTTCTTTCCACTAAACCACAATAAGATATCTGATAATTTAACAAAACTTATTCCATAAATTATCCTGCTAAAATATATTTTATAATAACTCATGGCAGAAATAACGAACAAACTAAAAAGTATGAAATCAAAAACAGTTTTAAATGTAATAATTTATGACTGTATTATTATTGAGATACATTTAGCTTTTTGACCATTAAAGAAAACATTTTATTTTGTAGCAGCATTTCAAGCAAACAAATATCCTTGCACGCACACACACACACAAATGCATGCAACCATGTGTTAAGCATTAACACACTCTCACCAAAAACAAACAAACAAACAAACTGCCCCCCTCAAAAGCAGACTCAGAAAACAAAAATCCTTAGAATAAATGAACCAACAGGACGAAAATAACAATTTGCCAGGTCAAATTTGATTATAAATAATATCCCTTTTGTCGTTTAAATTCTTTTATCTATTAGTATTTAAGTTATTGTTGTTGTCACCATTCATTCGTTCGCTGTTTATATTGAGAATGCAAGGAATTTAAAATTGAATATCAAAAAAAAAAAAAAAAAAAAAAAAAAAGATGAGAAATGTTTAAATACGAAATATGTTTTGGTGACAGTAATCTTTTGAAAACAGGATTAAACCAGTACGTTGTTTGCGAACACGGAGTCAATGAAATTAAATAAAATAGATATAAGTTGCCATTGAGTGTGTTGCAATAGTGTGAGTGTGTGTGTGTGTGTGTGTGTTTGTGTATGGCGTAGGCCTGGTTACCAAAACCTAAAGGATTTGTGTTTTAAAAATTTGCTGTTTTTTTTTTTTGTATGTGCCGAAGCTGTTGTTGTTTAATGTAATTGACACGTGCGCTGCGGTATACACAAGTTTTTTTTTTTTTTTTTTTTTTAATAAGAAACAAATTTTTCAAAATTAAATATTTTCTTTATAGTCGGTTTTATTGTTGCAAACAAACAAATCCAAGGGTTGGCAGAGAAATATAAAAGTTTATAATTTGTTTTTAATACTCTCTCTCTCTCTCTCTACAGCATATGAATTGTATGTTATCCTTTAAGAAGCTTCTTTTAATATTTATAAAAAAGCAATAAATGAATTTGAAAATAGATAATTGCATATGGTATGATTTAAAATTCATTATTATTACCAGATAGTTCTTTTATTTACTCTTGATGAATTTTTGAATTCTGAACATGTTTCGTTCATCAACAATGTTCCTGTTAATTTCTATTCAATAAATATAATTAAAAAGTTTATTTTCTTTACCTTTAGTTACGCCTTTTAAATTGAAACGCACTCAATTTGAATAATTATTTTATTACATACTTTTAATGTGCTTGTGGCAAAACATGGGCGTAGTAGATCATTACAAATTTTATATATGTATTTAAGTCTTTTAAAGTTCTCTGAATACTAGAATTTTTTTAAATTCTTTTCCTTACGACTTTTTCTTATCAATTTTTTTTTCTAAAGAAGACAAGCAAAGTTAAATTTATCTGACTGGAGAAATGCTGATTTTTGTATTACCACGCACTTCATCAACAAATTTCGTTGGTAACGGGTAGAAAAGCCCTAACTCAAATAATTATAACTTTACTGGACAATGTAAAAACTGAATAGTTAGAAACAGTACAACTGCTTGTAAAATCGTTATTTTTTACACTATTGCAGTAAACTTTTGTGACGAGCTGTATTTTTGTGTAATGTATTGGGATCACTGAAAAACTCAGTTTCGTAAAAAATGCGAGTTAGGACCTTTCTACTTGTGACCATCGATATGTATGTATGTTTAAACACTTAATGCAATTCTGTATAAACTAAAAGTCGGTTTCTTTTCTAGAAAAAGTTCAACGTTTTTTTTTTTTTTTTTTTTACTTTTTATTTAAAATAATTCTGCAAAAACAACCGACTTCAATGCAAAGATCTGATGGTAGAATATAAGAAGTACGTGAAATATAGAATACAGTTTTAAGGGGCTTGCCTCTGTCCATTTTTAAAATGCAAGATTGTGTGTAAATCGGTAAAGTGGAACCACTTAAAATAAAATATTAAACTTTAATAGGCGTAACTCCGCCCATTTGTTTAAATGGAGGGTTATGTTTGTTTTAGAGCTCAAGCTGTGCGGTAAGTTTCCTAAAAATCGTTTGAGTAGAATCGCGTGAAATATTATAATAAATTTTAATGACCGTAGTCCCGCCCACTTTTTTAACTTTCAAATTGTGTAATTACAAGGAACAAAGGTGTTTTATAGGTTTCACAGCAATCAAATAAGTGGAATATCATAAAATTAAATTTAAAAAAAAAAAAATTGTGGCCTTCTCCCCGCCCACTTTTCTGTACAATAGGACCAATGGGAAGCTATACCCTCTCAGAAAAAAAAAGAATTTTTACAATCGGTATAAAATGTACCGTGTTATAAAGTAACACCGCCAAAAAAAATTATAGACGAATTGATAACCTTCTCCTTTTTTTAAGTCGGTTAAAAATTAAATTTAGCGTTCTTTTAATAATAATTTTTAACAAACTCTCTATTTAAAAAAATTATTTTATTGCGAATTTTCACTAAAAAAGTGCAATAAATGTAACGTAATTTTCTAGAAAAGAAAACAGCATAAGAAAAATTAAAGCGAGATGCACACGATAAAAATGCCTGATGTCATCAGTCTGTGGATAAAAAAATTAAAAACTAAATTAAAATTAAATCTTATACATATATAATTTTTTCTATCCGTTATTCATAAATGCGTACACCGATAATCGTCGGTGTAATAAAACAAACTTGTTTTCATAACTACCACCATTATGATTGATGAGTATTTTGATAGTGTAGACTATTTTACTTATCTCGTTTTTCTCGCTCATCATCACAGTAGTTTTCTTTTGCACATTCGCGTTTGCTGTTTGCTATGGTTTCTCAACTGCATGTTAAGAAGGTTTCATCCCAGCAGACTTATCTGTAGCTGCTATATTTTTTTTTCAAAACCTATGAGTATTCTGTCGTTGTTATATTTTCTAACTTATCTTTTCAGAGGTTTCTAAAGGGTTTTCCAATAGGGAGTTAGCTGCTATTTATTCAGTCTGATAAGCTATATCAGGGTGGAGCGGTCCTTATAAACGGGTAAAAAATCAAGATACGCACTAGTACTGGCGTAGTTCCTGCAGACTACTCAATGTGTGTAGCGTTCTCTAAGCCGAAATGCTGGCGATCGTTAGGGCCATGCAGCTGGTGACCAGAAATGTAGTTGAAGGTGAGAAAGTCTACGTCGACAACCAGTTGAAGCTAAAAGCTTTGAAATATATATTTTAAACAATAATTCTATAGTAGTAGAAAGAGAAATATCGTCTATAAATCGGAAATATAGTCCGATCCACTTTTTACCTTTTGTAAGTGTTAATGACAAATATCTTTTTTTTACCCATGTACCCGCACATTGCGTAATCTCAAATTACCTGCCTTTCGTACAACGTCTACGCTGCTGCTTTGTATTGTAGAAAATACGTGAAAATTTGTGCAAATTATCAACCCGTTTTACATGCCATAGTGTTCTGCAATGCAAAACGTTTTTCTTTTCGTATAATTCAAATTTACAGCAACACAATTATTTGTTGTAAAAGAAAGAAACCTACAACTGACATAAATCATAATAAAAATAAGAAGTACGCCATGAATAATTAATTATTAACATGATTGTAAATGGAATACGAGGGTTGTGTCTTTTTGTTTTGTGCGAAAAATATGAATATATCTTTCTATTGTAACACTAACAACTTCTCCTACTTTGGCGATTTACACATACAGTGAAACCTCTCATAACGGGACACTCACCGTCGAGGTATTTATGTCCTGTTATTAAAGGTGTCAGCTTATGGGATAGGTACAGATTTTTTATTAGTTTATTATGGTTGAAAAAATAAATTTAGAATAGACTGCTGCTACATAGAATTGGTGCAGCTGCTGGGCTTCAAAATGATTTTTAATAATTTTATTTGTTGGATTACAACAGAGTCGTCTCTAGAAAAATGTTTCAAACGAGCAATTTGTATAAGAAATGTAGCAATATAAATTGTACACAAAATATTTTACATCTTCGTAATTTCACGCACAGAACAAGTCTCCCTTTTAAACTCGTTTATAATTTCCATTTTTTAGGGTTCCGTACACCAAAGGTGTACACTATTTTCTCAGAAAACGTAACAGCTACGGACCTGAAATTTGGACAGAGTGTGTAGAATCTTGGCCGCTAAAACGACAAATACATGAGAACTAAAAATTAAAGGGTGTTCCAAAACGAGCAACGAAAAATTTTAAAATCTTATGTAATATACATACAATTGTATGTACATATGTATATTGACACTTGAGATTTGTAAAATAAGTGTATTTTTATACAGGCTACAACAATTAACAATAAAATTAAAAAAAATTAAATTAAAGGGTCTTCTAGCAGTTAATGCAAGTTTGACTATGTAATTTTGACAACTTGCTATATTTTGGAAACCGTAAGAGACAAGCCCTTGAAATTTTCAAAAACGCTAAAACCTAAAAATTCCAAAATTATAAAATCGCCTATCAGAAAAAATCGCCAAAATTAAAAAAAAAATTCTAACACTAAAATAAATCGCCAAAATCAAAAAATCACCGAAATGAAAAAAAACGTCAAAACCGAAAAAAAATTGCCAAAACGCGAAAATGGCGCCAAAACTAAAAAATCGCCTATATGAAAAAAAATCTGAAAAATGAAAAAAAAAAATCGCCAAAATGAAAAAACGTCAAAACCGAAAAAAGTGCCAAAATTAAAAAAGCGTCAAAACTTATAAAATCGCCAAAACTAAAAACAACGCTCAAAACCAAGAAAAACCTAAAAACGTTAAAAAAAATGCCAAAACTATATTTTATATAGGCTAAAGTTCGTATGGAATTACATATCTAGCGTCCGTACGGAACCCTTGGTGTGCGGGTCAAAGTTGCACTTCACTGAATTTATTCTTTAACTGATAATCAATTTTTTCCGTGCCATTTTGTGAGACGAGCTAAGCAAACTGCTACTTCAAACATATATCAATTTCTTTGTCGTTCTCAACGCATGTCCATTTACGTTAACATGGGAATCACCAATATCATTGACATTAATATAAATATGGGTGGGTAGAAGAACTAGTATTTAAAAAAAAAAATCTTGTTGCCGTCTTACACCGCTTCCGTCCTCTTATGAGAGGTATTTTGAGCAATATTTATTAAAATTTAGTGTCCGCGTTCGTTTATGGGTATGCATTTTGTATGGAAAAACTATTGATCATCTTGGATCTACAAAACTTGTCCGGTTATTAGAGGTGTCCGTTACGAGAGTTTTCTCTGTATTGAAAATTTGCACAGTGGTGCTTGATGAAAAAATCAAGGCCATATGTGTCTCTGTTCATACACATTTTTCATACCATAGCTTTGATTTTCCAGAAAAATTATTAGAAATGGGTGAACCGTGTAGCAAAAACTCTCAGCAAAAAAAAAAAAAAAAAAAAATCCGGACAAAACTTTTGTTTGAATCCACCTTAAAGTACTCGAAACACAAGAGAGTAATAAAAAAGCCGAGAGCAAGGCCAGATTCAGCGTGTTATGTATGCAGCGATGCCAACTATTTATAACCCAAACGCGCTACTACCCTTCTCAAAACGCGCTAGAATGCGCTAAGTTACAGCATTGTCAAATATTTATAGCAAAAACGCGCTATTTTCTACGCGCTAAATTAAATTTCAATAAAAATCGATGTATGTATGCATTAGTACTCGTATATACTATTAATTTGTCAGATTTTGCAATATTGCTTCCTTGACATTATGTTTTAATTAACTAAAATCATTTAATACAGAATCAGAATCGCCTTCCAAATAATCGAAATGCTTAGTTTTTACTTTTAATTTATTTCTAAAAGTTTGTAACAACATATAAATTGTCGAACAGTTTTGCGATTCAAATGCTTTTTGTACTTTAGCTATAATAGATGCTTTGTAAGTTATGTACATTTTTTGGGTGATTGTATGTAATTAGTACATATTTTTAGTTGTGAAATTTCAAAATATTTGTCATTACAGTAATAAAATGCGTTTTTTATTCTAACCACAGTCAAGCGAATTTTGTTTGCGACTGCTGAATCATTAACTTATTTAAAAAATTTCATCGGAGTTTTGGATATTAGAACATTGTTAAATTTAAACAAAAAAAGTTAAAAAAATATTGAACTGAAATGATATTATTGACTTTATTCAAAACGCGCTAATTTAGCGCTTTTTCTATTAAACGCGCTAAGACGAAAAAAGCGCGTTTGGCATAGTTAAAACGCGCTAAATTGGCATCGCTGTATGTATGCTGTTGCCACATTTTACAACCCTCGTAATAAGTAACATTCAGCGTTGTCAACTCGGTGCTTTTCGCACCGTTTTTAGTGCTTTTTGAAATTTTCGACGCGACAAATTTTGAATTTAGTGCTCAGTGCTTTTTTTAATTCATATTCGGTGCTGTTTGTTTCGAGGCGGTGGCACTAAACGAAAAATTCATAGTAAAAGTTCTTTACATATTTTTTTTTTCGAGGAAGTCTTTCATTCAAAAACATAAGATCTGAAGTTAAACTTTAACATTTTAAGCATAATTCATGTAAACAGTGTTTTGCCATACAACAAAGAAGACATAATACAAGTATTTACTCAAATATAGTCTAATAGCGATATTTTGTCTCGTAGAGACAATGGATGGAGAAAGATTGATTGACTTAATGCAATTATCAAAACTTGCATTCCCATCAAACTTCTGTTACTTCCAAATTGAAACGCAGAGGTCTATCGAATAAATTGATATGAATATTTTTTTATATATACATATAACTTGATAAAATTGGAAATCACTTTTTTTAATTATTAACTTTGTTATTTATATTGTTTTTGCTGCACAACACTTTTGACACAATTTTTATTTCGATCAAAATTTATTATCTTTGTCACATAGTTCATCTGATTCGAGAGATTCGTTCGTTCATTGGCGAAAAAAATTAATTTTTTTTTTATAATTACTTGAAAATGCTTCGTCAAATTAATTTAAGAATTCACTTATTCTTATAGAAATAAAATGGTTATCGGATGCCTCTAATTCGAAATTTTAGGAATAGATTGCAAGGTCAACCGATTCCTATATTTTTGATGTACATGTCGTCGTTTGCTGCACAGTATATTCAAAATACATAATTATAATTATACATGTTTGCAGCAAACCAATAACCAATCGACGATGTGTAAAATTTTTTTTAATAAAACAATAAAATTTAAAATTTAGTGCTTTTTTACTTAAATTACGCGCTTTTTTCCTGGTTTCGGTGCTTTTTGAAATTTAAAAGTTGACAACGCTGGTAACATTGTTAGATTGGGCGGAGAGAGAGAGAGCTCTTAGTGGCAGCAGATGCCAAATACTTAAATTGAGAAGCACTTCAGGTATTACACTTTTGTGTGGGTGTAAAAACTTATCGTTTCAAAATTTTAAATCTTGTAATTAAATTTCTAAGATTTTTTTCTTTGCTAACAATAGAATTATATATTATTACTACACGTGTATTTTGAAGGAAAAACCACACACATTGAAACTTGTAAATGCACTTAAGTAGAAAAAAAAAAGAATAAACAATAAATACTCGTAATAAACAGTGAGTAATTGAGTAATTGGTTTTAACTTTGTTGCCAATTACATGATTTTTTATAACAAAATCAAAAATAAAATACATGAACAATTGCCCTATTTTAAGGTTTAGGTAAATAAACTTAATTTTTTAAAATTTTTTTATTCGTTTTTTTATTATTTTTTGTGCAATATTTATTTACCAGTCAAGTGTAAAACACACAAATTTCTCACTCATCAATTCACCCTTAATTTGGGCAAATATTCGCCTTGCAAGTGCACAAGTGTGGTCCAAAGGCAAACATTTGTCTACACCAGCCAGCACCAGCCGGCAAGGACACACACACACTCTCTCTAAACTAAGTGAAAAAGTAAAAATAGAAGAATTAAGATTGCCATACGAATAATTGGGGAGATTGATGGTTTATGTTTGTTTTTTTTTCAAATATAATGTTGTTCTTTGTAACAGACTCCTCGTTATCCTTTTTTTTTTTTTAAAGAAAAAAAAAATACTCTTACTCTCTTATTTATTATTTCTTTTCTACAGTTCACATATTTTTCTATTTAACAATTGAAATGATATTTTGCTTGTTCCTTTGCTTGTTGTATTTCCTTTTCTTATACATACATATATATTTTTTTCCATAAATGCACTTAAAAATTTATTGTTAAATTGTTCATCATTACTTTCCATGCATGAGTGGAGTTTTAAGATTGAATATTTTTGCTTAAGGGGGCAATTTTAATATGCAATGGATTTAGAAAATTGATAGATAATCGCACTTGAATAAAAATACTTTAGGTTTCTTTATTTTCTTCTGACATTGTTGTATTTTCAAATCATGGGAGACAATTTTAAATTTTTATTATTATCCTGTGCAAGAAAAGGATTCTCTTCACAATAAAGTGAATAAATAATAATAGATTGGAATCATATGTTCATCATCTGTGGTTTTCTGATTTTTGCTATTCTATTTTCTATCCAATTATTTCAATTTGTTGTATTGTCTGTTGCATTTACTTGTATGTATGTATGTATGTACTCGTATGAACATTTTTGTACATCGTATCGACGATTACAATGAAATTAAACAATAATAAATTTTTATCATATCATTTCAATACTTCATTGCAATTCAATTGAATTTTATTCTCATGTTGGCTGATTTTTTTTTTTTTTTTTAATTGGCATTTAAAATGATGCTTCAATTAATCCTTAATTGTTTGGGCAAACATTTGTCAAGCCATGTAATATCAGAGAAAAAAATCACAGATAATTGTTTACTAAAATGCCATGTTCTAAAATATTGCAAATGTGGGAGAGGACTATTGGAAATTTTTTTTTTTTAAATTTCTGTCAAGTTTGAAAGTTTCTATTTAGTTTAAATCTTTGAGGACAATTTTTGAATTGGGATTTAACTACTCATTAAATTAATTTTCATTTAAATTTAAGTTGCTTTTCATAAGTTCTCACATAAATATTGTAATATAAATAATATTCATAATATAAATAAGAAATTTCGTACATTTCGAACCATAACCACCAAAAGAAGCTTAACTAACATTATTTTCAATATTCTTTTTTTTTTATAAAAATCTCGGAACTCTTGCTTTTTAAACCCGTTTGTGTAAAAATTTTACGCAAATATCTTGTATACTCAACTCCGGGAAAAACATAAGATTTTCCTTATCCATTGAAAACTTAAAAATCGGTTTGTATAAAACTATTTTTTTTAGTTATGTAGTAAATCAAAACCTTTCATGCTGAGCAAAATTATTTTCATTCATAGTGCATTACGAGGGCGGATAGATAAGTCCGTGACTTTTCGAACTTCCCTCGTAGTTATATGAAATGCAACACTGTTCCCATCAAGTACCACCTGTTGATAGACTACTGTCAAGTTTTGAGCAAGTGTCGTTATTTACTTTCCCCCTTATGCAAAAAAATATTTTACTTTAGCTTTAAAGTTCATAGTAGTTGATAAGCACTTTAAGGCTAACATAGCTTTATTAAAAAATCATATGCAAAAGACAACTTTAAATATTTTGTGATTTAATAATAAATACTGGTAACACCACCGTGTTCAACAACCACTTCACAGCTTATGATGTACAAAATTGAATACAATTTCATTCGGGTATTCAAATATTTTTCTTATTTTATTAAATAAATTTTTATTATCTTGAAGTAAAGCAACCTAATTTAAAAAATATGAGCTTCTGACATAGTAGGAAAACAGATAAGCACAACCATGAAGTAAAAGTAAAAAAATGTGAAAAATTATCACAATTTGTTTTATTCGAATGAAACGAGTATTTGAATATCCAGCTTTTTTCGATTTGTTTTGATTGTATGTACATCACTAAAAATTTTTTTGTATAATTGTATTTATTTTAATATTTTTTTATGGATTTTGCTATGTATTTCGAAGTAGTTGGATAATTTGGTGATGCTTCCCATTACATGACAGAAATAATAAATTTAAGATAAGAGCAGGCACTTCTAGCTTCATTTTCAGATGTAACATGAATCAGTATGTGCTATATTAGTAAAAATATTTGAGGTACAAAATACACATTTTGGAAATATCAACTTAAAGTAACCTTAACAAACGTGGGTGCCTACTTTAGAATTTTTATAAGATAATTTTTTTAGAATACAACTTTACTTAACATTGCTTGGCAAAGCTTTATTAAGTTTTTTTGCATAAGACCCTTTGTGTATAACAGCTGTTTAAAACATACAACCTCGCGTGTTTTTCTACAAATGGAAAAATGGAAATAGTGTTGGCCGATCGAAGAGTAAAAGTGCGTGAGATTGTTGTTGATGCCAGAGCCATTTCATATGGCAGTGTGGTTTCGATTTTAAATGATCAGCTGGGTTTAAGAAAGTTGTCTGCAAGATGGGTGCCGCGTTTGCTCTCAATTGACCATAAACGTAAACATGTGACAACTTCAAAGGATTGTTTGGACTTGTTTAACCTCAATCCATGGCGTTTTGTAACTGTGGATGAAACATGGATCCATTGCTGTACTCCGGAGACCAAGCAGCAGTCTAAACAATGGGATTCTCCGGCCAAGGTGAGTTTGTCGCCCAATAAGGTGATGGCAAAAGTTTTTTGGGATACACGCGGGATAATCCACATCGATTACCTTCAAAAGGAAAAAACAATAAACGGCGAATATTGTGCCAACTTATTAGACCGATTTAATCAGGATTTAAAAAGAATACGCCCCCAGAAAAATGTTCTTTTTCATCAAAATAATGCACGAGTGCACACGAGTGCAAAACTCTATGAATCGGGCTACGAATTGGTACCCCATCCGCCATATTATCCGAATTTAGCCCCTAGTGACTACGTCCTATTTCCAAACCTAAAGAAATTGCTCGCTGGAAAGAGATTTAGCTTCAACGATGAAATTATTGACCAAACAAATGCCTATTTTAAGGACATCGAACAATTCTATATTCTGTAAGGGATACAAAAACTGGAGAAACGTTTGACTAATTGTTTTAAGTAAAAAGGAGATTATGTTGAAAAATAAATTTTTGTTTTTGCAAAAGCAAACTTTGTTTCATTTAAAATGTCACAGACTTATTGATCCGCTGAAAAATTATTTAAAAATCTATTCGGATATTTCCAGATACTTTACTTCACTCTCGGGGCTTTAAGAAACAAACAGATTTTTCACAACTCACAAAAAATTGTAGCAAGTTTAACATATTCGTTTGTATAAACTGATCATGATTGACAACGTATGATCATGACTTGCATGTCAGAGGTGACCTTGATAGACACTTGAAATGCAGAGGAATTTTTATTTAACTACACTAATAGAAAGATTTAATTTTAAGAAAAAAAAATCTTGAATTTAGATTGTAAAAATTTTCAAATTCCAATATTAAAATTTGTTTAGTAAGATTGACGTTCTCAAATTAAAGCATAAATTCTTAATTTATTTAATGAATTCTTAAAATCAAGAACGCTTTCTTAAAATAAAGAGCGTAATCTAAATTTTAAGATTACATTCTTAAATTTTTAAGAATATGATCTTAATTTAAGATTTTCATTAAAAATAAAATCTTGAATTCAAATTTAAAATGAGATTTTATTCAAGATTACAATCTTAAATGCGATCTTAAAAAAAAAATGAGATTTTATTCTTGATTCAAGAATTTTCGCATTTAACAGACTACTTACTTAGATTGAAATAATTTCATTTCAAGCGTAAAATCTTGATTTTAGCACGTTTTTTCCCTAGTCATACAAATCAAATCGACCAAATTCCTTTTAACGCTAACCAGAGGCAACTGTAGACTTCTAAATAGTAGGAGTATTAACTGGTCACTGCTGGACGGCTTCGTAAGTCGTCAAAATAGCGCAAATATGTACTTGACGGTACCTATAGGAAATATAAGGAACCCGGGGTCATTGAGACAGTAGAACATCAACTGTGCCACTGTCCGGCTCTAAGCCGCACTGCATATAACTGTCTTGGTGATCACACTTTTCGGAGTCTTGAACTTGTATCGGAAGTGGAACTGTGTAGGCTGCTAAGGTTTGTTAAATCGGTGTGAGACTCATTCTATACAGGCAGCACTAACTAGGATGTCATACTTACAGGTTTCTTGTCATCTGCTGGTACTGCTAAGTATCAATCCCGGTCTACGTGAGGTCTTTAACCACCCATGGTAACCTAACCTAACATTTGCCATTTGAAGCTTGTGCTCTTTGAGTGATTATATGTCTTAATCAAATTTCAAACCTTAACTTAACTTAACGGTTCTGCTTAAAGAAAAAAGAGCGTGATAAACCAGAAAAAATTAAATATGTGTATACCTGAAGAATGGCTATAAAATTTATCACATTAAATTTAAAATATCTCTTAATCATTATTATTACTTATTAATGAAATTCACTCTTCAACTCGACAAAAGAAAGGTAAATTGTTTTCAAAGCATTATTACTTGCAACGGCATCATCAACCTTTTACATTAGCAACAACAAATACTCGTATATGCAATGAGCATCACAAAAAAAATAAACTCTTTGACATTTATCTTTACAAATTGTATAGACATTGCAGCAATTAAATGAAGGGATACAAATTATGCTTGAATTACAAATAGAATAAAATTGTGCTTGTCCCAAACAACATCTGTTTTTATCATCGACTGATAAAAGAAGGGGAACATTTTAACAATTGATAATGACAATATTTAATTTATTACTTGTACCCCTTATCTATTAAAATTTCCTTTATAGGCCGAGTTCATTTATAGAATACTCGGGAAAAGCGAGAAAGTGTCAGTCATAAAAATTTACAAATTTACTTGGTGTTGGCTGAAGTAGTTAGCACGTTGACTACAACAAAACCAAAGGTTCTGGGTTCGAGCCCGGTTTCCTAAAGTCTAAAAATAACAACACCACACATTTTTCTCTTTTGCATTAATGTCCCTTTGTATCAATTGTTGTAGGAAAGTTCAAGTGATTAAGGCATAGATACTGGCGGATACTAATCCTAATGTAGCATCAAAGCACTCTTCTTCGTCGGTATTGTGTAACAGAATCATCGGCGAAGTGAAGTAAACAATAAAATGGCTACTAAACACAACTTTGAAAATTTAGTTCGCCTCATTGACACTAGAGGCGCTGTAACACTGCAATATTAAAGACGTGCAAAAAGCAGAGTTGTAAAAGAATTTAAGCCTTTCTCTATCTATTCCTTCACCATAATAAAAAGTATTTAAATATAAGTATTTAAAAGTTGAAAACAAAAACAAAATACTAATTTTTGCATACGAAATAATGAAGTATATGAAGTTTAAACAATTTTATGTAAAAGTGTAATCATGAGTTTTTTTATCGAAAGAAAACATTCTAACCTTTCATTTTATTGAAAGAAGAGCACACACAAAGTCAAATGCTATTATCAAGAAAACTATACATAAATGGACCAAAAATTATGATTTTTCGCTCGACCACACCTAACGCTATAGTCTTTTCTCTATGTTTTTTTTTCAAATTGAACTAAATATATAATTTTCATATCTTGACAAATTGTTTAAAACTACAGAAAAATTTTAGACACATTTCACACATACTTTTCTGTAACGCTATCCTTTTTTAATTATCTAATATATTTGTTTAAATTTCTTCGATCTTTTTGTTTTTAATTTCTTTTTATATTTATTAAGCTTGAGATCTTGTTTTTTATAAAAGAATTAACAAATTTTATTTAGATTCCAATATTTCGTTGCCACAATGGGTAACTTCTTCAGGGAAAATATGTTTGTATAATAATTGACAATGAAAAAATATTTTTTATAAAAAGGCGGTAAATCAAAAAACTCCAAAAATTATAATATGAAGTTTGTTATACATTGGAAAAAATAGTATTTTAACTCAAATAAACACAAAACAGATACACTAATGTGGCAACGAAATATTGGAATCTAAATAAAATTTGTTAATTCTTTTATAAAAAAAACAAGATCTCAAGCTTAATAAATATAAAAACAAATTATCTAATATATTTCGGGTTTCTCGAAGCAATTTCAGCACTAATTCAATATCTTGCATGGTAAAGTTAGAAGGGCGAGAACTTTGTTTTTGTATCGATTTTTAAGAAATACTGCCAGTTCATAGAAGCCATGTGAAAATTCTCGTCTGCTTATTTATATTGAAAACAAAAACAAAGCACTCAAAATTTGTTTTTGTTTTCATTACAAATAGACAGCCGAGCATTTTTACATGGCTTCTATAAACTGGCAGACAATATAACAAATGTAAACAAGAATCATATGCTAAAGCAGGGCTGCCAATACTGAAACTTAATAGTTTAATAGGGTTACCATTCTTTGCTTATATTAAGAATTTTAGTTAAACAATACACTGTGAATATGAAGTATTAGTTAAGCAATAGCAAAGAATATAAATTGTATAGAATGCGCTTCTGAGCTAAAAAATTAAACATATGCGGGGGGAAAGTACAAAGCGCAAGCAAACACACACTGAGAGCATTATATTCTTTGCTCTTATCACCAGCGTTGCCGTTGTGCGACTTAAGTCGCATTTTGCTACTTTTTCAACAGCAAAACATGCGGCCAATTGCAAAAAAACTATGTAAAAATATCCGAGTCTTACCACAAAAATCACAGATTTTCGGAGGAAAGTTGCTGTTGCTGAAATAAAGTTTGTTTTAAGCATTATAAGTTTCCAAATTCTGCAGTTGTATAGTCAGTGAATTACACCTTATTTCTTCATTTTTATAAAATATAATTTACAAAAAAACATAAAGTATAAACATAAATTAGCGTTACTAAACAATTGTCAAATAGACTTAAAGTAGACACTTGTCAAAGATTAGATTTCAAGTGAAGAACTTATTAAGAAATACAGGATGTTCAGTTAAAAAAAATATGTATTTAAGAACTATGCATAATGCTTTGAAAGAATAGTATGACTATATTATCCTCTTCAGAATCGAATTTTAAAATTTTCTACAAAACTTTAAATGTTTTTTCCTCAAAGTAAATTTTTTGAGTTATGCTGGTTTTTAAGTAAATAAGTGAGATGAACCATGTCCAATATAAATATGTATTTGTGTTTTACAGTCTCTAATTTTTTTTTTATAAATCTTAAGTAATTGGGTAAATTACGGCACTCGATATCGAACGAAGTATGCATTTAATTTCGATTGGAATTTCATTCGATATGAAATGCCGCAACTTGACCACTCTTTTTTTAGATTTCATGATTTTTTTTTATATTTAGTAGCTATCTATTATAGGTTTATACTCGTCTTATTTGCAATTAAAAACTGTATTTGTAAATACTCTACTAGCCGGTATTATAGAAATATGTTCGTAGTTAATTAATTAATTAATTAATTATTTTAATTATTTTTACTTTTTTCATTTATAAATGAAAAAAAAAAAAAAAATATAGCTAAGAACCTTCTCGATCAAGTCACCTTTCAAACAGAAAAAACTAAATCAAAATCTGTCCAGTCGTTTGGTCTGTACGAGTACTCTGTACAAGACACACAGACACGCACTACAAACTTATAACACCCCTTTTTCTAGTCTGGGGTTAAAAAGAAAATGAATTAACTTCAGTTTTTCCATCTATATTTTACTTTACTTTTCTTGATGCTGATCATTTATATACATGCATGTATACTTGAAAGCACCAATTTTGGCTTCCAAATTTGCTTCATTTGAACCTATTTTAACTTATAAACATTTTATAAAAACTTACTTACTAACTTATAAAAAGTTTTATTAAGATTAAAGATGAAAGTAAGTTAAAATACATAATTTTTTAATTGTGATACTCCGAGAAATAATTTGCATTTGGAATCAAGGATTTGGGTGTCAGATTTTTTGCAATATTTTCACCATTTATTGGCTTTTCTATCGACCAAAATAATAAAATGATCGACATCATCGAGCCGAATATTGCCAACTGGACGAACAGCTCATTTTCTAATACCTGATATGCTTAACCGTGTATATGATTGCCCTACGGCATACATTCTGTTAAAATGATACAAAGGGATAAATTGAAAAAATGGTCATAAAAAGTTTCATTGGCACGAAAAGGGGTCAAAAGTGATACTCACTCACATCTTTGAGGAATGCGTGGAATATGTTGAAAATTGAAAAAACCTGTTCACATTACAACATCTTTCATCTTTCATCTGTCATGTATTATAATACTATTTTTACGAATGTGAGCTACTAAAAATTAAATAATAAAATGCAATTTAAAAATTCAGTAGAAATTGATTTAATTGCTGGCTCCTGAGGAGCAGAAACTAATAATGCTACAATGTGCAGAATTAGTTGAAATTATGCCAGCGGACAATGATAATGAAAAAATATTACAAACTTTATCCGCAAAGTTTTCGCGTAGACATTTGCAACTACTTTTATGTAATTTATTTCGATTTGGAAAATATATAACAGATTTTATTATATGCATATATATATGTACATACATATGTATATAATAAAATCTTATAGTAATTACGGATCTTTTTTTGGGAAGGATATTCCAAAATGTAGCCTTGAATGTATGTAAATATGTCCATGCATATGGAAATATACATACAAACATACATGCATATGTAAATATATATTTTTATAGTATGTATGCATGTATGTATATAGTTGCATAAATTTTTTCTAGTGATGACACTAAAATAATCGAAAGATGTTGAACGGAACAAAGTGAGATAGGAACATCTTTTAAAGATGTTGAAAGATGTTGAACATTCAGCCCTGTATAATTCTTATGGGAAAATGTTATAATGTCACAACGGCAACGCTGCTCTCATCAGTGCGAGCGTAGCATATGCTGCAGAAAGAAATGTATGAGAGAGTATGTACGCTGGACGGGTAGTACTGGAAATACCCGTCATAGAAAATTTTAGGTTGTATGAGATGCGCATTCTATATGATTTATATTCTTTGGCAATAGTTATCATTTTAGTTTACTAATAATTAACTAATGATTGTAAATTTGGCCCTGAATTGCGTGAAAATATAAATTATTTCCAGCACACTTGTATGGACTTTACTGCAATTTTTCAAAAATAAAAATGTTTCTTCTGGCCCACCCTGTAAGTATTAACTAATAATGAGAGTTACGGTTACTTGCCCAAACAGAGATCACATTTTGAAGTAAATCTGAATACTCTACGGCTATTACGAGTAATACATTATAATTTGTTTTCGCTCATTTATTTATTTGTTTGTTTGTGTATAATTTTAATTTATGAATTAAATGATAAACAACAATAATAAATAAAGAAAATAAAAAGCAAGTAATTGTGTCATCAAATGGTATTTATCACACCCGTTAAATTAAAACGTCCCCATTCCGCTTTCCTGACATCCCTTCTCCCTGTAAACCTGCTGTTAGTGATGCTGCTGCTGCCGCTGCATGTATTCATTTAAAAACATCAGTATCTTTTCTCCATTAACCTTAAGATTTCCTCTTGCTAATGTCAGTGTTAAATGAGAGCTGGGTGGGAGTGGGTTGGGGGTGGTGTAGTTGCGTTGTTACAATGAAGGACCCTTGTGTATCTTTTTCATTTGTTATTGACAAACTCGTTCTAGCACACTCGCTCGCTTGCTTGCTCGCTCTCGAGCTCACTTGCTCATCTGCTGCTTGAGCGTGGGAGAGATGGCTGGTGCTGGCGGTTTGGGTTGGTATTATTGAAAAACACCAAATAAAATTTGTTTGGTGTTTGGAATGTCACCCGCAGACATTTGCACGCTTCAAGTGACGTGCCTTTTGATTTCTTCTTTTTGGGGAGTCAATGATACGCTAATGTTGCAGCTTGTTTTATTGGCATCAAATGGATACGGCGACGACGAAAGTATGAAGTTTGAAATCAAAAAGGGGGTGATTGAATGCAGGGTCTTTGAATAGCAAATTATTGTTATAATTTGTTTTTCATTTCGTTTAGACACTTGTTGGAGTTTGAGCTCTTTTTTGCCGTTAAGAATCTATTGTTTGACTACGAAGAGAGTAGAGAGTATTTTAAAGCAAAAAAAAAAAAAAAAACAACTGGAGTGTGGGTGTTAAGTTTATTATTTGTGTTTATAATTTTGCTAAACGAAACTGGTGGGCAATTTGAAGCGGGAAGGGGGCGGGGGGGGGGGGGTTTGGATTTGTTAATGGGATGTGCTGATGACAACACTGACGTCAACCGTACGTCGTTGGTTTACGCTGCGAATTGTCAATAAGTGGGTCGTTTGTTTGTGGTATGACCTGGCCTTTGCCTCACTTTGTTTGACAAAATTCACTGCTTTGATTGAAACATTGATAAATAAAGGAATAAATTTTGTTGCTAGAACGATAGAAGATTGAGTCAAATGTGTAATTTTGCGCTTGAAATATTTTGACATAAATGTTAATAAATTCTTTTATGTATGAATGAGTGTAAGTACGAGCATGTTGCTTGGGCTCTTGAAAGAAATTTGTTATAGCAATTTGTTGTGGACGGGGAAGAGGAGGGAGGAGGGAAATAAATGATAAATAAAAGGATGTTTAATATAATTTATGTTCAATGTTGTGGTGGTATTTTTGTTATTAAAAAATTCTTAACTTGCTTTTCCTTTCTTTTTATTACTTCTTTAACAATTGCCAATGTCGTTCTGCTCTAGGTAATGAAAAATATTGAATGCCACAAAAATTAGAAGAAAATTTATCATTTTGTTTTTAAACCCTTCTTTCATTGATGACATCTGCAAGTTACAATCATTTTATTTAAATTTTTATAGCCAAATATTCGAAGCAAATCGTTATGGTTTGCTATTATTCCACATGTACAGTGGTCTAGTGAGGGTAGTAAATTATATTTTCAGCAATACAATAGAAAATTATTAAAATTTGAGAAGCAAAGCTAATGAAAGATAGACCTCTTTTAGACCAGAGCCAGCCACGACATAAAATGAGGTTGTGTTAGTGAAAAAACACCCTGCAACCCAACAAACATTATGCATTATTAGGGAATAATTAATGAATTGCGAACTCATGATTTTTGTATTCACTGTGTAAATCGTAACTACGAATACGGAACTGATCACATTTTAAAGTTTTGCAGTAAGATTTTCGGTGTTAATACTCTTGTGGCAATTCCTTATCATTAAAATATGCTTCAAATGCGAAGAACTTAGGCTATTGCGTTGCTTTGAACAAATTAGTTTGAGGTCAGAAAAAATTTGCTCACACAAGTAAGTAGATGGAAAAAACGATAAACATTTCATAGCATTTTTTTGAGTTCGGGATATACCAATGTATCCAAATTTTTCCAGAACTCTGTAACATTCGTTTTCTCTGCCGCATTTAATTCACTTCGAAGTATAATCAGTTCGCTTTGTATATCAAAATTGTAGTTTCAAAAATTTCAAGCAATGGTTGTATTTTTTCGAAGTCTTTAAACCTGTCTTGACAGTTATATAAAAGTGTTTCAAATAGTTTTATGTATTCAAATTTAGTTACGTTCTTCTGTTTGTCATATATGAGATAAGTTTTTGGAAAACCAGAAAAATCATTTGATTGAATTTCGGAAAGGAGTAAAAATATCTTTGTCTTAAAGTTAAAAAGAATTCGATACAAATCGCACAAATTCTTTTCCTTACCTTGCAGGTCTAAATTGAATTCATTTAAAAAACTAGTGGTATCGGCCAAAAAAGCTAGATCCAAAATAAATTCTTTGTCTTGTAAGGCCTGCACTCCACAATCATCTATCTTTTCCTTTTCTAAAAACTGTAGCACTTCTTCTTTTGAATCAAACAATCTATTTAAGCAATCACCACGGCTTAGCCAACGAACTTCCGTGAACATTTTTAGATCATTATATGCTGCGTTTTTGTTTTTCAAAAAGTTTACGAACTTTGTATGTGTGAGGGCGTGATGCCCTCCTCGTATTTTATTAATAATGCGTTCCGCAGTTTTCATGGCAGGATAGTTAGTGATAAATTTGGATGCAAGAGCGGCCTGATGAATGATGCAATGAAAGCTATGAATTGAAATTCCATTTTTATTCATTTGCCCAATGAAACCTTCACATTTGCCTGCCATTACATTTGCTCCATCTGTACAGACACCAACAATTTTTTTTGTATCTGTAACAGAAAAAAGCTTATCGCTAACTACATCGAATAAAAGTTTGCCAGTTACGTTTCCGTGAAATGTTTCCAAGGAAAACTTCGAAGTTGCGACTTACACAGCGAATACATATAACGAGTTTGACAAAGGGCATTTATGTCTGTGCTTTCATCCAGACAAAAGGACATGAATTCGCAATTCATTAATTTTTCCCTAATAATACATTCTAATGAATTTCCTATTTGGGAAATACGCCGTACCACCGTCTGAGGAGACAAGGGAAGAGATTGTATTAACGTAGTTTTGTAATTAAGTCTTTGTAAAACTTTATCAAACATATTTTTTACAAATATACCATCAGAAAATGGCCTTCCATGTTTGACAATGTCCAAGCTTATTAAGCTCGATATCTCCACGAGGAGTTTTTTATTTTCAAAATGTGCTTCATTTTGCTCCACTGCAAGCAACCATTCTTTAATTTTTTTAATGTAAATGCCTTTGTTTTTATTAAAAAGCATTTCTTTTTCTGTACTTTCAAAAACATTCATTTCGCTATGAAACGTCTCATAATGTCTTTTAATAACATATTCAGTGTCGTTCTTAAATGTTTTATAACATAATATACATTGCACGTTACCAAATGCACTTTGAATAGCGAAATATTTTTCGCGTGCCATTATTTATACAAAATGTTTGCTGGTTACCTAAAAAAATAAAAACACAACAACAAAAACAACAAAAGCATCAACAAAAACTGTAAGCATCCGCGCATGTGTAATCGTCGCTTGTTCATTGACGACTAAATTATAGAGCTGCAAAACTATCGATAGTACTATCGATAGTATCGATAGTTTTGTTGTAAATGAAATATCGATAGTTTTTTCCACTATCGATACTATCGGCAAAAAAAAACAAGTAATTAAAAGAGTAAAAATAATCGAAGTCAGCAAACAGTAGCCGGCAGCTTTGAAGCAAATTATCCGTAGTTGATTTATACTTTTGTACAGCGATGGAAAAGTTGGTATAATTGCATATTTTTAGCGCTATTTGAATGCCAAAAGTACCGTAGCACCGCAATGACCCATTTAGCACTACTGGAATCTCTTTATATTATATTACATGCCAAGAATAGCATTAAAATATATTAACCCCCTTATGCAAAAAATAATGCGTGGTTGAAGTGTACATTAAAAAAAATTTCCATAGAAAAACCGGTTTTAACGTTCACTTATTTTTTTGCACAAGGGGGTTAATTTCTATCTCGAAGCTATTAGAAAATTAAGTAAATCAAACGATGTTTTCCGGTACTTAAAGAATTGCTGGAGGAATGTTATTTATTCCAAATTCATCTGCAAATGTGGAAATTTTATTTTCGTACCAAGGAGAGAAGCCGACTATTTGCATCGACTGTTAACAATCGAATAAAAAAAAGGTTATAAACGTAGTATATCGTAAATATTACTTTTATATTCAGATCCCAGCAACTAATATTCTTTGTGCACCTTCTGGCGTTTTGTTAATTGATTTTTAGTTAATTAAAAAGTACAAGTATTAAAAAAATATAAATAAAGAATTAGGTACAATCGTACTGAAAAAATTAAAATTTTTTTTGAAAGTTAGTACAATTTGTAAATATGACATCGCATCCCTGCTTCTGTATACATAAGTACTTAAATACATATGTATGTATATGAATTTATTTATAAATACAAGTGTTATTCGACAAATAGTAGTCACAAGTATCTTAATAAATTCAACATAGTCGACACAAAGATAAATTTTGGTGGTACTGATATCGCGACGGCCGCCAATCGTCTCTTACGATAAAACTTTACAGTTAGTGTCTTAAAAGTTATCAACAATTTTCGCATTTTGATAATTCTAAACCATGGGTAGGCCCATAAAATTTTAAGTTCAATAAAAAAGTATATTTTCGATAATATGACGCTTACGATAAAATCGAAAAAAAGGCTTGATATATTTTTATATACTAATGAAAATGTTGAGGACTCTGGATTTTTTTGAGTCAAATGTAGTTTATGTGGCAACTTTTATAAAACTATTCGATACTATCGATAGTTTTTACATAAAACTATCGAAACTATCGAGTGGAGCGACTATCGATAGTTTTGCAGCTCTACTAAATTAATGAGCATAAGAATATGTGTGAAGTGCTCTCTGCACAATTGTTGTATAAAATGGTTGGCCCTGTTTTAGACTCTCAAAGTTTCCTTTGCAAAGTCTTGATTCAGCTGGTAGAAAGACAGAAAGAGAAAGTATTTCTTCCTCTATCTCTCACCCTGTTTAATTAAGACTTTGCAAAGTAAGCTTTGTGGGTCTAAAAGGGGCCACAAATGAATCACAAGATCGCAAGATCAGATGATTCGATTTCGTTTTTTCAGCTTGAGATTATGGCATTCAATATCGAACAATATTACTACATGGTTAGATAACGAAAGCCCTAATCTCAAACTGAGAAATCGTGATCGAATCAGATCGTTGTAGAAAGCGACGATTAGACCCCAGCAATATTTCAGTCTTTAGGTGAAACTCATTATTACATATATGTTCCCTTTGATCCTACAAGGAGCATAAGTCCTCAAAAAAGGATCTCCAATTAGATCTGTCAATGGCGATGTTCTTTATTTCACTTCAACTTTTCCTTGTCCTTGCGGCCTTCTTGTCGACCTGGGGTCTAATCGTCGCTTTCGATAACGAGCGGATTTGATGTAGATTTTCCAGTTTAAGATTATGGCAATCGATATCCAACCATATTATTACATTGTTCGATAGCTGAAAAACGTGATGGAATCTGCTCGTTATCGATTAGTGACGATGCCTTTACTTGTGTAAGCTGGTCGTCCTTTTCTGCGAGTGCCTTGCTGTGCGCAGTGTATGGCCGATCCAGTTCCATTTTCGTCATCTGATTTCTCACTTGATAGGTCGCGTCTATGGCATTGTGTTTGATATATGGCCAAAAGTCTCTGCAACCGCCGGTCTATAAAGTAAAACTCAGTAGTAGTCTGCAATTGCGTGATTTTTTAAATAATGCCAGCGTTGATAATTTTGGTATCGAATTGTTCAGTATAAAATTTAATTTAATCGACTTGTAAAATTTTAAATCTTAAATGCCATACACCACTGTGCCATTTGCATACATTTCCTTTTTCAAACATTAACACTTTCTTCTTGTTGTAAATAGATTTCAAATGTTCAATTTATTTGCATATATTTTTTTTATTGCAAGGCAAAAATTTGCATATTTATGATAAGCAGTTTTTATAAACTCTTTTTCGAGACTAAAAAGAAACATAAAAACTTTGAGTTTGAAAGCCATTATTTTCATATTTCACATGACACATTTGGAATATTCGTATCAATAGCAATTTTTCTTGTAGCAATTTTAGAAATTGAAGAGTTTCCTTTAAGAAAAAACGGATTTTGTGCTTTTCTTGGAAAATATATTAAATTTTTTACGGCCACCATTCCACTCTACTACTGGCGCATGTTGAGTGCTTTTAACGACCTTGTTATAAAAAAAAATGAAACTAAAACGAAGAAGTAAATGTTCGCTTTGAAAAAAAAAGAACAAACAAACAAAAAATATTAACTTATGTTGGATCATTGTACATATTTTGTGTATTGGGTATTTTCTTTTTTTTTATAATCCATAAGGATACCAGTAAATAAATACAAGTTATGATGTGTCATATTTTTCATTTTGGTATTTTGACATTAAATCTGGCACAGTATGGCACATGCAAAAGAAAACATAATTTATATTTTAACTTTCATCAGGCCTCTTTGAAAATTGTGAAATGTTTATTGATATCCGCAAGAGAGTTTCAGAAAGCCGTGCAAGGACATGCCCATCTCCCATACATACTTAATTGTAAAATTTTATTTTAAACCCCACTTATTATCAGAATGTTGCAAAAATGTGTATTTGTCTTTAAAAGTTAGTCTTCTGGCCCTATTGTAAATTTAGTTGCATTCGGTGCAAGGACATGGCTGCCTCTCATATATCCTTTTTCACAAAAATTACATTTTAGTTCCATTAAGAACTAATAAATATTTGTAAAATTATGGGCTAAAGCTCTACTGAAAATTTAGTTTCATTCGATGTAAGGACATGGCTACCTCTCACATATCCTTTTTCTCAAAAACTCAATTTTAACTACGAAAACGAATAAATATTGCTAAAATTATGCGTTTAAACTCTGTTGTAAAATTTGTTCAATGCGGTACAAAGGCAAGACTACCTCCTGTATATCCTTTTTCATCAAAATCTAAATTTTTGCTTTATTTATGTTTGGAATACACTTAAAATAGATAAATACTTTTAAAATTATTAATTTTAGCTCTATTAAAAATTTTGTATCATTTGGTGGAAGGACATGATCACCTCCCGTATATCCTTTTTCTGAAAACCTGAATTTCAGCTGTATTTATGGTCAGAATTCCCTAAAAATTAATAAATATTGTCAAAATGCTTCATTTAAGCCTTGCTAAAAATCCTATTTCATTTCGTACAAGGACATGACTACTTCCCATATATCCTTTTTCTCAAGAACGGAATTTTAGTTGCATTTACCGTTATAATGCCATAAAATTTATTGAGTAGTTCCAAAATTGTGGGTTCCAGTTCTGTTGTAAATTTTGTTCAATTTGGTGTAAGGATATGGCTACCTCCCATGTATCCTTTATTGCAAAGAATAAATTTTTGCTGCACTTATTGGCCTAAAGATTAATAAATATTTTTAAAATTATAGTCTTAAGTTCTTTTGCAAATTTTTATTCCATTCTGTGCAAGGACGTGCCTACCTTTATATACATATATCCTTTTTCTCATAAAGTGAATTTTAGCTGCGTTCACGGTTAGAACACACTAAATGCTAATAAATATTTTTAAAACTATGCCTTTTAGTTTTGTTGTAAATGTTGACAAGGACATGGCTACCTTCCATACCTTCCATATATGCTTTTTAACAAAACCTAAATTTTAGCCACATTTATGATTAGAATGCACCAAAAATTAATATATATTTACAAAATTATGCATTTTAGCACTATTAAAAATTTTGTTCAATTTGGTGCAAGAATAAGCCAATCTCCCATATATCCTTTTTCTCACAAACTAAATTTTAACTGCAGTTGTGATTATAATGCGCTAAAAACAAGTAAATATTTTTAAAATTATGGGCTTAAGCTCTATTGAAAATTTTGTTGCATTCAGTGCAAGGACATGACTACGTCCCATATATCCTTTTTCTGAAAAGTTAAATTTTAGTGCTATTTATGGTTAGAATGCATTAAAAACCAATAAATACTTCTAAAATTGTGGGCTTAAGCTGTATTGTAAATTTTGTTGCATTCGGTGCAAGGGCAAACCTACCTCCCATATATCCTTTTTCATCAAAAATAAATTTTAGCTGCATTTATGATTAGAATATACTAAAAATTAATAAATATTTTTAAAATTAAGGGCTTATGTTCTGTTGTAAATATTGTTGTATTCGGTGCAAGGACATGACTACCTCCCATATATCCTTTTTCATCAAAACTAAATTTTAGCTGTATTTATGATTAGACTATACTTAAAATAAATAAATTTTCCTAAAATTAAAGATTTCAGCTTTGTTGATCATTCGATGGCTACCTCCCATATATGTGCGTGTCCTAGAAAAGAAAAGCATGAAAAGAAAATTGAATTGTATTTTCTGTTAAGTAAAAACTTTTCTCAAACGTTTAATGATAGAATTGCTAATTGCAACAAGGAATGTATTATCAGCACGATATAAACTTAACTTTATTATACATATATAGTTATAGTATTTGAATGGCGACTTTCGGTCGAATGATGAATGACGGGACCTATTGCAAATTTACTACCGCTGTAAAGTTGTTGTTGTTATGTGTCACCCTGTTGTATGTGTCTTAGAAAGGATGTTGCTTGCATATGTAATCTACTACCGCTACAGTAGTATTAGTAACAAAGCTATTTATTTACAAATAAATACACACATGTTCATGAAATAAAATATATTTCTTTTATATATTTTTTTGTTGGTTAACACGTTTTCATACATTCTTAACAAGCATTTATTACAATGGCCATAAAGGCTCGTGTTGGTATTTTAACAACATCTAATATTTTTTTTCTCTTTTTGCAAATTTTTATTATGTGTGACATCCATATGCGTGTGTGTAATGAATTTATTTTCTCCTTTTTTTTTTGTGTGTCGCATTGTATAAATTTATTTAAACCCATGAGTGTGTGCAAACATTTGTCGCATCACCCACACGCTCTCACTCACTCACTCACTCACTCATAACAACCAATGACCACTTCAAATACAAATATTTTCAAATGTCTTTTTAAATGATGACAAATAAACTTTATTACGAGGAGGTTAGTGACGTCCGTATCTAATCGATTTATGTGATGAGTTAAATAATACGTGTTTATAATTTGAATAGGATCTGCAGAAAGATTATTCTCATTGGCTTTGTTAACAAAAAAAAAAAATTAAATCTGTAACGGATCATAAATTAAATTACTCATGCAAAAATCTTTCCGCGGACATTTTTTGTACATAGCAACACTTTCTGTAGCTTGTCTTAAATTGAATTCGTTAGCATTTTAATTAAAAATTAATTAAAAATGAATCAAACAAATTTGTAATTTTTTGTTTGATGAAAGATTAAATTAATAACTTAATTGAATTTGTAAATTTAATTGAAAATTAAAATAAAATAGAACCGATTTCAAACTAAAAAACTCAAAAATTAAAAATAAAATAGAATCAGTTCATCAATTAGTTTAGTAAATTCTATATATCTGAGAATGGCGTTGGCTGAAGTAGTTAGCACGTTGACTACAAAACCGAAGGTCCTGCGTTTGAGCCCGGTGTCCGATAGTCATTGAATAACAAGCCAATGCATTTTTCTGATGTGCATTAGGGCACGCAAAGAAAAAATATGGTTGAGGTAACCACAATTAAACAGCAACATACTATGATTGAATTATATGGCTGCAGTCAAATCATATTATTTTTAATAAAAAAGCAAACTTTAATAATATTATTATCTGAGTTAATAATAATATTATTTACAAAAACAATGAAATTTGTTACACCTAATCTTAGTATTGTTAATATGACAACACTATTGTAAGATGTGACTAAAATATAATTGAGACTCACCATACCATGATCTAATATTATATTAATATTGTTAAGTACGACCACAGTATTATTTAATATAATAATACTATTTTGTATTTTGTATTTTTTAAAAATAAATTAATATTGTTGAAATAAAATGTATATATAGAAATGTATACTTACACGACATACAGACATGTCTGTATAAAGAGATATACAAATGTTTATATATTTTTATTGGCCAACCCTTTTGTTTATACTTTATTTATTTATTAATTTATTTAACACCACCCGTGCACTACCGATAGCTTACAAAGAAATACTGAACTGACAGATGTTTCTGAAAAATAATTTTTTTTTAACTTAACATAGTATGGTTTTGGATAACATTATATTGTTGTTTACATCATATTATTTTTAAATAATAATACAAATTATGTTGTGGTCATAAATTTTTAACAAAACTGCATTGTTAAACTCTAACCATATCACACTTTTTTATGGATGCGATAATGTAATTGTTAAATTCAAACATTACTCTGTTTATCGTAACGAAATAAATGTTTAAAATAACAATAACTAGTTTTCAACGACCACACATTTGTTTCAGAGAATATAATATTGTTTTCTCAACCATTCCACAACCATATCTTTTCTTTGCGTGTGTCCCCTTATGTCAGTTGTTGTAGGAAAGTTAAAGTGATGAAGGCACTGGTCACAGCTTCTAAAGTAATACGCTTCATTGACACCAGAGGCGCTGCATGTCTGCATTATTAAAAACGTGGAAAAAAGCAGAGTTGTAACAGAATGAAACTTTCACCACCGGTCTTCTCTATCACTATCCTTTCCTATGTGTTACTTCTCTTTAAAAAAATTGCAGATATCGACTTAAGAACTTTTTCCTTTTTGCCACATACTTACTTATTCACGCGTTGAGTTATCATTGTTATCATCACCAATTTTGAATAGCATTATAGGTGACACATATAAAAATATTTTTTTTTAACTGAATCTACCTGCCTGTTCCAGGATGTCACTCATTTTCGTTCGCAAGCATTTTAAATGACAAACAGCTGTTTTGCGTTCCACTAAAAGCCTTTAGCACGACAAGTCGAAAGAAAATGACAGCGAACGATAACGTAAGCATTTCAGTACAAATAAGAGCCCCAATAAAATATTTTTCAGTCATTTGTACGAACTCAAATGCCAAAAGCAGGCACTTGTATTTTTATTGTCGACTGAGACAAAATAAAACAAAATATTTTTATTTACATAAATAAAATATTTTGCTTTATTTTTATTTACATAAATAAAATATTTTGGTTTGCTAATAAGAATATAATACCGGCTTCGCTGGCAATGGGTTTATTGCTTAACCCGTCGTTGACAATCTCCTCAAGCGGTTTTGCGTCCTTTGGCCGGTCTTTGTGATACTCTTCTCTGGGTACGTATGCATGTTTGTTCGACAACAGCTTCGATGAGAAGATATTTTCTGCCTACCACCACTTCCGGTAGTTACAGTGAAGGTTGGTTATAAACTATCGGTGTTATGTATAAGAAAAAACGGTCAAGAAGTTAGATAAACAACGCTGGGAGGAACTCCTTCGCACCTATTTCAATGTCATCACTTACTTTATGCCAGTTTTTTCTTGTACATAAGGATGTATTTATTTATCTAAGCAGTTGTTCTACATACACAGAAGTGAAAATCTTTAATATATCCGGCTATACATAAAACTCTTATACATAAATGCCCATAATGACTCTCTTAGGATCGGACGAAGACCAGCTAAACAAAAAATATACTTCTACTCAACGAAGTCGCCTTTGCGCATTAGGTAGAACACTTTTTCTGGGTTGTCACCCAAATGACAATGAATAGTGACCTAAATAAATGGGCTATTGGTCATTTTTCCTTATGTGAGATGCTTCACAATGTTTTGCATAGTTTGTCATTTTTTCTGTCTTTATTTATCATAAATAAAAACCCTTGAATAATTATGTATTTACATTTTTTATCATTTACAAAAATTGTTTTGTTAAGTTTCTTTATTTTAATTTATTTTTGGGTGCCACTTGTTGAGGTTAAATTAGAACAGAATTTCATTTTTAAAAGCACAATTTACACATTTGAACGATTTTTTATTCCCATTTGACGATGAATGTGTGAAATTGTGGATGTGGCAATATGGATATTTGACAACGGCTATACGGCTTACGTTAAAAACGTAAAGCCAATCGAATGATAAGTCGAAAGATAGTGGAACACTTTTATAGAAGAAAATGAGTGGCTTATTTTCGTTCTCTTAAGTTTTCTTTCGACATCGTGGGGGAGGCAGTAAACTATTTTTAACTTTTTAGTATTTATTTTTGAAGTCGATTAAATTTTTTTAAAAACTTTTCTTTCATAATTTTTAGTGCCAATTTTATATTTTAGGATCGTGTCCGCTCACTTTTTTAAATTCAACATCACGTCACTTTCAGAGCTCAAGGTGTGTGTAAAGTTTTTTAAAAATCGGTCAAGTAGAAGCACGTGTGAAATACATTTAATATTAAGCTTTAATGGGCGTGGCCCCGTCAACTTCTTTAAATACAAAATTATGTAATTCTAAGAGCCCATACTATTTGCCAAGTAACGTGGGAATCCGATAAATAGAAGTACATATGTGACAGCGCATAGAAAGGGACCTAAGGGTAAAAACCTGTTTTGTTCAGGAGAGCCATTTTAAAGATTTAAATACGTGTATCTTTGGTGTACCATCACTGAAGAAAACGCGCATATCTCTGGGAGGGAACACTTTTGGGGCATGGGATCGGTCTCATTCGATGCTCAGATGTTGTCCACATCAAAAAAAAAAAAAAAAAAAAAAAAAAAAAAAAAAACCAAGTGAAAATTTATTTTTTTACCCTATGCGCTGTCACATATAGTTTTATGCTACCCTTTTATGGGCGTGGCGCCACCCAGTTTTTTAAATGCAAAATTTATCCTTTTTCAGGTGAAATATAATAATAAATTTTATTGGACATGTCCTCGTTCACTTTTTCAAATGCAAGATTTAGACTGTTTTTGAGATAATTTAACCTTTTATGGGCATGGCCCCACTCTTTTAAATGCAGAATTTATCCTTGTTTAGAGCTCAGGTACAAGCACGTGAAATATAATGTTAAGCTTTAAGGGCTTACAATTCGAGATTGTGTGATTAAGGGAGCCCAAAGTATGTGTTAAGTTTCGCAGCAATCGGATAATTAAATTATCATAAAACCAAAGAAAAAATTATTGGGCGTACCCCCGCCTACTATTTTATAATGGGATCAAATGGGAACTATGCCCCCTGAGAGGAAAAAATGTTAAATATGTCTACCAGTTATGAAATATTAAAAAAAAAATGCAGACGAATTGATAAACTGCTCCTTTTTTTGAAATCGGTAAAAATATATAAAAACTTCATGGGCGTACAATTTCTAATTCTTTTTAGCACTGTTTAGAAAAAAACTGCTGCTTTAAATGGAACTTCTGATAGGATCCTGAATACTATCCTTACCTGTTGTTTTGATAACTATAAGGAATAAGAAGTTTTATATATCTGCAAAAATTCCTCTCACTTGAGAATAAACTAAACATTAAAAAATGTTTTAATTGAAACATATTTTCAAAAGAAAATCAACACTATAATCATAATTCGCATTCAGAGAATGACAATGAGTACTCAAAAAAAAATATGCACAAGTAAATAGTTTTAATTTTAGTAACTGCGTATAGTAATAATTCTTTCGCAAACAATTCGTGCGCTCACGTATTTTTTCTCAAACAACTGTGACTTTAGCCAATTCGAACATAAAAAATCATCTCCATTTCGTTTATGTGAAAAACTAAAATGCGCTACATGTAAAAATTCAAAGGCGAATGCATATCAAGCGCATTTATTCTCTCATAGTCATAGTGTAAGTATGCTTTTACCCAGACTATGGATATTTAATCGGACAAAAAAATATACCCATTATACTTCAATTATTTATTCATTATGCACCAGCGTTTACATTCATTTGTCTATATAAAATGTAATGGAAAATGCGAAATTTGAAAACATGTTTTATGGATGCGTGTAAATAAAATAGCCCTGTATATACGCAAGTGTAGCCGATTAATAGTAAGAGTATTTTTAAATTTAAAACATGTGTATAAATATAGTTGTTGGTTGTTTAAAATTAATGTGTGTGTTTCCATATGACCGTGTATTTTATTTTTAGCTGTACGCATTGATTGTTGGGTGACGGCCAACACTCAAAGAGTACTTAAAACGATACTTTTGTAAATTTTTTTTTTGTAATAGAACCACGATGGATGGCATAAGCAGCAGCTTCATCCACTCCATAAATAATTACCGATGACAATTAAAATTAGATTGATAAAGAAAAGAGAGAGAGAGAGAGAGATCAACGGCAAGAACGATTTTGAAAATCAGTCCATTTTTCGGGCCTTCCTTTGTCTCCGATACCGAGATAGTGTATGAATTTGGTTGTATAATTGAAGCGATAAGTTGCCATTGATATCGTGATGATAGTTGTTGTTTTTTAAAGCATATACACACAAATATTTAACAATTGTTTTTCTCATTGTTGTTTAAATTGAAATAAAAACACACAAAAAGCGATGAATGGCAAAAGAACAGAAGAATCATCCTTCTCTGCTTAAAAACAAAAATGAGTTAAAAAAAATAATAACGAAATGTTGAAGGGGGAAACGCTGCACAAAAGGACGAAAGAAACAAAGAATGAAACATCAATGACAATGGCAAATAAATAAATAAAATTTTAATCAAAATGTAGTTGAAGTTGTTCGTTATTGTTTTCTTGCTGTTGTTGTTGTAGTAGTGTTATTGTTGTGTTGTTATTGTACTTCTTAGTGAAGGGTTGTGTGCGCATTTTTTCAGCAGTTGAGCTTTAAAGCAATTGTTTCTGTCAATCAATTGAAACTCCATGTAAAAGAACACAACCGCTTACACTCAAGTCTCTTATATATTTTTGTATGTATATGCACACACGCACACACACACACACACACACACACACACGAGTACTTTTATAATTGTAAATGTATTAAATTCACATAGCAAAATTCACACACACAACCTCATACATTATTGGAAGGTAACACTTTAACATTTTTGATATTGATTTCAAGTGGTTCGAATGACTAAATGAGAGACGACGCTCCTTTTGAATTGCACGTTTGCTGTTGAAATTCAAAATCAACCAATGAAATAAACGTTATTGTATGAATGTATTATACAAGTATTATCAGCAGGAAATACTCATTTAAACACTCTCCCAACCAAAGTTCATCATAAAATGGAGGGGAGGGTGTTTTCTTAGCCCGAAAGCAGTGTTGTATTGTATTGGATTGAATTTTTAAACAAAAGGATAATTTATTGTTGTTGTTGGAAGCATTTACAGCAGAATTAATTATGAGTGGAGAGAACTAATGAAATTTGTTAAATGATTTCTGTTTTGGTTTTGTGAACCCATTTGAAATAGATTTTGTAACCGTTTGTGATTATTCATGTGAAGAAAGGTTTTCACAAAACTAACGAAATAATTGATTTTTAATTACAACTAGGCATAACTATTTCCTCTGCCACATATAAATAAGACTGAATTTACATTATGAAATTAGTTGCATGAAATTTTTTTCATTTGGCAATTGAGGGCATGTAAAAAGAAATTAGATTGTAAATAATAACAAAAAAGTTTCAAAGATTCACGCTACACTATTATAAGAAGTACTATTTATAAATCTTTCAGAAATAATATATTTTATAAGATAATCTCTTCTTTTATAAAAAATGCACTTTTATAAAAACTTTCTTTTGTAGAAGTAGCTTTTTATAAAAAGTACTTCTTATAGAAACTCTCTATTATAAAAAAATACCTCTCATAAATAGTATCTTTTATAAAAAAGTATCTTTTATAAAAAAGTACGTTTTATAAAAATGTATGTTTTATAAAAAAGCATCTTTTATAAAAAGTAGACATGCGTACATATTTTTTAAAAAGTACAATTTATAAAAGTAACTTTTATAAAATAATTTTATAGAAATTCTCTATTACAGAGAGGAACAGTTATTAAGAGCACATTTTATAAAAAGTAATTTGGATAAAAAGTACTTAGTATAAAAAGTACTTCTTAAAAAGTTGCACTTACAAAAGATGGATTTTGCAAAAAGTACCTTTTTTATAAAAAGTGTCTTGTATAAAAAGTACCTTTTATAAAAAGTACCTTTTATAAAAAATTGTCTTCTATAAAAGTACCTTTTATAAGTACCCTTCATAAAAAGTACCTTTTATAAAAATAACTTTTTTTTAGGTACATTGTATCTTTGTATTTAAAGTACATTTTGTTAAAAATACCTTTTATTAAAAAATCTTATGTAAAAAGTGATTTTTATAAAAAGTATCTTTTATTATATAAAGTACATTTTTTATATAAGGTAACGTTTTTCATAAAAAGTACCTTTTTGATAAAAAGTACCATTTTGATAAAAAGTACCTTTTTTAAAAAAGTACAAGTTTTATGAAAAGTATATTTCTTATAAAAAGTACTAGCACGTTTTTTATAAAAAACTTTTTTGATAAAAAGTACGTTTTTTATAGAAAGTACCATTTGTTATAAAAAGTACCTTTTATATAAAAAGTACTTGTTTTTAATAAACGTATCTTTTTTATAAAAAGTAAATTTTTATAGTTTATGAAAAGTACTTTCTTTATAGTAAGTACGTTTTTTATTAAAAGTACTTTTCATACAAAACTTTCGTTAACAAATAGTATTTGTTAAAAAAAATACTTTTCAGAAAAGTTAAAAGGTATTTCTTATAGAAACTCTCTATTACAAAAAATATTTTTTATTAAAAGTATCTATTATAAAAACTTTATTTTACAAAAATATTATTTTATAAAAGGTATCTTTTATAATATATTTCGAATATACTGTGCCGCAAACCAATAACCAACCGACGATATAATGCTTTCTCATCTCTCTCTCTTGCTCTTCTAAAAAATCAAAAGTTGAGCAACGAAACATGATGAGTGTAAAACCTGACTAAGCAGAAACAAAATGCTTTTCGATGTGCTTAACCAACTAATTTAAAAAATTTACAAAATTTTTTTACAAAAAAATTTGTTAGTTGTAATCTTATTCGCCAGATGTGGAACACTTATTTTGTGCAGAACTGTCCTTGTGTCATTCATTTTACATACATAGAACTCCGTGGGGGTGCCCACGTATAAAAGCAATTAAAAACGGATTTAAAATACTTCACAATTCGATTTTAAAGTCGTTTAATAAAAAAATAAAAAAAAATAAGCGAACGAGCTCAAAGCTCAACATGCAGATATTCGTTATTGTCCTGCTACGCATTTGCTACGAATTATCAAGAATTTACTTTTTGTATTTCTGTCCAATGCAATTGTTTTTTTATTTTATTTTGATTTTCTTTTATAACAATTGTTCTACTTACATAAATAGTAGGTACATATGTGCATAAGAACTTATATAAAGTACATATATTCACATGCACGCTAAATATTCAGAGCCATGTACATACATACTAGTGTCCTGCACAAGACATCTTAAAGAACTTTCTAGACATGAGGGATTTTTCAAATGCTTTACTACAGCGAAATCTTATAAAACAAACGTTAACAACACCGTTTGCAAGAAATTTGTTTGAGTATTGTAGGTATAAGAGTAAAGAAGAAACCGCTTCGTGACGGAAGAATTTGTGATACTTGCTTCTTTCTACGCATAAGCGCGTGTACATATGTCATGCATGTATGTGTGTATGATCTTTTATTTTTCTGCGCACATGCAAAGGCACACACATGCATTAACATTAGTTGTATGCGGTTAATCACATAATAGCTTACCATCTACATATTACACACATTCAAACGTACAATATAAAAAATAACAAACATACACTAATAAACAGTACTTCTTTTGAGTGTTTGTTACCAACAAGCTGTCTTGTCGACATCGCTTGTTAACACTTATATATACGTACACCAATACATCCATCGTGCTTCGCTTATAGTACGACAGCATTTATTATTGGTTTAGTATAATACATGCGACGTGAATACATTTAATAATCATGAGGTATTTACATTTAAAGACTGTTTACGCAGGTCTCTAATACATACATACATGCTTATCAGGATATGTAGAAGTTATAGAGGAAAGTGTATCGTGAAAAAGCCATGATGTGTAAGTACGTCAGTCAACTCTTTTTTTTTTTCTTTTTTTTTTTTTGATTAAGTTTTGTTTTTGAGAGTTTGGTTTTCTTCGTAGTTTTGAACAGTATTATTTACACAAGGCTTGTTTGTTAAATTTCCTGGAATTAAGTACACATCTGTGTATTATTAAAAAAAAAGGAGTCAGCCAACCAACCAGCAAACAGCAACAAAAACAATATCAAAATTTTAACAAAAGAAGACATGAAGTTATTATTGAATGACCAAGATACATACATACATACATACACAGTCAAGCAATGCAACATGCCATACATACAATATCCTTTTATATCCTGTTAAATAATCTTTAACGTTTTTTTTTGTACCTAAAATTCGTTTCATTTGGTCATTAAGCAGTTGAAGTTTAAAAAAAATTTATTTCAATTTATGCTGAATTCATTCTTTTTATTATTTTTACCACTCAATTTTATTATCAGGTAAAGAGTTGTTTGGAAAAGGAAGAAAGAAGGCTTTTGATATTCAAGAACTCTTAAGTTTCTTTCTTAAGAATTCATTTAAAATAATTTGTACTTGATAAATAATACATTACTTTTTTTTGTATAGTAAGTACATACATATATGTATGTATGTATATATATTTTTCTTATAAAATTGTGCGCATGCGAACACACACTTTTGCTCTTTGTATTGTTTCCTTTTGTTCGATCATTTGTTCGAAAAGTGCAATTTATAACGCACCCAAGTACTTGCTCGTTCCAAATTCTTTTAGCATATATTTACTTCAAGTAATATATATTTTTGTTTTTGTACAATATCGTTATTTTGTTCTTCAGGTCGACATATTGTGTTTCATAAGAAATATGTATAATTAAATTTATTTCTTGACAACAACTTCCTCTGAACGCAATTGTAATCGATATTTATTTTCTATAAAACTATTATTTTTTTTATTGTTTTCTTTTGTTGGGGTTGTTCTTTGGTGAAAAAATTAAACCTTAATTTTTGCATCCGCCCTCAACTATTTTTCCAACGCTTCATATAATAAAATAAAACTTTAATATTCTTAAATTTAATCAAATTGACATTATTGTACTTCCACAAAGTATTATTATTTCTTATTATTATTTTTTTAATTTTTATTATTCGAAACTATTGATTTAAATACAATTTTAATAACGCAATTATCTGCATCTGTGAAATCTGATCTGATAATTAAATCATTGAAGTGACCCATACAATAAGTCTGTTAAGAATTGAGAAAGTCTTCGTTATTGTGATCTGATTTCAATTTGTTATACATATCAGAGAATGACAGTGAGTATTGAAAAAAAAATATACATAATTAAATACTCGTAGTCCGCATATCAGCAACTGCGTATAATCATTATTGTAGCGCAAATATTTTTAGCAAATTATTGTAGCTCTCATATTTTCCTTCAAGCATTTGTGACTATAGCCGATTCCAACATACCAGAGCATCTCTACTTCGTTTATGTGAAAAACTAAAATGCGCTGCAGCTAAAATTAATAAATTCAGTGAAGTGCGACTTTGAACCGCGCACGAAGGGATCCGTACGGACACAAGATATGTAAGTCAATACGAACTTTAGACTATATAAAACATAGGTGACCAAGATAAATTTAAGGTTGTGTAAGTGAGCAAAAAAGATAAACACACTGGCAGAAAAAATTAATAAAAGTAATTCTTATATGATTTTTTTTATGAAAGAATTTTTTTCTATAAAACCGTTTCAACAAAAAGTAATAAATAAACATTAATATTCACTTAAATTCTGACTAAAAACCAATTTGTAAGATAAAATAATTTTTAATTTTCATGTAAGCAAAAGCATTTTTTAACATAAATAGCATTCATAATAAATTTCACGCAGTGCGTTTGAGAAAAATGAGTAAAAAGATAAGCAAAAATTTATTTCAGATAAGACTAAATGAAAGAGAATAAGAATACGTGTGAATTCGATTTGCAAAAATTTGCTACATGATGTTCACCCATGATATAAAATATAGTTTTGGCATTTTTTTTTGTTTTTGGGTTTTTTTTTATTTTGGCGATTTATATTAATTTTGGCGATTTTTTTTTTTTTTGATTTTGGCGATTTATTTTAATTTTGGCGATTTTTTTTTTCATATAGGCGATTTTTTAAGTTTTGGGACATTTTTCGAGTTTTGCCGATTTTTTTCGGTTTTTGGCGTTTTTTTTCATTTTGACGATTTTTTTTCATTTTGACGATTTTTTCGGATTTAGCGATTTGTTTAAGTGTTCGAATTTTTTTTAACTTTGGCAATTTTTTGTTTGTTTTGGCAATTTTTTTCGATTTTTGGCGATTTTTTTCGGATAGGCGATTTTATAATTTCCTGAGAAAATAGCCTGTGACGGACAGACGGACAGCGCAGGGAAAACAATACACCTTTGGTGTACGGAACCCTAAAATACTCAAATAAGTCAATTAAAGTTTTGTTTTAAAATTACACTGATCAAAAAGTTTAATTGACACAGATACTCGTAGATTTTCATTTGTTTTTTGCTTTTTTTCTAATTAAAGATGTTGATTGGATGAACAATTACCACCCTAACTATAATCATGATATTTAAATTGCAATAATTTGCTTTAAGACCCCAATAAAAACATTCTTTTAAATTTTATGCTTTGGTAAAAAATAAGAATCTCTCTCTCTCTCTCTCTCTCTCTCTCTTATTTTAATACAATTTCAATTAGTTCTTTATTTTGCTTTATTTTATTAAACAAAATAAACCAGCAACAAACAAAAACCTAGTTTTAGTTGTCTATTTGAATAAATCACCTCACAAAGAAAAGAAATCAAGTAAAATATAAATATAATTAGAAATAAAGAATATGATGAACAAGAGCTGGGGTTGGTGATAGAGCTGTGCCAAATCGTTCATTCAAGTGACCGCTCATTTTCGTTCATTTTCTAAAAAAAGAGCGAGTTCTCGTTCATTTCGTTCATCCGCTCTTTTCAAGAAATAGAACGAAATAAAAACAAGCAAACAGTTGATTCGTAAAATAAAAAGGGACTATGCAGTGAGATTTTTATAATTTGTTTAGCAATATTAGCAAAAACAAAAGAATATATGTAACGGGTGTTTTTTTAGAGGTATAGAACTTCGAATTGAAATAAAACACAAGAAAATCGTTTTAATGTCCATCAGTTTGGCTTTATTGGAAGGATAATTTTATGCCATTAATGTTTAAATATGATTTCGGGCATGTGGCCGCCGTGGCTGGCTCGAATAAAGCCAATTCTACAGGTCCAATTTTCAACCACTTTTTCGAGCATATGGGGCCGTGTGTTGGCAATAACGACACGAATGTTGGCTTCCAAGTCCCCTAACGTTTCTGGTTTGTTGGCGTAGACGAGCGACTTCACATATCCCCAAAGAAAATAATCCAATGGTGTCAAATCACACGATCTTGGTGGCCAATTGACAGGTCCATTCCGCGAAATTATACGCTCATCGAATGTTTCCTTCAATAAATCGATTGTGACGTGCGCTGTGTGGCATGTAGCGCCGTCTTGTTAGAACCACAACTCATCCACATTCATGCCATCCAATTCGGGCTACAAAATAGTCGGTTATCATGGCTCTATACCGGTCTCCATTAACGGTAACTGACTCTCCAGCATTATTTCGGAAGAAGTATGGCCCAATGACTCCACCAGCCCATAGAGCACACCAAACAGTCAGTTTTTGTGGATGTAATGGCGTCTCAAGGGTCTCATGTGGATTCTCTTCACTCCAAATGCGGCAATTTTGCTTGTTGACGTAGCCATTCAACCAAAAATGAGCCTCATCACTGAACAAAATTTTGCGATGAAAATCAGCATCGAGATCAATCTCATTTTCGGCCCATACACCAAAATCACGACGCATTACATGGTCTCGCGGCTTTAATTCTTGCACAAGCTGGATCTTGTAAGGTCGCACGCCAAGATCTTTGCGCAAAATCTTCCATAAAGTTGATGGACAAAGCTCCAATTGCTGTGCACGGCGGCGAATCGATTCATTCGGGTCCTCTTCAACACTTTGCTCTACAGCGGCAATTGTTTCTTCGGTGCGCACTGTTCGACGTCTCTGCGGATGCGTATTATCACATAGAGTAAACGTAGTGCGAAAACGATCCATGGTTAACCGAATTAATTGCTCTGATGGACGATTATGTCGACCATAAAATGGACGGAGCTTGCGGTAAACTTCGCGAACTGAACCATTATTTTCGAAATAAATTTGCACGATTTGCAAGCGTTGTTCTTTTGTCAAGCTGTTCATGATGAAATGGCAAACCAAACTTAATATTAATCACTTGACAGCTGACAAAATGGCCGCCAGTTAAAAAAGTGATGCCAACTTAAAGCTCTATACCTCAATAAAAAACACCCATTATAAGAAACAAAAACTTAGTAATTAAAAACTTTTTTTTTTATTTTTTTTTATATATATTCTTAGGAATAAGAAATCAAAAGATTCATATTGCCAAAAGAGCTATATATAAAGAATAAAAATTAACTCTTTATAATATCTACGTATGTATGTATGTATATCGAATTTGTTAAAAAAAAAACTCTTAATATTTTCTAAAAACCTAAGAAATATTAATAACAAACCAGAATGTGACAAAAAAATCTCGAATGAATAAAAAAAAACAAAACAAACACCCAAGTGCGTTCGTTTGTTCATTTCGTTTAATTGTACTTTGTATCAGCACTGTTGAGCAAAAACAGCTCATTAAAGTGACCGGCTCACTTCGTGCACTTTACTGCTTCGTTCAATTGTACTCGTTCGTTCATGAACGACACAGCTCTAGTTGGTGATGACGATGTAGCTTAAAAGGCAAAGCCAGGCATCATACGATAAAAGAAAGAAAATCCTAAAATTTTACACCAATATGGCAACAATAAGAACAATTGAAATATAATTCCTTTTTTGTTTGAATTGTTTAACAAAAAAAGAAAAAACGAAAAGGAAAATAATAATAAAATAAAATAAACTCACAAAGCTTACAAAAGAACAAAAAAAAAAAAAAATATTAAATTAAATTAAATATAAAAGAGAAATGAAAACTACTTATCAACTTACGAACATTCATTAATACATAAATACATAAAATGTGTGAGATTTGCAATTATGTACATATGTACATAAATATATGCACTAAAGTGAGTATGGATGTACATATGTATGTATTAGTGATGTAACAAATGTACATTTTTTATATTTGCGAATACGAATACGAATATTTGAAACGATATTCGCTAATACGAATACGAATATTATATGCAATATGAAATATTAAAAAATTGTTATGAAAAAGGACTTCACACTTTTGTTGGCGTACTTTAAAGTTAATAAAAAGTACCCAAAATTTTAATGATCGTCAGTAAAGCCCCGTTCAGACTATTATACAAGTATTAATACTTTCATCACATTTTACGATACAGAAATCTAAATACATTCGTTGTGACTGTCAAAAAATCTAACGCAAAATCACATATTGTATTCAGACCATCACACTTCAAATAAAATGTGTAATACAAGCAGAAAACAAAACAGCTGTTCAATGAAAATGTCTGTACTATTCATTGACTAGCGGCGGCAAAGCGGTTTCATGTAGGCGGGGTCGTGCCGGCACTTGAAAAAATTCAGCAGTTAAAAATATTCTATGTAAATAAAAGAAAAAATTTAAGAAAAGATATTACAAAAACGTTAAAAAAATTACGTCAACGAAATATACTTCCATACGATTCACTTATTCAAAATTTTGAGCCGATATACATATGACAAAACATTACATCAATGACGACACGCTATCGGCGGCGAAACAGCCGACTTGGAAGTTTGGTTTGTGTGAAAATGCAACCCTGATCTAATGAAAAGTATAATCGTTAAGAAAATTTTCTAAAAACGAAAAAGTCTTATGGGATGTCAAAATTATTATCGTATTATTTGCCACTTTGATGACATTTTGCGTTCAAACTATCACACTTGCACGTATTATTTGAATTTTTGACAAGTATAAATACAAAGTATAATAGTCTGAACGCGGCTTAAATAATATTTGAAAATGATACAAAGCACAAATTTCTATAAAAAATTAATGTATTTGTACAAACTAAAATTTTTAGTCATTTATTTAAATTTCGTTTAGGATTTATGCATTTATTTATTTAATTTCTTTGGAAAAATATTCGTATTCGTATTCGCCTGAAAATGGCCGAATGTTCGACAATTCGAATACGAATACGAATATTCGTGCATCACTAGTATGTATTAGGATGATCGATTACTCGACTTTTTCCAGAAACCGGTTTTCGAATAGTTTGAATATTTGAAATTATGAAAAACCCGGTTTCGGTTTTTACAATTCAGGAAAAATCGGTCAACCGGTTTTTTTTAAGTAAGAAAATTATTATACAAAAGTTTTGATTTTAAATTGCTTTATAAAAAAAGGGTTAACAGTTCATGTAAATACTATAAAACAATACCGAAATTAAAGGTAAAACATAAAAATTAACTTCATATACTTATGAATAGTACATAAATATTTATACATAATATACAGTTGAGGAATAAACTCTACATACAACCATCATTTTTTGGGTTTGTGGAAACTTGGGAAGAAATTCAAAAAATTAAATATGCCAATTATAAATATGTTTATACAAAAAATAAAAAATAATTATAGCACCTATAGTAGCAAAAATATTAAAAATACAAAGGAGAAAAGTCTACATACAGGCATAAAATACATGAAAAAATACGTGCAAAATGTTTGATGTCGTCAACTTGTTTGAAAATTCTGTGATTTCCGGTACCAAGCCGTAAACAAATGGCATCCAAATATGGTCTATTATGTTGTTGTAATAATAATTATTTTTTAATTTTTTATTTTTTGTGTAAACATATATATTAGCAACCTAAATATTGTCATATTTAATTTTTTGAATTTCTTCCCAAGTTTCCTCAAACCCCAAAAATTATGGTTGTATGTAGAGTTTATTCCTTAATGGTATATACATACATATGTATGAATGTATGGACAAGGTGGATATCTACCTCTATGTAAAATATGAAGCAAAATGGCAACAAAATTAAAAAACACTTTTTGCAACTGTATTTTGACATCCATTACACACTATAAGGCCAATTAAATACGCCTCTGCTATTACCTCATGACATAAATTCTCTTAAATTTCATGTTTCAGTAAATGTTGCCATGCTCTAAAAAAGCTTAGAGCCTTTACACTAAAAAAATACTTACGAAAATCAACAAAACATGCAAAATGTACAAATCGAAAAGTATTCGACTCAGCCGGTTTTTAAATTGTAAAAAAAACCGGACTATTCGACATTCGAAAAATCAACATTTTGAAAAAACCGACAACCGAATTTTGAAAAAACCGGATCTTAAAACCGGTTGAAAAACCGAGTCGATCACCCTAGTATGTATGTGATTTTAAGTTCCTCTTTGTAGTTGATGTATTTATTAATGTTATATTTTCTTGCATATTGATGTCCTTTCTACAGCGAACTGCTGCTGCTGTTCGCTTAGTTTCATCACTTTGTCCCTGTATAAGTAATAGCATGTCCTTATTTGGAACCGTTCTTCGATAAAGTTAGTTAGTTTAAAATCAAGTTTCAGTTCGGAAAGTAATGATTACTTAAAAGTTTTCTGTAGAAACTTTTTAATTGTTAGTTTTAATAAAAATTTAAAAAATCTTCAGTTGTTGGTTTGTATTGAATTTTTTTTTTTAAAGTTATTTATACCCTGTTTCCACTAGTCAGGCAGGAGATTCGTCCAGAAAATTTTTATGAAAATCACTAAAAAAATTAGTGTTTTTCATATAAATTTTCTACTCAAGTCGACCGTCCGTGTTGAGCAAACAAGCGGCTAATATTTTCTAACCAATACACTCAAATAACGCCCAAAAATATCAATTTAAAAATTATTCACGAGTAACTAACCACAATTATCATAAATTTTTGCGCACTGTTTCATTAAAATTTAATACAAAAATTTCAGAATTTATTTCTGCGAAAAAGGGGAAAAAAGGTAAGCAAATTTTAAGTTAATGTCACTTCTGTAATCTTCATATTTAAAAGTATCACCGAAAAAAAATCATAATTATTTGGTGCAATTTTTCAAGAAGTCATAGCGCAACGAATTGGTGCTTATTTCTTTCGACTTATAATCTCGTACGGAACAATAGCTGATTTTATGTTATACTTTGGTATGTTAAAAATTAAATGTATTAATTACAGTGTGTAGAACGATGTTTTCCTAAATGAAATAAAAGCCAGAACTGAATTATTCAAAATAAAAAAAAATGTTAAAATCTACTTGAAAGTTTAAAAGTGCTGTCCTGCAAAACAGTACAATATGACTAAAGCACTTTTTCCTTATTGCCACATAATTATTTAATGAAAATGCAACCAGTCCAGAAATTTTGTTTGTTGTTGTCTTTATATGTCCTAGATAAAAAAAAAGTTAGAAACTTATGTAACTTTTTGGACTTAATTCGAGTTTTTAAGTAATATTTAGTTAAATACATTTTAAGTAACGTTCCAAATAATTCTCTTCTCCGATATGCATATGTAATGTACTGTATTTAAAAAAGAATTATAATAATCGCATAAATAAAAAAGTTATAAACCATTTAAACCATATAGCTTATTTTGCGCCACCCTGTACCAACCTAAAAACGATTTCTTAAGGATTTCTTCATTGCTGACATTCAGCTGGGCGTAAACACAAATATAATTTTCAATGCAAATGGAATATGGGAATTGTTTTGATTCATCGTACTTCACAAATTTGAAGACTGCTTTTTATATGAAAAATTTAGTGCAAAAAAGTTGATTTATATTGGTTAGTGGGCATCGATGATTTCGATGAAAGTCCACTTTTTTTCTCAATTTAATCAATATAATGCTCGGTGTCAACTTTCAATGATTAAGGACCACTTCATATATCGAGCCATAAACGCCAAAAAAGCTTAAGCGACACATTTTGTGGACCTGGTTTTCTTTTGACGAAAATCGATTATTTACGATGTCAAAAAATAAAGTTTGAAAATAATGTCGCTTGAGTTTCTTTTTTGGTAGTTATGGCACATAAGTCATATATCTAAACAAACTAAAAAATATATCTATACTGTGCAACATTTTAATTTAAAGCTGCATATGCCTCTACATACATATATAAATTTATTTAAAATTATTAAATACTAGCTTTTACCCGTGGCTCCGCTCGCGTTGATCTGATTTTTTGGAAACAATAAAAACCGGCAAAAAAATATAAAAAAGCGGTTCCGAACCGGATAAAAAATAACGCTGCTAATGTAGCTTTCTATTGGTGAAAGAATTTTCAAAATCGGTCTAGCGGTTTGAAAGTCTGTATCATACATAAAAAAGCCGGTTCTGAACCGGATATGTCTGACCCTGGTAATGCAGCTTTCTATTGGTGAAAGAATTTTCAAAATTAAGCAAACTTTCACATTTATATTATTAGTAATGATAAGGATTGCTGAAGTTGTTTAAGGATTTATTTGATTTTTCGGAACATAAAAATGCATATGACTTGGATCACTTTCATAATTGAGGGAACATAAACTTAACACCAAAAATGTATGAACACATCCCACTGTGCGTCCGGTCGGCTAGCTGTAGGACTTCCGTATATAATTTTGTTATAATTTTTTTAATTTTTGGCGAAGCTTACCAATTCGTCTCAATTAAAAAAAAACATTTGTCATTTAAGAAATTTATTATTTCACATATTGTCATATGTATATCTATATATTCATACGCATTTCATTGGTGCTTTGCCAAATCAAATAAACTTTATAAAAAAATCACAAAAACAAAAAAGGACCGACCGGTGCGATCTTGGCGGTTTTAGTTATTGAACTTGGCCAAAAAAGTTAAAATAAATCTGACAACCCTGACGTTAAGCTATAATTTGCGCTAAGAAGCAAAAAACAAAAACGAGCATACTTTTAGGAGCGGGAAATTAATGTGCACTGGCCCCTTAACTTTCCATTAAAAAGTGGGTTTGGCAATATACTAGAAACCACACCCATCTTAACAACTCTATCCTAGTTCTAATAATTTTTTTTTCAATATATTTGACTATAAGAAGTAAAACTGGTCGGCGCGCTACCTTCTCTTTCTAGAGAAGTTTTGTCATATATTGGAACCATCGAATTTTTGGTCTAGATTTTCTTAAAAAGCTAAAAAGTACAGATTGTGACGTCCCTGAAGACTTTTGAAATGTAATAAACATCAGTGCATTTTTATCTCGCTTAAGTCCCAGTTTTTATGAAGAAAGTTTTTTTACAGCAATTATCCATTTTATTATTCCAACTTACATCTTTCACACCAAAAAATTTTTCTTGCAGAAATTATTTTGCATGTATAGCTGTATATAACAAGTAGAATTAAAGAACGAAAGACAAAAACAAATTTCAACTGCATGAATGTGCCTAAACATTTCCATTACTTTTTGCCCTCTCGCTAGCAAAGTAAGATTTTCAGCAAAAAAATTTCATCATCTAAACTTGAACTGAGTTTCTGGTATTTGATATCACATGATCCAGAGTAACTAATAATCGTAAACCTATTTCTGTTCAACTGTTTAGAAAATTGTGCTGAAAATTAAAAAAAGATGGCAACATAGACTAAAATCTTTTTTTTCAATATAAATATCTGCAGGTAGCGTCGCTTTTGAAGTCTTCCAAACCCGCCAGTTAAGCGTTAGGTTAGGTTAGAAAGGGTGGTGCTTTACCGCACCTCCACTCGAAGACCCAATTGGGTCCATTGTGATTCCCTTCTGTTGCCCATAAAAAGTAATATTCACCCTCCAATTTGCAGCCAGAAGTGACCCTATTATTCATCACTAAGCCACCAAATTCCCATAATAAAGCCCTTGATGTCCTCTAGTTTACACTTCCCGACTTCAGTAATGCTTTCATGGACACGTCTGCTCAGGCATCTAAGCCTATGACGTTGCAGCTTCGGGCAATGACAGATAATATGTTCAATGGTTTCTGGTTCCTCTTCATCCCCGCACATCGTACAAAAATCTGGAGGGCCAGTCTCCCAAATGCTGGTTCTTGCTCTGACCGAGCAATGACCAGTCAACACGCCTATCATGATTCGCATCGCCTTCCTAGTCATGTGTAGTAGTAGTTTAGATCTTCCTGAGTCTAGTTTTGGCCAAAAACCCCTCGAGACTCAACAATCCTCCCTACTTCGCCATGAATTGTTGGTCCTGCTTTCTACCCAATCACTGAGTTCCTATGTCCGACATTCCCTCATGCAACGCCGACCCTATTCTTGCCAGCTCATCGGCAATTTCATTTCCCTCAACACTTCTATGGCCAGGACCCCAACATAGTCTGACACTATACTTTTCCATAAGCAGTCACTAACAAGCTTCGATTTGACATTGTGTTTCTTCAAAGCTTTTAGCGCTGCCTGGCTGTCGACATAGAAGGTTACCTTCTCACCTTCAGCTACATTCCTGGCCACCAGCTCCGTGGATATAAGGATCGCCGAGATCTCAGCCTGGAAAACACTATATTCATTCGGCAGTCTGAAAGAACTACGAATGTTCGTTCCCAAGATATAGACACCAGCCCCTGTGCCTTCCCCCATTTTTGTTCCGTCTGTAAAGACTACACTACCCTCATACAGCCTATCGGATTTGACCCAATAGTCCCTATCCGGAATTACCATTAAGGGTGTTCTACTAAAATCGATCTCAGCGACCTTATAGTCCGTAAACCCAGGGGTTACGGACTGCTGGTCACCAAAACCGATCTTATTTAAGATTGATGTGTGACCTGATATTCCTGTCCTCACCAAGCCCGTTTTTAAGTCTAAGGAGACTTCTAGCCGCCGTTCCCATCACAAAGTCCTCTATAAGAAATAGATGAAGAATAACGTCCAAGGCAGCCTGAGGTGTGCTCCTCTGAGCACTTGTGATGCCCATTGAGGCACATCTCTGAACCTTAGCTAGTAATCTCCTGTGACTTTCCTTCCTCAATGCCTCCCACCATATCACACAACAATAGGAATTAACCGGCCTGGCAACCGATTTGTAAATCCAGTTTACTACCTTCCTTCCTATGGAGTTACTGCATGCGTAGTAAGTATTGAGCCCTTTCTTTAGCCTTTCCTGCGTGTTTATTTACCAAGAAAGCTTCCTATCTAGGAAAACACCCAGGAATTAACGTTAGTGTGCGTGCATTTATCTGATTGCGTCAAAAGTGTGTGTATGTGTGCCTGTGCGTTCAAAAGTGCGTGTATTTTCTATATCATCATAAATCTCATGTATATTTTCTTTTGATTATTTCAAGTTGAGTTCAAGATAAAAAGTTTCTTCAAAGAGTTTTAAGAAGAAAAAAAAACAAAAGAACAACAAACAAAATTTATAATATTGTTTTTGCTCATGTTGCTGGTGCTTTTGCTGTTCTTGTTTTTATTTTTGCTTTCGTTATTAATTTTATTATAAAGAAGAATCAGAAAATAACATTTCAATAATAAAATGAAAAAAAAACATGAAAATTATATTTTATAAGAAACTTTTGAACTGACTGCGAAAAGGTAAAAAAATATTCACTAAACTCTTTTTTCTTTGCACCACCAACCTTCCTAACATAAGAAGAAATAAATGAATTCCTTGTTTAGTACCAATTGAAAACTTATTTAAAGAGATCATACAAGAATTTGAGGACAAATAATTTATTAAATGATAACATTAAATATTTTTTAAATTAATTTAAAAAAAAAATGCGTTCGGTCTGACATAGACTTTATAACAATCAAAGTCAGTTTCATATATTTAAAGAATTTCAAGTAAAGTATCAGGAACTACATATTTTAAATTTTATACAGAGAGCTTTTCTATTTGATCATGTGGTCAAATTATTTATGTAAAACTCAGTGAAGACATTAAAAACATTTCTTCTCTCTTCTACCGATTTGTTTTTCTCATACTAAATAAATTTTACACAAAAAAAATCGCCGGAATATATTGCCAATGATAATATATTTCGAACATTCGAGTACTAAAATTATTCGAAGAATGAAGATAAATCCAGTGTTGGTATCTCCACGAAGATCAAAAGCACATTAAGCTGTTGCAAAAAGGGTAAAAAGGGCAAACAAATACAAAAAAGAGGGTAAAAAAGTACGAAAATATTTTTTTTTTAATTTTAATACATTAAGCCATTTAAAAAGGAGAGTTTAGAGTGTAAAAGCTCAAAATATAATTTAAAATTTTTGCTTAAAAATAAACAAAGTATTTGAGATGTAATAACAGAATTTATTAACATATTAATTAAAACAAAATCTTGATTAATTTAATAAAAATAAGTATGTAAAAACAAATAATAAAAAAAACCAGGAGTCAAATAATATAGTAGCATATACACATACATACATACAATATTAGGTGAAGCTTAGGCTTAGATTAAGATATGTATGGGTACGTTCGTAAATTCCGCAAACTTATGCATCTATTCAGCAGTTCTGCCAAGTTTTACTGCGTATGCACATGCTTTGCAACTGCTCAACATCTATGTATGGTTGACATTTTTGAACAAACTGCAAACAATTTTAAGTTGGCAAGTAATTTTATTTAAGAAAATTTTGATAACAAAAATAACAATTTTCTTTTAAATTATTGGAAGAAAAAAATTGGAAAGGAAATCAAAGCAGTTATTTCTTGTAAAAAGACAATTGACCGTAAAAGGAAGTCTACTAAAATGAAAAAAATACCAACATTTTGTGTTTCAAAGTCGTTTTCGAATATATCAATTTTATTTTTTTTTGTTAAAAGACGAAAAATGTAATTTAAATATCAAAATACATATATAAGTTCAACTTATTGTTCCACTGCAACTTATTGCATTTTAAAATAATTTACTGCGCCATTTGCAGATATTTTCGGCAGGTATGCCGTTTACATGCATTAAAAAACGCTTGACGCTAAACAGTGCTGCCAAGTTATGCATTTTTGAACGTTAGATGCCCGTGATGCTACAGACGTGAACTATAAATGCTTTTACGAACGTACCCTATGTTACTGAAAAATCATTTACACATAAAGAATGCATTAAAAGTGTCACTATTTTCTTGAGTACTCTTAACTTAAAAGTTTTTGTTTTTGCGATATTCACCCTTATTCCAGTTGTCAACATTGACAGCACGTCAATACGATATAAAAAAATTGGGGGTTGATTACCCGTTGTCTAAAACAACTGACTGCTATTGATAACCTCATGCTTTCAATCGAAATCGGCCCTTAAAATTTAATCACTCTTGGCGTTGAATACAAATTTACCTACATTTTGATGTAAACGTGAACATTTTGGTTTACTTTGCACTTACAAATTAACAGCCTTATAAAAAGTCCGAAATCGGCCCTTAAAATTAAACCACCCTATAGTATTATTTAATATTTGTGTAAGATACTACACAGAAAAAATTATACCCAAAAAATTTTTAAACAAATATTTGTTTGAAATCAAACTTAGTTTCAGTAAATATTCTGTACTGTTCCATTAAATTAATTTGTACCAAAAAACTGTGTAGAGAAGAAACAGGCCACGATGTTTGTCGGCTACTTTTCGGCATTTACATGTATACAACACGATCAATCAAAATAAACAATAACAACCGCACAACAGCACGTTGTTCCTATCAACAAGCAAGATAATCACCAACACACTGAAATAACATTTTCTCTCAGCCGAACTCTGACTAATTTAAATTTTTACAAAATTTCTATTAGAATTTACAAAATTATTTGTAGGACCGCATTCAAATAAAATATTTACTGATTCAACGAATTTGGTTACTGAAAATGAAATTTAGTTTTTTCTGTGTACTTTCAATCAATTATTATGCAGAGAATTATGTGGTACTTTCCAGTTACTTCCGTTTTTTATTTTGCAAAAAAAAAGTATATTTTTTAATCGCAATTATGAAAAGTTTTCTACATTGTGTTTAACATAGTTTCAGTTATTGTCATTAAAATCAATTTCAGAAGGCTCAGTCAAAAGATGCTGCTATTAGCGCTTAAAAGTATTTTAGTGTTGTAAATTAAAAATATTTTTATTTAACAAAAAAGCACTGTAAGAAATTGTTAAAAGCACTCTAAATACCCGCTTTTTAAATAAGCGCTTTTTAATAAATTAGCCAAAATTTCGCGTTTATGTAGAGGCAAAAAGCACCAAAAAATACCCGAAACCCATCAAAATACCATCACTGGATAAATCACAGAAAATTATTGTCGAATATAAAGTCTTAAAATAGAAACTATTCGAATATATAAAATTATGGTATCCGAAGAATAAAAATAAAAGCTCTCAAAATATTTCGAACATACCAAAATAATAAAATAAAAGTATTTTGAGGAAAGAAATGTAGTTTAAAAATTAATAATATAACAATACTATTATTCCGTTATTCACAGAATGAAAATTGTTAAAAGAAAAAATAGTTCTTTGTTAATTGTTTTTCCAACATACGAGGAATAAAACTTAATCGAACATTCGTAGATAACAAGTACTTATAGTATTTGAAATACTTGGAGAACAACAAAAATATTTCGAACATTCGCAGAATAAAATTTTTTTTGAATATATGAATTTTTGGAATAAATTCCATGGAGGCTAAAAAGTATTTGAAGAATTTTTAATTTATCATTTGTAATCGAAAATTCGATGAATGAGAATAATGTATGTGCACTAAATATATTTCGAACATTCGAAGAATAATTTTTTTCGAACATATGAAGATTAAAAAGTATTAAACAATTCGAAGAAAAGGAATTATCACAAATGGCAGCAGTTGCTCAAATATTCGAAGAATTTGGTATTTGCCAAACATGCGAAAAATAAAATAAAAATTCTTCGAAAATTTAAAAATTCAGAATCCTAAGAGTTAAAATTTTAATTGTTTAAAAAAAAATTATACGTTGTATTGTTAGCATGAATAAATTCCCACTATTTTTTTTCCAATATTCGAGGAACAAATTGCATTCGAACATTCGAAGATAACAAATTATTCGGCATCGGAAGAACAAAAAAATTAATTAGAATAAACTCTGTCGAATACCAGTCGAATAAAAATACTGCGAACATTTAAAAAATTAAATAAATTTTTTTCGAACATTTCAATATTCCAAATTCGAAGATTTAAAATTAATGAAATACTCAAATAGTAAAAGTTATACCATAATTTAAAAAATGAATAAGAATACATTTTGTCGGTTACCGGGCGAAAAAAAAAATTTTAAAAATTCTAAAACTAAAACATAAATTCTTCGAACATTTCAAAATACAGAATTGGAGGAGTGAGAAAAAAGAGAATAAATTCAAACAGAATTTATTGTAAAATTTGGGCAATAAAATTTTTTGAAATTTCGAACATTCGAAAGACAATATTTCTCTATAATAAAAAACATGTAATTTAACTATCTTTACCGTTGCAATTTAAATGAAAAAAATTTTAAATTTCATATATTCGAAGTCAAATCTATAAATAAAGTATTCTGCTAACTTTAGTTTAGTCTAAAACAAAGACTCAACAGAATCGCAAAAGAAATAAATATAATAATAAGCCAAATTACATTTAAAAAGAAATATGAAATAACAATAAAAATAAAATAATGAGAGTCACATGCGAATAGAAAATAAAACTAAACTATTGAGGACTTTTTTTTTAAATCTCTTATGCCAATGAGAGATGCATGGATTAACATAAATATAAAAAAGGATTACAACAGTTTGATTTTATAAAACGCGTGATATTTACAATAAAAATGTTTTTGTTTGTTGTTTAATATATTTATTGCAATCATTATTAGGATCTACGTGAATTAAAGCGATGGGAAATTGTATTTTATATTAAGTAAAGATGTTTGATATTTGGTTTTTTGCCACGTGATGAATGTTTACACATACAAACATAATTTTTAAATCCATTCCTATTTAAAGAGGGTTAAATAGAAAAAAAAAAACATTTTCGCTTTGCATTTGGAAACTTACAACTCAATTGTATTTTGAAGCATTTAAAATGCATTTAAATAAAAACAATTCATTGGAAAAATGTCTTTGTTGTTGGAATCGTTTTAGATTGTTTTCTCTAACCCAAAAAATAATGGTGGGTGAGTTGCATGTGTCGTTGTCAACCACAGAGATCCACGTGTTAGTTGTTGTATTGTGAAAGCCTACAAAACCGCAAGAGCCAGCCAGTCAGTCAACCAGCAAAATAAACTAATTGAAACAAAAGTGAATCAACTCAAGGAATCGTCACGTCACAATAACAGAAAATCAGCAAGCTTGAGAAAATTTTTTTTGTATAAAGTGTCGCTTATACGTGGATGTGTACAAATGTTTTTGCTGTTTATGTAAAACGCCTACTTCGTTCGCCTGCTTTGCCTGCGAGCCAAACAAATGTTAAGCATCATCATAATTTGTTCCCTCAGCAAAAACGTATAACTGTCATATTGTACGTCCTTAAGAGCTTGTCAATCACGCGTTTCTTAGTATCGGTGACTTTAAAATTTGTTTTCCTCATCTTAATCATCCCTTAATACGAGTAATTTTTGTTGGTCGAAGGCCCTTCTGGGGAAAAAGTGATAAAATGATTTAATAATTAATAGCTTCAATTCGTGCTCGCGAGTGTGTATTTTTTTTTTTTAATTTTTAACTTGTCAATTAAAAAATCGTTTCTCAAAAAAGATAATATGCCGTCGGTTATTGTTAATTTGAAACTATTCGGTGCTAATTTGTCAGGACTTGTAATATCCTTAAAAAAACTGAAGTGCTCAAGTGTTTTTTTTTTTTTTTTTTGTAATCAAAACAAATCATAAGAAATTATGTGTCTCTTGAACAACTGTTCATGCAACATGAAACATTTGGAGAAGGAGTGGATTTATTCAATAGTGACAAGCGTCACAAACTTCACAAAGTGATCATGGTGAGTGAGTTTTATTTTTTAATTTTTATAATTTTTATTTTTTATTTTCACAAAAAATGCTAAATTCTTAACATGTTATTACCTATTTTATTAGAATTTGATAAACAAATTTTAGTTTACAATGTTAAATACATTCCGAAATTTGTTAAAAGGGGGCCAATGACTTTAATCGAAATTTTACTTTTTGAGATCGCCGTATTGGATATCTAATACATTGTATTGTAGTTTAGATTACGAAATTCGACAACGAATCGAATACTTTCTCTCTAAATGTCATTCGATAGGTTAAGAGCTTTCGTATACATACTCACATTGTTAAAAACAAAAAAAATATGTTTTACAATTGGTAACGCACTAAAAAGTAAAATAATACAAAATTTTAAACTTAATTGTAACAATTCCCAAAAAAAATACCAAAACAAAAAATTAATTTAACATTACACACAAAAAATTAATATGAATGATTTTGTATTATTAATTAAAATATTTGTAATATCAATTAAAAAATTAATTAAATTTTCACCTATAAACAATTTGATAATATCAATTAAGTTTTTCCAATCAAATTAATTAATACAAGTAAATTTTTAATTGAACGAATTAAATTTTTAATTAAAAATATTAATTGGTGAATACTTTTTTCTGTGCACTGTGACAAATAATAATATCAAAACCAATACTTTTTTGTTCAGGACAAATAGGTACCCAGCAAAAAATAAATGAACGCGTTCAAAATGAAATAATGTTTCATGTTTTCTTGAGCATTTGTTTTTTCGAATGCATTCTGAATATCATCGCAAATCGTAAGTAATGATATAGTTTTTGAACTCATTAAAAACGCATGCGATATTACTGGGTAATATAATTTCATAAAACAAGTTTTATCTCCAACAAATAACAAGAGTACAATAGGTCACTGGTAGAGAGTGTGCCTTGAGAGTGGGAAAAGCTCGGTTCGTATCCTGCGACAAATTTTTTTTTATTTATTTGTTTGTTTTGTATTTCCGTGAAAAAATATCTTCGACTCAGGGAACTTGCATGGGTTTAAATTCATTAATTTGAATTGATATCAAAGTATTTAAATCCTCGCCCAAACACATGATCTCCAATGACAAGCTCATGTAAAAATCATACAGGTTTCACCTAAATCGAACCAATGCGTCATCACTTGAACCCATAATTCAACACATGATTTGTCATGTTTTTTTTTTGCTGGGTATAAATAAAATAAATGGAAAACAAAAAGATCTTATAGGTTTTGCTTCGCATTTCTCTTCGGGTACGCATGACATTTTCATCTTCAGATGAAGACAAATAACGTAACAAGTATTTCTACAAAAAATTCGACTGCGACCAATTTGAACCAGTGATGGGAAATGAGATTTGCATTTCGGTACCAAAAAAATTTTTTTGGAGTACTTTTTTGATCCCGAGAGTACCAAAAACTATTTTTTATTTAAATTTTATTAACAAAAAATTATATAAAATTTATTACAAATAAATACGAAAATGAACAAAAAGCATATACATATGTACATAACCGGGCAGAAATTGTGATTTTGCGCAAAAAGTATGTGCCTTCACAACACTCTAAATACAAAATTACGATTCTTCCAAAAATTTTGTACCACCACAGTACTACTAACACAAAAATATTAGTTTGTGTTTTCAAATACCGTGTTCTTAGTAATCCTATACCACTACAACACCGTAAATACAAAAAGTTGACTTAAGTTTGAAAATTTCCATTGTGACGACCTTATAAATTTGTATTTAGAGTATTGCACCAACATTAAAAACAAGAGTTGGAGGACGGTCATTCGGCGTTACCATTTTAATGTTATGAGTTCTGTAAAATATTGGTAAACAGATGTTATACTGATGTTAGTTGTACCCGCAGACCATCGTAACAACATCGTGCTGATTATCTTTTTCTGTCTGGGTGGGTATAAATATTCAGGGCTATCATGAATAAAATTCCGCGTGAAATTTCTCCCTTTTCCAATTAGAATTTTTTGTTTTCCCTATTACTTGCTGTTAATTGGAATTGCTCCCCGGGAAAAAATTCACGCGGAATTTTATTCATGATAGCCCTGATTAAAGTTATAACAAAAACAGTTTTTAGACTTCAATAAATCTTTGGCCTGGATAAGACCATACTGTTGGAACATAAATTCTATTCCTTTATTTTGTTTTCATGATATTGTGGTAAGAGAAAATCCTTTCGATATTTACAGAGGAGTGAGGTATGGACAAAATTCCGTAAACTACTCTCGATTTACCAGGAAACATGTATTCGCCCAATGCGTTTTTAGTTATAGCCACGGAAGTCCAGAAACTGCATACATATATTTTCTGCTGTTAATGGCTTCAGTTCTTCCATAGTATGCTCTATATTGGTTGTTAATATTTTAAAAATTTTGCTTTTCGCTGGCAAACACTTTAATTAAAAGTAGTATAATTACCAAATAAAACATTTTCAGAGGGATACTTACTAAACTAAACTGTCAAAGTCCACTTGTGCTCTAAGAACTTGACAGAATGTAATATAAACTTTTTACAATTTTCTTTAAACTGAAACAGTTGTTTCAACATGATTTCTGTTTACATAGAGGTCAACTTCTGTGCCACAGAAAATATCATTGAATCAAATATAATTTTCATTTATATTTAATTGTGATTGGTTGGGTACACTTTTCTAAAATGTCTTTACTAATAAAGTTTCGTGCCAGTTGTCGAAAAAGAAATTTAATTCTTCTCAAAAATATTTCTAAGCTGGCCGTGAGAGTATCAAAACGTGTTGCGGGAGTACTACGGTATTTTTTCATGTCAAATAGTATCAAAAAAAGTACGATCGTACCAACTTTCCCATCACTGATTTGAACCATTAAATATCGTAAATGGTCATCCGAAATAAAAAATCATAAGAGAAACCCATTTTGATATAGTTCGCACACTTTTGATTTTTTTTTTGGTATTTACAAAATGGCCTTTGTTGGCCGCCATAGTGACAACTGGCATATCTTTAGTGACACTCTCGGGATTAAGACAAATCGATTGACGTAAGAATCATCACGTGTTCGGTTTATATAGTGAAGCAAACGGACACACCTACATACATAAATACTAGTGATGCACGAATATTCGTATTAGTATTCGAATCGCAGAATATTCGGCCATTTTTAATGCGAATACGAATGATTCGTATTCGTCAAATTCAGGCGAATACGAATACGAATATTTAAAAAGAAATTATATAAATAAATGCACAAATCCCAAACTAAATTTAAATAAATGGATAAAAATATTAGTTTGTACAAATCCATTAAATTTTTTATAGAAATTTGTGCTTTGTATCATTTTCAAATATTATTTACTGACGATCATTAAAATTTTGGGTAGTTTTTATTAACTTTAAAGTACGCCAACAAGAGTGTGAAGTTCTTTTTCATAACAATTTTTTAATATATCATATCGCATATATATTCGTATTCGTATTCGCGAATATCGTTTCAAATATTCGTATTCGCATTCGTATTCGCGATTATCAAAAATTGGCATTCGTTACATCACTAATATATGCATACATACATAGACCGATAAACACAATACCCTTCTTTACGTTGCGCAGTTGGGTAAAAAGATCGTTTAAATTATCATAACAAATATATTTAAATTTAAAGAATTTTGCATTTGCTCACCTCTATTTTATTTCTTTGTTTAAATTCTACACTCAAAAAAAAAAAAAAAAAAAATAACGAAAACTTTGGAAAATTTTCTAAATTCGAGTAAAAAGAAATGTTGTCGGTCGGTCGTATGGCGCCAAAGCTGTTTTTTACTTGAAACCAATAAAATATTTACTAAATTTCTAGTTCATTAATGAACTAGTTTATAGTAATTATATTTTTATATTTAAGTAAAATTTGTCTAAAATTATGTAAAATTTTCCCATAAAATTCTGAGCTTTGCAAAAAAAAATTTTTTATCTTTGATCTCAAATTTAGTAAATTTTTCAAAGTTTTTTTTGTGTCTTTAATTCTGGTACTTATTTTTATTTTGAATTAAATTTTATACCATATGTTATGTTTTTTATTATATCTTCATATTCTATTCTTAATTAATTCCTTGAGAGGAGACAAGCATTGAACCAACAAACAACCTTCTGACTGATGGGAAAGCACTCTAACAAATTGCCTAACAGCGCAGCCTGAATAATTATTGAAATTTTTGAGTTTTAAAATTTTATTTTATTTACAAAAATATATATCTCAAGTTCAAATATTCCTCGGAAGAATGAAAAATTTACTTACATTTTTTTTTGCTTATAATGCATTTACATTATCTAAAAATCTAGCATTTACGAGATTTCGAGCTAAATCTAACTGCTTTTTACTTAATTTCCCATACTAAATCTAGTTTGTGAGTAGATTTTCAGGCAATCTACACAAAATCTTATATTTTTATTTTATTTTTAATACCCTGTACAAAATATTTATATAAAAGATGATTGAATTAGCTACGGTCTGCTTAAAAGGGTGTGTGAATTGGTTACATTGCAGTTGTTTGCAAATTTGGAAATTTTTCGGTTAACGGGTTTTGTTTTGGATAAAAAATCTTAATAAATGTCAAAAAAAAAAAAACATGGTGTAAACGGTATAGATCTTCATAAAGATTTTAATTGAAATATGCGAGTTTTTATGCAGGTGTAAATGTACTATTAATGCAAATTAAAAAAAACATTTTATAATTTAAAGAAAAAATACTTAAAACTGGTAAATATTTTTCTAAAATTTAGAATACCTTTTTATATCTTTCAAGTAACTCAAATTTGATGAACTAATCAGGAGTAAGACATTTCCTGAAATTTATTACTTGATTTAAAACGAGATTGACTAGTTCTTAGGATGCAATTTCCCTAAACTTTTAAATCATTTTCTAATTTTTGGTAAATATTTCCTTTAAGCCAGTAAACTTGTCCCTGAATGTGAGAACTTTTGTGTGTATTTTTATGAAAAATTTTTAAGGATATGAAATTTATATTTTTTACTCATATTAAGTCATTTTTACTAGACTTTTGTAAAAAATTTACTTAAACTTAGAAAAAATTACTTCAATTTAGAACATTTTTAGGGTTCCGTACACCAAAGGTGAAAAGGAACCCTATTGTTTTCGCTACGCTGTCCGTCTGTCCGTCACACGGTATTTTCTCAGGAACCGTAAGAGCTACGGACCTGACATTTGGACAGAGTATGTAGTTAGAACCTTGGCCGCTACAACAACAAATACATGTAATATACATACAATTGTATGAACATATGTATATTGAAACTTGAAATTTGTAAAATTAGTGTATTTTTATACAGACTACAACAATTAACACTAAAATTTAAAAAAATTTAAATTAAAGGGTGGTCCATCAGTTAATGCAATTTTGACTATGTAATTTTGACAATTTGCTATATCTTGGAAACCGTAAGAGGCAAACACTTGAAATTTTCAAAAACGGTAAAACCAAAAAAACCGAAAATTATAAAATCGCCAAACCAAAAAAAAAATCGCCAAAACTTAAAAAAAAACGCCAAAAGGAAAAAAATCGCCAAAATTAAAAAAAAAATTCTAATACTAAAATAAATCGCCAAATTCGAAAAAATCGCCAAAATGAAAAAAAAACGCCAAAATGAAAAAAAACGCAAAAAATTTAAAAAAATCGCCAAAACGCGAAAATGTCGCCAAAACTAAAAAAAAATTTAAATAAACAAAAAGTCGCAAAAATTAAAAAAATCGCCAAAAATAAAAAAAACGCCAAAATAAAAAAACGCCAAAAAACCGAAAAAATCGCCAAAACAAGAAAATAAAGTGTCTAAACTAAAAAAGAGCCTTATATTCTACTACAATAAAAAAACAATCCTTTACAAAGAAATTTCCATTCCAACGCCATCGAGTGCCGTAATCTGTTTACTCGATACCTCACGAAATTTTATTCTGTATGAAAGGTCATTATATCACGAATGCTTAAACTCTTGTTAAATCTCTTGTACAACAAAAACAAACTTTGCCAAAAATAACAAGGTTCTAACAGTTAACTTTGGCAAGGGAAAAATTAAGGCATTCGATATCGTTGGAAACTTTAAATTATTTCCATATAAACTCCAATAAAATGTTTTTTTTTTTTTTGAAATTTCGTTCGACATCAAATCCTTAAACTTCACCTTCAAGTGCATCCAAAGACATCATGTAAATTATTGATGAAACTTTTTGAAGAACATTTGAACTCGTTATACCATTGTTTTAGGGTACGTATTATTGATAACCATAATATGTTTCGAAGGACCATTAAAAAATATGTCTCTTTATGGCCCATAGAATGCTCTACTAGTGGAATAAAATACTTCTCATTTTGAATAGGCTGCTATTTTAACAGCTGTCATAACTCAAGGCCGGGGCACAATGAATCCGTCATATGTTAAACTTCGCCTTTTTCAACTGACATTAACGTAAAACACAAAAAACTAAATCAGAACATACCAAAAATATCAACCAATATCTGTCAAACTACTCAACGTACACAAAAAGTTAAAAGTTGACCAAATTTTGTACTTTGCGTCGACGGAAACGTACTGAATGTAACAGACCTCATAAGAAAACATGTATTTTAACTTAGCTGTCAGTTGAAAAAGGCGAAGTTTAACGCATGACGGATTCATTGTGCCCCGGCCTTCAATCTCCAACTACTTGACGGATAACAAGGTGAATTCACATCAGGTCATCTCTATTCACCAGCTGACTATCAGCTGACTACTTCTCTGCTGTCAAAACAAAGCAAACCGTTCGAAAATATTCTGGCAGCAGGAAATTTTGCACGAAAAAATATGCAAGGCGAATATGCAGAGTTGCAAATCGAGACCACCTGGTATCAATTCGCCTTGACAGCTAAGAAGTAAAAACTACGCCATTCTTCAAGAACGCATTGAAATTATTTAAACAGCACTCTAGTTAACACATACATATAAAAATGTTTAATTTAATTAAATATAAATTATTTTAAACTTGCTTATTTCTGAAGGTGGCTCAAGTTTTTTAAAAATTAATATTTAGTGTCAATTCCGTGTTGATATGTTTTAATTTTTGGAGGAAACCTGAATTATGATTCTTTGTTGTTTAGTGATTGTTTGTTGTTTTGTAATACTTAAAGCGTAAAACACTTTTATTATTCATAATCACAATTAAGTATATTTTGATTGTGTGTGCGTGTGTGTGTGTGCATTTAAGTTTGTCCATGTGTGTACTTTTGACATTCCTTGGGATCAATATAGCGTACAGTTTCATATATTTTTAGCTCTCTACCTTGAGTCTGCCGTTTATCTTTAAGCTCGGTAATTATTTTGAGTTTAATTTTGTTTCCACTTTTGCGTATATTTTCGTTTTTAGTTTTATTTGTTTAAAAAATTCAAATAATAACACACACACACACACACACACATAAACTTGTACACACATATATTTATACCCTTTACCAAAAAATGGTAAAAGGGTATATATAGGTTTATCATTCCGTTTGTAATTTCTAGAATATTAATAAGCGAGCCATAAAGTATATATATTCTGGATCCTTATGCATAGGGAAGACGAATAAGCGATGTCCGTCTGTCTGTACGTGAAATCGGTTTTCCGAAGCTCCTAGAAAAGCTAGAGACTTCGTTCTTGGACTGGTGTGTCAGAAATGCTCGAAATAAGATTGGTATTGAAAATCAGCAAAATCGAGCAGACGGTTTCAGAGCTGGGAAGCTTAAACTTCATTTTGCCATACAAAATAACTACCGAAAACTAGTTATTATTTTTTTTATTAAATAAACTTATTTATTTATATAACTTCAGTATGAATAAAATTAATATTTCTTAATAAAAATAAATAAAAAACAAGTAAGAGTGCTATATTCGGCTGTGCCGAATCTTATATACCCTTTACCAAAGTGTTTTTATGTAGTATAGAGATACATACATAAGCACATACATAAAGTATAAACAAAAAGAAAAAAATAATTTGACCTAGTTACTTTTATGTACAAAAAAATAAATTTACAAACCCTAGAATCATTAAATTAGATTTTTCTGATTCCTTATATCAATCTAGTATTTCTTAAAAAATATAGAAAGTGTGTTGAGTGAAAAAAAGGAAATTAAAAAAAAAATGTTTTATTTAGTTACTTTAATATCCAGAAAAAAATCATAGTTTCCAGCTCTTTAGCTGTGGTTTTTATTTTTATAATTTTCTATACCAAACTTTTCTTTCCAAAACGTAAAATATATATATTTTATAAAGGAAATGATAAAAATTAATTAGACTTAGTTAATTTTTTATATCACAAAGAGTGTAAGTTTCCCAACCCTGCAATCCTCCTTTTTCATTTTTCTGATTTCTTATACCAATCTTTTTTTAAGAATGTAAGATGTGTTTAATTTATAGTAAAAAAGGAAAAATTTGTTTTAGTAAGTTACTTTTGTATGAAAAATAAGGGTTTCCAACCCTGGAAACGTCGTTAGAAATTAAATAGACGTTTCCAGGGTTGGAAAACTTTAACTTTTTTATACAAAATTATACAAAATTAATTTACTAAAAGAATTTTTTTTCTATAAATTATATATATATATATATATAATTAATAGGCGAACATGTTTTTTGTAATCCCTTTTACGCTGGTACCACCGCACCGATTTTAAAAAGATTTATATGGTTTTAAAGGATTTTTTATACAGATGTGCAGAATCTATATTTTATTGAAATCGGTTTAGTATTTTGGGAGCTAAAAGCGTTTAAAGTTGCTAATACTACATGCACACATATTACACACGCATTTATTAGCTTACAAGTACAAAAGAAACAAAATATGAGTGTGTGTGTGTGTTTGTAGTATTTCTCTTGATCTAACAATTTTCTTTCTCTTATTTGTTGTTGTATGAAAGCCATATTACTTAAAGGAAGAGAATTGAATAAAGTGAATTAGCTTGGTTGAAGGGATTTTGTTTATGTTTTTTTAATTTCATGTATTATTTAATTATGCTTGCATATGTATATAAGTTTGTGTGTGGCTGTGTTTTAATGAATTTTTTTATGACGTTTAGATACATTTTCTTTGAATCTTAAATTATTTACATTTTGATTCTAGAATACGGACGAGTGTGTCGTCCGTTTGGTATATCTAGTATATCTTATATTCTAAGAAGAAACAGATTGGGTTAAAAATCAGAAAAGTCAAAAAGTCCAGGGTTGGGAAACTTAAAATTTTTGTGATATAAAAAATTAACTACCGTAAACTAATTTTTATATATTTTTTATTCAATTAACTTATTTTATACTTCAGTACAAATTAAATTGGTATTTCAAATCAAAAAAGAAAGTTAAAAAAATTAAAAAGACGTTTCCAGGGTTGGAAAATTTTAATTTTTTTTCATATACAAAAGTAACTTACTAAAACAATTTTTTTTTCTTTTTCTCTACAAATTAAACATATCTTAGACTCTTTAAAGAAAGAGATTGGTGTAACAAATCAGAAAAATCAAAAAGGATGATTCCAGGGTTGGGAAACTTACACTTTTTGAAATATATAAAAGTAACTAGGTCTTACTATTTTTTATTTTTTTATTAAATTAACTTATTTTATACTGCAGTACACATTAAATTGATATTAAAAATTAAAAAAAAGTTTAATATATGAAAAAGACATTTCCAGGGTTGGAAATCTTTAACTTTTTTCTTATACAAAAGTAAGTTACCAAAACAATTTTTTTCATTTTCTATATATATTAAACATAGCTTATATTCTTAAAAGGAACATATTGGTGTATGAAATCTAAAAAATCAAAAAGAACGGTTCCAGGGCTGGAAAACTTACACTTTTTGTGATATATAAATTAACTACCGAAAACTAATTTTTATTTATTTTTTTTATAAAATAAACTTATTTTATACTTCAGTAAGAATGAATTCGGTATTTCAGATTAAAAAAAAATTAAAACGAAGTTTCCAGGGTTGGAAAACTTTAACTTTTTTATACAAAAGTAACTTACTAAAACAAATTTTTCCTTTTTTTTCTACAAATTAAACATATCTTACATTCTTAAAAAAAATTGTTATTAAGAATACAGAAAAATTAAAAAGGGGGATTCCAGGGTTGGGAAACTTACACTCTTTGTGATATAAAAAATTAACTACCGAAAATTAATTAAAATTTTTTTTTGTATTAAATAAACTTATTTTATGCTTGAGTACGAATGAATTTGGTATTTCAAAATAAAAAAAATTAAAAAAATTAAAACGACGTTTCCAGGGTTGGAAACCCTTATTTTTCATACAAAAGTAACTTACTAAAACAAATTTTTCCTTTTTTACTATAAATTAAACACATCTTACATTCTTAAAAAAAGATTGGTATAAGAAATCAGAAAAATGAAAAAGGAGGATTGCATGGTTGGGAAACTTACACTCTTTGTGATATAAAAAATTAACTAAGTCTAATTAATTTTTATCTTTTCCTTTATAAAATATATATATTTTACGTTTTGGAAAGAAAAGTTTGGTATAGAAAATTATAAAAATAAAAACCACAGCTCCAGAGCTGGAAACTATGATTTTTTTCTGGATATTAAAGTAACTAAATAAAACATTTTTTTTTTTAATTTCCTTATTTTCACTTAACACACTTTCTATATTTTTTTAAGAACTACTAGATTGATATAAGGAATCAGAAAAATCTAATTTAATGATTCTAGGGTTTGTAAATTAATTTTTTTGTACATAAAAGTAACTAGGTCAAATTATTTTTTTCTTTTTGTTTATACTTTATGTATGTGCTATATGTATGTGTATAGCACTCTTACTTATTTTGTGCTTGTTTAAAACACCAAAACGGTAGCATTTTAATTTCTTAATAGTCATCGATACAAACAAACTCTTAATACTCAACGTACTTAAATACTTACATACGTATTTATTTATGTCATCATAAATATTTTCTGTATTTTCTGTCATTCATACTCAATATACTTAATATTTCTTCTTTTATCTTGTATTTACCCTTTTAAAACAGTTTCATTTGTTTAAACACAATTTTATTGAAATCAAATTAAGTGTTTGTCTTTTTTTTTTAATAGAAAACAATGCTGAAATTTTAATAGTATTTTTTTCTTTCGGGTAAGACCAAAAGTTGATTTTGCTCGAAGCAGCAAATTTGGGTAAAAATAATATTTTCTCAATTATGCTTCACGGACAGTGTCAATACATTTTTTTTAAAAACTGTCAAAAAATGTAAATTATTTTTTATATAAAAAAACAAAACATATAAGAAATAATTTAAAATCTGAGAGATATTATTAATGGCGAAACTTTGATTACTTAGGGCGTGTTTAACTTTTTATGCAGGGTAGGTAAACATGTCTACAAGCATTTGAAAATAAAGTCTAATGACAAGTTTTTACAGTAAAATACCTGTGTTTATTTTCAATCTGAATTAATAATAATTTTAAAAGAGTTAAAAGATGTATAATGTTGTGTTATAAATATATAATTTCGCCTTAAGCGCGCTATTATACTTCATACAACAAACATACAAACTTTTATATAAACACCATACAACCGCAACAAGATTATTCAAATACACTCAGTGTATTTTCACAGAAGACTGTATTGTAACAGCAACAACTGCATGTTTATTGCATTCAATGCTAATATTAAGTGCTGTTATAATTCCCACTTAGTTAATGAATGAACAATCATAAAGTCAGCTGCAAATTTTGTATGTTATATATAAACTAGAGTCTTGCACAAGACCATTTAAAAAAACTTTCAAGACAAGAGAGATTTTACAAATGCTGTACTGTAGCGAAGTCTTCAAAAACAAACAATCACTGAACAACACTGTTTGCAAACGTCATGCATGTACATACTAAAGGGCTGCGTAAGACGTTCCAAAAGTTTTGTATTCTATTTCACACTACTGCCAAGTGTAGAGACAAATAACAAAACAAAACTAAAGTAAATCAAGCATCATTCGAAAAGTTTTTCTCTGCTTTGTTAGTGCTGGTTTTCTCAAAACAAGTAGAACATCAAAACAAAAAACGAGAATGAAACAAAACAACAGTAAATCATAGCAGTAACATCGAGTGTACTAGAGCACGACCACAAACATGCAAACTACGTATGTATATATCGTCACCTTAAATGCAAATGGACGTAACTACACTTTTATATTTTTTTACAGGAGAAACAAAAAACAATTCAAAATCAATAACAATAAAGTGTTCTGAAAAATGTTCTTCGAAATTTATTTGTAGTATGAATACTTATATGTTTTTAACCATTTATTTCCTTTTTATATATATTTAAGCTTTTATGCTAGTTACGTTCTTTGCAATAAAAAAATAGATGCATTCGTAATAACGTTCATTTGAATTTCTTTAATAAAATCGTCATTTTTGATCGCAGAGGTCTAAATATTTGCTTGAACATGTAGTTTGATAAAATGAACCATAATCAATCAAAAACTCGATTTCGAATTTTTGTGTACACAGAAAAAACTAAATTTCGTTTTCAGTAACCAAATTCATTGAATCAGTAAATATTTTGCATGAATGCGGACCTACAAAGAAATTTGTAAAAATTTTGTAAAAATTTAACTGGAAAAAAAATTTATTTTTAGTTAACTTATTATGGCATTGGAGAAAAAAGTTAACTGAAACTCGATGTATTTTCAGTCAAATGTGTTAATAGGAACAGAAAAACATTTTTCCAGATTTTTTTGTATTATTCAGCAAATTTTTTTTTATAATTTACAAACTCATTCACTAAAATTTTTCGTATTATCAGAAAATAAATTAACTGAATCAGTAACAATTTTTTCCAATTTTTTTTTAAATTAGTAAAAGTTTTATTTAAAAAAAATAACTGAATCAAATAAAAGGTTCAACTATTTTTTTTTACTTTCAAAAAATTGGCTTGTTTTTACGGTTAAGCATTTCCTTCCCGCTTTTGGAAATCGTCAGTAGACTTCAACCCAAAATATTTTTGAATTTAGCTAAGAAACTCTGTATGTTTATAGTAAGACTCTTAATACTATATTGAGAATCACAATATACAAACATAGTAAGTTTGAAAACCGCAAACAAAAATCTTTAAAAAAAATAAAAAGTTTTTTATATCTATAAAATAATTTGTAGAAAAAATTAAAAAAAAATCAGACAAATTTTTTTACAGTATATGAAAATAAATTTAACCGAAAATAACAAATTTAAAAATAAAAAAAAAATAAATCTAAACATTTTTATTACAAATTTTACTTTATATATATAACAAAAATAAAAAATTTTAAAAACCCCTGACTTTTTTCAGAAAAGATGTTATATCTTCTAAACGGCTGGACCGATTTTCTTCAAACATAGCTAAGAACCCTCTCGATCAAGTCATCTTTCGAACAGAAAAAACTAAATGAAAATCGGTCCAGCCGCTTGGCCTGTACGTGGACACGGACAGACACACAGATACACAGACACACACTAAAAACTTATAACACCCGTTTTTTTAGTCGAAGCTTAAAAATAAAATTGGAACAAATAATTTACTGGAACAGTAAAAAATATTTACTGAAACTAAATTATATTTCAAAACACACGTTTGTTTGAAAAATTTTTGGGAATATTTTTTTCTGTGTAGTTACGTCCGTTTGCATTTAAGGTGACGATGTGTATAAATATATTGAAATTAAAAATTAACAAGTTATTATATATAAATGTACATAAGTGCCCTCTAGTCAACCTACAACCATATGTCTCTATGTCAATACTATTTCTCCAGCGACAATTGCACTAGTTAAAATGTCGACAACTTTGCTTTTATGCGCGAGTAGAGATACGTTAGAGACGACAGTTCTAGTGTATTTCTGGTGATATTGTCAATGAGCGCGTCAATAGTTTGTTTTTCTTTTTTATTATGTTGTGCAATAATATTAAATAAATATACATATGTAGACGAGGGTCACTAAAATCTACGAGTGAATCTTCGGTTCAAATATCTCCATATGGTCGTAAAAGAACTACCTTCTCAATAATGCTAAAGTCTACTGATAGATTTTGAATGACAACCCTATGTTATTTGTCAATAGGCATTTACATTGGCTGGGGTGCACCTAGTTAGTAGCACTATTGACAATGTCACTAGAAAATCACTATAAGTTTACTATTGACAACGAGAGAGGATATATCGATATTGTAGACTAGAGCCCCTAAAATTTACTAGTGAATCTTTGGTGCCAATGTCTCCATGTGGTCCCGAAAGAACTACTTGGTCAGTAGTGCTACAGTCTAGTGGTGCATTTTCAATGACAAGCTAATGTGAAATGTCAATAGATGATACCATTGGCTGGGGTACACCTGGTCGGTAGTACTACTGACAACGTCACTAGTAAATCACCACAATTTCACTATTCGCACTTTCTGCAGGGTATGTATGATATTATTTCATAGTAAATAAAACCGCTTTTCAGCTTTCATATTCCTAACGAAGCGCAATGTTTCTTTTATATGGAAAATTGTCTTTGTTATCAGAACATTCGAAACATGTTTTGAATGTTCTGTGTGAATTTTGATATTCTATTTCATTTTTGTTTTGAAAGGCTTGGTTTTACTTCAACATTGTTCTATTGCAGTTTTGTTCTGTACTGCAGTATTGTTATCGTAAAGCAAAATACATCTCTTTTGTTTTACAATAACGGAGCGATATACACACTTATTTTGAAATTAATGAGAGTGCTTGTAAGCCTTTACATAAGTTGTGTGTATGTACTAGCAAATTGCATTTAGCTAAAATCGCCAAATTTCCAAGAGTTCTCTGGCACTTCCCCAGACAATTACGGCAACACTGAAAATCTACCAGTATTTATAACCAGGTAAAGACACTACTTCTTTTGAGTGTCTTTTACGAACAAGAAGTGTTCGTGACATCACTTGCAAACACTCATATACACAAACATCACTACATCCAACGTGCTTTGCTTATTAGACGTCAGCATTTATTGTTGGTTTAGTATAATACATGCCACGGCAATACATTTAAAAAGCAAGACGTATTTATACTTCAAGAATGCTTACGCAGTGCTCTAGTATGAACCGACAATCATTAATCGATACGTTGCTACCTTCATTACATGTACAACTAGTTTGTAGTAATAAAACCTTAAATTTTCCGTTTATAAGATCATCCGAATCTATTTTAAAATCTCAAGAACCCTTTCGCTGATAAACACCATATTACTAGCTGATTCCCTAATAACTTTAGTAGACGTAAGTTATTATAAGTTGCAAAAGATTTCATAAAATAAATCATTGTTCCATATATCTTTAGCACCTAAAATAAACAAATATTCTTATTGAAAAGCAATTAGACCTTTGCTGCGAACCTTGAAAGACTAAGTCATACCTGGGCTGGGAAACTAGACTTTATTACAGTCTAAATACTTTTTTTTACCTTGAAAAGATCCCACAGGTTGCGAACTTCTGTGATAATAGTAACAATATTATGAAAAGATAAATTAATTCCCAATAATTTTTGCAGGACACAGAGTCTCACCTCTTTTTTGTTTCCTATGATCCTTACAGCAAACTTGATGTAATGTAGCCCCCAAGTCTCATTACATAGTAAATTTTTAATTACTTAATATTCCGTGAAAATAATAAAATTTTCAATGTGTTTACATTCCCTTCTATCAATTAATTACTCGCACCTTGCAACTGAAACCTCAATATGTTTTTCCAGGTAAGAAATAATTATCCTTTAAATAAATACGATTAAGTGTTTCTTAAATATCTCCCTGGTTGCTGGATGATAGTTGAATGAAAACAATTAACGTCATCATTAGACACCCTTTCGAAGGGTTAGCAGCCTCAGATAAAGCAATAAGTACCAAAACAACTTGCTTTCACAATTGCACAAATAAATTGCCCACATTTGAAAACAAATTAATTATTAACTGAAGCAAATACACAAAAATAAAAAGGCAAAACGAAGAAATCGCAAACGTTTAAGAAGACATTTAAACTAGAACAATTAACACAAAATGTGGGGTTACATCTGCGATTTCATTGACAAGATCCCCCGGCGGCATAAATACAACACACATTCTTCGCTTTTAGACTGCATGGCACACAATTAACAAAAAAGAAAAAAAACACCGTGTCTGCCACAAAAAGGGGTAAACATTTTCAACACAAATTTGCTTGCGATTAAACTGGAAATCTGATGTACATATTTTCATTTGTAGCACTTTAAAGAAAAATTTCAAAACACCAAAAAAAAAAAAAAATATATGACTGAAATTAAATGTACGATTATTTTAAAATAAACACTAGCAGAAAGATTCCAGGGTGGTCTGGTCCCACCATGAATTTTGTGTGCCCACCAACAACCACAAATTTCGAAGAGCACTTCTGTTTGTAGAGGGATTTATTTGGTTGGATATTAATTTCTTTTGTTGTTTTTCTAATTTCAAAAGCAACCACATTTTCAAAAATGTATTTTCTTTATTATTTTAAAGAAACATTTGGAAAACATTGAAAATCAGTATCAAAGAAAACCAACCCAACGACGCGTCGATACAAGTAAATAAATAAATACTCGTAAATAAATAAGGGAATTTCAAAATGAAGAGAAAAAAAGAGGAGACAATTATCTATCGTTTCAGAAGTTAAATGATGCACCATATAGATTTGTGTGTTGAAAATTAATATTTTCTTTTTCATCATCATCAATAACGTCGGAGGAACGATAATGATTTTCGAACATTTATTGACAATGACGTTTTATATGTTAAACATCACTTTGACAGTGCGCGCACACACGTACAAACGTACACAAAATAAACACATCAGTGGCAATTGCCTCAGGAAGACCAATTTATTTACTTGTGTGTACTATATTGAATGTAAAAATAACATTAAAATATGTGTAAGTAAATGAACTGAAATAAAGAAAGAAAATAAAAAATCCCGCGGGCGGGTATTACAAGTACTCGTCGTACTCCGCCGTTATGGCTGGAAGACACTAATAACTAATTTTACGAGGGATGTGTGAAAAGTGCAGAAGTATTGCAGAAATCTAACATAACCGCCAAAAAGGCTTAACCGGCACATTTTTAGCAGCTCGTTTTTTTTCGCAAATAAACGATTTTGGCCAAAAAATCAACTAGAAACATTATCTTGCTTAAGCTTTTCTTGGCGGTATGGCACGATAAAAGAACGCCCAAAAAAGTGATATCATTCACAAAATTTTTCAAAAGTTTTGGACGTTATTGTATTATGAAGTAACTCCAAAAATTTTTGATTTTATTACTTTTTTTTTTTGAAAGAATTTTATGTTTATTTATTTAGTACATATTATACAAAGTAAATTTGTATAATATGGTGTTGCCCAGTAATGATGTTGGCGGAGTAACTAGACCATATACCCAAGATGGCATTAAGAGTATTTTAAAAGTTTTTGTGACTGACTGTACACGACCTATGCCTTTACATAGGAAGTAGCAACGTGGTTGTTAAAGAAATTCCACAAAAAACCGCAAGATTATACGGTTATCAGTGGCAGATCAGTCAACCAGTGCGAGCGAGACGAAAAACTCTCGAAGGCCAAACAACACGCACAAGCGTGAACGCACTTAAGAAATAATTACGATGACGCGAGAGATGTTCCTCAACCCAGAGCTGCTTAACGACTGAGAATCTTATTTTTGTTTTGGATTTTTTTTTTGTTGTACCAAAAAATAAAATGATGAATTTTTTCGACTTTTGTCGATTTTTTTTGTTTTTTTTACAATTCATATTTTTAGTTTTAGCGATTTTTTTTAGCGTTGGTGTTTTTTTCATTGCGGTGATTTTTTTTGTTGTTTTACAATTCATATTTTTATTTTTAGCGATTTTTTAGTTTTAGTGCTTTTTTCGTTTTGACGATTTTTTTTTCGTATCTCGACAATTTTTTTTTTGTTTTTTATAATTGATATGCTTAGTTTTAGCGATTTGTTTTAGTTTTGGTGCTTTTGTTTTCGTTTTGGCGATATTTTTGTTTTTTACATTTAATATTTTAAGTTTAAGCGAATTTTTTAGTTTTGGTGCCTTATTCGTTTTGGCGATATTTTTCAGTTTTTGACGATCTTTTTTTTAGGTTTTGACGATATTTTTATTTTTGGTGATTTTTTTATTTGGAATTTTAGAGATTTATTTTGGTTTTGGTGATGAAAAATATTAAGACGCTTTTTTATTTTCACGATTTTTCGTTTCGACATTTTTATTTATTTTTATCCGCGAAGAAACTTTGCTTAATTTGCCCATAAAAAAAAAAAAAAATTGGTAGATTTTCATAACGAAACGATTTTGGAGCTAAAGGGTCCGCCATCTAACGTTTTTTTTCAACTAGTGCTTATTTCGTGAATGGTAACACTTAGCTCATGTCTGATTTGACAGATAGTTAGTTTTATCCTTCCGCTGAACGAATATGGTTGTGTATACGCTTGAACAACACTGGGAAAGTGGGTCTGCGATCGGATTTCAGAAGATGCCGATTTTGTCAAAAAAAATCATCTTTTCAGATGAAGCTCATTTTGATCTTGGCGGGTATGTAAACAAGCAAAATTGTCGCATTTGGGGCACAGAAAACCCGCACGCATACATTGAAAAGCCGACGCACCCAAAACGAGTCACTGTTTGGTGCGGATTTTGGTCCAGAGGCATAATTGGGCCATTTTTTTTTCCAAAATGAGCAAGGAGTGGCCGTTACAGTCAATGGCGATCCTTGTCGGGCCATGTTGAACGAATTTTTGTTCACAAAAATTGAAGAGGAGGATATTGGCAACATTTGGTTTCAACAGGACGGCGCTACGTGCCACACAGCCGAAGCTACACTCGATGTTTTGCGCCCTGTTTTTGAAGATCGCACTATCAGCCGCAGAGCTGATGTCGTTTGGCCACCTCGAATCTGCGATTTGACAGTGTTGGACTATTATTTGTGGAGTGCCGTCAAATATAAGTGTTACACCGACAAGCCAGAGACAATTGACGCTTTAAAGGACAATATTCGTGAAGCCATTCGTGAAATACAGCTGCACACAATCGATAATGTGCTTAAAAATTGGACCGATCGTGTAGGCTACTGCATGGCCAGCCGAGGCAGCCATTTGAATGAAATTATTTTTCATTATTAACCGGAAGGATTGTACTTTCAAATAAAAAAAGAAATTTGAGAAAATATTCAGTAGTTTTTTTTAATAGCATTTTCAAAAAAAAAAAAAGTTATCTGGCAGACCCTTTATTTAATTTTTTTTTGGGACTTATTTCCTTTTTTTAAATTAAAGTATTCCCGGCTTCAAGGATTTTCTGTTCTGTGGTACATTCAACACCTGCTTCAGTTTTCAAAGTTCTCTGCATTGGCGGCCTTTGGCCATGCTCAAAAGTGCTCGTAAAAATCGAAATTCGCTTTCCAACGTTTTTTTCGTATTGCCGGCCTTAGGCTGGCATCGAGGAATTTCTCCTCTAACGGAAACGCTTGATGTGTTTTTTAAAATATACCTGCATTGCCTGCCTTCGTTTGGGCTCAAGATTTTTTCCCTACCGCATGTTCAAGACAAGATTCGATTGCCTAAGGATTTCTCCATTGCTGGCCTTCAGCCTGCCTCACGTATTTTGTTCTCAAATATTTATGCATTGAATATATAATGTATATAATATATATAACTATCGTCAACAATTTTTACCTCTCCCTCAAAATATTTTCCGTTTTCCCCATATTTCAATCGTGAATAGTTTTTCCTTATAAATGTGTTCCCTTTATTGATTCCCCTTATCATGAATAATATTTTACATATGGTTTTTTCACTTTATTTTTGCAGGCGAACTGAATGAATACATCGCCTCATTCCATTATTAAACTTCCAATTAAATATTAAGAGCTATAAATAATTATTTTTAGGACAATATCAGTAAATAATATCCACGATTAATAACAGTAATTCCGTACAACACCTTTTTTAATTCAATATGAACCTCTTTGATGCACATGCAGTAATTTTATGGAGATGGCATACTTAAAAGGCACCTAAAATATTTAAAAACACAACTTTACACTTAAAAACCTTTCATTTGAAGCTATCAATCATAAATTTGTTTGATTTTCAATTCATTTTTAAGGTTTACAAATCTTCTTCCAGTTTTTTACATTCACTACGAATTGATAGCGTGAACAAACGTTCTCATGAAGTTCCCGATAACAAACTTCCCTTCACGTAGAATGAAAATTTCATGTTAACAAAAATTTATTTCATATATTGTGAATAATTATTTTATTGGAATATCATTTAACTTTTTTCCCTGGCAGTTATTCCATTCAACCCAATTATAAATTACCATTCCCCCGGGGGTTTTTTCCTTTCCCCATTCCTCCTATTACGAAATCAAATTTCCCCGAAGGAGACGCAGAATTTTTTGAAAACAGGAAGATTTTTCCCCAGAAACAAATGAATGAGAAAAGAAAAAACTCCGCGGGAAAATTCACAATTGGGCTGATTATGAAATAAGTACCAATATTTGAGCTTTATTGAATTTACAGTTTTGGGTAAAAATTCATTATCTTGCGACTTATTTTATAAAATTTCAATGAGATTTATTTAATTTTTTAGTGTTCTATTTCTTTGGGAGCATTTGCTTTGGGCGTTATTTCATTCAGCCCTGAAATACAAGGATTGCTGGTACATGCTCCATGACAAGATGTGCAAGCGATATGGCAATACTGCTGAGCCACCTGAAACGATGTTGAGTCGGTAAATGGAATGGTAACATTGGTTCATTTGAAAAGCTCGTCTGGCATTAGTTTCTTTAGTAATGAATATGAGAAGTCAGTGACGGAAAACGATAACAGCCAGAAAAAGTCGGAGTATGAAAATCGACCCTGATTTCGAAAGAGGGAAAATTGCACTTTACAACACAAAAACAAATGATCACAACAAGTTTCTTATGACTAAATTTCCAGAAGAAGAAGTTGAAGTTTCTCCCTGTAGAGCATTTTTACGGTGTATATGAATATTAAAAAATTTAACCTAGGCAGATTGGGTATAGGATGTGTTTAAGAGACTTAAAGAATCGCACACACAGAAAAATTTCATATTAAAATCTACGAAAACAAGGCTGACTTAAAATGTTTCGGCAATGATTTTGCTTAAAAATTTTTTCTTTTGGAATAATTTTAATTCATATTAAACTAACATTCCAGTGCTGTTAAATTAAAAGAAAAAAATCATGATGAATCAAAGTCCTTTCTAGTCGAAACAACGTGAATTTGATACTGAAACAACAAAGTTATTTCACGTTGAAACAACACGAATTTAATATAATATATAGTAATTTTATATTACTAAATATTTAACTCAAGTAATTGTGTATATTGGCACAGGCATTAGGAAAAGTGCTTGTTTATTGGCTTCTCCGGCCAAAATTTTAATGCGCTTACCGCTGCAGCCACAAGAACCTTAAATATTATTTAAATACTTACTAAATAAATACCATCATGAATAAAATTTAAATTCAGTATGATTTAATTCATCATTAAACATAAAACTTATTTGAATTTAAAGCTAGAAATCAAATCCGTTCTTATAATCTCGATTTTAAAATGACCCTCGTATAAAGTAGCATGTTTCCAAACACTTTAGTTTACAAAGCTTTTTTTTTTTTGTTCTGTATTGGCTAAACCCACACAGTAGTCAGTCAGTCACCTTAAAACACTTGCACACTCATACAAATCGAAATATTTACCCAGTTAATAAGCCTAATGAATGCATTTTGTGGATACAAAGATGTATCCATTCCTTTAATGATTTATTGTTCGTTTACTGCTGAAATGAATGATGTGACTCTACATATTGACGAACTGTGCATCAATTCATAAATTCAAAAAATCACATTTCATTATTTTATCGGCATTCGAGTCTTTTCTTGTTTCTTTTCTTTTTTAATATTGATTCAATCTTGCATCTGCTGACAAGACATGGATGAGAAGAGAAGAGAAAAGTTGTATTTAAGTAGCATTTGCATTTGCATTTGTTTTCTTTTTCTTTTTTTTTTAAAGGAATAAATTAATATTTTTAAAAAATATATTTTTACTTTATTAAAATGTTGTCTATGCATGAATACAATAGTTTTTGTTTACATTATTACCAACAATATTTCAAAAAGACAGAAATAACAGAAAGATAAAAAGTATTTTTAAGATTCCGACAAATTGTGGAAAGGAAACACAAGCATTTTCCAAAATTATGAAGTTGGTACAAAGTAAACATTTTAACATTATATTTTAATATGTAGGCAGGCATAGATACATTTATTTACATGTATGTATTCGTATGTATATGTGCAAATCGCTCATTTACTCAAACGTCATAACTCAACAAAAAAAAAAAAAAAAAAAAAAAAAATGTGTACCAGAAAACGAGGTTAAGGTTTTCAATTTACACACAACTTACTTGAGGGCAACACGTTCAATTTTTGCCTTTCAATTCCATTAAATTTGCAATACACTCACACTTTTTTCACTAACACAATCAAAATTTTCAAATTGAAAACTAGATTGCTTTCAAATTCACCTATCGATTTATATGGCAATTTTTGTCTTTCAATTTGATCAACTGGTCACAGCACAAATTTAAGTTGTTTCTTCGTCGGTGGCATTTAAAAACTGAAATTGATTATCAATTTGTGTCACATCTATCAATTTCAAGGAATGTGCGATGAAATTGAAAGCGATTTATTGAACGTGTTGCTGCAGCGTTAATAAAAAAGAAAATTTTATTTTGCTTTCAAGAGTTGAATAAAACAAGATATTTGTATGAAATTCATACACGATACAAAGAACGACATAAGGATTAATTCTGCATCATTAACTCAAATAGTCTTTTTTTGAGTTATGACGTTGTTGGAATAAATGAGCGATATGTACAAGTACATGTATAAATAGGAGTGTTACACAATTAACGCATGCCGTCGTTAGTTTCTGTATTAAAATACAAATTCAAATTTACACAAATAAAGTCTTTTTTGGTTTTCTTGCAAATTAATCTTCGGTAAATTGCTACTGTTAGACCAACAGCAGCAAATACCCTGTCGGAGAATCAACTTATAAGTAACTTTTTTTAGGCTAACTAAAAGCCAACTTCAATGGCATCCAGAACTGACCCAAAATTAATTCTCAAGTTGAGTACGTAATCGTGTTTGGTGAGAGCCAATAAATTAAACTCTCAGCTACTTGGAAATTTATTTCAGTTTTATATTAACATTTTGCTGTTTTATGATGATCATAGTTCAAACCCCAGCAACGTTTTTTGTAAACTTATTGACTACCAGCTGACTTAAATAAAATCAACTTTAAGTTATGCATTAAACACATTCACCACAGCAGGCTACACGAACACACGACATCAAATGCCGCTGGCAGCATTTGTCGCCTCGTATCCGGCAGCAGCACCATCTGCACCTAATATTCAAGTACAAATACATAGTTTAAAATGTACTTATTTCACGTAAAAGTACAAAAACGAATCAATTTATTATTTTTATGTTATTTTTTCGGGCTATTTGTGGTCATCTATTTTTCTCCATATAGGAAATAAAAATTACATTATTTTTGTTTTTCCCAACGTTTCGTCCGCTTTTTGCAAACTTCTTCAGGGGTGGAATTTTATTAATAGGTATCTAGCACAAAAGAATATATATTAATTTAAAATAATTTAAGGATCATAATATATTATGACAGATTTAAACTTACTATTTATATCACCGTCAATTATTAATTTTTAAATTTATTATCATAAAAACTGGACAACACGACACAGATATGAATAATAAATAAATAAATAAAATGGTACATCACAACACAAAATGTATAGTCAACTTAATACTATTATCACAGATCTTCAACTAATTTAAGTTATTGCTACTGAATATTGTAGCTTTGTGTTGTCCTTATCCTCTTTATAGTTCATAGTCTTGTCAGAAGCAATTTATTATTTACATCAATTTTTGGATATTGGTTCTATTAAATAATATAAAATAATCGCACAAAATCATTCATTCAACGTTTTGTATTATACTGGCAACACTGAATTTTCTCATTGTAGCCAAAGAAATAGAAATTAGTTTAATTGGACTACAGCGACAAAATCAGCATAGACAACAACCTGTCGCCATGTTGCCTTGCTGTCTTCAAAAGGATCATTCTCATATAAATGTGTGTATTCTATCCTTGACATTTGGTAGTCGGTAGCTTGCTGTGGTGAATGTGTTTAATGCATTAGTTAAAAAGTAGTGCATAGTGAGACTAACTCCTGCGACATCGCAATATTAAAATAGTTGGTTACTTCCATTGGAAAGTAATCCAAGTGTCAGTCAGCACTGGTTACATAATGTAAAATTAAAGTTAAATAAAAGTTAACTTAGTTTCCAACCGGGTACTTAAAGATTTTGTAATTGTATTAGTGCTGCAGTACCCGGTTAATACGCCTATTAAAAGTCTGCAATTACTTCTAGTTAGCGATAAGAGGAATTTAGTCGATTTGAGATCATAGAAGCTTCATATGATTTTAGAAATTTTACAAGTTTTCGTGTGACGCCTAACTTTTTCCCCTTCATCTTTCATCTTAGAGTCTATAGTTCCTTTTAGAAGTTGAATTGGTATACGAACTCTTACCATTTGCTCCACCTCTGTTGGCCAGTGTATTAGCCATTTAGCCATTAGCCCAAAAATTAGTGGACGTTACGTACCGAAAAAAGACTCCAATGTTAAATCGTTTAATTTCAATAAATTTTTTTGTGGAATGATTGATAAGGTAAGGTTGTTGCGGCTGCATCGGTAAGCAATAAATCTGTGCTCAAATCTTGGCCAGAGAAGTCAACACACAAACATTTTTCCTGATGCCTGTGCCAATACACACAAAAATTTAAGTTAAAAATTTAATAAATTACAATGACTGCATTAAATTAATTTCATGCTGTTTCAACTTGAAATATTTTTGATTAAACATGCTTCTTCGTGCTATTTCTAGATCGAATTTACGTTGTCCCCACATGAAAAAACTTTGATTCAACGTGAATCTTCATATTGATTTAACAGTACTGGAATGTTAAATGGAAAAACTTTTCTTTGAAGATTACTGTAAATCATGTTGATTTAACATGAAACACATATGAAGCAAAAAATTTCTTTAAATAAACTTGTTTACGTAGATTTTAAATTTTTGCCATTTTTTTTTATTTTCCGAAACTCATTAGATTTAATGAGAATTCTAAGAATACAAGTTTAAATAAAACTTTTAAATCAATTATGATTTTATTTTCTTTTATTGTCAAAACAATTCATATCAACTCCTATTTCTCAAATATTACATATTTATTTCACACAAAAGTTCCAATTCACACGTTAAATGGATTCTGTTGACATTTTGAAATGATAAAAATTAAAACAATTAGAATAGAATTGTGTGAAAGATATCGATAATGACACCCGTTTTAAAGTTAAATAGAACAAAAGAATAACTCTATTAGGCGAAACCACAAATATATATAAAATTAATCCCCTAAAGAAACTAAAACTGACCACACACGCTGACTGACTATAAATTAAGCACAATGTATATAAATGTTGTTTGTTTTCTATTCCACTCTTAGCAAATGAATTGCCAAATTGTAATCCAATAAATTTATAATTATTAAAATAAAACAATAGAAAAAGAGATAAAATAAAAACACTTTTTAGGAACAACGAACGAAATCAATTGTTAATTTGTTTTTGCAATTGTTGTAATTCTAATAATGGTTCATGTATTATTTATATATGAGTGATTCATTCATTCCATGGATAACAATGGCAAGTGTGAAAACCTTTTTTTTCTTTCACTTTTATAATGTGAAAACCCACACAAATACTTTCGCATGAACTAAAACCATTAAGCAGAAGCCAAACTATAAAATATAAATAAAACAATAAAGAAAAGGACTCACTACTACTGCTAATCCTCTAATGATCAATGAGGATTTAAAACAAATTTCAAAATACTGGCTCTTTCGAAAAAAGAGGTTGCCAGCAAAAGTTGAAGGCTAAAGGCCAGCGCAACACTGAATACACACACATACATACATACATATTGTATGTGTGTGTGAGTGACCAGTATTTAATTTTATCTTTAATATTTCTAGGGTGGTTAGTAAATCAACAATAGATTAATAATCTAAAAATTAGAAATAACAAACCAAAAACAATGGGCCACATATATAAAAGTATCATTTACACAGAAGCCCCAGCTTCCGTTGAACTGTGTTGGACTGTTAACCACCAGACCACAATGACATCCACTATTTACGAGTATTATTATGTGTGTGTGTGTGTGCGAGTGGGTGCAATAAGGATTTAGTATGTTTTGTGTTATCAATTATAAACGATTTCATATTCGTATTGTTCGTTTCTACTGCTTATGGTCAGTGACAACGACTATACTTTTGCCAATAAAAGCAGATATTATACAAAACTATTTGTCTAAATATGAAACCGAGCAATTTATGAATAAACGGACAAAATGCACACACAAACATAAATTTAAACATGCGAATTCAGAATTTACTGCAAATAGTTCAAACAGCTTACATCTTTTGTAAAGAGTTCATCTTTCTTAATATATGATGTTTAACGACTTCCATCTCTGTTGGGAGTTTGTTGTGTGTCTGGAGGGGCTTCTGAACCAAGCTAAAAAAGAAACATACGTGACTAGCTGTGTACTTTCCATTGATACTTTGAATCCAATTCATTGAATTTAAATTGATTTGATCATCGATTAACTAGTGCACGAGTCCGAGGAAAGTATATTTGGCATACAAAATAACAATCTAATTTTACGAACAAAAATCTATTACACTGTGATATTTACAATTTTTTGATTATTTTTGCAATTATTTTTAAATTATGTGTTTTATATTGTATGTTGTCACGTCGCATAAAATGACATTTCTAAAAACTTAAATGCAAATTTTATTAGAAGATAGTATATGTAAGTTAAAGCAAAACATTAATTGTTTTATTATTATTGTTGTTATTGCATTAAATTTGTTCTTTTATGTATTAATGTTACCAGATTTCAATAAAAATAGTATCCCTGAAGATGTTGGAAAATCCCAACGAAACATCGGATATAAAAAATGAAATAAAATTGTCTTTTATTTGCATTTGAATCAATTTGAATGACCTTGGAAGCCTGAATAGAGTAATTCTATAAAAAACGCATTATAATTTAAACAAAAAGGTCGAACAATTATTTATATATATACACATAAAAATCTTAAATTTAGATTGCAGAAATTTTCAAATTTCAATCTTGAAATTTGTTCAGTAAGATTGAAGTTCTAAAATTTAAGCATAAATTCATAATTTATAGAATGAATTCTAAAAACAAAAACGCATTCTTAAAATCAAGTCATTAATGTTTGTCAAATAAGCAAATAAGCCGATTTTAAAAGTAGTTTTGCATAAAATTTAATTTAAATACAACTTAAATACAAGTCACAAGTAAAAGAAAGCTTGTTGTAAAAAACTTCCGATATTCGACTGTAAGCGAAAGTACTGTAGTGCGATTCACTAACTTTTTGTTAACGATAATCGCGTCGTTAAAATAATTATAACGAAAATTTATCGAATTTGCTATTCAGCACATTTTTAACGATATCTGTTGTAGGTTATTGTCAGCTGTGTCGTTATTTATGCGACAATAATTTATGTGCTGTTAATAACGATTGCAAGCGAAAAAAGTATAGACAAAAATTACGATTGTCGGATCGTAAAAAGTTACTGAATCCCACTATTGATCCAGCGAAATTTCATTCTGCATTATGAAGAGCATTCGACAAAGAACGTGGCTGTTGTGAATTTCACTTACTGTGATTTTTAAAAATATTGCATCAGCACCTGTACCTGGATTCGGTAAATTTTATTACGATAATCATATCGCTATAATAAATATAACGAAAATTTCTTGACTTTGCTATTCAGTAATATATTTTAACGATATTCGCTGTCGGTTGAAGTAAAAAGAGTGAAATAACAAGCTCAAATTCATTTAGCTTTTCCTTAATTCTTCTTCGTGCTTTTCACTTATTTTAACATTTCGTATGCAGGGATGCCACATGATAAATATTTAAATGGCGAGTAAAACACAGATATACACTATTGTAAAAAAAAATACAGAATCCCATTATCGTTACCGCAAACGAATAATTATATCGATAAATATAACGATTTTCGGTTCGCAAAAAGTTACTCAATCCAGTAGTGCGATTCACTAACTTTTTTTTAACGATAATCGCATCGTTAAAATAATTATAATGAAAATTTATCGAATCTGCTATTCAGTAACATTTTTAGCGGTATTCACTGTAGGTTAAATTCAAAAATCACACAATCGTTATTGCAAGCGACAAAATGTATAGATAAAAATTACTATTGCCGGATCGCTAAAACTTACTGAATCGCACTAAAGCTACAGCTGTGACTGAAAGTGTCTTAGGACACCCAGTGATAGCTTTGCTGCTTAAGGCCGTGATACACTATCATACAAAGTCTTGCGATCTACGAAAAAATACAACGCTGGTATGATGGAGTTTATGAAATTTTTCAAAAGACAAAAACAATTCATCACACCAGGGTTGTATATTTTCGTAGATCGCACGACTTTGTATAATAGTGTATCACGGCCTTTAGTTATATAAAACACATTTCATATGTGAAATAACAATGCAATAAAATTATATTATGTGATTATGTCAAATTCTCTGCAAATATTTCAAAACGTTTCCATTTAATTCTTTTCTAGCCGCGAACGATTAAACTAATGTATTGTTTGTGGCCGGTGGCGGCTGTTAGCCTCCTTACTGTCGATAGGCTCTGTTCTCTGGTTTGTGCTCATGTGTAAAAACAAAACAAAAACAAATTGAGCAATCATTCTCACTGTTTTTGTTTCACTCACTTCAAAGATCGAAACAAAAATAAAATCAAACAATTTGTTTCTTTTATTTTCAAACTCTGATTTTAAGCACAAAGAAATCAAAACAAAAATAAATTCACAACTGTAACAGTGTCGATTATTTTTGTTACGAAAATCACGTCCTAACTCTTGTATCGCGCAATAAAGAGCAAGGCTATAAAAAACAAAACATATGCGCTAAGTCTATTTCAGTGAAAATTTGGAACAAAATTAATATTTTAAGCTCAATACACAGAAAAAATTATTCCCAAAAAATTTTCAAACAAACGTGTGTTTTGAAATATAATTTAGTTTCAGTAAATAGTTTTTACTGTTCCAGTAAATTATTGGTTCCAATTTTATTTTTAACCCCCGACTAAAAAAGGGGTGTTATAAGTTTATAGTGTGTGTCTGTGTGTGTCTGTGTGTCTGTGTGTCTGTCCGTGTCCACGTACAGGCCAAAGGGCTGGACCGATTTTCAGTTAGTTTTTTCTGTTTGAAAGATGACTTGATCGAGAGGGTTCTTAGCTATGTTTGAAGAAAATCGGTCCAGCAGTTTAGAAGATATATTATCTTTTCTGTAAAAGTCGGGGGTTTTTAAAATGTTTAATTTTTGTTATATTTAAAAAAAACTGTATAGAATGAAAATTATCTATATAAAGTAAATTTTGTAAAAAAAATTTTAGATTTATGTCTTTTATATTTAAATTTGTTATTTTCAGTTAAATTTATTTTTATATACTGTAAAAAATGTGTCTGATTTTTTTTAATTTTTTCTACAAATTATTTTATAGATATAAAAAAGATTTTATTTTTTTTTTAAGATTTTTCTTTGCGGTTTTCAAACTTATTATGTTTGTATATTGTGATTCTCAATATAGTATTAAGAGTCTTACTATAAACATACGGAGTTCGTTAGCTAAATTCAAAAATTTTTTGGGTTGAAGTCTACTGACGAGTTCCAAAAGTGGCAACGAAATGCTTGACCATAAAAATAAGCCAATTTTTTAACAAAAAAAAAAAAAATAGTTGAACCATTTATTTGATTCAGCTATTTTTTTAAATAAAACTTTTACTAATTTTTTTTTTTAAAAATTGGTAAAAATTGTTATTGATTCAGTTAATTTATTTTCTGATAATACGAAAAATTTTAGTAAATGTGTTTGTAAATTATAAAAAAAAAGCAATGTGAGTCCGATCACAGAGGAGATATGTAAACATCTAGTAATGAAATTTTTTTAAGTTGTATTAGTTTCTTTTATCTTTTTTTAAATTAATTAATTAAAAGTATCAAAACTTTCAATATTGTAAATACATATGAATTTGTTGATTTTTGTTTGTTTTATTAAACTTATTTGGTTAGTAAATGGGCACACTGCAGTATATGTATATGTACTGCATTTAAAATTGCAGTAAGCAGTAAATTTACTGATTACTAAAAAAATTCAGTAAATTTTTACTGCTAATGAAATTTAATTTGCATTACCAGTAAAATCGTAGGGCCGTAGCAAGTGGAAAAGTTTTTTCATTCAAATTTTGAGACTTTTGTACGAAAAACATTTAGCCACTTGGTAGAATTTCATTATGAATACGGGCATTACTGATTACTGAAAATTCAATGCTCCTCATCATATAACAAATCATTTAGGCAATTTATAAAAATTGTAGAAAAAAATTTTAGTAATCAGTAAATTTTTTTTGGTTTTTACTGAAACTTTAGTGGTACTGCAGTGCTGATCTATGGTAAATGCCTTCACTTTTACTTTTTAATTTTTAATTCCTGTTGTTCATCGTTTAGTTGTTGCTGTTCTTGTTGTTGCGTACGCATTGCAATTAAAATAAATTCAGTAAAGTGCGACTTTGACTCGCGCACATTCGGTTTTGATAATTTTTTTGATATAGCTTTCTTATCTTATTTAGCTTTATTATCTTTTATCACTTTTTTCTCGTTTTGGCATTTTTTCTCTTTTTGGGTTTTTTTAATTTTCGCAATTTTTTTTTTCATTTTGGCGATTTTCTCATTTTTGCGATTTTTTTCTGTTTTTTGGGGTTTTTTTCATTTTGGCGATTTTTTAATTTTGGCGATTTTTTTGTTTAAGGATTTTTTTAATTTTGGCAATTTTTGCGGTTTTTCGCGATTTACTTTAGTCCTAGAGATTTTTTTTAATTTGGTGCTTTTTTTCATTTTGGCGATTTTTTTTTATATTTGGCGATTTTATATTTTTTTGATTTTTTAGTTTTACCGTTTTTGAAAATTTCAAGAGTTTTACTCTTACGGTTTCTAAGATACAGCAAGTTGTCAAAATTACAAAGTCAAAATTGCATTAACTGATGGAACACCCATTGATTTAAATTTTTTAAATTTAGTGTTAATTGTTGTAGTCTGTATAAAAATACACGAACTTTTAAAATTGTATGTATTTTACATGGGATTTTAACATTTTTCGTTGCTCGTTTTGGAACACCCTTTAGTTTTTAACTCTCATATTTTTGTTGTTATAGTGGCCAAATGTCTACATATTGTGTCCAAATTTCAAGTCCGTAGCTCTTACGGCTCATTTTCACCTTTGGTGTACGGAAATATACAGAAAAATAACAGTCGGCTTCGAGCCGGTCGAGTTGTTTCTCTGCTTGGTATTGCTTCTTTCAAACACTAATACACTCATACATAGCTCACACCGATTTGACAATGCAAAGCAAAAGCAAAAAGCAAAGAAATCTCAGCAAAGAAATCTCACCAAAGAAATCAAAGTCAAAAGATTTTTACCCCCTAGCGTATAGATGTTTACACATCAAAAATTTGCTGAATAATACAAAAAAAGTCTGCAAAAATGTTTTTCTGTTCCTATTAATACATTTGACTGAAAATATTTTGAGTTTCAGTTAACTTTTTTCTCTAATAAGTTAACTAAAAATAATTTTTTTTCCAGTTAAATTTTTACAAAATTGTTATCAGAATCTACAAATTTCTTTGTAGGTCCGCATTCATACAAAATATTTACTGATGCAATGAATTTGGTTACTGAAAACGAAATTTAGTTTTTTCTGTGTAGTATGAAGTCATGGAGATTAAAATGCATTTGATCCCTCACACCAACTTCATAATTGAAACCCTTCGAAATGTTTAGCCTTTACGACCTTCGCTTTACGACTTACGATGTGCCCCTTGTCCAATATTTACTGTTAGCATAAACACAATGAGAATTCTATCCGCAAAGTTGTGTGCATCAATTAGCTTTTTACTCTGTAAGTTGATTTTTTATTTTGATGTATGAAAAAAGAAAAATGGGAAATTCTCATTATTGCGATTATTGAAATGAAAAGCTTCAAACAACCAGCGACTGCAGTATTTTCTCCTCTAAAATTGTAACCGATCATTTATACTTTCCATAATTTTATTTAACACATTTCGATGATATATATTTAAGATTTTGTTTAATTTCTTTATTATTTCATTATTCACTTCATTATTTTTACAAATAAATTTTTTTAACTGAAATACTTAACAATAATAAGTTATGAGCTTATGTCGCATTATATGTATGTATATATTTGTGTATGTGTGTGTGTGTGTGTGTTTGTAAATATTTTTAATACAATAAACTTATATCCTTACAATATCTTAGTGGTTTCTTTTTAATTTTTTATTTATTATTTTTATTTTACAATCAATGATTTTTTTCTTTAACTGAATTTATTTTATACACATGATCTACATTCGGGACATAACCTCCAAAAAACTTAATCGACACATTTTTTGGACCTCTTTTTTTTCTTCCAAAAATTGATTATTTGCGATTGATTTTGGTTAAATAAAATTAGTTTGAAAGTTATGTCGCTTAAGCTTGTTTTTTTTTTTTGGCGGTTATAACACGATATATAAACTTTTGCTCTTCGAACTGAAATCATAAATGAAGTGCGCCGCTTAATTTTTATTACATCTATAAATATATTTTTTTTGAAGTTCTACTAAATTAAATTTTGTCTCTTCAAGCAACAATTAGAATATTTAACATTATAAGTATGCAACATGTACTAAGAGTATTTATGAGTGTCTAACTTTAAATAGATGAAAGAGGCTTGCCAGCCATCATCTGATACTGATATTCATTCACTTAATTATCCAAAACATACACAATTCTGTCTAAAATGTCAAGTTCCCTAAATACTTTGTGTGTATGTAATGTATGTATGTATGCTTGTTTAAACTTAAGTATGATTATGTACATTTTTGTTTTATTAGATATTGTGTGTTAGTTTTGTATGGTTGGACTATTAATAGTCCGAATCCAAATTGCGCCAGCGCTACTCAAATGGTCTAAACATGCCGTTGTGGTCACCAGCGGCTAAACCGAAATCTCAATCTTGTGAATCGCCAGCATTGCTATTGCGATCGACAGACGTTCCGCCATTCGATTCGGATTGTTCAACATCTGCCGGATTGATGACGCCCGGCAAGTAGCCGGTGCCTGTGTAGGGAGCGGTAAGGAAACGTTTTGCATGGGCCTGCATAAAGGGTGGATATCTGTGAGTGGGTGAACCGAAGACGGCAGCGGGAGGAACTAAAGGCGAAAATGCTGATTTCAAAGGAAACGGTGGAGATGGCGGCACATTCGGTGGCGAATTTGTGGAGGATGTTAACATATCCTCTCCCGAGATCATGGCCTCCATTGTTTGTAAAACATCACCCCGATAACGTTGCAATAGCTGCTCCACATCACTTCTGCGGCGATTGGGAAAGACACGCATCAGCACATCAACTGGGGAGCGTTGTTGTGTAGCCGACGGATGCTGTGGTGGCATTTGTGGCTGCTGGGGAGGATGATGAGGTGGCGGCTGCTGTGCGTGTTGGATATGTGAATGGGCGCTGGCTGCTGCGGCTGCCAAGAACTGTGTGTGATGATAAGGCATAAAGCCTTGATGGGCACTGCCATTATTAAATGATCTCAACATGTGCATGTTTTCGTTGGAGGGCGTGTGAGGTGGTGAGGTCGAATCTTCTTTTTTCAAGCTGAGATTTTCTGGGGTGGCCTCGTCGGGCGCCGAATCCACATCCAAATCAGATTCAGGAGAACTGGGAGGACCAGTGCGTGCAGGCGAGAGATTCCCATTGTTATTGTAGCTGGAGCCCTTTGGGTGGGGACTGCTGGGCGAAGACTCTGAGCCGGTATCTTGATCGGTTTCATTCGAGAGACGCGCACGTTTGGAACCTAAAAAAAAGAAAAGAATTCCAAGGAAATAAATATTATTCAAAGCAAATCAATATTGTTTGCCTTTTTAAAAGTAAAACAAAAAGGTTTTGTTTTCTCAAATAAATTTATACAGTATTATTTAGCATCAGCAGCAACATACGAGTATGAGTGCTACTTAATATATCTTTTGCTTCTTGAGTCATCCATCCTCTTCAGTGGTGTTTGTCTTTTGAAATTTTTTTCTTCAAGGCAAACAAATAAAAATAAAGTATCAAATTTTATTTTTCAAATACTTTTACATTTTACACGCTACGGCTACTGCTGCCACCAGATCCCACACATATGTAAGTGCCAATGCAACAATATCGTTGGCGCAGGTAACCCGGTAACAGGGGCATATGAATCAAAAGAATAAGCAAATAAAGAAACAAATGCAAACAGCAACGACAGTAACAGAAGTCATTCGATACTTCTAAATCAAGTTGATTTTTTACATACAACATAACTTTTTGTAATTTTGTTTTTTTTTTCAATTTCTGTTTGAGATTTAGTTGATTGTCTTGTTCAATTATTTGTGAAGCACTTTCTTTTTGGAATTTGAAATTTAATTAAGTTTCCCTTCCATTCGCACACCTTTCAGGGGGTATTTTTTTCCTGTATTTTGTGTGCGCGCGGATGTTTATTATTTTCTAATCCCATGCAGGCATAATTGTGGAAAGACGCTAACAGGGAATTGAAAATATTGGCAAATTGTAGGTAAAACATCTTAATATACGTTTGCAAAGAAAGCGACAATTGTCATAGTCGAAAAACTAATTTTAACAAAAAATTTCTTCCATATTATGGAGAGCATCTCTTAAGGTTAGTTACATATCTCTTTGATCTTAATCTTTCTTTCTTAATCTTTTCTTCTTGTATCTGAGTTCCTTGAACTCGTATGGAAATATAGAAATGAAGTGTGAAGATATTCAATAGAAACGACATATCATTCACTAGGTTTACTGTTTAATATCCTATTTTCTATTTCCTAACACGAAACAAGTATTTGTACAAAAAAATCAAGAAACCCCACTGCGACCAATTTAGAACCGTCAAATACTCTAAATGGTCATCCAAAATGAAAAATCATAAGAGAGACCCAAAGGTTATTTTAAAATACATGTCGAATGATACCCACTTTGATATAGTTCGCCGACTTTTTTTCGTACTTACAAAATGGCGTCCGTTTGCCGCCATATTGAATTTTGACAACTGACATATCTTTAGTGTCACTCCCGCGATTAAGACAAATCGATCGACGTAATCAAAATTGGCCCACGCGTTCGGAACACACATACATACATACATACATACATATATGCATATACGTAAATACATACATAGACTGATAAACACAATGCCCTTCTTTGCATTGCGCAGTCGGGTAAAAAAATAGACTAGATGGTAAAACATTTGCCAACATTGACGAATTTGAGTCTGCGCTTGATGCCTATTCTAAGGAGATAGACATTTATTGCTATGGACAGAGCATCGAAGTTATTGAATATCACTGGGAAAATTGTATCGAGTTAAACGGCGATTGTGTTGAGTAGTAACAAACATATTTCTCAAATTTGATGTTTTCCTCGTTAGGTCAGTAAGTTTTGGAACCACCCTCATAATTTTTTTTCTGTTGTATATCCACGTCCTGCTGTAGCTGAGTCGTTTAAAAAGTTGTTTTGCAAATATGTAGTGAATTTGCCAGTCTATTTACGAGCCCGTAATATTAATTTACAAAAACATATGGTTCGTTTCAGAGCTGCACCTTGCTAGACATCGCAGCATCCCAGAGAAGCACACCTCAGGCTGCCTGAGACGTCATTCTTCTCCATATTTCTATAGAGAACTTTGTGGAGAGAATATCGACTAGAAGAGCTTCCTTAGACTCGTTGAAGAAAGTTTGTTGAGGATATGAGTAACAAGTCACACATCAATCTTAAATGAAATCAGTTTTGCTGGGCATAGCTCCGTAAGGCTTGAATTCGCGGACTATAAGGTTGAAATTTGTTTTAGTAGAACATTTTTACTATTAATTCTAGATTAGAACTCTTCGTCGAATCTGATAGCTATGTGATGGTAGCGCAGTCTTTACAGGCTGATCAAAAATGGGGGAAGGCACAGGTGCTGGTGTCTATATCTTGGGACTGTCGAATGAATGCAGCATTTTCTAAGCTGAGATCTTGGCGACACAATGGGACACAATATCAAATCGAAAGAACTTAGCGACTGTAGGAGAGCCCACAACTTGCCTATGGACAAATATAGTGACAGACTATGAGGGAAATGAACTTTCCGATGAGCTGGCAAGAATAGGGTTGGTGCTAGATGAGAGAATGTGTAACAGATCGGTTAGATTACCGATAGATAATTACTGCAGGGAACTCAGCAATTGGGTGGTGAGCAGCAGCAATCTTTCATGCGAAAGTAGGGAGGTTTTTAAAGTCTCAAAGGCTGTTTGGCCAAAACACGACTCAGGAAAATTCAAACTGCTACTGGATATGAATGCGAAGAAGATGAGAGTTCTTGCTCGTTCTGAGCAAGGACCAGAATTGCGGAAATTATCACTCCAGATTTCTGTAAAGATGTGAGAGGATGAAGAGGAACCAGAAGTTATTGAATATATTATCTGCCGTTGCCCGAAGCTGCCAGAGGCTTAGACGACTGAGCCACGAGAGCATTTGTGATATCGCAGAGTGTAAACTCGAGGATATCAAGGGCTTTATCACGGGAATTCAGTGGTTTAATCAGATATTATAGAATTATTTTGGGTTTTGGTGGTTAACTCTTTATTAACGGGTACTAATAGAAGGGAGTCACAATTGACCAAACTGCTTCCCCAAATGTAGTTGTGTTGCATCACCATAATTTCTAAAGGCTAGCATTTAATATCCTACACAATCGTAAAACTTTTCAGAAAATGCAAACCTGGTATAATTGAGGGTGGCGTTGGTTGAAGTAGTTAGCACGTTGACTACAAAACCGAAGATCCTAGGTTCAATCCCTGTACCCAACAGTCACTAAATAACAACACCACGCATTTTTTTGATGTGCATTAGTGTCTTTTTGTGTCAGTTGTTGTAGGAAAGTTCAAGTGGTGGAGGCATAGTCACATAGTCATAGCTAATCCTAATGTAACATCAGAGTGTCCTACTTCGTTGTGTACCAGAATCATCGGCGAAGTAAAATGATCAATAAAATGGCTACTAAACACAGCTTTAAAAATTTAATACGCCTCATTGGCACCAGAGGTGCTGCAACACTGCATTATTAAAATTATTCCTTCACTACCTGTTTTCTATGGCTATTCGTTTTCTAAAGAAGGTAACGCCTGGTAATAGTAGTAGGCATTAATTGCCTGAGTGTTAAATCTCTTTCTATAAAATTTTTTTTATTAGGGTGCATTTTTCAAAAGTCTTGCGGTTGTGTAGTATAGTGAGTCCTATCTATTTATTACCTAACCTAACCTATAATTCGGATGGGCTTTAATGGTGGTTTCTATGTGCGATTCCCGGCTGTATGCCTACACTAACAAATACAAAAAGGAATTTTTAAGAAAGACGAAATGAATTGATGGTTAAATGCAAAAAAATATTACAATCCTTTGGATTGTGGATGCAAAATCCATAAGGATTGCTCGGGTGGTAAAAGTAGATCTTCCATCATACATCGAATCCAAGTCCATCGTTCACCTGTAATTTTTCAAAGATTTTTTTGGCTGAAAATCAAGTCGGAGAACGCTTAAGCGTCTAAGAAAACCAAAACGTAACGTAATTTTGAAACTGATTTTCTACCCCGAGTCAAAAATTAAACTCGGCTTAAATATCGGTTTGTGGCTCAAAAAAAAAATAATATTAAATAACGTGGCGCCTTGAAACTTGTAAACACATGTTTTATAAGGTTGCCATTTTTAATTTTGCTGCCATCTCTACGTCAGCTCTGATTTTGAGAAACAGCTGAAGAAAGATGGCTAGTAAGATAGAGAGAGAGAGAGAGAGAGAGAGAGAGAGAGAGAGAAATTTTTCTTGACAAACGTAAAATTATTGACCAACGTTTCCCTAACTCGATTCCATCATTTAATTGTTATTGCAAAAAACATCACAATTTCATTTTCTTAAGTAATCACACCTGCTTCTTGCTTTAAGGGCCAGTTTCACCAATTCTATTTAAATATCAGTTCACATTTAAAAGTAATTTTTCACAAATATTTTTTTAATGAAAAATGACTTTAAATAATGAATTTATATTTAAATAGAATTAGTGAAATTGGTGCGAAGTAATTGCTTTCCTAATTACGTTTCGTAGTAAAGCATAAAAATTTAAAATTTATAACTACACTCAAAATAAAAATCAATCCATCCGTACTTAAATCAATCCAAAGCGGTGTCATAAGTACGGTAAGTACGGATTTAGTTAAATCAAGTCCAGAAGGCTTGATTCAAGTACGAATAATTCGAGTGCTAAATACTTAATTTTATCCATATCTAATCCCGATTTCGTACTCGAAATAAATCCAAAACGAGATTGATTTCAGGAAACCTGAGATTGAATTTAATATCAAAATACGCTCGATTCAAGTATTTCGTAGTTGATTTAATCACAAAAATGTACCTGATTTAAGAAATTTTGAGATTAAATCAATCTAAAAATGCAATTGATTTAAGCCCGAATCCATACTTAAAATAATCCAAAAACAAGATAGCTTCAAGAAAAACTGATATTGTATCAATCGCAAAATATGGCTGTTTTGAGAAATCCTAACCTGCTTTATTGAATAAAAAGATTTAATTTAATTTTTAATTAACTTTTTATTGCACATTTAAATGTTTTTATTTTTTTTTTATTTTATTGGTAAAAATCAGGGACAAGGACTTCATGCATTTAAAAAAGGTATTTTAGGCGCCTAAAATATGACATCAAAAACGCAAAATATGCACTAAAAACAATAAAATATGCACATATTTTAAAAAATTGTATCAAAAAGAAATGTTTTCAATTTACATGCAACTAAATAAAGATATATAAATATTTTATTTTCTCAAAAGATGCGTGTACAAGTCTTTTACATTAAATTTTTACACAAGATTAGAAATGATAAGGATTTTTTCTGCATTATTAACACCAAACAGGCATTTTTCGCGATATATTTATATTGCAATAAAAGAGCAATACACAAATAGAAAGAGGAAAGTGTTGTTATTAATTTATTTTCACTGACAAATTTTATATTTTTAATATTTTCGAATATAACGTCTATAGATGTAATCGGCTCAAATTTAAATGATTCTTTTTATATAATTTTATATATTTATTTAACTCAACCTTTAAAATTAATTGAATACTATGTTAGATTTGTTTTTTAAATCCGTTACCATTTTTAAAAACAGTATCAAGTTCCCGCAGAATGGTTTCACTACTTTCGGCTTTAATAGCAGACAATTTCCTCTTTTAAATTTTTTGGGTGGTTGTGCTTGTAAAGGGTGTTTTTTTAGAGGTATAGAACTTCGAATTGAAATAAAACACAAGAAAATCGTTTTAATGTCCATCAATTTGGCTTTATTGGAAGGATAATTTTATGCCATTAATGTTTAAATATGATTTCGGGCATGTGGCCGCCGCGGCTGGCTCGAATAAAGCCAATTCTACAGGTCCAATTTTCAACCACTTTTTCGAGCATATGGGGCCGTATGTTGGCAATAACGCCACGAATGTTGGCTTCCAAGTCCCCTAACGTTTCTGGTTTGTTGGCGTAGACGAGCGACTTCACATATCCCCAAAGAAAATAATCCAATGGTGTCAAATCACACGATCTTGGTGGCCAATTGACAGGTCCATTCCGCGAAATTATGCGCTCATCGAATGTTTCCTTCAATAAATCGATTGTGACGTGCGCTGTGTGGCATGTAGCGCCGTCTTGTTGGAACCACAACTCATCCACATTCATGCCATCCAATTCGAGAACAAAATAGTCGGTTATCATGGCTCTATACCGGTCTCCATTAACGGTAACTGACTCTCCAGCATTATTTCGGAAGAAGTATGGCCCAATGACTCCACCAGCCCATAGAGCACACCAAACAGTCAGTTTTTGTGGATGTAATGGCGTCTCAAGGGTCTCATGTGGATTCTCTTCACTCCAAATGCGGCAATTTTGCTTGTTGAGGTAGCCATTCAACAAAAAATGAGCCTCATCACTGAACAAAATTTTGCGATGAAAATCAGCATCGAGATCAATCTCATTTTCGGCCCATACACCAAAATCACGACGCATTGCATGGTCTCGCGGCTTTAATTCTTGCACAAGCTGGATCTTGTAAGGTCGCAAGCCAAGATCTTTGCGCAAAATCTTCCATAAAGTTGATGGACAAAGCTCCAATTGCTGTGCACGGTGGCGAATCGATTCATTCGGGTCCTCTTCAACACTTTGCTCTACAGCGGCAATTGTTTCTTCGGTGCGCACTGTTCGACGTCTCTGCGGATGCGTATTATCACATAGAGTAAACGTAGTGCGAAAACGATCCATGGTTAACCGAATTAATTGCTCTGATGGACGATTATGTCGACCATAAAATGGACGGAGCTTGCGGTAAACTTCGCGAACTGAACCATTATTTTCGAAATAAATTTACACGATTTGCAAGCGTTGTTCTTTTGTCAACCTGTTCATGATAAAATGGCAAACCAAACTAAATATTAATCACTTGACAGCTGACAAAATGGCCGCCAGTTAAAAAAGTGATGCCAACTTAAAGTTCTATACCTCAATAAAAAACACCCATTATAATCGTTCTACAATTAAAGAGCTGGCAAACAAAACTAGACATGTCCTCAGTAAATGATTTTTTTAATTTTTTTTCGGGCTCCGCAACTGCACGTCTATGCAGTTACGAAATATTTTCATCCAAAGCCAGTTCAATCCTGCTTAAAAAAAAAAAATAACAAAACTGACTTGTCCTTGCTAGTCTCTATCTAGGTAGCTCAGTTATTTGCCTACGCTGTAAAACAGTTAACGGGACTAGTCTGGTTTTGTTCGTCAGTTCGTCAATTCTAAAACAATGCAAGCGAATAAGTTTGCAAAAAACTCAGTTTTGCATTAATAATTTGTCAAAAATTATTTTTAGAAATTTGAATTGTTGAAAGAATATGACACAAAACAATAGATTTGTACCAAAATATGAGACGAAAATATGCATTCATGACCAAATTATGCAAAAATATGCATTTTCAGCAAAATATGCAAAAATATGCACTAACAAATCGATGCCATTTTAACGCAAATTCATTATTTCGTAAAGATATTTCGTTCTTGCTATTATAAGGGTTAAGGGAAAAAACATGCATTTGCATGAAACCCCTGTCCCTGGTAATAATAATTAATTTGAATGCAAAAAGTTACAGTTTAGAAGTTAGTTAGAGTTAGACAAATCAGTATTATTTAGAATAATTGGCAAAGTTGTTATAATTTTAATGTAAAGTTTTATACATACGTATATATAAATGTAAAAAAGTATTGATACTTATGTAAAATAACAATATTAAAATTTGGTCAATAATTAGAAACTTGCTTAGGTTATATCCAGTTTAAAATCAGTTTCGCTTGGAAATCCTCCACTTCTTTTAACCATCTATCGACCTTTGATTGTACAGATATCATCTCCCCTTCAATTTCAAACTGCAAAGATACATAATTTAGTATGTATGTATGTATATAGTTATATTAAGTAATGTGTATATTTGTTACACTACCTGTAGTTTATTCCATTTGAAAAGCTGTTCACGAAACTCGATACGAAATTCAAGAGTGGGGTCTGTTTCTAAAAGAAAGAATGCTAAAAGAGTCCAAAAATTCTGCTCTAAAGAAGAAGAAAATGCAAGATTTTAAATTTACTTAGGTTCACTTAGCAGTTAATTGAATGATTTTTTACTAAATAATAATAGGCACTTTACCTGCAAGATACTGCCTCTTTGCCATTTATAATCGTTATCGCTCCAAAATTGCAACCCCATCAGTGCTCTAAGGGAAACTATGTCATAAAGAAGCTAGGGGTTCTTGGTCACCTAGAGCGATAACATATTTCTGAGTCCGTTCTTACATGATAATAATTATTCAATCAGAACTTACGAAGCATGTGTATGCAGAAGCTTTTCGTACCTATTACTATTTCTTATATTTGTTTATTTTTTATTTGTAGCTTGATGGTGCAACTATAAAAAAAAAACTACAAATTAGTTAATATGAACTTTAGCAAAGAACGATTCATTTTTAATTGACACTATTTTATTATTTTCAAAGACGAGAGCACAAGAAATTATTATACTAGGTTCACATTTTAGTTTAGAAACGTTTGAGCTTATGAAAGATGAAAGAGCAGATAATGAAGTTGGGAACTATCATATTTTCCTGTCTTGCCTATCAACTAAAAAGTTTCTCAACTAAAATTGCAGTGTGTGAACCAGAACTTGTTAAAAAGGACACAACACTCAATAAAAGACCATATTTTTTACTTACTCTTTACTCTGGATTGCGATCCAAGTCCCTCAGAAGTTGGAGCAGTTTGGGGTCGTCATTTATCTTCACTCTTTATTTTATTTTAATTATATTTACATAAGTATATGATTTTGCATACGAGTATTTAAAATCAACCGCACTTAATTGCAATTAAATAAAATATTTTCAGTTAAAAAGTACAAATATTATATTATTTTTATTTTACGTATTTAATTATTTCATTAATTTTTTTCATTTTCTTGAATTTCAATCATAAGCACACTAATAATAAACTTGAAATTTTTTTCATAGAAAAGTTTTTTATTCTGCTTTTCAATAAATAAATAAGAATTTTTTACCAAATTTAAAAATTTTAGACTTGATTTAAGCTTTTTTACATAACACAGTACAACATATGATTTTGGGACTCAATTCTGACAATTTCACGTGAAAGTAGGCCCAAAATGAAGAACTTGTGCATCATTCGTTTTGTCTTCTTACCTGCTAAAATATTTTTAATGTCGATTTGAAGTTAGTAACTATCGTATAGGGGAATATTTCACGTTTTAGGCTCTTTTGTTTGACATAACTCGAGAACCACTAGTCCGATTTAGCTGAAAGAAATTTAGAAAAATTAAGAATTATAATTCCTCTAATCTTTTCTTTATACTGTTTTCCTATGTGTGCAACACTTTCGAAGTTAAAAATTAATGTATGAAGGGAAAAAAGTATTTTTTGCCTAAAAATTAAATTTTTTTTTAAATTCATAAAAAATCAAAAATGCAAAAAAGTGTCAAATCTAATTAAAAAAAGGAATAACCAAAAGGTTATTTGATTTTTATGACTGCGAAGCAATAAACGCTAATAAATGTGCGTGAACAATTAAAAGGAAAAAATGGATAGTGGACTGTTTTAATTATTTGGGGTTTTCCGGTGACTACCTGTATGATTTTTTTTACATAAATTGCACCCTCATTCATTATTTGGAAAGTTTTGCACAATTTGAAACGTACAAGTGGTGAATCAGGTATATAGCCAGGTACCCTTAAAACATGCGCCCATTTTTAAGTACCTGCCAGTAAAATATTGAAAAATACGTAGTATTTATAGTTGATCGATTTTTGTCATTTTTGTCAGTGCCGACGAACGCGAACAGTAAAAGTGATTTTTCTCCAGTTTTTTAAAAGTGAATGACAAGAAAACATAAAATATATAAATATGGAAAACAACAAGTGCCCAAAATTGGATAATTTTTCTTACGTTTGTGGTCAAATCGTCCTAAAAAAAACTATCGACAAAATTTGTGTACTGAGGCACTCAAAAAGCGTATTGTGATTATTTTGATGAAGCAGATTTAAGTGGTTCAAATTTTACGCCGAACACAGTGTGCAAAAGTTGTTATAATACCCTTGTAAATTGGATACATGGAGGAGGTGCAACGTTGTCTTTTATGAAGCCAGTAATTTGGGTGGAAGACACAACTGGACATGATGAATCCAGGTGCTACGCATGCATAAATTTTCGTCCTGGATTAAACAGACAACAATGGAAAACAAAAGTATACACTGCTGCATTTACTGCCACACTTCCAGTTAACCGCCCTGCTGATGTCGATGCACCTAAACCTCCGAGTCTGGATACTGTGTCCCTGCAAACCGAAACCGTTTTCATCAATCCGACCAACGTGAATGATGCGGATTGGACACCCGATATTGAAAATAATACAGGACAACCGCTAACACAAATCGAAATGGATTACATTGTGGCCAAGCTCGGAATATCACAACAAAACTCCGAATGGTTGACATCATTTTTGAAGAGAAGAAAACTCACACAGCAAAATGTCAGCGCAACATCATAGCGACAACGCCAAGCATAGATTACATAAATTCCATATTTTCTGTGTAAGAATAGCTGCAATACAAATTGGAATTTTTATTTTAAGTTTTGTGTATATTCATAACATTATTGGAATAAATTTATTCATCGATTTTCTCAATAAATTTCTCACTTTACTTACAGGTTACGTGGCTTTATGCGAAAGTAATTAGATTTGACACTTTTTTGCATTTTTGATTTTTTATGAATTTAAAAACAAACAAAAATTTTAATTTTTAGGCAAAAAATATTTTTTTCCCTTCATACATTCCTTTTTAACTTCGAAAGTGTTGCACACATAGGAAAACAGTATAAAGAAAAGATTAGAGGAATTGTAATTCTTAATTTTTTTAAATTTCTTTCAGCTAAATCGGACTAGTGGTTCTCGAGTTATGTCAAACAAAAGAGCCTAAAACTTGAAAAATTCCCCTATACGATAGTTACTAACTTCAAATCGATATTAAAAATATTTTAGCAGGTAAGAAGACAAAACGAATGATGCACAAGTTCTTCATTTTGGGCTTACTTTCACGTGAAATTGTTAGAATTGAGTCCCGAATCAATGACTTCAAAAATGTTGTACTGTGTAATTTAAGCACTTCATGCGCAATTTAAGAAACTCCAGGATTGATTTTATAAAGTCATTCCTTTTTCGGTTTGTTTTAAATAAACGTTAGTGTTATTCGTACTTAAATTTTTAAGTACGATTCGCTCTAAAAGGAAGTGGAGAATACTTGAATTTAATACGGCTTTTTTCTTTCTGTGTATATTTGTTTTTTTTTTTTTTTTTTTTTTTTGATTTGATTTGATTCCACTACCGTCAATATTTCTGCCTGCGTATTTCATATTGGATTTCAATTTAATTTTCCCTAGAATGTGTTAATCCAATGTTTCTTTTACGTATTTGCTTAAACTGAAATTTAAAATACTGTAACATTTTTACGCCATCACATCACTCATTTCTTTCATAATCTACAGCTCGTTAGGCTCCATTATTGCATATTTTCTTTTTTCTTCTTATTAAAATCTTGTTTATATATTTTCTTTAATAAAACTTACTAAGAAATTAAGTAAACAGCAATCAGACCGTAAGAAGGTGATGGGTAGGGCACATTAGCGACAAGTGTTCGTTCGCATGGAGCCACAAGAAACAATAATTCTAGTAAATTAAAAAATAAATAAAATAAATCAAGGTGGCAAGTTAGCAAAGCGAAAATGTAAAGTGCCACAAGCAAGCACTTTTTCGTTGTGCTCCAAATGTGCATTTTTCTTTTGGCGAATAATAAAAGTGGAAAATCTTTTGTTCAACACATGTGGCAACAAAAAGAATTACAAAATCTTTACGCTTGGCAGCGAACACAACAATTCGTCTACAAATTTCTTTGACAAATTCAACACTTTTGTTGTTTTGTTATAATTAAAGCAGACGGAAATGTTAATATTATAACATAATTTGAAGGAAAGAATATATTTATGTATGTATGTAATTCAGCTTACCAGGACTTTCGGCTTCGGTGCGATCGGGTGAGAAACCCATTGATAATCTTTCCGCTCTCATGCGCATTTCTGCATCCGAATCCCCTGAACTGCCATTGCTGAAAGGCATTCGGGTGTGGTGATGTGTTGAATTGTTAGTGGAATCAAGGCCATCGCTGGGAGGCGAAGGTATACCCGCATGAAATACTCCATTGGCTGGTGGTGTCTGTTGCGGCGATAATTGTGAGGAAGTTGCTGTGTTTGTATTCTCATTGGCACTTTGTGATGGCACACGAGGCGGTACGCTGGTATACAAAAGTCCCAATTCTCTGGCCTCATTTTCCTCTTGGGCTTGTTGTCTTCGCAGCGCAACCTGGTTGATGTAGAAAATAATGGCAAATTAAAATTTTTGTGACCTTATTTTTGAAGAAATCTTAGGTTTTTCATTATGCAAATACATAAGTGAAACAAAAGTCTCTAATTTTCTTTTTTGTATTTGTTTCGTACTAAATTCTAAGCCAAAATATAAATGAGGCCATAACATAACTTGCAAAATCCAACTCAGGGCTTGTAATTTTCAATAAATACTTCAAGTTATTCCACGCGAGAAGGAGTTTGCAGAGGGTGGCATTGGCTGAAGTAGTTAGCACGTTGAGTACAAAACCGAATGACGGTCTCCGACAGTCATTCAATGACTATACCACATATTTTTTTAACGTGCATTAATTCGTGTCCCTTTGTATCAGTTGTTGTAGAAAAGTTCAAGAGTTGAAGGCATAGACACTGAGTTACACCAGATTCAGCGTATACTGAAGCTAATGTAACATCAGAGCGCCCTCCCTCGTTGGTATTGTGTAGCAGAATCATCTATGAAGAAAAATAGCCAATAAAATGGCTACTAAACAGAGCTTTAAAAATTTAGTTCGCCTCATTTATACAAGAGGCGCTGCAACATTGTACTATTAAAAAAAACGTGCAAAAAGCAGAGTTGTAGAAGAATGAAGTTTTTCTCTACCTTTTCCATGGAACGCAAACGACATTCGACAACATTTAAACGAACTTGAGCACTTCCTCACTGAAAGGAATATTGATCTAATGTTGGTCTCTGAGACTCATTTGACTTCTAGAAGTCTTTTTATTATATGTATATGGCTACAACTTATTCAAACGACCCGAAAAGAAGAGCATGCAATTATAATAAAGTCAAGACTCAAGCACTATATTTTTGAGAACATTTATGAAGAAAATCTACAAGCAACAAATAGTCTGCCTTATCGTGGTTGGTGTATTTCAAATACGTCTACGACTGTTTGGTAATTGATTAAATAAAAACTGTTAAAGTCTTCTTTAATCTAAAGGGTCCGCCATCTAACGGTTTTTTTTTCAACTAGTGCTTTTTTCGTGAATGGTAACACTTAGCTCATGTCTGATTTGACAGATAATTAGTTTTATCTTTCCGCTGAACGAATATGGTTGTGTATACGCTTGAACAACTCTGGGAAAGTGGGCCTGCGATCGTCTTACAGAAGATGCCGATTTTACCAAAAAAATCATCTTTTCAGATGAAGCTCATTTTGATCTTGGCGGGTATGTAAACAAGCAAAATTGTCGCATTTGGGGCACAGAAAACCCGCACGCATACATTGAAAAGCCGACGCACTGTTTGCTGCGGATTTTGGTCCAGAGGCATAATTGGGCCATTTTTTTTCGAAAATAAGCAAGGAGTGGCCGTTACAGTCAATGGCGATCGTTATCGGGCCATGTTGAACGAATTTTTGTTCACAAAAATTGAAGAGGAGGATATTGGCAACATTTGGTTTCAACAGGATCGCGCTACGTGCCACACAGCCGAAGCTACACTTGATGTTTTCCGCCCTGTTTAAAAAAAAAGTTATCTGGCGGACCCTTTATTACCAAACAGTCGTAGTCGCATTTGAAATACGCCAACCACGATAAGGCAGATTTGCATTGAAAGTTTTTGTGCAAATTTCGTGATATCATCAATTTACTGCCCTCCCAAATTTTCAATCACTGAGAATCAATACGAGAATTTCTCCAAATCTCTTAGACCTTGTTTTGAATCAGCTGGCGACTATAAAGCAAAACATACGTTCTGGGGTTCGCGTCTTATTACACCAAGAGGTCGAGCGTTGTTCAACACAATTTCAAAAATGGCCCTAAACGTTATTTCGAGTGGGGAGCCTACTTACTGCCCTACTAACATACAAAAAATTCCGGATTTTATAAATTTTGGCATCATGAAAAATATTCTCTAGGGATTTAATTCAAGTTGAAGCTTCTCTTGCCCTCTCCTCCGATCACTCTCCCACGATAATTACAATTTGTAGCCCATTAAAAAGTGACTTACCTCACCCATATGTGAAGATGATCAATCGTGGTAAATGGCTGGGATTCAAAAAATATCTCAGTAGTCATTGTACGGAAAATATTACGCTAAGAACACATGATGATGTTGAATCTAACATTGCCAATCTTAACAAAAATATTAAGCAGGCTGCTGAACATGTCACTACCTCCCATCTGCAGACTGGGTTTAATAGACGGACATTGAACGTCTCGTATGTGAAAAAAGAAGAGCTCCAAAGGATTCGCACCAGCACAGATCACCCTATAATAAAATCAGATTTAAAGAGTAGACTAATCGACTCCAAGAGTTGCTTGCATCTGAAAAACCGGCATCTCGTAAAAATTATCTGGAAGGTCTTGATGTCACACCAGCATCTAATTACTCTTTGTGGCGCGCTGCTAGAAAGCTAAAAACACCCGTTGAGTATAAACCACCTCTGCGCACATCTACCGGAGGTTGGGCAAGAAGTGATACTGGAAAATCTAACATATTTGCTGAGCATTTAAAATCCGTATTTACCCCAAACACATGTAATGGTGTTGCTGATTGCCGAGTGTAGTTGCTTTACCCCAAGTTTAAGATGTGTGATGTACAAAAACTAATTGTTGAACTCATGCCAAAGAAAGCTACAGATATTGATGGAATTAGTAACCAGATGCTGATGAACTTGCCTCGTATTGCAATGAGAATCCTGTTATTCATTCTTAATGCCATTTTACGACTGGAGTATTATCCACACAGCTGGAAGCTTGCCAAGGTTAAAATGATTCCAAAGCCGGGCAAAGATCTTACTAGGGCTGAGTCAAATAGGCCAATAAGTCTACTATCAATAATGTCAAAGCTTTTCGAAAAACTGTTCATGACAAAATTGTCCCCAATCCAGCATAACACCATTGAACAAACTCATAGATTGGTTCAATTTATAAGAAGAACTTTTGAAGAAAATAAGTATTGTTCTGCGCTGTTTATTGACGTTTTTCAGGCATTTGATAAATTGTGACATGAATGCCTAATTTTAAAATTGAAGACATACCTTCTAAATCTAAATCTTTTGGAAAGTTACATTATTGCCCGGAAGTTCACTGTTGTGGAAGCAGACTTTATCAGTATGCCTGAAACTATCTCATCCGGTGTGTCACAGGAGAGTATACTCTGGTGCCAGTTTTGCAATGGATTTATACTTGTGATATGCCTGTGATCAGTAATATCTTTACTTCTACATTTGCCGACGATACAGCCTGCCTTAGTATGCACGAAAACCCTCATGAGGCATCCCGATATCTTCAGGAACATATAACACAGCTTGAGCTATGGTTAAACCTATGGAGAATTAGGGTAAATGAACAAAAGTGTGTTCAAGTAACATTTACCTTACGAAGAGATACTTGTTCCCCAATTCGGATTAACAATCAAGTTATTCCTAAACATTCACATGTGAAATATCTTGGTATACACCTTGATCGACGGCTTACAAGGAAACACCACATTGATTCTAAGCTAACACAAATGAAACTAAAATTAACTCAGGTACATTGGCTGATTGGCAGAAATTCAACACTCAGCATAGACTGCAAACTTTTAATATACAAGTCGCTTTTAATGCCAATATGGTGCTACGGAATTCAGCTATGGGGCACTGCTTCAGCTTCAAATATTAAGAAAATTCAACGACGACAAAAGAAAAATAACATCGGCTCCATGGTACATAAAAAACTCTAATTTACATCATGATTTAAAAATGCGAGAAGTGACTGAAAAAATTGCAAAATACGCAGGCAAATACTTAACAAAACTCGAGTCACATCATAATGCGCTTGATCGTAATATTTTTAACTTTACTGGAAACATCCGCTTAAAAAAGAGGGACACAAGGGCTCTTATACTCAACACTCCAGATGGGACTTCTTGATAATACTTTTTTTTTTTTGGTTATCACTACTTACGTATTATTAATAACAATCACTAAGTTTATGTCCGACACTGGTCAGGCCTAATAATTATATTCTAGATTCAAAATTTGAATACTTATTGTTAGTTCATACTTAAAGATACAATAAATAAAAATGAATGCCTACTACTATTACTGGGTGTTACCTTCTTTTAGGAAAGGGATAGAGAAGACAGGCGGTGAAGCTTCATTCGTTTACAACTCTGCCTTTTTCACGTTTTTTTAAATAATGTAGTGTTGCAGCGCCTCTGGTGTTAAATGAGGCGTATTAAATTTTTTTAATGCTGTGCTTAGTAGCCTTTTATTGGTTATTTTATTTCGTCGATGATTCTGCTATATAACAAGGAGGGCGCTCTGATATTACATTAGGATTAGTATCTGCTAAGCCGGTATAGTTCAGTGACCAGTGACTATGCCTTCATCATTTGAACTTTCCTACAACAACTGATACAAAGGGATACTAATCCACATCACAAAAATTCCTGGTATTGTTCTTTAGTGACTGTTGGATACAGGGATTGGACCCAGTACCTTCGGTTTTGTAGTCAACGCTATAGCGGTTAGCAAACTTCTAATCAAACAGGCCATTTTTAATCTCAATTATCTAATTTGATTTTTAGCAAGATGAGACCCTGCTTTCATGATGCCTCACATATATATATATATCGCTCATTTACTTCAGCAATTTGCACATATATTAATGAAAAAAAATTTTATTTACAAAATATTTATATGAAATTTTTACTCAATATGAATATTATTAGCTGAAAATCGAATTTTTCGAGTAATGACGTTGTTCAAGTAAATGTTTGTTGTTTGCAATAATGCAACTGTAAATATTCAACCACAAAAATTATAATTATTACTGAAGAAAATATTGAATACAGGGTGCCGCAAAAAGTCACCCGATATTCTATGAATGGGGGTTTTTTAGGCGGCATTGCTGCATCCTGATGGAACCACGCATTCTCCAGTTCCGATCCGTTCTATTGAAAATGTAGAAATTCCTTGAGCATGACACTGTAGCGCTCGCCGTTCACAGTAGGTGTTTAGGTCGCGCCGTTTTAAAAAACCTAAAACCATACCATGGATGTAATTGCTCTTCGACAATTCTGCTTATTCACAGAGATAAAATAGAGCTCGTCGCTCATGACAATTTTCGAATGAAAGCTTGTCCCAAAATAAAAAAAAAATAAAAAAAATCGAAACCATTATTCTGCTGAACCCACATTTTTTCCATTTGCGAAAATTATAGCATCTTCCGGTGGGTTAATAAGTTTTGCGCCTCCATGTGTACACACAGAAAATTTTAACCTAAAATCTACGTAAACAAGTTTAAATAATCTTTTTCTACAATGATTTTGCTTCATATGCGTTTCATGTTAATCTGAGATGATTTATAGTAATTTTCAAAGAAAATTTTTCCTTTTGAAATAACTTTATTTCACGTTGATTTAATATTCACATACTGTTAAAATCAAAATGAAAAATTATGTTGAATCAAAGTTATTTCAAGTTGGAACAACATGAATGTAATTTAATGCAGTAATTGTATTATTAATTGTTAATTATTTAACTTGTGTGGTTGACATAGACATCAGAAAAATTTTTGTTTGTATATTTAAATTGGTTTCCCCGAAAAAGATTTGAACTCACCGCGCGGTAGTCAAAGTGCTTACCCCTGCAGCCACAACAACTTTAAATATTCTTTAGATACACACTAAATATGTACCATCATGAATAAAATTTTAATTTAACATTCTTTCATTTATCATTTAACACAAAATTTTTTTGAAAAATTTTAGTTAAAAAAAAAATACTAAATACTTTAACTTGACTCCAGAATTCGAGACTGCAAGACTAGTAGACTGCCTACCAGCCAGCAGCAGTTTGTCGGCTGTTTACAAACATAAAAAACAACAACAATACAAAAACAATTCACACAACTAAGCACAAAAGTGTATTGCAGCTACCCTGCAAATAATGCGACTAGTCCATACATTCATGTAAGGACTAGTCCAAAGAGGAGTAGGAGTATCACAAAACTACTCCAAATATATGAAAAAAGGTGGTCGATTTAGCATTGCGATGTCCTAGGGTTGGACCACATGGTCCAAATTTGCATCTCATCGGAATAACCCCAAAACTACCCCATATGGAATAGTTATAGACTACTCGCATTATCGTTTAAACACGAACACTTATCGTGCAGCATTGAATGATTGTACGAAAACCACATGATCCATGTCTGTTTCATCTAGATTGGACCACGCAATCTAATATTATTTTCAGGGTATTAACAAAGCAAATAAACACCAACACACTTAAGCAATATATTATTTCTTTTAAAATTAATGTGATTTGAATAAATTTGAATCAAACTTTTGGCATGATGATTTTACATTGGTACTCTTTTCTGTGTGTATGTGTATAAGAAAATAACCAGGGAAACCGCAAATATGCAATTGCATGTTTTTTCTTGTAGGACGTATTAATGCAGGGACAAGATATTTATCCATTTCAGAACTTCTTATGAATTTTGGCATCGATTTGTTAGTGCATATTTTTGCATATTTTACCCTTCAAAGCATTTTTTGCATATATAAGTCTTACACGCATATTTTTAGCATATTTTCCAATTTTTAGAGCATAATTTACGCTTTTAGGGCATATTTTTATACTTTATAGTTTTGATATTAATATGCCTTCGAGCTTATGTCGTGCCATAACCGCCAAAATAGCTTAAGCGACATAATTTTCGAACTTCAGTTTTTTGACCAAAATCGATTATTTGCGATCGTAAATAGTCGATTTTTGTCAAAAAACGAAGTTCAAAAAATGTGTCGCTTGGGCTATTTTAGCGGTTATGCCTCGATGTGTTGGTCAACATTTTTATTTTTATTCTTCACCATCTAAATCTCATTTCCAATGTTCCATGTGTATATACATTTTTCTTATATTTATATTACGCAGTTATTATGGACTTTAGTTTGAATAAAAATTCGGTTTGCTAGTTGTGACGGACTCTGCCCCGAGTAGACGTTGAAGGAACATTGTCAATGTATAAAAGATTACTTAGATGTGGCAGGTAACGATTTTTATTTGAAAAGCTATGTCAATACTTTGTTGTATGTATATTGCAAGAAAAATTTTTAATAAAAATATTGTCTTATTTATCCAAAATACAATTACAAAGTTTTAATTCTGGTATCGTGATATCTTTTGAAATCGAAGTTAAATTTTCACGAGTATCCAAAAAAAAATAATTTATATTATTTGCTTTAGTCAAAATTTTGTTTTAACGTGCCATTCAAATCCAAATTATTGTTTATAATACGGCAGTTATTCTTAATTTTAATTTTTTTAAATTATTTTATTGTTTCCTTTCTTTTGTTTATTTTATTTTTGTCTTATTTTATATGAAAATATTGTTGAATTTTTGAATTAAAAATATATTTTTTCATTTATTTATTTTATTTTTAAGAGCATACTTTTGAGTTTTTAGTGCATATTTTCAAGTTTTTAGTGCATATTTAATGCGCATAAAACACTTTTGTTAGAGCATATTTTTGGTTTCCCTGAAAATAACATAGAAATTATAACCCAATAATTCAATGAATCGGATATTTCTCTATAAAGATCTCTACAATTAAAAATAACCAGCGAGAAGAAACCTCGAACTTCATTTGATAAGAAGTTTGAAGCTTTCGTCTGCCTGTCAAATAGGCGTTAAAATTTTGCAATCTGTTTTTGCGTCGTACTGACTGATGACGAGTGTGTCGACTACAAAGCCAATGATGCTCTTCGGGAGCCCGAGCCAGTTATATAAACAAAAAATATCAAAGACGAAAAAATGAATTAAGCTCGTCAATCCATCTTCCATCTTTCACTTCATTACCCATACTTGCACTACCCTTTCCTACTACCAGGCAATCGTCGATTTCGATAACGAGCTCATTCGATATTTTTTTTTTTTTAAATCTCAAACTCAAAGAACGTGATTGAATCAGTTCGATATCGAAAGCTACGATTAGAACGCTGTGTTTTGGACTCGAGTGAGCTGAAAACTTACTTTCTCTTTTCAGCTGCCTGTCGAATATAATCTTATCTAACTTCTTACTTGTTATCAGTGACGTGATTTTTCAGCAGTGCGAATAGCATTGTTCCTAATAAATATTTACTTATATGTTACTTAAAAAAAAATATTGTTTTAATTCGAGTTAAGCACTTATATAAGTCCCAGAATTTATCTGCTTTTAATATGGCGGCTTGTACAATACAGATCAAATCAGAAACTGCAACTCCATCGATGGAATGATACATCCATCTCATAAATATTGCGACGGCATTTCCGCAAGGTTCTAGCATATCAATAATACAAATTTGGCACCAAAATGTCTTGAAGTTATCTTCTTTCCTTAAAAAAAAAGTCTCATATTTCCAAAATTTATATTTTCATCACAAAAAAGTCGTTTTGATTCGTAAGCGCAACTAACAAATAGGTCTTTTATCTTTTATATTAATTATGCCACAACACGAAACAATCGCTTGAGTAGACGTAAGAAAACCTAGCTTTACGCTGTATTCCATTCCAGTTGAAAGTTACACTGTTTGCAATGCTACATATTGGTGCAAAGGAAGGATCACGAAGGACACGAATGTAGTATCAAACGTTAGACACTTAAAAAAAAAAAAAAAAAAAACTAATTTGCTTAAGTCGACTTAAGCGATTATTCCATATTGCCACAGAATTTCTTATATCCTTTTTTTTAATAATTTAAATTGCACTAACCTGTGCTGCCATAACACGTTGACGTTCAGCAATTAATGTGCACTTGGCGCAAAGACAATCTCGCCATCTGCAGTAACGTTTGTGACCTTTTAAAGCACTGACCTAAAATATTAAAAACAATTTGTTTTTATATTACTTTTTGTCGCCGAACAAACAAATTAAAGATACACTTACAATATTATTGAGCAATAATTGAGGTTGTAAAATAAAAGTACCCGTGTGTATATTATATTAGTAGATGGCACAATATATTGTATAAACTCAAATGCCTCGTGACTTATATTGCACAAAAAGGAATATTTTGTAATATGTATATTGACAATATTGTGCAAAAATGCTGATAACAAAGCCTTTTTATTCACTCATGTCACTTAACATTATCTTTCTATTTTTTAAATTATTTAATTACAAATTGTTTAAGCTTCTTTTACGTGTGTATAGCTTTTGTATTGCAAAAACAAAATTTGCCCTGAATTTTTGAAATATTGTACAACTTAATGAATAATGTGGGTCAAGTAAACAATAATACAAACAATAAAGTACTCAATAATATTGTATAGTCTATGGTAAAATGTTAAATTTAGCAGCAAAAGCAAATGAAGGGTAATACTGACCACTCCATGATTTCGACAGCGGGCACATTTTGGAGTGCGTTGATAGCGTTCCGAGGCGGCGCGCAAAAAGAATGCCGGCGGCAAAGCACCTAAAACTGGATGTTGCGACATGAGATTTTGCATATCAACACCACTGGGTAAACTCATTACTTTTTCGGGGCACGTTAAAAAGTGATTTGGTTTGACTGTTTGATTTTTTTGTCAATCACAATTTAATTTTTAGTAGATTTTTTTTTTTTTAATTATCTTAAAGTTAAACACATAACAGTTGATTTTATTTTATATTTTTATTAAATTTCTTAATGGTATTTTGTTATCATATAAGGAGTTATTTTATGTTTCACTTAGTTTCTAAAAGTATCTTTTTCTACCATAATATAACAATAACTTTAATTGTTTCATTGCTTTTTTTATTACATATCTATATTTTTTTAAATTAATTTTGTAACCAATTGGCAACACAGCGAGCGCGATTATTGGTTGTGGTTGTAACGCACTGAGAACTCGTTTGCAACTGATTCAAATTTCTTTAATATTGTTGATGGTAAAAAAAAACACAAATACAACAAAAAAAACAGAAAAAGATTTATACAAAACCAACCCAACCCAACCAACCATCCTCAACATCCAAATACATCCGTTTATCGTCAGTTTCGCGGAGTAACAATTGAATAAGATATTGTTTTCTTCTCTTTATTGTTATCGTCGTAATTGTTGTTGTTGTTGTTGCAGTTGTTGTTGTTTATTTGGGGGTTGATTCATAGTTGCTTTGTTACTCTTGTTTGTTGGTTTGTTTGCCCCTGTCGTCAGGCTTTGCTGCATGCAGCAAAATCAGCCAACCACCTTCCAAAATGAATCGTTAAGCATGTGTTTGTTTACTAGTGCAAGTGTGTGTGTGTGAAGCACAATTTATATCAACTAAAGTAACAATATACATATATATAAAAAATTTCAAAAAGTATATAAAAATGTTAAAATCCTGCATTTTATATGAAAAAAAACCATACACATTCACCACCATTCTACAATTTATTATTCCATTTACTCTGAATTACAAAAAAAAAAAACGAATGTCCAAGAGGATGAAGTTGAGCGCGAGTAGTGAATCAAGCAGTAACAATTCTGCAAACTTACTGCTAACTGTCAGTCAGACTGGCACACGAACCGCTCGGATTTGCGTTATACTGGCTTTCCATGGCAGGCCGGATTAATCAATTCGCTTTGGCAAAATTACCTTGACGAATCATACATCCTGTTTCCACGACACATTCATGAAATGTTTTGCAAGTTCGTGTAAGTGTATACATACGTTTGTAATTTGTATTTTTTATAATTATTATAGCTATGCTATTTATTGCGCGATAAAATAAAAATAAAAAAAAACAAAAATAATCGAAACTCTTAAATTTATAAATTTATTTTTGCTTCGATTTCTTTGTACTTCAAACCAGAGTACAAATGTAAACAAAACAAATTTTTTGATTTTGTTTCATTCTTTGTCCGGCGCATAGCCGGCTTAACAGCCGCCGCCGAATTTTATCTCGAAATCGCGCCGCCGCCGATGGATGCGGCTGTGATCGGCGCACGGCTCAGACGACCACTAGTATATATAGCAAAAGTTTCTTGCCAAAATACTATTCATTTTTAATTTTTTTGTTGAAAGAATTCTAATGGTTTTTTTTCGTGAATTTACAGAATATATACAAGTATGTACGTAGATTTCTTTATACGAAAATATGTTTTCTTCTATCGTCTATAGTAGTTTTGTTGAGATATATGTATGTATGCATTTGATCACGAAATGTACGATAATTTCCAAATACATAACATAACTTGTATGTGATGTTTGATTCTTGTATTATTAGATGATACATACATACATATTTGGTCCAAATGTAATAAAGCTATATTATACACAGATCTTACCTTATAAAATAATGAAAACTAATTAAAATTATCGCTATCGAAATTTGGCGAGAGCCGTTAATAAAAGTCTATCCAAGAAAACTTAAGTTTTATCACATTAAAAAACCATGTGGAAAATTAGATAGAAGAAAGGTGTTGTGGTATTTATTCTAAACAAAAATGGTTATAAAAATTTTCCGAAAAACGTGGCATTTAAAAGTTATCGTGCTAAAAGTGTTTATAGCCAGGAAAGGTTATTTTTAGGTGAAAAGTGCAATGCGCCTGGCCGTTAGGTATGCACGCTTTCATTGAATATGATATTTCATGGCCAGGATATCAGAAACTGCCGGTGGAGCGAACAAAATAAATACTTTCGGCAATTTGGGTGGTCTAATCTGTATTCAAGTTTCTTAGATATGGGTGCATAAATTGCTATCAGAAAGGGCTGATCTATGTTAAAGTCCTCTCTAGATAACTATTTTAAAAATGTTAATAATGAAAAAATGCAGAATAGAACATTCAACTATTTATTATATCGAAAATAAAATATTTTAATCAAGTTGGTTAGTAGAAAAATTTTAATACACGAAAAAATAAACTCTTTGTCTTTCATAAAACAAATATGTATGTACATATGTAATATTGTATGTATGCATATAATTCCTACGACATCGGTGAAGGGTATATAATATTCGGCTAATCCGAATATAGCACTCTTACTTGCTTTATTTTGAAAAGCTTAAGTTACAAGTTACTGTTACAAAGACTGTAAACAATAATGTGTACTTATATTGTTTTTGCCATAAAATTTAAACGGTATATCCTATAGTTATAAAATTTTGACAGATAATGATAATGATCATGATACAATTATAACAGGTACATGCACAAGCCCAGCCTGTTAATGTATACAATACCTACAGTTGTCAAACTTTGTTTACAAGCTGCAAAAATGTTAGTGCATGTGTGTGCATAAAACGATTACAGTGTTGCCAATGAAATTACACATGGCTGTGTTTCCAATTATATGTTGAAGAAAATTACACTACACATCTTTTGTGTAGGTTAAAATTAAAACAAAAATAAATAAAAATACAAGCCAAAGTAGAATTACACACAGATTATACATTAATGTAATTACATGGCCTACAAATGAGAGTAATTGCACACTCTGTGTAATTACACACATATTGGCAACACTGAATGACTATAATCATTCATGGATGCCGCGTCTGCAATTCTACTTTAGTTACCCTGTAATTGTTATTTTTAAAAACAAAAGGCATGTGTTTCTGACAATTATTCGTTTGTTTATACCAACAAAATGAATGTGTTTTTTGGTGTTGTAATTTTGTTGTAGTCGTGCATGTACCTAGTATAATTGTACCATGATAATGATAAGTTAATGATTTTTATAAATTTCAAAAATCATGTGGGTTTAGCTTCTTTGGCGGTAATGGCTCGTTTTCTTAAAGCAGCATAAAAAATAAAAATATATATCTATACTTGCAAGAGATACACAAGCGATATATGTACTTACATAGCTGTAACGTTCTAAACCAGGACACACTTTCAAGCAAACGTGAAAATACAGTTCCTTTTTATACGTTGCAACCGTTGTATATGTTCGAATTATGAGGTTTTAATAACCCTTCCAACATTTGGAAGTTTCTTTCATCGTCCATCGTTACGTCTTACTCACTTCCAGACGTTAATTGGAAGATAGTTTGAATATCACAATAACAATTTACATTGCATTAATCATCCAGACGACGTTTGGAAGATAGTTTGCTGTTTACAACACCAGCCGAAAATGACATGTGCCGTTATGGATATAATAAACAAAAACAACACTATGCACGCACTTCTGGGAAAGTCGCAGTGACCGCGAAACAAAATTAAAAAAATTAAAAGAATGCAAAAAAGAAGTTTTCGACATCATCGAGATTAGTTTTTTTTTTGTCTTTTGCTGTGGTCGGTCAGTGGTAAAGTGTGACTTTGTTTTGTTATTGTTATTGTTGTAAAGGCAAAAAAAAAAAAAAATAAAAGCAAAAGAGAGGCGAATAAAATAATAAAAAAGTGTCTTGAAGTAACGCAGAAGTGATTTCTTGAAGTAAAGCAGAAGTGACTTCTTGAAGTTACTTCCGGGGGGTACAACTCAATACGGAAGACGCTTCTACGATGAGAAAATGGTATCTTAGCGTCACTTCTGAGTCACTTCCGCGATAGAAAATGTTGGCAGGGAAGGTGAGTTATCCGTAGTCCTTGCATGTAAGCAAAAAAAACCAAATTATTGTGTTAGCCGACTGTTAGCCGGCACATTTGCTTAGCCGCCGGTGGCGAAAATTTTTTGGCTCACAGCCGGCTTTTAGCCGCCGCCGACAATATTTGCTCTTAGCCGCCGCCGATCACCAGTCTACATCGGCTTCGTGCTCTGCTGTAAACCGGCTAACAGCTGCCGCTGGCCACAAACAAAAAAAGAAACTAATGGTAAATAAATGGAAACGTGTTGAAATATTTGCAGAGAGTTTGACATCATCATATAAGATAATTTTATTGCATTGTTATTTCACACATGAAATTTATATAACTAAGCAGCAAAGCTATTACCGGGTGTCCTAGGACACCTCTCTTTCTTTTTCTAATAAATGGAGATGAAAGACTCGGTTTGAAGGCAGGGCTGTCAGATGTGGCGATTTATCGCCAAACGTGGCGATTTTTCAACTTGCTTGGCGTCTAAATTTTTAATTTTAAATTTGGATGAGAAAACTTTACAAAAAATAATTTTCGGCGACTTTATTATTATTTCTACTTTTGGCGATTTTCTGATACATATCATATTTCCATACGATTATTGTACAAAAAATTATATTAAAAAAAGTGTTATATAAAATCAAATTTATTATCAAATATTTATTAAGAAAAACTAAAGGGTGTTTTTTATTGAGGTATAGAACTTTAAGTTGGCATCACTTTTTTAACTGGCGGCCATTTTGTCAGCTGTCAAGTGATTAATATTTAGTTTGGTTTGCCATTTCATCATGAACAGGTTGACAAAAGAACAACGCTTGCAAATCGTGCAAATTTATTTCGAAAATAATGGTTCAGTTCGCGAAGTTTACCGCAAGCTCCGTCCATTTTATGGTCGACATAATCGTCCATCAGAGCTATTAATTCGGTTAACCATGGATCGTTTTCGCACTACGTTTACTCTATGTGATAATACGCATCCGCAGAGACGTCGAACAGTGCGCGCCGAAGAAACAATTGCCGCTGTAGAGCAAAGTGTTGAAGAGGACCCGAATGAATCGATTCGCCACCGTGCACAGCAATTGGAGCCGACTAACCGACTATTTTGTTCCCGAATTGGATGGCATGAATGTGGATGAGTTGTGGTTCCAACAAGACGGCGCTACATGCCACACAGCGCACGTCACAATCGATTTATTGAAGGAAGCATTCGATGAGCGCATAATTTCGCGGAATGGACCTGTCAATTGGCCACCAAGATCGTGTGATTTGACACCATTGGATTATTTTCTTTGGGGATATGTGAAGTCGCTCGTCTACGCCAACAAACCAGAAACGTTAAAAAAACACCCTATACATAAAATTGATTCTGGCGACTTTTGGCGATTTTTAAAATCAATTTGGCGAAATACGTCAGAAATAATCTGACAACCCTGTTTGAAGGCTGAAGAATTTTGAACATGAAACTTGTTTTATGTATATAACCGGGTGTCCTAAGACACCTCTCTTCTTTTTATATTATTATTATTATTGTTACACTTGATTAGTGGAAATTAAATCATGAGTATGATCTGCATGATCGTCTGAGTGAGTGAGTGTAATTGCATATTGCAACTTAAATCAAAAACACTCATATCTCAATATTGTTTAAAACATTTTTTTTTATATATATGATTTTAACAGGCTAAAGTTCGTATCGCTTTTTAAAAATCATCATCATCATCGCTTGTTAAAATCATAAATATAGAAACATATGGAGTTCGAACAATAATTAAAATTAACTAACATTTTTTTTTCAAATATTAATCGTTACAAAGTTATAAAATTAATTTACCAATTTCTAGTTACGAAAGCAAGTTCATCGCTTCAGTATCAATGACTTACTAATTTCATTCGTTGGAATCTTAGAGTTTCGTAAATTTGCTAAGGTTTTCTTAATTTCTTCATTTTGCATTCCTTTTAAACATTAAAACTTCATTGTTTACGAAAATGCACTTCATCTTATATAGACTTATTATTTTTTAAGTTATTTGGCTATGATTTCGATAAAACTGTTATATCCAGATAGGTTTAAACTTCTTTTTCTAACATTTCGGGAGGCATTTCGGCCATAGCTAGACTAATGTTGGTTTGCAAATGCTACACCGTTAAGGGATCACCAGCGAAGACACGGTCCTTGGCATAGCCGGACCAAAAGGTATAAAGGCGTCAAACCCCATAATCTTGGTGGGCAATTGACGACGCCAAGATGTGACATTACGCGTTCTGGAAACTTCTGATGCAATAAAGTCAATATCATTGCAATGATGAACAGGCCTGACCATATCGGTAACTCTTCCATTTTCTTAAAATTTCTTCATAATCTTGGCAAGTCCTTGCAAATTAGGTCGATTATCAGCGTTGTCAACTTTGAAATTTCAAAACGCACCACAATGGAGAAAAAATCGCGCTATTTACAAAAAAACGCACCAAGATTTTTTAGTTTAAAATCTTTACTGAATTGATTTTGCATAAAAAGTATAATATTATTTTTTTGTATTAAAAATGTAACACTAAAACAGGTTTTTACAGTTCAGGGTTAAAAGGGTAAAACCTAAAAAAACTAAAATTTGTTTGATAATATTTTTTTTAATTTCATAAATTCTGTACAAAAATCTTTAAAGAGATCAACGATTAATAAATAGTAAGCATTCAAAACTATTAAAAGTTCAGTTTATATCATTTTATTCAAATATTTTTAAATTTTTTTATCAGAAGTTTAATGTATCCATATTAAAAATATCACAATTAAAACAAATAGCCTTTTAAAATATATGTAATAAACGAATTCATACATACATGTTATACATGTGCCCTTAATTATGAAAGTGGTCTAAGTCATACGCATTTTTATTCGATATAGAAAATAAATTTATATTAATCGAGACTAGTATAACTTTAAATTAAACTGTTGCCTAAAATCCAAAAATATTTTTGGATTTGTTCAAATGTAATGTACTAAATATCTCGACCAAAGAAATATATGACTTATACAACTTTTAACTAATTAAGGGCACATAAATATGTTTACATTCACTTGTACAAGATGATACATTTTTGTAAATTACTTTTATGAATTCTGTTTAAAACTTTTTAAAAAGAGATCAAAAATTAATTATTCCAAATTAATAAAGCTAATATTTTCAACATTATTGTTATAATCGGGCCATAAAAAAGATTTCATTTCAAATTTTGATATTTTGTAAACATCATTGCTATTAATATGGTAATTAACACTATCAGGAAGTTGGTAAGTTTCACAACAAGAATTTTCCGGTTTTAACCCATTGTTGTTTTAAATTTGCGTTGGTGCCATCAAAAATTAAAAAACGCATCGAAATTAAAAAAAAAGCGCACCACGCACCAACTAAGGAATTCTTCGAACAAAAAATTTCAAAAAGCACCCAAAATGGTGCGAAACGCAGCAGGTTGACAACGCTGTCGATTATGCAGCTCATAATGTCGAGATGTGGCCACCACTTTTGTATTAAGTTTTAACTATTTTTGCGCGTTTTTCGGTTGTTAAACGATCCATATTTGTAAATGACAAACCTTTCTGTAAATAAATGGCACTTCAAATGACAGATATTTAACAGCTGACAACCTTGCCAGGCCGAAGGTTTTAACACCAATAAATATATAAGCCTTTAGAACAAATCTCTAACGACTACCAGCTTGTATGTCGCTTATAAAGCCTCATAAGCTTTTTTTGATTTAGTATACGATGTATGTATGCTACGTGACTTGGAAAGATATTTCTTGCTTTTTTTACCTATCAAAAGAACACCCTTTGACAATCATTAAGGGCATTCAAATATGCACAACTTGCAGATGTTGTTCAATTGTCAGTCTTTTCGAGATGAAGTTGCAAACTAAATTAAATAAAAACCAAGTAACAGCTTTCTAAAAAGCGAAGACTAGTGTAAAACTTAAAGTTCTGTAACTCTAAAAAACACTCTTTATGAAAACAATATTAAAAACTTTCTTAATATTACTGAAACTTTAGTCGTTATGTAAGAATATATTTTAAATAATAGAAAAACTCAAGTAAAGTTCCTAGATATGTTTGACTAAAATTAAACCTTTTCATTATCTCTCTTTTTTCTTTCTTTTGTTTTATTGTAGTTTTCTCTAAAACCTTTGTAGGCAAATTGCGCATTGGGACAATGAAGTTCAAATGGGGCTGCTGTCGTGGGAACACAGTGTTAGTCTGTACATTGCATGTACTGTGACGCATACAATTAAAAAAGTTTCAAAATCCAATTTTGTACTGTATATAAAATTGGTTACCCATACTTCACCACTGTTGCACTCCTGTTCATACAAAATACACTATTAGAGCTGCCATATCTAAAAAAACGCTCTTTTCGTCTTTTCTTAATTGCAGTGAAATGCGATTTTTATATGCATTTACAATCCTGTATATATGCGTGTATTAATGTATGTACATATGTATATTTAATAGAAAAATTATTAAGTATATACATATGTACATAGTTAGCCAGAAGTTGAAAAAATGTTTTTATATTTTTATTCTCAACGGTTTGGTTATTTATATAGTTTATAATATAAATATACTCCTGAGTGTCGTCTTGAATTTCACAGAGCCTACAGAGCCTAAATTAATAGTTACCAATAATAAATTAGTTCACATATCATCAGTAATCTAATGAAATTTTTCTCCAGTAGCAGTAACTTTTAGCATAAAGTAATAAGTGGTTTTTCTTGTTTTAGACAGAGAAGCCCTTCCAAAGGCGAGCCAAGTCTATCTGATCCCAGTAATTATTCCGCTCTTTGACATAACCTCCTGATATGCCAAAGAATCATTTCGATCCTACAAACCCACGTTGAGCTCTGCTGGCTACGCAGTCAACCTCTTCGCATCCAGCATGGTATTCATGGCTAGGCACCCAACATAACTTCTCATCTCATAATATGTTAAGACCTTGAATGCCGCCTGCCTATCATACATTAAGTATATTCCAATAAACTTACATTTTCTCTCCAAGCATTCATTATCGCAGATAAAAATGGCATATACTTTCACCTGAAAAATCGTAGTGCGTTTTCCTAAAGGAAAATATAATATGTATTTTAATTTTTATTTGTTTTTTCTTTGAGCTTAATTATTTTTTCCTTTCGACAGTTTTAAAAGTTTGATATTTTAATTAGTGTAGGCACAAGAAAATTAAAAAAAAAATGCCACGGAGTTTATTACATTAAAAAAAAAATCAGTTGGCATCTCTGCATATTACTTATCCAAAATAAACACACACAGACCCACACACACATACAAACTTACAAACAGCAGCAAGTAAACATCAAAGAACAGAAACCATTGTATTCACTCATTTAACATTCATTCATTTATCATTTAAGTGATGCTAACTGTGCAGATATCAACGTTTTGTGTAAAGCATACGAGCTACAATTAACGTACAATAATATTGATTTTCAAATTTTCATTTAACGAATGGTGAAATTTTTGCAATGAATTTTTTAAGGCCAAAGTTAGTATTGCGTTATTTTAAGGTAATTAGAGTGTTATGCCGAGTACACATCTGGCACATGTGCCCAAAAAAAAAAACGTAACCACTAATTACTAATGACACGTATATATTAAGTTAAAATGGATTAAAAATCAAATAAAGATATGTATTTGTTTTCTGTAGTTTTTTTTGAAGCTTTTAAACTTATTCTTCCATATTTATAAAAATTAATTAAAGGTTCAACAAACAAAATTCCGTATAAAATTTGCTTTGTAAACATTTTGTAATTAAATTATTTTTATGATTATATTTTTCTGATTACAAGTCTTTTTATAAATAACAAAAATTAAAAATTTTAAAAACCCCTGACTTTTTTCAGAAAAGATGTTATATCTTTCAAACGGCTGGACCGATTTTCTTCAAACATAGCTAAGAACCCTCTCGATCAAGTTATCTTTCAAACAGAAAAAACTTAATGAAAATCGGTTCATCCGTTTGGCCTGTACGTGGACACGGACAGACACACAGACACAGACTACAAACTTATAACACCCCTTTTTTTAGTCGGGGGTTAAAAATCAAGTAAATTTTCAGGTTACTTAGAATTTTTTTTTTTTGAGGACTACAGACGGCATTTCTGAACAGAATTGGAATGCATATCAACGTCGCTTAAACAACAAGCAAGCATAAATTTTACCTTGATAGACTAAAAAAGAAACACGGCTTGCAAATCATTTAATTTTATTATCAAAATTCTTGCAGTGTGAGAATTGTATTTTCTATCAAAAAATTGAGATGCGGGCGAACAAAACCAGACCAGTCCCGTTAACTGTTTTTTTTTACAGGACACTCAAATAACTGGACTGTCTAGATAGAGACTGGCAAGGAAAAGTCAGTTTTCTTTATTTTTTTAAGGTAGGATCGAACTGGGTTTTTATGATAATATTTCGTGAGTTGATAGATGAGTTCAAGGAGAGTCCGAAAAAAAATTTAAAATATCATTTACTGAGGACATGTCCAGTTTTGTTTGCGAGCTCCTCAATTGTCATCAGTGACGAAGCTCATTCTTGGCTCAATGAGTACGTCAACGAAACGAATTGCTGAATTTTTTGTGTAAAGAGTAGCCAGAGGCAGTTCAAGAGCTTCCAATGCAGCCGGAATGATGAACTGTTTGGTGAGGTTTGTGAGGTGGCGATATAATTGGAGTGTACTTCTTCAAGAACGAGGTAGTTTGCAACATTACGGTCAATGCATCTAGGGGTACCGTGAGATGATTATCGACTTTTTTGCCCAAAGAATTAGAATTGCTTGACATGTGCTTTCAGCAAGACGGTGCCACATGAAACACGCACGAATATCATAAACCTATTGAGAGGCGAGTTCGGTGAGAAATTAATCTCACAGAAATTAATCATTGCCCATATATCATATCATGAGATTTGACCCGATAAGACTTTTTTGTATAGAAGTATCAGAAATGTAGAGTTACATGCAACCACAATTTCAGCCCTGGAAGACAACATTACACCGGCCATTGGAGAGATACCAGATTTCTTTTTATAAAAATGAAATAACAAAAGTCAAATAATAAAATAAAAGTCTTTAATTATTTTTACTTTATTCTAAGAATTTTAATTAAATTGTGCTTTTGACAATTTTATATTGACAGTTAATATTATAATCCGTATACACAGAGAAAACAGTACCTAATAATTACCTCACAAAACAGAACAAAATTAATAAGAAATCTCTATGGTTTTTTTTTTAATAAGGAAATCTTATTAATTTCATAGAGAAAACCTTTTTGAAAAAATCAAGAAGAAATCTTGTAGTTTTTATGAGGTTATCTTATTGATTTTTTTAATAAGGTTTCCAACTTGATTTTATGAGGCGACCTCATAAAATAAAAAAAATTATGTCTTTCTTTATTCTTTGTGCTTTTTTACTTATATATTTTCATTTAAATTCTATACCATATACTTTAAAAGGAGACAAGTATTGAACCCGCAAACTTCTGACTGATAGACAAACACTCTAACCAATATGCTAACAAGCAGTCTGAATAACCATTGAAATAATTTTGCAAACATGCTTATACAAAAACGAAAAAGAGCATGAAAAAAATTGTCTGTGTCTATTTATAGATATGAAATAACAAGACACCTCATAAAATCAAGAAGATTTCCTTATTAAAAAAGTCAATAAGATGCTTTACACATAATCATATAGGAACCTAATAAAATCAAGAAGAAACCCTTATTGAAAAAATCAATAAGGCAACCTAATAAAATCAATAAGAAATCCATATAGTTTACAATTTATAAGAAAACCTAATAGAATCACGAAGTTTTTCTCTATGGATTGTTTTTTTGGTGCCAAAAATAACGGAAATTGAGTAAAAAAAGTTGGGAATAATAAGATTTCAAGTATATAAAGCAGAAAACTACATCTACTGACACCACACGCAGTGGACCAAACACAAAAGAATGCTGATGATGAAGGTTTAGTGGCCTTCGAAAACGGCTAGCTGTTCCGTTCAACTACATATGTGTTGTTAGTCAGAATATTTAAAACAAACTTTGTTGTTATTTGTTCATTAATAATTATCACATGTAATTTGGCTTAAAAAGCAATACGAATCTTAACCCGTTCAAATCACAAATATAGAAACAAATGGAGTTCGAATAATAATTAAAATTAACTAAGATTTCTTCTTGATTTTATGTGGTTTTCTTCTAGATGAAATTAATAAGATTTACCACATAAAAACAATAAGGAATCTCTATGAAAATATCTTCGCTTCTTTCTGCTGGGATACCCCTTAGCCTAAAAACGTTTCATAGAGAAAATCTTATTGATTCTATGAGGCAGTTTTTTCTCTGTGTAGTTGGAAATTAAAAAAGCAAAGTTACCATCACTGCTTTCTTCACATTGAGTCATTCATAAACTACGCACATAAGTTTATTGTTTGTATTTATATACAAACATACATGCATATAAATGTGTGTGTGTGTACATATGTATGTATGTATGGCTGTGTACATCATCTATGTGCTTATGGATGTGTGTAAAAGATTTACATGCATGCAAACAAAATTACTTGTTGAAGTTGTTGTTTTAATTTTATTGTTTTGTTTTTCGTTTGGGGCGAAGTGGATGTAGTTTCATTGGTTTCATTTTGTATTTTATTTCCTCATCTGCTACTTTTTGTTGTTTCAGTTGTTGTTGTATCGCCTCTCTTTTGTTCTTTGAAGCTCTTTTGTTTTTTGTTGGTCGGTTTGTTATAATATAATTGTTTTTTTTTTGTACTTCTTTATAAAATTTTTCAGTTTTCCACTCACTGCTAAGTTTTGTTTCTTATTCAATTCTTTGAAATATTTGTCCTCTTCCCCCATTACACCTTGTGATTATGGCCCGTTTACTAACAGTTGAGTTGTGAAGTTTTATCGTTGTTTCATATGAAATGCTTTGTTGTTGTTGTTGCTATTCCATTACTGTTTGTTGCTTTTGTTTCCATTGTGCTCTTATGTTTCCATTATAACAAACAGTGGATGGGATAGATGGTTGCAAAACCAGCCAACCAAAAGCGTTTCTACTGCAATCTGTCTTTTTTGTTTCTTTTGCAAAGTTAAGAATGGGTGTGAGTGTGTGTTTGTGTGTGCGAGAAAGTCTCCTCTTCAGGTTGGTGGATGTTACCAGTGTATCATGGCGAGTAATCCGAAATTGCCATTGCGATAAAGTAAATAGAAATACAGTTAAATTATGATTTTGAATAAAAAACAAATTTTCTTATTTAATATGACAAATGAATGGGTCCTACTTAAATGGGTTAGTTACTACCGAAACTACACATGGAGACATTTTGTGCATACATACATACATACAAACGTACATATGTGCATTCATTATATCAACTTATGATCTACCAAAAGTTGGGAAGTTTTTAAGGAGAAAATTCTTAGTTTTTTTTATATTTTTATGTGAAGTACACATAAATACTCTGTTGCAATTTTTCTAAGCTATAGAAATAGTTCGATTTTAATTAACTTGTTTTTCGATTAGAGGACAACCCCCATTATAAAATCTCAAAGTAAAGTTTCATTGATATTATGTACGAAAAAACAGTAAACCTGAGATCATATACATACATATGTATACATTAAATGTATGTATGTATGCTGATAGTTTTTTTTGAAAGAAAATAAAAGGATACTTGTTTAAATTTAGTCATAATTAAAAATAGTTATGTGCACAATTACACATAATAATATAACTTGCACATAACTACTTTTACTAACTTCTGCTGGGTACATGTATGACTAATGAAGTTTAAATGATGAAATAAAAAAAATTAAAAAATCTGCAAATATCGGATCACTTCAGAGCAAAGCCGACATATCGCACTTAATCAACAAGAAGATTATTAACTCAAAAATTTAAAATTTTCAGTAGAGACGAAAACTGTTTGTGGTTACATTTTAAGAGAATTTGAAAATCCCAATAGTCATAATAGTCAGGAAATTCTAATTGAAAATATATTTGCATTGTTTTTATTTTAAAACTTTGCAATTATTGAGGAAGAATATCTATGTTTTGAAAAGAGTCACAACTCAAACAAAAATTAAGCAATTTTATCATAAAAACAGTCACATTTCGAATTAAAATCACAAATTAAAACAAATTTTTATCATTAAAAGAGTAATCGAAATACGTTGAAATTTTTACAGTAGGGCCGAGCACATTTAAGTCTAAATTTTTATATACATTTGCTTTAATCAAATGAATTTTTAAGGTAAAAAATATATTTGAATATACGGTCAACCATGTTGTTGTTAATAATTTTTCACTAGTTAAGTTATGTGTACCAAAATGCATTACCATATTTAATACTCAATTAATAATTGGAATATGAAAGTTGTTTTAATTATAATTGTTAGGAATGGACTTATTCCACTTTAAAAAAGAAATTACGTTACCTACCCCTTTGTATAGTTTAAATTAATTTATATATTTTATCATGATAATAAATATGGATATAAGGTATCTATACCTAATTAAAAGTAACGTCAACTAATTTTTTTTACAGAAGTGGACTTATACCACTTTCAAAACTAACAGCTCATATGTTAGAGCTGCAAAACTATCGATAGTGGCTCCATTCGATAGTTTCGATAGTATTTTTTGATGCCATCGATACTAACGATAGTTTTTGATTCTTAGAAGCACCCCTTTTACACACGGAAAGTTTACTTTGCAAAGCCTTAATTCAGCTATGTGAAAAACAGAGTGATAAAAACTATCTCTTTCTGTCTTTCTACCTGCTGAATTAAGGCTTTGCAAAGTAAAGTTTCCGCGTCTACAAGGGCTAAAACTTATCAATTGTGTATTTTTCTAATATAAAATCTTGAATTTTTTAATCATTCCATAAAGTAAAAAGAAAGTTGATTTTTTAAAAACTTTTAGTTCCAATGTTTTTAATACGCATATTCAACAAACATATATGTATACACTGTTCTATAAAAAAATAACGAAAAAGCAAACAGATAGATAGATGAATCAATAAAAAATAAATTAAAAAGGAATAAAATGAAAAAAATCTTTCATCATTACTTAAGCTATTGCAGTTAGCTAAAAAGTATTCGTTTAACAGAAGGAGAAGCAAACTATTTAGCGTCAAATTTAGCCGCCGTCAAGTTTCTTCATGTATCAAAGCCGTTGGTACATAATAATTGTATTTTATGCAATTTGCATCTAGTAGATAAAAACTTACATCTTATGTTGAAACAAATCAAAACCAATTAATTTGCTTTCACATTTATATATGTAATGATAACCATTACCAAACCAGGCGGCGAATTTTGAATGTTGCATTTTTTATTACACAGTCGCCATCATTCCGTTTTTATTGACTTTGGTTTTTTCTCTTTTAGTAGTGTTTTTGTCGATAGTATCGCTATGGAAAAAAATATATCGATAGTCCACTTAAAATAAAACTATCGATACTATCGATAGTACCATCGATAGTTTTGCAGCTCTACCATATGTATTAAAAATGACATGTATTGTTAATGAAAAAAATCTTACAGAAGTAGTAATTTCTTCAATTTTAGGAAGACATATGCTGCCGTTTCAGAAAAAATTATTTTGATTGACGAAAGGTTTACAAAACAAATTTTTTATGGAAATTTGTTTGTTAAATATTTTGGAAACCTAAATTATTTTTTTCTGAATAAGGCCTATGAAATGTATCTTAAAAATTTTAAGTTTAAAAGCTTCAATTGAAATTCGTATTAATTTTGACACGCATTGAATAAAAATAAGAAATTACGATACGGCGTAACCACGCCCATTTTTTCAACTTTCGAATTGTGTAATTACAAGAACTAAAGGTGTTTTATAGGCTCTGCAGCAATCAAAGAAGTAGAATATCATAAAATTAAATTAAAAAAATTGTGGGCGTGTTCCCGCCCGCTTTTGTTTTACAATGGGACCAATGCGAAGCTGTACCCTCCTAGGCAAAAAAAAAAGAATTTTTACAATCGGTCTAAAATGTACCGAGTTATGAAGTATTATCCCAAAAAGAAAATAAAAAATATAGACGAATTGCTAACCTCCTTCTTTTTTTTTTTGAAGTCGGTTAAAAATAATTCAATTCTGTAAAAATGCAGTAGGTAAATAGAAATCAATATTAAAAAAGTTACAGTATTACAATTTGTGTAAATACACACGTCCATAGAAACATTTATGTACATGTATGTGTGTACAGACCTGTATGCATGCATGGATATGTTTTGTACACATACATGCACATACATACACACATACATATCGATGGTTTACTAACGCAACCTCGTAACTTAAAAACTACTATTTTTCAGGAGAGACAAAAAATGATTTATAACAAGTATTTAAACATTTTTAATATATGTTTTTTTATAATCTAATTACTTGGATGATTTTTGTTAAATTTTCAATTAAATGCTTGTAAATTTTCATACTAGTACCTATTTACTTGTTATAAATCATTTTTTGTCTCTTGAAAAGTAGTAGTTTTTAAGTTACGAGGTTGCGTTAGTAAACCATCGATATGTACATATGTTCAATAGTTTAGTGAAACTGTTAATTATTTATTTTTTTCTTTTGAATATAACACACATACATTTATACGTGCTTACATATTTATGTTAATATGTGTGCAAGTAAATTTTTAAGTTCTCATGTCCTCCATTTCTAACTGCGCTTCATATAGTAACCAATACTCTCTATCCGTCTATGCATTAAAGCGCAAGTCCCTAATCTCTATTCACTTTGGCAGAGAATTCTATTAAAATTCCGATACAAAATAGTGAGTTTCTTATACATATTTCTATGTGGCTACTGTAACTTGCAACTATCCTGCTTTTACTGGGTCGCTTTGGCACGATTGTTTCCTCTGTGCCCTTCTAAACTGACATTTTAACTTGTCTATTCATCAGGAATAGTTTTTATTTACTATGTTTGTATGTCTGTTCATACACAATGTAACTGTTTATTAAATACATTGTATATAAAGTACAAGCATGTATGTAGAATGAAGTGGGACGGAACATCAGAGAAATAACCTCGCCTTTGTAGCAGAATAGGAAATTTGAAAAAAAAATGGCTGATAAAAAAAAATAAGTACATAAAAAAGACTTTAATTTAATATTAATTTGAAGTGTTTTTTTTATCTAAATTCAATTATTTATAAAGATGGATTAATTATGTTAGCGTGGATCATCAAGGACTTGGTAATTTTATAAACGTTTAATTCATAAAATTTTTCGTTCATCCATTTTTTTAATATATCTTATATCTTCAAGGCCATAGTAACTGAGTTCTTGTGAGAACTGAACTAATAAATTTTTTTAATAAAATTTAATTTTGTTTTAATTTTATAAAATATAATTTTTCATGTTTAAAAATATAAAACGAAACAATCACACGTTAATATTTTTTACTCCCGTACTTGAACATTACTGCTCTTTATAATATGCACTTGAAGATGTGTGTGTACATATGTATGCATGTGTGCATGTTTATGGCACTTGCGTATAGTTGTGTGGATGTGTGTATCACACGCTGTATCACTGTTTCTATATAAAATGTAACAAATACACAAAAAGGAAGCATACACACATATACATACATACACATAAAACACAATATAAATTGTAATAATTGCCAAGTGATTGACTCCGCCCTTTTATTAAAAAAAAATAAAGTAAAAATAGGTGGAGCTTAAACGTAAAAAGTGTTCATCTCTCAGCTGCAATAATAACAAGACCGTCACGTCAGCAGGCAGCGATGCCAACTTGGTGCTTTTGGCACTATTTTTAGTGCTTTTTGAAGACTCAAAACGCCAAATTTTGAGCGCTAGTGTCAAACTAAGAAAAAGCACTTAGTAGTGTTTTTGAGAGATATGTGTATTTCTTAACATTACTTTAATTAAAACTTGGTGTATTTATTTTTGGAGTGTAAAGAAATCTTTTTCGTCTGATATATTTCATTCAACAAAGAATAGCTTCGAAAATATTAAACATTATTAAACTTCACTCGTTTGGATCTTCACTCGTTTTTGACGTTAGTGCTTTTTACGCTTTTTAGATTTCAAAATTACGCTTTTTGTGCTTTTTTTAAATTTTAATGTGCTTTTAGAGCTAAAAAAGTTGGCATCACTGTCAGCAGGCAGACGTGTACAACGAGAAGTTAACAATTTCATTTCATTATAGGTAGGTACATAGATTGTATAAAATTTAATATTATCCGTTGGCAGGAAAGGAAAACTCTATTACGGATAGGGAGAGCGCATTCTTGACATAATAGAGTATTTGTGTCTTGTTATGCCTTTCTCCCTGTAAATAACGTTTATCTTCTATATGTATCATATTTATGAAATAAATATTGTAACATACATAAATAAAAACAACAATTAAAAACAATTTCAAATCTTTTAAACGTATACAAATACAAAGGTATTTTTTTGTAGAGCTACAGATCTTGAAATTGAAATAATGCACTGGCAAATTGTGATACTTTCCAAGATTTTGATACTATTCGATAGATAATAATATGATTTTAGTCATATGGTCACCTCGGCTGAATTGGTGGACGTCGAATCCCACGGTATATATTGTTTCTTTCAACAAATGAATTCTGGCGCATCTCCTCTACATTGTACAAAAAATATTCTCAAAAATTTCTGAGAACGCCAACTTCTCGTATTTTTGTGCAAAAACTAAAAAATTTATGGTTCTAGATCATTAAAAGTTAGCACCGAAAATTATATTGGTTAACTTAAGAAAAAAAGTGAAATTTCATGAAAATCGGTAATTTTTTCCCTCATGAAATTTATAATATCCAACTAAAAGTCTTCAAATTTGGCACATGCACTTAACAGAATAAAAAAAAAGAGAAATGCTGAGTTTTATCAAAACAAAATAAGATTTTTTTAAATATATTTCTAATCGTCCAAAAAAAAACTTTACTCATTAGAATGAATGAATAACAACCAAAAGACTTAAAACTATGTTTTATATTTAATTTAAATCTTGTATTCATTTCGGGACACCCTTTTTAATTATATCTTTGCATTGTTTATGCCGCAATTGTTAAGAATTTATTGCTATATTCTATATTCAATAACTACTTGACCTAAAAATATGCAATAGTTTTTTTTTACAATAACTTGATGACAAGTTTCGTGACTTTCACTTAGAAATTTATAGTTTTCCCTGTTCCGCTAATTTTTGAGAATAATTTTTTTCCATTAAAAATCAAGAATAAAGGCTCAGTTAGCCGACTGTAATGTAATGTAACTGTAACGTAGAAAACAGCTGATCGACATTTTTATATGAAAATTAGATTACGTTACATTACATCTCTATATCCATTTTCATTACTTTTCACATAACAAAATCGATCAGCTGTTTCTTACTGTTGCAGTTACTTTACATTAGAGTCGGCTAACTGAGCCTTAAATTATTATTTACAGGCTTATAGATTTGGGACTATCTTCTTAACGGTGCACAGTGCGGTCAAAGAAAGGCCTTTTATATCTTCACAACTATAATAGCGAGAGTCACTAAATTTTACATAAGTAGCTCGTAGAACAAAGTGCAGTTCCACCAAAACCTTGTGAGTATAGAATAGTGGAGAGTGCTGCTCCCATTACAAATTTTTTGTAAAAATTTAACTGGAGGAAAAAAAATTTTATTTTTAGTTAACTTATTATGGCATTAGAGAAAAAAGTTAACTGAAACTTAAAATATTTTCAGTCAAATGTATTAATAGGAACAGAAAAACATTTTTGCAGATTTTTTTTGTATTACATATTTAGCAATTTTTTTTTTTTATAATTTACAAGCACATTCACTAAATTTTTTCGTATTATCAGAAAATAAATTAACTGAATCGATAACAATTCTTACCTATTTTTCTAAAAAAATTAGTAAAAGTTTTATTTGACACTGCAAAAAAAGTTTGCAAAAACTGAAAACTGAATCAAATGAAAGGTTCAACTATTTTTTTTACTTTCAAAAATTGACTTGTTTTTATGGTTAAGCATTTCGTTCCCGCTTTTGGAACTCGTCAGTAGACTTCAACCCAAAAAATTTTTGAATTTAGCTAACAAACTCCGTATGTGTATAGTAAGACTCTTAATACTATAGGGTGTTTTTTTAAGGGGTATAGAACTTCGAATTGAAATAAAACACAAGAAAATCGTTTCAATGTCCATCGATTTGGCTTTATTGGAAGGATAATTTTATGCCATTAATGTTTAAATATGATTTCGGGCATGTGGCCGCCGCGGCTGGCTCGAATAAAGCCAATTCTACAGGTCCAATTTTCAACCACTTTTTCGAGCATATGGGGCCGTATGTTGGCAATAACGCCACGAATGTTGGCTACCAAGTCCCCTAACGTTTCTGGTTTGTTGGCGTAGACGAGCGACTTCACATATCCCCAAAGAAAATAATCCAATGGTGTCAAATCACACGATCTTGGTGGCCAATTGACAGGTCCATTCCGCGAAATTATGCGCTCATCGAATGTTTCCTTCAATAAATCGATTGTGACGTGCGCTGTGTGGCATGTAGCACCGTCTTGTTGGAACCACAACTCATTCACATTCATGCCATCCAATTCGGGAACAAAATAGTCGGTTAGTCGGCTCCAATTGCTGTGCACGGTGGCGAATCGATTCATTCGGGTCCTCTTCAACACTTTGCTCTACAGCGGCAATTGTTTCTTCGGTGCGCACTGTTCGACGTCTCTGCGGATGCGTATCATCACATAGAGTAAACGTAGTGCGAAAACGATCCATGGTTAACCGAATTAATTGCTCTGATGGACGATTATGTCGACCATAAAATGGACGGAGCTTGCGGTAAACTTCGCGAACTGAACCATTATTTTCGAAATAAATTTGCACGATTTGCAAGCGTTGTTCTTTTGTCAACCTGTTCATGATGAAATGGCAAACCAAACTAAATATTAATCACTTGACAGCTGACAAAATGGCCGCCAGTTAAAAAGTGATGCCAACTTAAAGTTCTATACCTCAATAAAAAACACCCTTTATATTGAGAATCACAATTTTTATTTTTTTTTACTGTGTATTTATTTATTGTATCTTCATACATGAACTAACAATAAGTATTCAAATCTTAAATCTATAAAAAAAATTATTAGGCCCGACCAGTGTCGGACATAAACTTAGTGATAGTTATAAATAATACATTAGTAGTGATAATCAAAAAAGGGGAAAAAAGTATTTTCAAGTAGTCCCATCTGGAGTGTTAGGTATAAGAGCCCGTGTTTCCCTCTTTTTTTAGGCGGATGTGTCCAGTAAAGTTCAAAATATTACGAGCAAGCGGATTAGGATGTGATTCGAGTTTTGTTAAATATTTGCCTGCGTATTTTGCAATTTCTTCAGTCACTAGTGGCATATTTAAATCACGATGTATAATAGAATTTTGGATGTACCTGGAGCCGATGTTATTAACCGTAAAATCACAATATGCAAACATGATAAGTTTGAAAAAATCTTTACAAAACAAGCATCTTTATTCAACTGTGCATCTACTTTATTTTCCACCACCTTTTTACCACTAGCTGCCACATTGCGCAACATTAAAAGTATTTAAAAGCAAAAAGGAAAATAAAATATGTATTTTTTTTTTATTTACTAAATAAAATGTTTTTTAGATCTATGAAATAATTTGTAGAAAAAATTAAAAAAAATCAGACATTTTTTTTTTTTACAGTAAATGTATTCACATCAGTTTTTTTTCTTGTTGGAAAAATGGAAAAATGTATTTTTTTTACAACAAACACAGGGAAAAAATTCACCAAAAGTTGAATTTAAAGAGTCAAATGTAGGTGGAATTTTTTTTCCTGTATTTGTTGTTAAAAATTACATTTTTCCATTTTTCCAACAAGAAAAAAACTGATGTGAATATCTTTAGTATATAAAAATAGATTTAACTGAAAAATAACAAATTTAAAGATAAAAAAATAAATCTAAAAAATTTTGTTACAAATTTTACTTTATATAAAGGGTCCGCCAGATAACTTTTTTTTTTTTTTTTGAAAATGCTATAAAAAAAACTACTGAAGCTTCGGCTGTGTGGCACATAGAGCCGTCCTGTTGAAATCAAATGTTGCCAATATCCTCCTCTTCAATTTTTGTGAACAAAAATCGCCATTGACTGTAACGGCCACTCCTTGCTCATTTTCGAAAAATAGACAAAAAGTAAAGTATGTATTAGAAAAAAACTAAATAATAATAATAATAATAATAATAATCTAATAATAATAAACTAAATAATAATAATATTAATATTCGTTTCCAACAAGTTTATATGTTCATATGGAAAAATTATTTATGTATATACTGTATTTGAATACAATATTTTGAAAAGATACAAGCAAGAAATGATTTCATTCATCATTCATGATTTCATTTCTTAATAATTTATTATTTAATTTAAAAAAAATTTATCTGTTGGTGCATAAATAAAAATAGAAAATTGCCATTTATTATTTAGTTACCCTTCCAATATTGAAGTTCTGAATCAATACTATATTGTTGCGATGCATGAACATACATACATAAATAAGTAGAAACATATGTATGCAAGTATGTATGTATACGTGTTCAATTGAAAAAAAATTTTATGTGCATATATATACAGGGTGGGCCAAAAGAAACCAAGGGGTGTAAAAGTTTAATAACTTTTTTGTTTATTAATTTTTTTTATTTTTTCTTTCAGATTATATAATATACAAAATGGAAATTTTTTTACACTAAGTATGAAAAATGAGGTCTCTTAAATGACCACCGTTTTCAGCTTCGCACTGATGGGCTCTTTTTAGAGCATTTTCCATAACATCTTTCAAAACTTGTGGCTGTAGCGTTCGAATTTCTGCAACAATGTTTGCCTTGAGTTCAAGGATTGTCTCTGGCTTGTTCACATACACTCGCTCCTTCAAAAAACCCCAAAGAAAATAGTCGGGTGCTGTCAAATCTGGCGATCGCGCTGGCCAAATAATTTCCGAATTTCGAGAAATTATTCGCTCTCCAAAAATTTGACTTAAAAGTGCCATTGTGTCTCGGGCAGTATGGGCAGTGGCTCCGTCCTGCTGAAACCACATACCAGGTCTGTTTTCAAGAGCAGGACTTAAAAAATTTTCTATCATAAACCGATACCGCTCTCCATTTACGGTTACAGCACTTCCATCTTCATTCTCGAAGAAGTAGGGCCCAATGACATTTTCAGATGTGATCCCACACCATGCTGTACACCTGATGGGGTGCAATTGGCGTTGATGAATGGCTCTTGGATTTTGAGAACCCCAGAACCTACAGTTCTGCTTATTAACAAAGCCATTCAAATGAAAATGAGCTTCATCACTCATAATCAAATTTTCAATAAAGTTGATTTCATTTCTGGCCAACTCTTGAAATTTAACTGCAAAATTTAGACGTTGCCGATGATCTGCGGGTTTTAATTCGTGGACCAATTGCACCTTATATGGGTATAACTGTAAATCTTTTTTTAAAATGCGCCGTAGCGACGTACGAGACATTTCTAGCTGAGCAGAACGCCTTCTGCCAGATGTTTCTGGTGCTTCGTTAACACTTTGCTGTACTCGTTCAATATTTTCCGCAGTGCGACTTAAACGTGGTCTACCGGTTCGAGGCAAATCTCTTACGCTGCCATGTTGGTGATGACGATTAACTAAGCAACGAATCATCGCTTCAGAGGGCGAAATTCTGACGTTAAAATGTCGACGATATGCTATTTGCGTTAAAATAATTGATCTCTGGTTTAAATAATAAAATTCTATTCTGGTTCTCTGTTCAGTTGTGAAGCTCCCATTATAAATTCTCCAAGTGTTGTATATATAATCTGAAAGAAAAAATAAAAAAAAAATTAATAAACAAAAAAGTTATGAAAACTTTTACACCCCTTGGTTTCTTTTGGCCCACCCTGTACATGCATACATATCGATAGTTGAGTTTTTCAGTGATTTCAATAAATTTCACACTAATACACCTCATCACAAAAATTTATTGCAGTAGTGTAAAAAATAGCGCTTTTACAAGCAGTTGTACAAAAAAGTTACATTTTGAATATTACACTTTCTATTATGTTTTACCTTCTCCTGTAAAGCTACAATTATTTGCGTTAGGGCCTTTCCATTTGAGACCAACGATATATTGACCTGTGTAAGTTGATATCCTATCAAAAATTTCGGTCATCAAAAGTACTGATACCAAAATTTGGACCTAGGAATATTTTTCACAAGTTTTTCACTAGTCTAACAAAGTTGTATATGAACATGAATTGTTTTGTTTTGTTTTCTAATAAAAATAAAACATACTTATGTATACATGTTTAAAGAGGAAATTTTGATTTATTCGATTTTCTGACGATTTTTCGGACATGAAATGACGATTATTTTATATTTTATCGGGATTTCGGCGATTTTTCCATCATTTTATCTGGCAGCCATGGATTGAACCATAAATATGCATACATACATACATACATGTGTGTGTACGAGTATATATAGTATATGAATATATACAAGGTATTTGCAGATCATAATTTTTTCGCTATTTTTTTAATTTTACTCTAAATAAAAATTGGTGGCTATTGTTACAAACAATTTGACAGTAGAAAATCTTAAGAACACCTTAAAACAACTTGTCTTGCTACTAACTACGTACACTAATACAATTTTATTAAGAATTTGTTGAAAGCTACATACACACATACATATCTACACACATGCATTATAAATTCACATGGAGTTTACTATTTGTGATGTTTTGAAGTGCTGTAAACTTATAGTTTTTTGGGTATTTGTTATCTAATAAAAGTATGCATATTTAGCGATTATTCGAAAAGTTTGTATAAAAATTACTGGTGATTTTCATGAGTAATTTTAAAATAAATAAAAAATAGAATTTTTTAATATTACAGGCAAAAGAATATGTTTTAAAAAGAATTTGTAATAAATCCTGGGGGGGGGGGCAAAATCATGTCTGGGGGGGGCAATGCCTAGCTACTAGAAAGGCCTAGCTACGCCTATGGTTGAGAATCACAATACACAAACATAAGTTTAAAAGATTCAAACAAAAATCTTAACAAAACAAGCATCTTTATGAGATGTTTGGCACAACCCTCTTGTGTTTGTATAGAGGTGTGGAATGTGAATGGATAAAAAAAAGAGAAAGAGAGATATATCTGCTATACAATGAAGAATATTACATTGTATAAATGAAATGATTTCATTGCATTTATGACGACCATACTGCTTTGAAATTAAAAGGGATTAGAAAAATAAGAAATATAAATTATTTTTTAACAAAATAACTTTTGATGTATTTATGTTTGAGAAACTGTATACAGTAAGAGGACAAAATTTGTGGAACTTACTTATATTTGCCCCAAATTCGCCAAGCAGAAAATTCGTTTAAACAATGTAACGATTTTCATTAATACAATGAACTATGAAGAACACATGAAGAGCAGAGATTGAAAGATTTCATTCATACAATGAAATTGTTCATTGTATTAATGAAAAGTTTCATTAATATAATGCAGAACATTTAATGAAACCGTTTCATTCTCTGAATGAATGATTTTTCTTTCAGTGAAAATATGATTTTTTCCGGCAAAATCGGCATCTTCTGTAAGTCGATCGCAGGCCCACTTAGCGAAACGAAAACGCATTGTATAGTCAGTTGGCTCGTTCAGCGGAAGTATAAAACTAATTATCTGTCAAATCAGACATGACCTAAGTGTTACCATTCACGAAATAAGCACTAGTTGAAAAAAAAAACGTTAGATGGCGTATAATTTTCATTATTTACAGTTTTTTTTACATAAAATAAAATGGGAACAAATAATTTACTGGAGCAGTAAAAAATATTTACTGAAACTAAATTTTATTTCAAAACACACGGTTGTTTTCAAATTTTTTGGGTGCGTAAGACCTAAATTCCAAAAAACCATAAAAAAATTTGTTCAAAAGTAATTTAGTTAATTTAATTATTATTTCTCGAACTTCATTTGTTTCTATATTTATGATTTGAACAGGCTAAAGTTTGTATCGCTTTTTAAGCCAAATTACATGTTATAATTATTAATGAACAAATAACATCAAAGTTAGTTGTAAATATTCTGACAACACATAGTTGAACGGAACAGCCAGCCGTTTTCGAAGGCCACTAAACCTTCATCATCAGCGTTCTTCTGTGTTTGGTCCACTGTGTGTGGTGTCAGTAGATGTATATTTCTGCTTTATATACGAAACTTTTTTGGAAATGGAATATGTGAATTGTTTTGATTCATCGTATTTCAATTTGCTGAGAGATGTTTTTTAATGAAAGCTCACTTTACCATCTCTAAATTTACAACAGTCTTACCATTGTCGTTTGTTCTTTACTAATTATACACATGTTAGTTAATTTGCTTATTTTTGTTCTACTTAAGACAAACTTTTTTGGTTTGTTACTATTAAGTATATTTATTTAATTTGTGCCACAAGCCAATGACTATTAATTTAGTTAATTTAATTATTATTTTTCGAACTTCATTTGTGTCTATATTTATGATTTGAACAGGCTAAAGTTCGTATCGGTTTTTAAGCCAAATTACATGTGATAAAAAAGTAATTTATTTAAACAATTATCCATGCGGAATCTCACGATTCTAGTTGATTGCTTGTAGGTTGCAAGCAACCACGTAAAACTTCCGCTATTGTAAAGTGGTATCGCCTGGATAGTTTGAAAATATGGGCGTAACCTTAGGAGTTCATTTCGATAGAAACTGAGTTAATATGTATTTCAATAGTAACCAAATAGCGAATTTATATCAGGTGACCTCATTTCAGCAGATTATAATCAGCGGCTAGTTTCTCTGGTGTCAAAATGCAAAAAAAAAACATTCGTAAACTTTTTGGCATCAGGAAATTCTACACTAAGAAATAAATATGTTTATTTTCTGCAGTATTTCACTTCATATAAAAAATTAATCTCCTTGTTGAAACATTGCAATCAAAAATAAAAATATAAGCATGTATGTGAGCTGCCAACGCCGCGGCGGTATGTACCTGACAAAATGTGTCATATTCATCACAAGCAAATATTAATATATAGACCAAAAAATCGGCAAAAGTGGTGACTTGGATACTCTTAGCCCCAAGTTTCCTACAGGGCTCAAACTATCTTCATAGGTGGTCAAATGATGTAAAACCGATATTGAAATCTGCAGGCAAAATGAGAATAACTCAAAAACGAGCCCCCATGTAGACATTCAAGTGGCTTTTAAAATATACTTAATTAATTTTATGCATTATGAAACTTGTTGTCAATAGTTTGTTTCTATATACATACAATCTAGTGTCCTGCACAAGACATCTTATAAGAACTTTCAAGACATGAGGGATTTTTCAAATGCTTTACTGCAGCGAAATCTTATAAAACAAACGTTAACAATACTGTTTGCAAGAAATTTGTTTGAGTATTGTAGGTATAAGAGTAAAGAAGAAACCGCTTCGTGACGGAAGAATTTGTGATACTTGCTTCTTTCTACGCATGAGCGCGTGTACAAACGTCATGCATGTATGTGTGTATGATCTTTTATTTTTGTGCGCACATGCAAAGGCACACACATGCATTAACATTAGTTGTATGCGGTTAATCACATAATAGCTTACCATCTACATATTACACACACACACACTCAAACGTACAATATGAAAAATAACAAGCATGCACTAATCAACAGTACTTCTTTTTTGTGTTTGTCTTGGCGACATCGCTTGTTAACACTGATATACACGTACACCAATACATCCATCGTGCTTCGCTTATAGTAGGACAGCATTTATTATTTGTTTAGTATAATGCATGCGACGTGAATACATTTAAAAGTCATGATGTATTTACATTTAAAGACCGTTTACGCAGGTCTCTAATACATACTCATACGCCCAAACGCATATATATGTATGTAGTATATGTATGTATATACGAAGTGCATATGTACATACGTATTTTCTCATATTCCTTGATGTTAAAAATTCTGACGAAAAAAATAAACGATTTGTGGTGGGAAAGCTACAAGCAAGTTTCTTGCAAATGTGATTAAAAATATGGAATGGAAACTTTGAAAAAAATGCAAAGTATGTTTTTTTCGTTTTTGCTTTAACATTTTTCATACCATTGCTTAATCATTGGCAGGTCGTTTAAAATGTCAAATGCATGCAAATGTCAACGATTGTTAAAGAAGAACCAAAAAATTTAATTAAATTAAAGTGCGAGCGAGGCAACAGTCAACTAGAAAAAATTTTACATGTTTTCGAAAAATACCAAACTTTTATCATCTTCATTCAATTACAATAATGTTTAAGTCTGTAACCAATATTTATTTGTCTAAAGCCAAAAACATACAACAGCAGAATTTTATGCCAACAATACATTTTAAAACACAAACACACAGTCACAATAAATAAATTACAACGGATATTGTTTTATTTCCGTGTTACTGAACATCAGACTTCATACCTTCCTTCTGCCCAAAAACATGGAGGTCACCTTTTGTTGTTGTTTGACAATAAAGATTCTTAGATTTTGCGTGTCGTAAGTTTTACTACTTTTTTACATTTTCTTTGTTTTCTATCTGCCGTTTTTATGCTCTTCCTTTCTTACAAAACACATTCAGCTGTAAACGTTTCTTTGTGGATAGAGAGATTCTTGTCGAGATTCCTGCTTCTTAGTCGTTTTGTTATCTTACACTTAAAATATGCGGCAGCGAATGCAGCCTTCCTTTTATTTTGTTTACAAAATGAACTGATTCTCGGATGAGGTCAAGTGGAAAGGGGAAATTTGCATGTTTAACAACAAGTAACTAAAACTTAGAATTCCTCTTATCAAAAAAAAAAAAAAAAAAAAAAAAAAAAAAAAAAAAAAAACTAGAGTTGCTGAGTTGTAAAAGAAAGAGATATGCGAAAGATTAACAAATCAACGCCAGTATGCAACTCTGCTTACAAAGATGGTTTTGTACCTACTGGCGGCAGCAGAGGCAGTCGGAAGCACGCTCCTGGTGTGACAAAAATTAAATTGACAGAATAAAAGAATAAAATATCGGAAAAAGTAGCCTAATTCGTGAGGAGCCAGCATATCGTAACTAATGTATTTTAAGTAGACTCAAAATGCTTTGCCGATCCCTACTCTAAATGTAGTTTAGATTGAACTAGTAAAATCTACGAGAGCTAAACGGGAGAAGTGCAAAGATTTGTAAAGTGGCTTGGAGACTCCCCAATAAACCCGTCAAGCAGTGCATATGTATTAATCTGGTATGCTTGTAGCTTAAACGGAGACGTACAAATAAAAACCGTTTCCATCATAAAAAATAATCATGAAGTAGTGGATGACCAAGTGAACTCATCAATCACATAGTTGTGTGTGTACAGTCGTGTTTTTGTTTGGCTACACGTAAGCGTTGTCGGCAACGATTGATGAAAATCAAAAAGTTTTTATTTGACGGCTGATTATTTCATTGTCTCCAACTCTGATTGACAAAAAACATCAGTTTCTTTGAGATTCTTTTTAATGAAGGGGAAGTGCGCGAATGATCAAAAGTTATCGTAACTGTCCTTACGGTTTAATGTCAATTCACTTGCAAGATTTTCTTGGGTCAATTTATCCTTTTTTTCTTTTTCATACTTTCTTTTTTTATTTAAGTCAAAATACAAATGATATTTGACGTTTATATTTGTCAGCGACAAGTATACGATACTTAAAAATATGCACTGATTGATAGATTTATTTGACCGACTCCAGGGTCATTAAGATCTGTTTTACACAAATGAAGTTTTATTTCTAAATTTTTGATTTGGAATATATGGGTGTGAAAGAGAGAGAGAGAGATATAGATAGAGAAAGAGATAGAGATAGATATAGGGATTGATATAGAGATAGAGAAGAGATTGGGATAGAGATAAATATAGAGATATAGATAAATATAAAGATAGAGATAGGGATTGATATAGAGATAGAGCTAGAAATACAGATAGAGATAGGGATAGAGATAGAGATAAAGAAAGACATACAGATAGAAATAGAGATAGATATAAAGATAGAGATAGAGGTAGGGATTGATATAGAGATAGAAATATAGATAGATATAGATATAGAGACAGAGACAGAGATAGAGATATAGATAGGGATAGGGATAGGTATAGGGCTAGGGACAGAGATAGAGATATAGATAGATATAAAGATATAGATAGAGATAGATATAGAGATAAAGATAGAGATAGAAATAGATATGGAGATAGAGATAGTGACAGAGATGGAGATAGAGATAAAAATAGAGATAGATATAAAGATAAAAATAGAGAACGAGATGGAAATGGAGACAGAGATGGAGGTAGATACAGAGATAGAGACAGCGAGATGAAAAAGAAATATATATCGTTTGCAAAGCTCTTCTGTTCTTTATTAGTAAAAAACTAAAACTGACGAAAAAAGTTCAATAAAAGTGTCAACCCTATTCCATTGTTAAAGGGTGAAGTGTACTCGCTTAGATGGTGTATAGCTCGCAGGAGTTTAGGGCAAAATAGTGCAGTGCAAAAGAGAAAATACTATTTAAAGAAAGAGTGTGGTAGAACGATGCTTCTGAATTAATTTGGAAATTGTTCAATGACATCTCTAAGAAAGCTTGCCACAGATACAATTAACAACTAGTTTTTAAATAAGGGTAGCCCACCAATCATTCTGTGGATCGTGTTTTCAAAAACTTTGCTCCGCAAAAGAGACATATGAACATGAAATTAAGATTAGAAAGGGTAATGTTTCAACACACCTCCATTCGCAGGCCCAGTTGGGTCCATTGTGATAAAGTATGACATTAAAGATTTCAATAATTTGCTTAGGAGTCTTGTGAATTACAAACCAGAACTGCAATAATCCCATTGAATTCAGCGGTTGGTCTTCTAAAACAAAAAAATGGTAAAAAACAACTGTAGGAAATGATGAAGCGATTATAAAGGAGGATAGTTGGAGGATAGTTAGAGTAAAACTCTTTAGACGTACTGACTCCATTGGAAAAAGGAAATATCTCATGTGGCTGATGGACGCGCCAATTCATGATACAGATATGTAGTTCACCTGAATACTACACTCTTTATTCAGGTGGGGCTGTTAACAAATTATTTAATTTCTCTCGTGAGTATTTGCTGTTCGTGAGTCTATCTCATTATTGTAACTTCTACTGCTCGCGAAAATGAATAATCATGAGCTAATCTAAAAGGTTCTTCAATGCACGTGCATTAAAAAAAAATAACTCCTAAGCGTGATTGACCGCGATTGTTGATATTTATGTAAATATTTAATTCCTTTAAAGTTCTGTTTGCAGGATATCTAAACATACATATATTCCAAAAAAAAAATTGTATGGCTTTGTATTTGTTTGTATGTCTCTCGTCTGTCTATCGTCTGTTGTGTTAAACATGGCGTGAAATTATATTTTAATTTCTATGTATATTTTCCTATTTGTTTGTTGTTTTTTTTGTTTTTTTTGTTTGTAATTTCGTACAAACTTACAACTTTGCCAAAAGGACTTGTTTTAAGTCAAGACAGAAATATCAATTCAGGCGTAGTTTTGTTTCTTTGCTAAAGTGTTGGATGTTTTAAAAGGAACAGTATCTCTAGTAGCATTTGAGGAAGTTGCAAAGAAGAATCAGGTTTGGAGAAGATATCCTAAATATTGTTTAATTTTTTTTGCTTATGTAAGGGGCTCTTCACATATTACGTAACGCTCAAGGTGGTTGCTTTAGGGTTTAGAAAGTTTATACTGAAGAGTTTCTAAAAAGCGTTATTTAAGGGGTTGGGAGGGGTATAAAAATTTTTATATCTCATTTTCACAAATTAAGTTTTTATGTATTCCTTTTTTAATTTTTGTAATGCCCTAAGGAAATTTTTATGTCGCGTTTTTGGACCTCAATTAGTTCAAATTAAATTGTCAACTGAAATTGTAATTTATTTCCAATGTCAAGCACATGAAACTCATAGATATGTAGTGAGGCTGTACGAATTATCGCTCAAGTTACTATCGCCCGAAAAACAAAAATGATACATCACCCAAAAATTTTTGTAAAAAAAATTGGGTGATTGTTCATCGACTTTGGGCGACTCAACATTTTTAGATAAAAAATTTTCGCATAATGTTAAAAAACCCAAAAAAAGATTTTTGGGCGAAATTCACTCTAAATTCGGGTGATTGTACGTAATGAACAAACACACAAAAACTTCGGGCTATTATTCATTTTACACTTTTGGGTTATTCTTCATTTTTATTGTGCAATCGGGCACAGTTTTTTGGGTATTTCTTCACAACGACTAATCACCCAACAATTTTAGGCGTTCCTTCATTTAGCTGTTTCGGGCGATAGTAACTTAGGCGATAATTCGTACAGCCATGTAGTGATCGACAGGTTTATTTTATCGTCTCCAGGCCACTTAAAATTTAACATAAATACATTTTAATGTGGCCACCCATTAGTGCTCCCAATATTTAAAACATTCAAGTGAAACAAATAAGGAAATAAACTAATGAAACGAAGAGCAGAAAGCCCAGTAGCTGATTATGAAAAAAATTTAATGTATTTTGAAAATAAAATCCATAATATTTAATAAAATATTTTCGTTACACCTTTTTATTGTTTTGTTATTAAATAAACAAAACACAAATTGAAATTAAACAAAATTTTCAATTATTACAAAAGTCGTAATAAAACAACTGCGCGGCCACTGAAAAGTAAATAGAATATTTGTAAATATTTTTTTTTCACAATTTGATGATTTTTCTTAATTTTTTTTTGTGTGGTTTTGAAATCTTTTGTCATTATTTTTGTTTTACTCTTTGAAAGTGTACATAAATATTTTTAAATAAGGTCGTAATAGAGTTTTTTTGATTTCATACTACAGTAACATCTGGATTGAGGTTGTATCATTTTGCACATAATTTGAGTATATTTATTTTTCGAAGCCAAAGCACTTGCAATTTTATTCAAATTATCTTTTACAAATGATTAACAGAAATTAGTTTTTTATCCAATTAACACCAGTAATTGAAAAAAATACAAATAATCCATGAAAAATTTCATTGAATTAATTAAACATCTGTTTAAAAATTTAATCAATTAAAAGTTTGATTAAAAGTTTACAAAATTTAAGTAACCAAAAAGTTTAATTGACACATTTTAATTTTTAGTTAATATTTGTTTTTTTTTCATAATTGTTGATTGCAGAAATATTTTTTGAGTGTTTAAAATAACAAACATATTTGTTCAAAATTCTTTTATCCATAAGTGCTAGTTTACACTATGAAAGTCTTAGCAATAAGACTTGCATAGTGTAAACTAAGACTAAGGAAATAGTCCGACATATTTATTGTGCTCAAGCTGGACCAGTTCAACTTCCTAATTTTCAGAGTTCCGTACACCAAAAGTGAAAAGGAACCTTATTGTTTTCGCTATAATGTTCGTCTGTCTGTCCGCCTGTAACAGGCGAGAACCATAAAATTTTTGAACCTGAAATTTTCGCCAGTATATTTCGATAGAACAACATCTAATGTATCGAATAATTTAAAAATTTCGATTTAAAAAAAAAGTAAGGTCCTTTCACTATTAAAGTAACGATATGTGGAATGCAAATAAAAACTTATATTATAACTTATATTTTCAAAAACTCTGTCCTTCGGCTCTTTGTGCGGACCCCTTGTAAGATTGATACGGGTCCCCGGTGGTCCGTAGACCCCATTTGGGAACTGGTGGCCTAAATTGATTTTAAATTTTAATTAAAATGAAGGGAACACGCAACTTAAGCTGTTTTTGTCGCGTAATTAAGTAAATGCCAAGGTATGAGAAATTTTAATTTCGATTTACATCCTTTTGATCGTTATGACATAAATCGAGGGACTACTGTATTTACATATTAATTGGAAGTAGCGTAGGAAAGAAGAATATTTTGCTATTGTTACTTCATCATTTTAAAATTTTACAACATAATTAAAATATTTAGTGTTTTTTATGGGAATTGTTAAAATTTGAGTTCAAAATTTTTTAAACGCACTAATATTCCCAAATTAATATTTTACTTATTAAGTAAAATATATTTTTGTATTAAAAATACAATGAAATTTGTTTCAACTTTGTTATTTGTTGTTGAGCTTCTCATTTGTTTAAATGAAAGTTTATAATATAATAACTCTAGTTGTTCTAAGAAACTTTGGGTAAAGGTTCCCTGATGATCTGATCTGATCCAGCTAAACCCATCAATAATCAATTTCATTGTATTTTTAATAAAAAAAATATTTTACTTAATGAGTAAAATATTAATTTGGGAATATTAGTGCGTTTAAAAAACTTTGAACTTAAATAATTAAAATACTTTCAAAATAAATTTGTCATATAAATACTTTTAATGCTCTCTTTATTGATGTTTCTCAGGCATTTGATAAAGTATGGCACGAAGGCCTAGTTTTAAAATTGAAGACATATCTGCCAATAAACATTCAAAAGCTTTTGGAAAGTTATATTATTGATAGGAAGTTCACTGTTGTGGAAGGAGAGTTCACGAGTGTGCCCGAATCTATATCTTCTGGTGTGCCCCAGGGTAGTATCCTGGGTCCTGTCTTGTATTTAATATATACTTGTGATATGCCTGTGAGCAATAATATCCATATTTCTACTTTTGCCGATGATACAGCCTGTATGAGTGTGCACGAAAACCCTTATGAGCCATCCCGCAATCTCCAGGAACATATCACTCAGCTGGAAATATGGTTGAACTTATGGAGAATTAAAGTCAATGAACAAAAGTGTGTCCATATAACGTTCACCCTAAGAAGAGATACTTGCTCCCCCATTCGAATCAACAATCATAATATTCCTCAACATTCCCAAGTGAAATACCTTGGTATACACCTTGATCGAAGACTTACATCGAAACATCATATTGACTCTAAGTTAACTCAGATGAAACTTAAGTTAACTCAAATCTATTGGTTGATTGGCAGAAACTCAACACTCAGCTTAGACTGCAAACTTTTACTGTACAAGTCGCTTTTGAAGCCAATATGGTGCTACGGAATTCAGTTATGGGGCACTGCTTCAGCTTCCAATGTCGAGAGAATCCAACGAAGGCAAAACAAAATTTTACGGTTAATAACATCGGCTCCATGGTACATCCAAAATTCTATTATACATCGTGATTTAAATATGCCACTAGTGACTGAAGAAATTGCAAAATACGCAGGCAAATATTTAACAAAACTCGAATCACATCCTAATCCGCTTGCTCGTAATATTTTGAACTTTACTGGACACATCCGCTTAAAAAAGAGGGACACACGGGCTCTTATACTTAACACTCCAGATGGGACTACTTGAAAATACTTTCCCCCCCCCCCCCCCCTTTTTTTTTTGATTATCACTACTAATGTATTATTTATAACTACCACTAAGTTTATGTCCGACACTGGTCGGGCCTAATAATTTTTTTTTTATAGATTTAAGATTTGAATACTTATTGTTAGTTCACATATGAAGATACAATAAATAAATACATGCATTATAAAAAAAAAATACTTTTAATAAGTTAATGGGGAGCACTATTCTATACATACATTCTTGCATACATAATATATCGTCATACAAATCGCAAAAAGGTATAAAAACAATTTTTATTTATTCTGAATGCTAAATGCACTTTGACTTCCAATATTTTTATAAAAGAGATTTTTTTTTTAATTTATTTTTGTTAGTTCTAAAACAAACAAATAAAATAAAGTCAACTGATTCCCACGCTACTAGAAAAGCATTATTAGAAATCATTAGCTGTGAAGGCAGTGCAACGCTACGCTACGACTGACAGAAATATAATAAAAATCTTTTAGATTTTTGCTTTTGAATTCTTTGCAGGACTAAATGGTTGAATACGAAGAACTCAAAATCACAGAAAAAGGGGCAAACAAACCGACAAAGAAGCAGGTGGAGGTTTGTTTGCTCGTCTTTAATAAAACAATCACAAACAAAAAATTTATAAATTGATGATGATGAGATGTTGATGATATTTATCTTTGAACCGCGGAAAAATAAACATTGATATTAAACAAAAAGGGAAAATAGGCTGTAACAAAAAAAAAAAAAAAAAAAAAAAAAAAAATAGAAAAATAAATAACTAAATAAATACTGTGCAAATAAAAAGGATATTTTTTAATTTCATTGTCTTGATATCAAACAAATTCGAAATGGAACAACCAGAAGGGAGCGGTGGAAGAAGCCACTTCAAAATTTAAACAAATAAATAAAATTGATCATCCTTAACAACCTGCCAAGTATTGTGTTGTCTGACATGATTACTACAAAGGTAACAGATACTTGCAATAATATTACAAAATTAAAATTTATATAACGAAAGTATCAATTACGCGCTGCTCGAAATGAAATGATGTAAAAAAAAGCCTGAGAAAGTCTTTGTGTGGCGTACCTTTGAGGGTTTTGATCTCTAAGGAAACAATGAGAATGATGTTGCAACATTAGAGTTATGACGCAATAAAATAATACAAAGCGAAATAAAGGAAGAAACTATTTATACCACATATAGTCAACAAGTGTGCTTTTCTTTTTATATTCTTGGCTGTAATAAGTCACCAGTACCTCTTCTCTCTTTTGTAACTTGTGCGAGAAGTTTTTGCTTGGAGAAAAATGAAATAATTATATTAGTTGTACTGTTTTACATACACCCAGAAAAAAGATTGGTTGGAAAACGGTTAGTCCAATAAAATATTATTTGCATTAACTATATTTCAGTTCACGCTATCAATTTTCTGTTAATCCAAAAAGCAATCCATGTTCATTGCCATAAGGGCATAATTGTAACAAATATATGATTGTGACAACACTTAAATTGATTGCATCAACCGAGCGTATGCTTTTGTCATGACTAATAAACTGATTGGTTAACCCAACCGAATAAAATATTACGAATTAGATTTTACCACCAACTTTTGGTATTAGCAACTAAAAAATTGTCGTTCTATATTAAAATTAAAATAAAAACTTTCAATCAGTTGCTGCAACTAACTAGAGGTTGAGTTTACTATCATAGTTTATAGCAGCAAATTAAAAAATTAACTTTTGTGACTTTCAAAGATATTATGATTTGTGAATACTCAAATGGTTTTTGAAAGTCTGTCTTTTCAAAATGTGTGGTTGAAGAAATGTATATAGACATGCTTCGCCATTAGGAAATAAATTTCAATTAAAATAAACTTATGACAATATGTCAAAAAATAAATTTCTTAAATTGTGTATTTTTATTTGCGTTTATTGTTTATTTTTATTTCATCAAGGAAGGCCAATTTTTCTTTCACAGGTACCAATTATGATATTGCTTTAATTATATTAACAAAATTTTCGGTAGCAAGAATAACATTTATTTCAAATTCCATACTGTCAACCAATTTTTTCTGTTGCTGCAACTATTGGGTTTAGGGTTATATTTAATTAAAATATAGTGGTACCACAAGAAAATTTCAGTCGCTATAGCAGAATTCTATGATAGTTGCTGCAACCGCCAAAATTCAATTGGCAACAAATTCGGTTGTCACAAAGAATCTGTTTTCTCTGTGTACGACTATTCATATAAAAACTTAAACTATTTGTCTGAAGTTTGATTTAGGCTTTCACCAAGTTTGATTTTACCAGGGACTGAAAATAATTGTTATTTTTTTATTTGAAATGAAAAGGTTACTGTAAAATGTGTTTTATTTCGTTTCGGTTATTTTTAACCATTATCATAACATATATTTCATTTTGGTTATTGTGACCAATTAAAGTGAGAAATATATTTTTTTTTGGTTACAAATAACTATTATAGCAACCAAAAAAATTTGTTGGTTACCAATAACTATTGTCTAAAGAATTTAAATTTTTTGGTCATTGCTGCCTAAAATACGGTATTTTAGATCTAAAAGAAGCATTTATAAGGGGTATTATGCAGGACAAGAAAATTAAATATCTTTGGCAAAATTGAGAAAACGGGCAGTTTTATAATAAATATTTATCAATTTCATAAATATAGTAATTGAGGTATTTAAACTAGTTACATATTTTTCTTTTCGACAAAATGTCCAATGATGTTTAAATACGTGGCATTTTTCTTTAGCAAATTTCTAATAAAAACATCGCATATTGCAGAATATACTAATAATCTGCAAGTGATTAAAATAATGGAAAATATCTCCCAAAACTGATTATATAGACCGCAAAAAAGGCAATAACTCGACAATAGGCTTACAACATGTATGTAAATCGAGAAAGCTTGCAAAAATCTGAATATCGGTAAAAAAAAATATACGTAGATTTTAAGAATCAAAAATAATCTCATGTGCAAAAAATTGAGAAATTTCGCCAATAATTTTTTAAATGAAAAAAACGTAAAATCTATTTTTAAACGCTAATATCAAAAGGAATGCAAAAAACTTGTAAAAATTCGCAAAAATTACGAAAATTCGCAAAAACTTGGTAACACCAAAAATATATCAAAGTGTGATACTTATTAAAAATAGTAAAAATGCAAAATAACAAAGGATTGTGAACAATCACTTTTATTGCAAAAATTCGCAAAAAGTTGCGAAATTGCAAACATTGAAACTGAATTACATACAAATAATACCTAAAGATATAAGAAGTTTAAAAAAATCGGTAAAAATTGTCAAAATTATCAAAATTCGCACCAAATTGCTAACATCAAATAGATAGGTGGATTAAAAACCGATAAAATGGTAAAATGGCAAGATTTGGCTTAAAATCACTTTTATCTCGAAAATAGCGAAAATTGCAAACAAGCCCTAAAATTGTTTAGGTAAAATTATAGGAATGCAAAAAAAAAAAAATCGGCGAAGTTCGCGAAAATTACGAAAATGTGCAATTAAATTATTAAAATTAAAATTATGCACAAGAGCAATAAGTCTTGATAAAAATTACCTGATTCGCAAAACTTACTAAAATTAGCAAATAAATACTATAGCCCTAAAATTTTAAAAGGGCTCGAAAAAATTTTGTTTTACTCATCGGATACAGATTGAAGCCGTTCAATAATTTTCTCATAATTTTGCATTTTCGTACCAAATATAATTTTGCGTCTTTACATCTAACATACCGTATTTTGGGCAGCAATAACAAAAAAAAAATTAATTCACTTTAATTGGTTACAATAACCAAAATGAAACATATCTTACAATAATCGTTGATTATAATGGTTTTATTTTTGAATTTATCAATTTTAATGGTTAAATATAACCTTTTTGTCATTTCTCTTATAACTGTTATGTCCCTGGATTTTACAGTTTGAAAAAAATCATTGTACCAGAGTTATTGAGTTGACATAATATTAATAATTACATTTAGTTAAACGTTTTTATAAAGATTTAATATTATTTTGTAACAAGTTTTTTTTCGGGAATTCCACTTATTTAAATTTCCCGATTTGCCGGGATTTTTTGTGCGGGATCCCGAGAAATAATAAAAGAAACAATTCACAACTTTACATTTAGAAAACAGCTGCTTTCACGTTGGCACTTGTAAAAATTTATTGCGAGCAGTGTTTTTTCTAACAAATTTTACATTTAAAGACATTTTGTCAAATATATTGATGTTTTAAGGTAATTTATTGAAATCATTATTCATTTTATATGTTGTTAATTAGATTGTTTAAGATGCAAAACTCAATTGTGTGGACGTTTTTTTTCAGAAAAAATCTAGTGATCTATTTGTAGTCGCAAACTTCTAGTACGGTTGTATTATTTATTTATGTTTGTTTTTATTAACTGTTATGTTATGTTTATGTCCCGGGATCACGGGATATTCAATCGGGATTGATTTTTGAAAATCCCCGGGCTAGGGATTTTGTAAATGGATACTACCTACATATGTAATAGTGTCCTGCACAAGACATCTTATAAGAACTTTCAAGACATGAGGTATTTTTCACATGCTTTACTACAACGAAATCTTATAAAACAAACGTTAACAACACTGTTTGCAAGAAATTTGTTTCAGTATTGTACACTCTAAAACATTAGCTCAAATTTAGGATCATATTTTGTCTAAATTGTTGTTGAAATATTCTTATTGTCTAAATTTATATCGATTTTGTAGTTATTTGTATCAAAAAAACAATATTTGTCTCATTTTATACAAAAATATAAATCTGCTTTTAGATGTGTTTATTTTTAAACAAAGTTTGCTTAAAAAACAGCTACATATGCCTAAATAACGTCAAAATGTTGAATACTAAACATATGTGCGTAAAGCAGCAGAAATATGTTTAACAAGAAGAAAGAAGAAAGAAGAAGCTCAAAAGTACACATCTTCTAACAGAAGCACGCCATATTAATATAAAATTAATTAAAATTAAAATAAAGCTATTTCTAAATAATAATTGTATGTGTTTTATATAAAAAGTGATAAGTTAATATTGTAAATAATGCAGAAATTGAGTAAAAAAATTATTAAATTAAAGCTTTGAGTTAAGACAGTATTGTTAAGCAAGTGCGATATGTATACATACTTATGTTAGAAACAAAATTACTCAAATTTTAGAAATTTATTTTTCATTTTTATTCAAATTCTAAAAATTACATGTAAAATTTAAAGCAAAACGTGAATTTTTATGTCAATTCAGTAAACCTTTTTTATCAATAAATTTAATTAAACACATGTATTAAATGCATTTTTATTAAAAAAAAACTAATTTTAAAATTAAACACAAGGGGGAAACTAAACCCAAATTGCGGAAAATTGTTAAACATATTTTGTTCAAAATTAAACATATAGTGCTCAAAAATCAACAAAACGTTAAAAAAAATATAGTTGTGTAATTTCACAGTACAACAGCCAATCTGGGGGGTGAGAAATTCCAAGTCAGGGTGATGGTACTAGGTCAGTATAGTAAAACCCTCAAAGGGTTTGGCGTTCGTATGTGCCAGTTTTTTTTTATGACCTTTTAAATATTTTCCTTATCTTGATGTTTTTTCGCTTAGTTGTAACATTTTGGCAAAAACGTAGTTTAACATAACTCGAGAACCACTTGTCCGATTTTGATGAAACAAACTCAAAAAAATTTAGAATTACAATTTCTCTAATCTGTTTCTATACCGTTTTCCTATATGTGCAACACTTTCGAAGTTAAAAACGAATGTATGAAGGGAAAGAAGTATTTTTTGCCTAAAAATTTAAATATTTTTTTTTTTAAATTCATAAAAAATCCAAAATGGAAAAAAGTGCCAAAACTAATTACTTTCGCGTAAAGTCACATCACAAACTCATTTTAATAAAACAAAAACTTACAGATATAGAGGCAAAAAGTCGCCGAGTGAAATAATTGCGGAAATTTGCTGGTGTGGCAAGACAAGGATGATCTTGATGATAAAGAATTTTCAGGAGATGCAGAAGGGCCAACAGTGGAGTCACACATTGACATTATGTGTGGTTCAGAAACTGATGATAGCGATGAATGCGATGCCACTAGTCCCGAACAACCACCATCGAAAAAGTCTAGGCAATATTTATTAAAATAAATAAAAATAAATAAATAAAATAAAAATAAAAAATTATAAAAATGTTTACTTAATTTTTTTAGTAGTTTATGGCCAGAAGTCTGGAGTTATTGGGGAAAATTTATAAAAAAGGCGATAAATGACACTTTTTTGAATAAAAACAAATATCAATATTCTTGTCAAAATGGGATACCTTCACTTAATTGTAAATAAAAGCAGAACGCGTTAATCGATTTCTATGATCTATGTCGCATTTTATTTATAGGTTATATTACTTTACACGAAATTAATAACACTTGATCCTTTTTTCCGTTTTGGATTTTTTATGAATTTAAAAAAAAAAAAATTATTTTTAGGCAAAAAAATATTTTTTTGCCTCCACAAATTTATTTTTACCGGCAAAACTGTTGATTATAAAGAAAAACGTTATATGAACGGATTAAAGAAATTGTAATTCTAAATTTTTTTGAGTTTGTTTCATCAAAATCGGACAAGTGGTTCTCGAGTTATGTTAAACTACGTTTTTGCCAAAATGTTAGAACTAAGCGAAAAAACATCAAGATAAGGAAAAAATTTAAAAGGTCATAAAAAAAACTGACACATACGAACGCCAAACCCTTTGAGGGTTTTACTATACTGACCTAGTACCATCACCCTGACTTGGAATTTCTCACCCCCCAGACAATAATCCCAAAAATGTTCCATAGTGTTTTAGGTCGAAAGTAGTCTGTAAAGTGTTGCCTACTATTATCGACGTAATTTTCAACAAAAGTGTTTTAGAGTGTAGGTATAGGAGTAAAGAAGAAAACAAGAATAAAGCCAATTCTACAGGTCCAATTTTCAACCACTTTTTCGAGCATATGGGGCCGTATGTTGGCAATAACGCCACGAATGTTGGCTTCCAAGTCCCCTAACGTTTCTGGTTTGTTGGCGTAGACGAGCCACTTCACATATCCCCAAAGAAAATAATCCAATGGTGTCAAATCACACGATCTTGGTGGCCAATTGACAGGTCCATTACGCGAAATTATGCGCTCATCGAATGTTTCCTTCAATAAATCGATTGTGACGTGCGCTGTGTGGCATGTAGCGCCGTCTTGTTGGAACCACAACTCATCCACATTCATGCCATCCAATTCGGGAACAAAATAGTCGGTTAGTCGGCTCCAATTGCTGTGCACGGTGGCGAATCGATTCATTCGGGTCCTCTTCAACACTTTGCTCTACAGCGGCAATTGTTTCTTCGGTGCGCACTGTTCGACGTCTCTGCGGATGCGTATTATCACATAGAGTAAACGTAGTGCGAAAACGATCCATGGTTAACCGAATTAATTGCTCTGATGGACGATTATGTCGACCATAAAATGGACGGAGCTTGCGGTAAACTTCGCGAACTAAACCATTATTTTCGAAATAAATTTGCACGATTTGCAAGCGTTGTTCTTTTGTCAACCTGTTTATGATAAAATGGCAAACCAAACTAAATATTAATCACTTGACAGCTGACAAAATGGCCGCCAGTTAAAAAAGTGATGCCAACTTAAAGTTCTATACCTCAATAAAAAACACCCTTTAGCTTGCCATCTACATATTACACACACACACACACACTCAAACGTACAATATCAAAAATAACAAACATGCACTAATCAACAGTACTTCTTTTGAGTGTTTGTTACACGCAAAGAAAAGATATGGTAGTAGAATGGTTGAGAAAACAATATTATGTTCTCTGAAACAAATGTGTGGTCGTCGAAAACTAGTTATTGTTATTTTAAACATTTATTTCGTTACGATATACAGGGTAATGCTTGAATTTAATAATTATATTATCACATCCATAAAAAAGTGTGATATGGTTAGAGTTTAACAATATAGTTTTGTTAAAAACGTATGACTACAACATAATTTGTATTATTATTTAAAAATAATATGATGTAAATAACAATATAATGTTATCCAAAACCATACTATTTTAAATTTAAAAAAAAAAACCTTTTTCAGAAACATCTGTCAGTTCGGTATTTCGTTTGTAAGCCATCGGTAGTGCACGCGTGATGTTAAACAAATGAATAAATAAATAAAGTATAAACAAAAGGGTAGACCAATAAAAATATATAAATATTTGTGTATCTCTTTATACAGACATGTCTGTATGTCGTGTAAGTATACATTTCTATATACACATTTTATTTCAACATTAATTTATTTTTATTTCGAATTTAACGCACAGCTGATTCTACAATAAATATATGATTAAAAAATAAAATAGTATTATTATATTAAATAATACTGTGGTCGTATTTAACAACATTAATATAATATAAGAACATGATATGGTGAGTCTCAATTATATTTTAGTCACATCTAACAATAGTGTTGTCATATTTACAATACTAAGATTAGGTGTAACAAAGTTCATTGTTTTTGTAGATACTATTATTATTAACTCACATAATAATGTTATTAAAGTTTACAATAATATGATTTGACTGCAACCATATAATTCAATCATAGTATGTTGCTGTTTGATTATGTTTACCTCAACCATATTCTTTCTTTGCGTGTACAAACAAGCTGTCGTGGCGACTTCGCTTGTTAACACTGATATACACGTACACCAATACATCCACCGTGCTTCGCTTATATAGTACGACAGCATTTATTATTGGTTTGGTATAATACATGCTACGAGAATACATTTAAAAATTATGACGTATTTACATTTAAAGACTGTTTACGCAGGTCTCTAATATGTAATACTATACGAACTTTAGCTTATATAATCGAATATCTTACCTGACATAGACATTTAAAAATATTATTTCTAGCGTTTTTGTTTTGTTTTGCCGATTTTTTATGTGTTCGGCGATTTTACCTGGTTTAGGTGTTTTTTACTTTTGGCGTTTTATTTAGACTAGATATAGCAAACGGACGACACACTCGTCCGTATTCTAGAATCAAAATGTAAATAATTTAAGATTCAAAGAAAATGTATGTGTCTAAGCGTCATAAAAAATTCATTAAAACACAGCCACACACAAACTTATATACATATGCAAGCACAATTAAATAATACATGAAATTAAAAAAAAAACAAACAAAATCCCTTTAACCAAGTTAATTCAATTTATTCAACTCTCTTCCTTTAAGTATTATGGCTTTCATACAACAAAAAAAAAAAGAAAAAAAATTTTAGATCAAGAAATACTACAAGACACACACACTCATGTTTTGTTTCTTTTTTACTTGTAAGCTAATAAATGCGTGTGTAATATGTGTGCATGTGGTAGTAGCAACTTTAAACGCTTATAGCTCCCAAAATACTAAACCGATTTCAATAAAATATAGATTCTGCACATCTGTATAAAAAATCCTTTAAAACCATATAAATCTTTTTAAAATCGGTGCAGTGGTACCAGCGTAAAAGGGATTACTAAAAACATGTTTGCCTATTAATTATATAGATTTTTTCAATTTCTTCGGCTGTTTTTTTTTTTTTTTTTTTTTTTTTTTTTTTTTTTTTTTGGTTCAAGATATGTTTTTTGTTTAGGCGTTTTGTTTTCGTTCGGGCGATTTATTTCGGGTTTTTTAAAATTTTTTTTTTTTGGTGACCTGTATACTTTTGTTGATTTATTTTTTGCACTTCAGTGATTTATTTTATTTTTTTTATTTTTTATTTTTAAATGAAGCGCTTTTTTATTTTGGCGATTTTTCGTTTCGGTAGTTTTTTATTTGACTTTGTGATTTTTTAGTTTAAGCGTGCTTGAGTAATATTATAATAATATTGCAACCTAAATTAAAAATAATTATATCTCAATATTGTTGCAAACCTCATTCTGCAATGAAGTGTTCCGTACGGACTCTATATGTGTATATACTACTATACGAACTTTATCCTATATAATGTAATATCTTACTAATGTACACATTAAAAAAAAAATTCGCGATTTTTCTAGTTTTGGCTGCTTTTCTTTGTTTTTTTTCGCGCTTTTTGGGAATTTTTCGGATATCGGAGTTTTTTTTAGTTTTGGCTTTTTTTAATTCGGCGATTTTTGGCGATGTATTTTTGTTTTAGAGGGTTTTTTTAAGCTGGAGGTTTTTTTCGATATGGTGATTTTTTCGGTTTATTGCAATTTTTTCGGTTTGGCGATTATTTAATTTTGGGATTTTTAAGTTTGAGCGTTATTGAACATTTCAAGAGTTTGCCTCTTACTGTTTCCAATATACAGCAAGTTGTCAAAGTTACATTAACTGATAGAATACCCTTTAATTTTGATTTTTTGAATTTTAGTGTTGATTGGTGTGGTCTACATAAAAATACACTAACTTTGAAAATTTCAAGTGTTTTCGCTGCTCGATTAAGAACACCCTTTAATTTTTAACTGTCATATATTTTTTTGTTGTAGCGGACAAAGTTTTACATATTCTGTAAAAATTTCAGGTCCGTTACTCTTATGCCTCTTAAGAAAAACAGGCAGACAGACAGACGGGCAGACAGATATTGTAGCGAAAACAATAGGGTTCTTTTTCACCTTTTGTGCACGGAACCCTAAAAAGGAGCTCAGCTTAAAATTCTCACACTAACATATATTAGAAAAAATTTCTGTCCTCCATACTCCACCTGCGACGTTTCATCCTAGAAGACGACTGGTACTTCTTAGTTTAATGCAGTTGTAGGGGGCAACCGCGTCTATTGTTCGATGTGAAATGTAGTTTGGGGACAGTGCATTTAATTTGTATTGTCTTTATTGAAGCACTGTCCTGAGGTAGGAATGCAAAGCAACAGGCGTTTAGGAAGGCCCAGCAAGCAATTTACAGAACCGAAATAATTTTAGGTATTCACTGCAGGTAGCAGTGGACCAAGCACACTTTCGATATATAACGTTTCAAAAATTTGCACTTCATGCATTAATGTGCTATTTTCTATACTTTGAGTGTTTGTTGTTTTAAAATTTAAGTTTATTTAGGAAAAAATTCAAAACTAGTCGTTAACATTATGTAAAAAATATTCGAGTTTTTTTTAGCTCATTTAATTACAACATTTTTTATTTCTTTTTTTTTGAAATTCAAACATATTTCGGACCCTACAAGTTCGTAAGTTAAAATTATTTTAAGCAAATATACAAAATGGCTTCATTTAATTAAAAAACCAAATAAAGAAAATTTACATGTTTTAATATACATTTTTGTTGTTGTTATTATTATCTGTAGTCTTCCTCATTATTTCTATCCACAAACTCTGCAACCCTTATTAGTTGCAATAATAAAAATCTAATAAAAATCAAATAAAATTCACAGCTGGGATCATTGTTGGAATCAGTACGACAACTGACTGAGTGTTTAAATGAATGCTTACGAAAATAAATAAATGAATGAATGAGCGAATAAAAATAAAAATATATGTATATGAATGATGATGACTGCTGGTGTGTTTGCATGAGTTTATTTTGTTTAAAAGCCCCCAGGCTAAAGGTCAACGTTGAAGCACATACATATCTTTTCAGCCATATGGAATTAATAGCACACTGTTAATATGAAATTATGTAATTTTCATTCTATGCCTCAAATGCGTTTCACTGTCAAATGACACAAATCTGCAAAAGAAGAAAAATTGTTTGTCTTTAATTGTAACCCCATTATTTAATTTTTTTCTGTTGGGTGTATTTAATATTATAATTGTAACCTCTTTAGAATATAGTTTCACTCGTAGAAATATGAGTAGTTTTGTATCTTTACAACAACTAAGAAAATTTCATTTGAGCAATGTTGTATTTCTCTTTAAATAAATATACCCAGTTGACCAATACTTTCGTTATTGATATCGATTTCAAATATATCTCGTAACAATTATCGTGTAAAACTATCGAGCGTGACACTAAAAAATGAATCGAAAGTTAGTTAACCAACCTGTCGCTCAGTTTTGTCCCAAAAAACATTCGACCTCGAAGTTTCGCTAACAATATCAAAAGTGAGAGAATATCCAACTAACTTCGATATAGAAAAAGGGCAGCAAAAAAAGTAAAAAAAAATAAAATTATTTTTTAATTTATTTATTTTAATTTACTTATTTTATTTATTTTTTTAATACCTTAACTTACGCAGCAGGATTTGAACATGTTACGTCCATTCTAACACACATTCTCTAGGTAGGTATGTGTTCTTGTTTTATTTTATAACTGGCAATGCTGTCATGCATAGAACTTGGTACGTCAAGATTAACAGTCTAGTACACATCCACTCGGCTATCGTCACACATTCGAAAAACTATCGAGAGAAGTTCGAAGTTCGAAGCTTTAGCAAACGTTCGAATTTTTTTAGATTTGTTGCGAACAAATATCGAACAATTTTCTTTCGAAATTTCTTCGCTTTAGTGAGCATTCAGTTTTTATCGAATCTCAGGTCACATATCGCTCATTCACTGCAATAGTGTCACAACTCAAAAAAGTAAAATTTAATTTACATACAACTCAATCAGTACATTAAACGATATTCTTCTTTCAGGAGGTCATAGTATAAGCTATTTATATAAAATTTTTACGCAAGATAAAATAAGAAATGCTGAATTATTCTACATTATAACTTCAAAAAAGGTTTTTTTTTGGGTGGTGTTATAATTGAGGTAAGTGAGCAATATGTTTGTGAATATTCATTGGATGGTGGGAACTTTAGAGGCAACAATCACTGTTTTTTATACCCAGTAAACACAAATGTCTGCATTGCCAAATTCGCATGCAGAATTATTAAGGGGTCCGGAAATTAAAAAGCGAACTTTGAAAAGAGATTCGTTCCTTTTATTTTCGTTTTCGCTACGATGTCTTTTCGCCTGTCTGCCTGTCTGTCTGTCTGTCACAGAATGTTTTCTCGAGAACCGCAAGAGCTACGAACCTGAAATTTTCACAGAATATGTAAAACTTTGTCCCAGAACGTTCGTATTTTAAGTCTTTTGCTGTATGAGTTGAGTATTGTTCTTAAAAAAAATTTAATTTCTGGCGCCTCGAAAACGATTTTTTTTGATATGTCGTAATGGGACTTTTTTTCCTCATGCCAAAAGCTTTCGAAAAATCGATGGCACAATAGCGATTAGTTTTTGTCCATACAAATGGATCCGCTCTCATATTATTTTTCGGAAATGATAAAAAAATGTAAGAAACGTTGAACAAAGTGTATAGAGGTCAAAGAAGACTGGGTTCAAAAATAAAATGGATTGTTAGACGTACAAATTTTTATATATTCCTTGGAAGCAAAGAAAATGTAGTTGCTTAACAATTACTTGCAATATTTTTTTTTTATTAATTTTATTCGAACCCAGCAAGCCAGCAACTCGACTCTATACTTGGATTTACATTCAAAGTTTTTATTTTTTAAATAAACTAGTGGAGCCCGGAAAACGTCTTCTTACCCTCAATTATCTTTTTTAATTTCAAATTACTTCACACAGTGGTCACTTGTTGGGTTGACCCGAACGTGTGTTGAATTCAATTCAGCTTCACAGCTCTTATAGTTCCATAAATCATGCTTTAGGGACAAACACACACTACGATTTTATATATAAAGGGTGTCCCAACAAGAACGCAAGATTTAAATTTGGCGCCATTCGAAGTGTCATTTGAACAAGTGTTATTGTTTGCTAGTAGAAGGTACGAGGTTAGTAAAAATGGAGCGCTACACGAATGAACAACGCATTCTCATTGTGAAATTGTTTTACCAAAATGGTGAAAGTTTTGCGGCTACAGTTCGCAAATTTGCGATCAATTTGGGGTCACAATAATGCTCCAAAAGAGTCAACTGTAAAGAGATTAATGGATAAATTTGCCGAAACTGGGTCTGTTAGTGATGTAAAGACAACAACGCGCCTTCGACCAGGTCGATCGACCGAAAATGTCGCAGCTGTACATGCGCTCAAACGCAGGTCAAGCGCAAACAGTCAATGGTGCTCGGTATCGTGAAATGATAACCAGTTTTTTCGTGCCTAGAATTGAAGAAATGAATGTGGAGGGCATGTGGTTTCAACAAGACGGCGCCACATGTCATACAGCCAGAGAAACAATTCAATTGCTACATCAGTCATTTCCCGGTCGTGTTATTTCGCGTTTTGGAGACCAAAATTGGCCGCCTAGATCGTGCGATTTAACACCATTAGACTTTTTTCTCTGTGGTTTTTTGAAGTCGATGGTTTACGCTAATAAGCCGACGACGACTGAAGCCTTAAAAGAGGAAATTGGACGCTGCATTAATGAAATACCGCAGCATTTATGCAAAGCTGCTATTGAAAATTTCATTAAAAGATCGCGTGTGTGCCAGCAAAGCCGCGGCGGCCATCTGCCCGATATGTTGTTCCACACATAACCTCATTCTGTCTACTTTACGATATAATAAAGTTTCACGATTTTTTTTTTTTAATATCTGTGTTTTATTTAAAATTTAAATCTTGCGTTCTTGTTGGGACACCCTTTATATACATAGATTTAAAAGAAAGATGTCTCAGGTAAATATTTAAAATTATTTTTAATCAGAAATAAATTTTAGTCAGGCTTAAGTTCAATAATTTCAATTCTTTTATTGAATGAAATATTTTTATTAATTAATGTGAGTTTCTAAAGAAGAGAAGAAAAATTAAATTAGACTTTTCAGCTGGGGGAAATCCCGATATTTTTCTGTGCAGCAACGCACTTCATCAGCACCCTAGTCTAAAAAAATAATTAATGTGATGATCGTAAAAGATAAGCAAGAATAGTTAAACATACGTGGGTAGAGTAATGTAACTTCATGCTAACTTTAATATAAAAATGAAAAAAATGGAAAAACAGGGGAAATGAATAGTGATATTTACATATGTATTTACCAAAGGTAAATCAATAATTGTACACAACAATCATTTCTCACATTCCGTTTCATTACAATTTACGTTAAAAAGCTGATGTTAATAACCAGGGACAGGGCATATTTTTTCCCTCAAACCTGATAATGGCAAGAATGAAATATCTTTATGAAATTTTTTGAATTTGAGTGAAAATGGCATCGATTTGTTAGTGCATATTTTTGCATATTTTGCTGAAAATTCATTTTTTTGGCATAATTTGGTCATAAATGCATATTTTTGTCTCATATTTTGGTATAATTACAAGTTGTGTGTCATATTTAGTAAAAAATTCAAATTTCAAATTAATTCGCTTGCATTGTTGTAGAATTGTAGAAGGATTGTACAATCACATACACCTAACAAACTTAATAAAAATTGTCATTTGGTAATTTCAAGAGAACATTTTCTGATATTGAAGTCGAAAGTAGTGAAACAATTCTGCGGAAAACTAATAGCGATTATTCAATTCATTGTAATGGTTGAGTTAAATGAATATGTATATAACATTATATAAAAATAGTTATTTAAATTTGAGCCCATTACGTCTATAGACGTTACACAAGGCCTTTTCAATGCCAAAAATCTTTCTAAAAACAAATTGATAGAACTTCAAGTCGAAAATTTTTAAATGAAAATAAATACATAACACTTTTCTTTTTCAATTGCGTATTGCTCCTTCTCTGCAATATAAACATATTGCATATTTGGAGTAAATATTGCAGAAAAAATCGTTATATCATATTTAATCTTGTGTACAAAGTTAATATAAAAGGCTTGTATTCGCACCTCTTGAAAAAATAAAATATTTTTACATCTTTAATTAGTTGAATTTAAGTTTAAAACTTTTTTTGAACAAAATTTTTTTTTAAAATATGTACATATTTTATTGTTTTTAGAGCATATCTTGCGTTTTAATGTCATATTTTAGGCGCCTAAAATACCTTTTTTAAATGCATGAAGTCCTTGTCCCTGTTAATAACAATCTCTACCCAAGTAGATAGACTAGGGTGCTGATGAAGTGCGTTGCTGCACAGAAAAATTTCGGTATTTCCCCCCGCTTAAAAGTCTAATTTAATTTTTCTTCTCTTCTTTAGAAACTCACATTAATTAATAAAAATATTTCATTCAATAGAAGAATTGAAATTACTGAACTTAAGCCTGACTAAAAATTATTTCTGATTAAAAATTCACTATTCAATTCAATTAAAATCTAAAAATGTCTCATTTAAGTTTCTTTTTTAAATTAATATCGACATGTTTATTGGGTTCAACTTCGACCGCCTCAAATTCCCCTTTTTCATTACCTTTGACAAAACTAAAACAAAAATTATGATGCTTATCGGAAACAATGTTGATACTTAAACAACAAAAATACAAGGTCGTGCAAAAGCAAAAAAGGAAAAAAAAATAATAATCGAGATATTCGTATTTTGTTCATTTGTATACGCAAACATCACACGACAACAACAGCAAAGAAAAAGTACGAAAAATATTACAATAAACACTTCAGCTCACTTCACGTATTACTCTTACTTTGTAATTGGAAACTGTAATTAGTCAATATTTTTGACACTCTTATTTTATTTAAACACAAAATGTATACAAAAAAATATTAAATGTGTTACAAATAATAAAAAAAATATGAAGTAAGTGCCCGCCAGCCAATATGCACACAAGAGGCAAATTACAAAGAAATTACACCCCTCCTTTATACATACGAGTATTTCGGGCTTACAAGGGAATAATACACACACACACACACATACACATAAAGCCATGAGATACACTGAGATTGAGCGAGTGAGAGAGAAACTAAAAATCATCATTTGCTTACACTGCTATTAATATGCAGTATTTAAGTAATTTTTTTTTCGTTTGTTTATCCTTTGTTTTTCTTTTGATCCTTTGTAACACATCCCATTCCGTATCCGTTTGTTGGCTGTGTACATTTTCTTGTGGGTTTCATGTTACTGCAACAAAGGGACATTTAAACCGAATTATTTTGTTTTTGTTTTTCTTACAGAAGTTTATTATCTTACATTATGTGACTTGTTTGAGGAGTTCAAGTTTTTAATAATGGGTTCACTTTTCAAGAAGGCGTTTGTAACATGAGTTTCTATTTATATGTATTGTGCATTATTGTAACAACAGCTCTACTTTTACAAATGTGTCTTTAATCTCCGCAGTTTATTGCTGTTAATCTAATATTAAAATCAATAATTGATACAATTTGATTTGTTATTTTACACCAGACAATTCTTTTGACATTGAATTAAAAGTTATTTGTTTTTGATTTTATTGCAGATGCTCTACATAGATGCCAAGTGTCCTGTTCACGAAAGGTAAGTGTTTTGTCTTGATCTCATAAGGCTATGCAACATTTGAAATATCTTCACCAACGTATAGACATACAAACATAAGTACAAACACATTTGTTTTGTAAAACAAAAATTGTACGCTTACTTTATCATCATCTATTGTAATACACAGGAAATATATTTTTTCCAAAAAAATTTTCAAGCATGTGCATTAGGGAGTTTCACCAAAGGCGTGTTTTGCGATTTTTGCAACACTTGAAGCGGAACATTAACAGCCTAACCCACGATGTCGATCCACAACTCGACCGACTGACGACAAGTCACTCATTATAGTTCGTTTGAGCGACCCACTAACTATCGACTTGTCGGTCGTCAGGCTTTACGTTGTTAACGTAATGCATTTACTCATTGTCAAATTAGAATATTGCCACATCAAAAATTTCACAAATAAAACGCTACTTTACAAATAAAAAGCGGTGAAATGTGAAAAATGCAACTCTATGCTACTTAAAGTTTCTACAAATAAATAATAAAAATAGCAACAATAATAAACATAAGACAGTACAAAAAAATTAAAAAGTTATTTTCAAAATTTTGTGTGTGAAATATAAATAAATATATTAGTTGAAATGTGTAGATACCCCTAAAATAATGCAAGCGGATTGTAATGAAGAATGGATGGGAGTAGCACCAATGGAACAAGCAATCTATTGAAGTGGAAAGAGTAATGTGCCTAAAAGTTTTTTAGAAAAATTGGTTAGATAAATTGCACGTATACACATTCGTACATACATATATATGTATGTATGTAATTCCAAAAGAATTATGTGACAAAAATGCATGTTTGTGAGTTAAATAAATAAAATAAACGCAAAAAAGTTAACATTTTTATTTTTGATTTTCATAAATGCAAATTTGTTTAAAAATTTGGTATTTATGTGTTTTTTTTTTGTTTTGTCGACAAGCACAAACCAAGTGACTGATTTTGACATTTGTTGTCGTTTGAATTTCCATAGTGGGTACCCAATTTGTATTAAAATGGTTACGTTATCGTTCGCATGCATTGTCGATCGACTTGTCGCGCTGAACAAGTTTAGTGGGTCCCAAATCAGCTGTTTGTCGTTTAAAATGATTGCGAACGACAACGTTCGATATCGTGGGTTTGGCTGTAAGGCTTGTGATGTAAAAAAATTTGGAAAATTTTTTGGATTTTTTGAAGTTGGGTCTGGGGTCGCTGAAATAGATTTCGCTTTTTTGGGCAAATGTTTGACTAAATAACTTCCTTCCTTTCTAAAGTCGGTTAAAGCACAACTGTAACGGTAACGCTGATAGTGGTTTCTTAATTGAAGCGTTATGTTTTATAACGTTTATTATCGTTATTATTTGTCTCCCTTATAATTAATATTAGCTCAGCGCTCTCCCTCAAACCGTTTTAAGAAGGTAGAGAACTTTGCTAAACTTGCATATGAAATTTACGGAATTTCACAAGTAGAGGTCACTACAAACTGTTTTAATTTTGTTTTTGGAAAGGAATTTCCCTCAAAAACAATCTTTAGTACATAAACTGAGAGAAATTATTAAATTAATTAATTAATTAATTAAGAGCTAATTTCACCAACTTATTTAAATATCAATTCATGTTTAAAAGTCATTTTTCCATACAAAAATTAATGAAAATCGACATTTAAATATGAATTGATATTTAAACCTAGTTGATGAAATTGGCCCTAAGACGTTAAATTGTTAAATCGTGGTTTGTATTGTGCGGTACAGTTTATATGTATGCATATTCATAATTTAGACTTGATGAAATTAATAAAATAATTATTCTCTTCTGTAAACAGTCCCTTTATTCCTTAATTCACTGAAGCAAAAGCTTAATTATATCTGATTTACATTAGGCATTTTTTCAAGAAATTTCATGAATTTTGTTGCACGCAACTTTTACTATTTGCTAACTGCAGCGCTATAGAAGAGAATTTTATATAAAAAAGGACGTAGAATAAAACTCTGATGCATTTTTGACAGCTTTTATGGTATAAGATGCTTCTTCAGGCTTCCTACTGACAAATATAAAATTTTCATGCAACTAATTTCATGAAAAAAAATGCTTAATGTAAATTAGGTATTATTCGCCAAAAAGCTGAAAAAATACAAAATGAAAATTTCTTAGCGATAACATAAACACTAAAATTTCGCCGAGCCTTATTTTCGATTTTATCGTAAGCGACAAAAATTAAAGTTTTCAGGAGAAGGTTTATTATTATTTTTTTAAATATTCATAATTGTATGTTTTACATACGTAAATTGTCGCTTCTGATAAAATTATACAGCTTGTATCTAAAAATTTATCAATAATTTTGGCATTTTAATAATTCTAAACTATGGCTAGGCCCATAAAACTTTAATTTCAATAAAAAAGTATATTTTCGAAAATAAGGCTCAATGTACTTTCATATGAAAAAAACTCTATAGTATTTTTTTTTTTTGATTTCCTTAAACATTTTGTAGACAAATTGACTGTTTGTATGGTAAAAGCTAAACATTAAAAAAATCGATCAAAGGAATTTTAATTGTGTACTTATTGAAAAAAAAACAGTATCTATACAACTATCAATAACAAATTCTTTTTAACAATAATAACATATACAACAATATAAAAGTAAATGTTTTGTTATTCATCAACATTTGTAATAAAGAATTATCAATAATGTAATACGATTTTCTTTATCAACTATTAAAATCAATCCATTTTCAGCAAACGCAATTGTTTTTATAAAAACTTCCACTTGTAGTAAAAAATATTAATGTATAAAGCTGGTATTTTTTTTTCAATTGCACATATTTAATAAATAAATATGTACATACATATTTCTTATCGTATTTCGCATTTTGAGATTCTTGCTTATATTTTTGGAGATGGAAACGGTTCACGTACTCGTAATTCACGCAAATCACTTAGAATGGATTATAAGTGTTATTATAAAGTAACTTAACTTTTCTTATATTTTACAAAAATTGTCGCATTAGTTAAAAATATTCCGTTAAAGAAGTTGAGTGATTAAAATTAAATATACCTACATTTCGTCAGCTGAAACGCAAAACTACGTAACTAACATAAAATTCAAAATTGTATATTAGTTAATTATTGGGTATTATATTGAAACTTATCTCCCTACAAGTCTTTAGAATTTCATCATAACAATCAGGAAAATAAAAAAAAAGGAAGAGACGTATCTTTAGGACACCCGGTTAGAGATATGCAGTGCTGCCAGAAAAATTTTGACTCTTGTCCCCAATTTAAAACGTCATGTCCCCAAAAATCCCAATTTCAACAGAAAAATCCTAACTTTTGTCCCCAAAAATATATCATTCATAAAAAACGATTATTAAGTCCTATGCGCAGGGATGCGAAATAAGATTTTCACAAAGTTACAAGAAGAATTTTACTTTTTTCAGTACGATTGGCCAAATTCTTTATTTTTATTTTTTTGAATGTTTTTATTAACTTAAAACGTACATAAAATGCAATTGTACATGCATATACAGGGTTGGCCAAAAGAAACCAAGGGGTGTAAAAGTTTAATAACTTTTTTGTTTATTAATTTTTTTTTATTTTTTCTTTCAGATTATATAGACAACACTTGGAGAATTTATAATGGAGAGGTTCACAACTGAACAGAGAACCAGAACAATAGAATTTTATTATTTAAACCAGAGATCAATTATTTTAACGCAAAGAGCATATCGTCGACATTTTAACGTCAGAATTTCGCCCTCTGAAGCGATGATTCGTTGCCTAGTTAATCGTCATCACCAACATGGCAGCGTAAGAGATTTGCCTCGAACCGGTAGACCACGTTTAAGTCGCGCTGCGGAAAATATTGAACGAGTACAGCAAAGTGTTAACGAAGCACCAGAAACATCTGGCAGAAGGCGTTCTGCTCAGCTAGAAAAGTCTCGTACGTCACTACGGCGCATTTTAAAAAAAGATTTACAGTTATACCCATATAAGGTGCAATTGGTCCAAGAATTAAGACCCGCAGATCATCGGCAACGTCTAAATTTTGCAGTTAAATTTCAAGAGTTGGCCAGAAATGAAATCAACTTTATTGAAAATTTGATTATGAGTGGTGAAGCTCATTTTCATTTGAATGGCTTTGTTAATAAGCAGAACTGTAGGTTCTGGGGTTCTCAAAATCCAAGAGCCATTCATCAACGCCAATTGCACCCCATCAGGTGTACAGTATGGTGTGGGATCACATCTGAAAATGTCATTGGGCCCTACTTCTTCGAGAATGAAAATGGAAGTGCTGTAACCGTAAATGGAGAGCGGTATCGGTTAATGATAGAAAATTTTTTGCGTCCTGCTCTTGAAAACAGACCTGGTATGTGGTTTCAGCAGGACGGAGCCACTGCCCATACTGCCCGAGACACAATGGCACTTTTAAGTGAAATTTTTGGAGAGCGAATAATTTCTCGAAATTCGGAAATTATTTGGCCAGCGCGATCGCCAGATTTGACAGCACCCGACTATTTTATTTGGGGTTTTTTGAAGGAGCGAGTGTATGTGAACAAGCCAGAGACAATCCTTGAACTCAAGGCAAACATTGTTGCAGAAATTCGAACAAAAAATGATTTATAACAAGTATTTAATGAAAATTTACAAGTATTTAATTGAAAATTTAACAAAAATCATCCAAGTAATTAGATTACAAAAAAACATATATTAAAAATGTTTAAATACTTGTTATAAATCATTTTTTGCCTCTCCTGAAAAGTAGTATTTGTTAAGTTATGAGGTTGCGTTAGTAAACCATCGATATGTATGTGTGTAAGAATTTAACAATTAACAAAGAGGCACTTTCAAGTTTATTACAATATTATTAATCAATACTATAAATTAATATTAATGTTTAATTTTAGAATGTACATAAAAGAGTATTAGTTTTTGAGATCAGAATATAATGCTAAAATTTAGGATTTACTTTTCCATCCATTGTTTTGATTCGATTGGAGTCAGTCGAAGTAAATAATCTGAAGAAGATAATAGCAAAAAAAAAAAAAAAAATAATCACCCCTATCGTGAGCAGTTTTCCCTCGAAATATTTTCCCTGTTCCCCAAATTGCAATCGTGAATAATTTTTCCCCTGAAATGTGTTCCCTTTCTTGATTCCCCTTATCGTGAATGATATTTTTCACATGGATTTTTTTACTTCGTTTTGTTCACTTTATTTTTGCAGGCGAACTGAATTAATACACTGCATAATTCCAATACTATACTTGCAATTATATATTAAAACTTATAAATAATCATTTTTAGGGCAAGATCAATAAATAATGTCCACGATTAATAAAAATAATACCTTGGAACACCTTCTTTTATTGAACATGAATCCCTTTGGTTTACATGCCCTAAATTTTATGGCTGTGGTATACTAAAGAATTTTTTTGCACGGTGCCTAAAACAATTAAAAACACAACTTTACACTATATAACATATCATTTTGAAACCCAAAATATGTGTATATCTTATTATTAAAATTAATTTGTTTGATTTTTCAATTAATTTTGAACCTTTACAAGTCTTCTTCCCGTTTTTTTATATTTACAACGCATTGATAGCGGGAACAAACGTTCCCATGAAATTGAAGATTGCAAATTTCCCTTCATGGGGAATGAAAATTTTATGGGAACAATAATTTCACATTTTATTCACGATAGGGTTGAATACGAATTTATGAAGATATTACATACATACATACATTCTTGCAATCAAAATATTCTAAATAATTTCCCAATCCAAAACTTCATAGACATCAAGTTCGTCTCCGTCCTCTACAACTCGCTTGTACATATTTTCCGATTTGAACTTTTGATAAAACATTTCTTCAGGAAGGAAGCTCAAATTTATGGAAGCAGATCTTATAAATATTTAAATGTGATTTTATTCTTATTAAAGATTCTAACATTTCATATTGCAGATTATTCCTTAATTTGGTTTTGGTAGTCTTCATGCATGAAAATATTCTCTGCACAAACGCATTACTTATTGACACTATCAACAGGTTGAACACAGCAGCTGTAATTTCACGAAAGAAGTAATTTCCGACATTATCTTCGTATTGATATACTATTGCCCAAAAGCCAAATATGTCTTTAGGAAAACTTTGTTTTATTTGTTTCTGCCAGCCGATTTAAGCAAGTTTATTCCATTGGTTTACATATACGCTCAATGCCACTTTTGGATCTATAACACTTTTTGTAATGTGCTTAAATTGCAAATTTTTAAAAACTTGAAAGTTTTTCATATTTTCTGGGAATCACACATACATAGTTTTTTTATGCGAAACACAATAACTAAGATAGAATCGTGCGTACAGCAATTGCACAATCAAAACTTGCAAGTCATTTTTCTTTGTCAAAAGAAAAAAAAATGTTAATTGCCAAAGAGCTTGTTCTGCATCTGCGAGCACGGTTTTGCCTATGTACATTAGAGCGACTCAAGTTGTATGGAAGCAAACTTCGCGCTAGGTGTACCCCCCTCAAAATGAACATTGGTATCTTTTATGATGACATTTAAACTATTTCGGCTCCAGCTTTGACCTCTCGTGAGCTGGACCATTTTGAAAAAGGGTCTATTTTTTCATGTTTTGTCAATTTGAGAATCTGTTTCCTTACCAACATATACAATATGGATATCATAAGAAAGGCTTTTTTAAGGCGCGTCCAACTGTATATACAATTTGTCCAAGGACTATCATCCATGTCCTTTTTTTAAGGATATTCTGTTAAAAAAACAATTTTTGAATTTTTTGTTCGGGGTTGTTTGTAATAAAAATGCCAAATTAACATATTTTTATCTTTGGTCGATTTAATTAAATACGGGTCTCAGCTTTTTTTGAAATTCGCGCTAGTTCGCGTTTTGACAAAAATGCAATGGGGTGGTAACCCTTCCTTTTAAATAGGGCAATATGGGTATCGAATTTTTTCTTTTGCTAAGTACATCATCTTTATATATAAATAATTTAGATTTTCTCAAAAATATAAAATCAAAGTATGCTGTATGAAAAATTTCATGCATAAAAACAAAATTGTAAATTTAAGTTTATCAGCTCCCAATATCGTCGGGTTTAAGCTAAACAAAATTTAAATAACTGTTAATTGTGCCGTGATTGAAATGATTAAATATGTTACAGAATCCAAAAAAAAAAAATAGAAATAGTTAGTATATTTCAAATTAAATAATTCTTTTTTATATTAATTTTTGAAAACAACTTTTTGGGACTTTCTTTTATGTTGCAAAATTCGAAAGCAAATGTTAAAAAGTTTTCTAAATAACACACTAAATATATTACAAATGTTAGTAAATAATATGCTAACACTTATTTTACTTTATTTTTATTAAAATAAAATCAAAATTGAATTATAAAATTTTCTAAAAAAAACGCTCGCATTGTGTTTTCATTTGGAATAAAAGTAAAACCGTATTGTTTTACAATTCAAAAATACAGATAATTAGAACATCTTAACTTTTTAAGAGGATTTTAAGTCTACGATAAATTCGCAAGTCGTTTTTTTAGGAAAGTTTTGTAAATATAAACAATAAAATTTAATAACTTTTTTAATTTGCGAAAAAATAAGCCGACAAAAAGTCGTGGATCATTTCCTTTTTCTTCCTTTAGTCCTATTTTCATCCATACATGATCTAGAAACTAAATCCACTTTCATATTAGAGTTACCAAAAAATTGCATTTATATATATATTCCAGAGCACCGTGTAAAATGCATCGAATTTGCAAAAATCTAAATTATTTATATATAAAGATGATGTACTTGGCAATAGCAAAAATTCGATACCCATATTGCCCTATTGCATTTTTGTCAAAACGCGAACTAGCGCGAATTTCAAAAAAAGCTGAGACCCGTATTTAATTAAATCGACCAAAGATAAAAATATGTTAATTTGGCATTTTTATTACAAACAACCCCGAACAAAAAATTCAAAAACCGTTTTTTTAACAGAATATCCTTAAAAAAAGGACATGGATGATAGTCCTTGGACAAATTGTATATACAGTTGGACGCGCCTTAAAAAAGCCTTTTTTATGATACCCATATTGTATATGTTGGTAAGGAAACAGATTCTCAAATTGACAAAACATGAAAAAATAGACCATTTTTCAAAATGGTCCAGCTCACGAGAGGTCAAAGCTGGAGCCGAAATATTTTTAATGTCATCTTAAAAAAGTTCAAGGTTAATTTTTATTAGGGTACATCGAGCACTTTTTTTGGTGAGTCGTTCTAATGTACATATCGTTAACTTAATACGAAAAGGCCCTAACTCATGTTTTTAATAGTTTACAGGAGGACGAAAAAACTAAATAAAAAAAAGATGCAATATTGATACAAAATTTTTTTAAACGCAATTTTTATTAAAAACACTTCACATAAGCACATAATATTGCGTTTAAAAAAATTTTGTATCAATATTGCATTTTTTTATTTAGTTTTTTCCTCCTCCTGTAAGCTATGAAAAACATGAGTTAGGGCCTTTTCGTATTAAGTTAACGATATACATGTGCGCGGTATTACCTGATGGTAATATCATCTTCATTATAGAGTATGATTACCACACTACTCTACGAGATTTTTAAAAACTGAAATGTTACCAGTACTAATATATTATGTCAATATCCACGATTATTTTCCTGACACATGGAAATTGTTAGAGTTCAAAATGAAAAGTCCCCAAATCCCTCCCCACGAAATTCTGTCCCCAAATTAGAGGCGAAATCCCCATTTCGGGGACAAATCCCCTAATCTGGTGGCACTGGAGATATGCTTCTTAGTCCTAATTTACACTTTACAAGTCTTAAGGTAGAATTAGTAAAATCGTATCATTCTACTTTACAGCTTTACAGCCGTATCGTTCAACTTTGTGCACAAGTTATAGAAAATGTAACAGTTTGCATAGCACATTTTTTTTGTCTGGCATTAAATACGGCGTTTTTGACATTCGCTACAGAAAAATCTGTTTTCTGCAGATTCCTACGTCAGCAGTGCTACCACCACATATTTTATAACTAGTAACATGCATTGTATATCGTACGGTTTTTGTCGGCTGACACGCAATATCACGATACGATTTTACTAATTCTACCTTTACTGCTAAGCTGATTAGTTTGATGGAGAGAGAGTGACGAGGGGAAAAGAAACTTTTCTATGCAATAAGACTTGCATAGTGTAAATTAGGACTTAGCCATATAAAACAAATTTCATGTGTTAAATATTTCAAAACGTTTCCATTTACATATTTCCCATTATTTTTTTTTCTAGCTGCATACGATTGAATTTTTGTTTGTGCTCATGTGCAAAAACAATACAAAATTAAATTGAGCAATCGTTCTAATTGTTTTTGTTTTGTTTTTGTTTCACTCTCTTCAAAGAGAGTATTTTCGTACTCTGCTTTTAAGTACAAAGAAATCAAAACAAAAATAAAGTTATAACTGCAATCAACGACGAGAATCAAGCCCTAGCTAGCATAGCTGTAAAAATTAAACAAATACGTGTGGAACTCGGGGACTGCTGCGTTAAAGCTATTGCTTAGCATTTTTTTTAATCAACTTATGCAAATTTATTTTTTTAAATAAGAAACCTACGAATTGTCTGTTTGTTTGTGTTTATAATTTTTTGTCAACCTGCCCCCGTATTCTGTAACTCGTTAAAGCTAAATTTCTAACGCTAAAAATCTTGAAAGTCGATTTATCGATTTTCAGCTACGAATACAATGCTCAAACGAGTATTGCTAAATCAGGCAATAGCTTAATAATGTAGTGCGCCGACATGTTAGTGTTTTATGTTATCGCCAAAAATTTTTAAATTTTCTATTTGTTCAGCATTTTAGCGACATAATTTAGCTTTAGCTTTAGCGAGTTACAGAATAAGGGGGCTGATTGCTCTTAAGTACGCCGCATTGCGTTTTCCTACATGTTAAAATCTGTTCTAGCAATACTGTATGTTAATGAAATCAATAGCATACTTTAGGGTTAACATACACTGGGCGATTCAAATAAAAATAGTCTTAGCTTTTTTTTCGTTACGGAATTTCTTGATTTGGTCGACACCCTCAAAGCCTGCGACAAAAGCTATGCAATAGCTTAAAAAAAGAAACTTTACTTCAGTCACTTGAATAATAATGTTTAGATTTTTTTCCTATCCTATAAAATTTAAAAAAAGTTTACTTAGTTATGTGATTTTGCATTTCAGCTAACGCTATATGAATGACGTAGTAAACCAATTTTATTATTTATTTTGATGAAAAGGTACTTTTGGCGTGACTAATAGTTTTAAAGTGCAATGTATGCATATGTGTGAGTGTCGTTTGAAAGACGCACAAATAAATTCTTCTTCTATTTTGAATTCGTAGCGTTCGCATCACAAAGAATCTAAGGTCAAATAAAAAAATCAAAATTTTGATCAACAATTCTCGAAAACGCCTACGTGTCTTACGCAACTTTGCGATTGATGAGCTTATTTTATCGCTTCAAATCATTTAAATCATGTGCATGGCGTAATCTTATAAAGGGTGTTTTTTATTGAGTTATAGAACTTTAAGTTGGCATCACTCTTTTAACTGGCGGCCATTTTGTCAGCTGTCAAGTGATTAATATTTAGTTTGGTTTGCCATTTCATCATGAACAGGTTGACAAAAGAACAACGCTTGCAAATCGTGCAAATTTATTTCGAAAATAATGGTTCAGTTCGCGAAGTTTACCGCAAGCTCCGTCCATTTTATGGTCGACATAATCGTCCATCAGAGCAATTAATTCGGTTATTCGGAATGGACCTGTCAATTGGCCACCAAGATCGTGTGATTTGACACCATTGGATTATTTTCTTTGGGGATATGTGAAGTCGCTCATCTACGCCAACAAACCAGAAACGTTAGGGGACTTGGAAGCCAACATTCGTGGCGTTATTGCCAACATACGGCCCCATATGCTCGAAAAAGTGGTTGAAAATTGGACATGTAGAATTGGCTTTATTCGAGCCAGCCGCGGCGGCCACATGCCCGAAATCATATTTAAACATTAATGGCATAAAATTATCCTTCCAATAAAGCCAAATTGATGGACATTAAAACGATTTTCTTGTGTTTTATTTCAATTCTAAGTTCTATACCTCTGAAAAAACACCCTATATTTTATAATTCTTGAAAAAAAAAGATATTTAATAAAATCATTATTTAGCGTGCATGACCGTGAGTGAAAAGTGAGTACAGATTCCATCTCTGAAAGCTGTTTGTAAATTCTTATTAATTTTCAATTTTATGTTTACGAGGATGTGTATGTACGAGTATACGTGTGTATATGTTGTAAGAGATTTCTTTACATTCGGCCAGATATAAAGAAATGGACAACGGAATATTATAGAAATTTTAAATGAAAAAATCAATAAGAATATTTTTTAATAACGAGGGTTTGTTTTGAATGTGAACTAACAGCTGATTGGACAATTCGTTTTTGTTTTGAGGCTTATTGATTTTAGCAATTCGTAAAGAACAGACGGATTACAAATATTTGTAAATTGTTCTCAAATATCCAAATATATGTAAGTATGAAATTGTGGAAAAGAACAAGGAGTTGTTTTGCATTCCGGAAAAGATGACTCATTTACTTTTTACTACAGCATAACACTAATTTAAATATCCGTTACCTTGCCAGTTGACAACTCAACTGAAGTTTGGTTACCAACCATAAACGAGCCAAAGTACTAAATATATATTACGTGCTTACAAAATATGTAGAAAATCTTCACTAAGTAGCTGGTGTAGAACATTTTCGCGCCGCATTTCGATATACCGAATATGTATGGCTTTGGATGTAAAGTTGAAGAACTTATATATTCTTTTAATTTTTTAAATTAAATGAAACAAGTTTGCATTTTTTTTGCTTTTGTAAAAGATGACGCTATTGACTACACAGTGGATAAAATAAAAAAATTTTATTGTAAGAAATTATCGAATTTTTGCAAATGAGATCACTAACACATTTCACTTTAGGCTTTTTAATAAAATGAAATAATAAACAAAAAGAAATGAAATTATCCTAAACAGTATTATGAACAATTTTAAAAATTTGAGAGTTATTTCATAATGCATAATGCAGTCGTAACCGTCAAAAAATTTTAAGCGACATTTATATTGAACTTGATTTTTTAACGAAAATCTATTATTTACCACGTCGCCCCAGAAGAAAGAATCGAAAAGTGTCAAATCGGACAAATTTGGAGACCATTTGACAAGACCATTTACCGAAACCAACTAATCTCCAAATTTGGATTTCCATAAGTTGATGGTTGCGGTCGCCATATGCCACGTAGCGCCTGCACAAAACATACAGAAGAGTCACGAGTCGGAAGACAAGGATATTTTTCTGTTTTATCTTCTTTCTAGTGCAATAAAATTACAACGCTTTTTATTATCTGTGTTAATTGCTAAGTAGTAATACATTACAGTATCAAATACTATACTTTTCTCTGCTTTCCACGAATTTAAAAAAACCTGATTGGAGCTTTTTTTGCCTGTCACTTCCTTAACTTCTGTGTATTCTGTGGCGCCTGCTTCATTTTCGAAGAAATAATCTCCAATAATGCCACCTGAGTGCAAATCGCACTATTGCCAGAGTATACTACTCATAAATGTCAAATAGTGAGTTCATTCTAACAATTCCTTGACAGTTAACGGTTTAGTAGATACAGCTCAGTAATAATGCTTTCACACTGACATGATTTTAAGGTTAAAACTAAACTGGTTTTACCATATAAATTGTTTTTATTAAAACCAACTTAAAAACCATATTTTAATTGGTTTTAAGTTGGTTTTATGAAATGCAACCTTGTTTTCGCTCTGCCGAATTCAGTGCTGCCAAGTTAAAATGACCGGCAGCAGCTGATAATGTTTGTGCCAGTGAATGAGAATTAGACTTGGGTCAAACTCATTCAGTCGGTCGTTATTGACACAAACCCATGATCAAACCAATTTAAATTACATGGGTTAGATCATTAGAGCTGGGTCCAATTCGTTCAATCGTCCATTTTTGTAGCAAACCATGTAATTTAAATGGGTTTGATCATAGGTTTGTGGCAAAAATGAATGATTGAATGAGTTGGACCCAGCTCTATTTATCATAGGTTTGTCTCAAAAAAGACAGACTGAATGAGTTTGACCCAAGTCTATTAAGAATAGATACCGATTAAAATATATTCAACTTAAAAAAATAAGAGTTTTTTGAAAGGAAAACAACGAAAATATTTTAATTGACCTCTGGAAAGATCTTGTAATGTATTTGTGCATTTTTATATATACATACATAATAACTTTATTTCCAAACACCTCTTCACTTTGTATAAAAAGTTTCATTATGTCAAAAATTTTTATTTACAAAATATTAAATAATTTCCATTTTAGAGCGCATTGTGAAATATCTGAGTTTTTCATACAAACAAAAACAGTTGATGTACAGTTTGTCAAATAAGTGTTGTAAAAAGCAGAAAAAAATACAACAACAAAGTTATTGGACAGTCTGTTAATTAAAATCTGAATTTAACAAACTTGCAGTATGACTGCAAAATCAGCTGTTTATGGTTTGTGAAAACACTGTTAGAGTTTTCGCAAAAAAGACAAAATGTTGAACTCCAGATAATGTACATGTTTTATTATTTTGTTTGTTTGTAAAATTATAACTGCAGTATATAATTAATACTATAATTAATAATAATAATATAATTATAAGTATCGACATTATAATTTTCTTTTCAATACAAATTGAATACATTTTTAGTATTCGGCAGTACGCTTGTTATCAACTGTTATCAACTCCAGCTCAAATTATTGCTGGCTTGAGGTTAAAACTCATCTAAACCGTAGTTCATTTCACTCACACATACACACTCATGCACGAGTATATGTAAATATGTATGTGTATCACTTTCACATATGCATTCATCGCTCGCTATCAACTCATTACAGATAGAATTATTTTTGATTTCTTTAACAAACTTTAATCATCATTCAAGTTAGAATATTTATTGGAAAAGGTTGTCAATCAGTGATCTCAAGTTATCAAAAATGAAAGTGTTTATTGTTGCAATTTTGGCTTTCACAGCCTGCGTAAGTACAAGACTAGAATTAGAAGAAAAAAAAAAAAAAAAAGATGGAGAAAATATTCAAGTTTATAATAAATCCATCGCTAGGTTTCCGCCGAAGAATGGACTGTAAAAAACAGCGATCAGCTGAAAGAGATTCGCATTGAGTGCTTAAAAGATCATCCGCTTTCCACCGAACAAATGAACAAAATGAAGAATTTCGAATTTCCCGATGAGGAACCAGTTCGCAAATATCTTCTCTGCACGGCTGAGAAAATGGGCGTTTTCTGTACCCATCAGGGCTACCATGCTGATCGCATTGCCAAACAATTCAAAATGGACATGGAAGAAGAGGAAGTAAAAAAATTGGCCGAAGATTGTATTGCCAAACATCCCAGAGCTGATAAGGCGGATGATGTGGCCGCTTTTGAAATTCATGGTTGTCTGATGCAGAGCTCTATTGGCGAGAAGGTGAAAACTTTTATTAAGAAGCGCAACGAAGCCGCTGCTCAACAACAGCAATAATTTATTCCATTAATAAATAAAAAAAAGTAATAATTTAAATTGTGGGCTTCTATTATACAAAATAAATCGTGGACGATCTTCTATTACAAAGTAAGACGTTTAAAGTTTGTGCTGCCAGGGGGGGGGGGGGGGGGGTCACACATAGTGACTTGTGAGAGTAGTTAAGATAACGAAGAAAGGAGTCATCTATCTATATAATTAATAGGCAAACATGTTTTTTGTAATCCATTTTACGCTGGTACCACTGCACCAATTTTAAAAAGATTTATATGGTTTTAAAGTATTTTTTATACAGATGTGCAGAATCTATATTTTATTGAAATCGGTTTAGTATTTTGGGAGCTATAAACGTTTAAAGTTGCTACTACTACGTGCACACATATTATACACGCATATATTAGCTTACAAGTACAAAAAGAAACAAAACATGAGTGTGTGTATGCGTGTGGGTGTCAGTGTTACCATATGTGAAGATTTATCTTATTTTTGAAGTTTTTAGACATGTTAAAACGGCAAAAAAGATTTTTTATCTTAAAATAAGATTTTTAAAAATTTTACTTTTGGTACTTTTAATATATTATTGAGGGATTTTTAGACCAAACTACTTGTAAATTTTCTGATTTGCTTCATAATGATCTTACACATATTCTATACATTAAATATTTTGTGTTATTTGGCTTTATTTTTAATAGTTCACAAGAAACAAAATACATTTTCACTCTATATTTATAATTTGAACCCATTTCTATTCAATAAAATAACAAGAAAGATTTTTGGTCACAAAAAAAGTTTTTTTTTGCTCGACTTGAAGATTTTTGAACAAACAAATATGGCAACACTGGTGGGTGTGTAGTATTTCTCTTGATCTAACAATTTTTTTCTCTTATTTGTTGTTGTATGAAAGCCATAATACTTAAAGGAAGAGAGTTGAATTAACTTGGTTTGAGGGATTTTGTTTATGTTTTTTTAATTTCATGTATTATTTAATTATGCTTGCATATACATATATGTAAGTTTGTGTGTGGCTGTGTTTTAATGAATTTTTTAGGAAGTTTAGATACATTTTCTTTGAATCTTAAATTATTTACATTTTGATTCTAGAATACGGACGAGTGTGTCGTCCGTTTGGTATATCTAGTACTATTTTAATCTCTCATTCATAAGCTCTGGATTTGGTTAACTGAATCCAAAAGAAAAACCAAAAAGTATATGGTATTTATGTTTTTTTTTAACATTTACTGCCGTGTTCATAAAAAATAATTTAGGTTTACAAAACTTATATTAAGCATATTTCCATACAAAATTCGTTTTGTAAAGCTTTTGTAAACCAAAATTATTTTTTTTTATGAATATGGCAGTTAATATTGTTCAAATTCGTTAATTTAGGCAAATAAATGGTCGCAGACGTGTTTGCTTGTAACATCCATTTGATTGGCAAATGACTTAAGTAACTTTTTTTTAGCAGAAATATTCTATATAGAAGATTTAATTGTACATAAATATGCACGTTTGCGATTTTGTTTGCCTCTTAGAAATGCAGTAGATGCACCTAATTGAGCTTGAAGATACACTAGAATGGCATATCAGCGGGTGGTTATTGCTTTGCCGCAGTAATAATGTAGTTTTAATATATTGTGCCGCAAATAAGTAACCACCCGACGATATGGTGAAAATTTAAGCTGAATTGAATTTTTTTTTTTTTTGAAAAATGTACACTTTGCTGTCAACAAAAAAAAAAAAAAAAACAAGTCACACCTATAGAATTTCAATTGACACAAAACATCTGCTTGGTAACAGAACATAACGTACAAACTTATTTTTCCTGTAGAGTTGTCCGATTTAGTTGAAATTCTCAACATATAGAATTTATACTAAGTGTGAAAATTTATCGAGCACCGCAAAAATGGCTTCAACTTTCGTTTTTACCAAAAACTCATTTTAAACATCAATTTCTTCTCTCTCTCTCTCTCTCCCTTCCTCTGCCATTGAAGATTTATTAAAGTGATGCCAACAGTGTTGCCAGAAAATGATGATGAGAGAATGCTAAATCGATCAAAAAAATCTGCTAAAATATTCTACAGGACAAAAGTATAATGCCAGATTTAAATGAAGAAAATTACACTGCACATCAATATGGAGTTTTTTTATGATGTTTAAATAAAAACGGCCGATCCTTATGTCTTTTTACCTCCTGATTACGATGGGTTCATTAGTTTTTGCTATCAGCTCTAGCTTCAAGGATATAGTGATATTTAGCATTTGCACAATTTACATCACTTTTGTACTATTTCGTTAATATTTCACGAATGGTCCTCCAAAATTAAAAACACTTTCTGGTTTATTAATTTTTACAAAAATTTATTTTATTAAGATAGATTCACATTAATGAGTACATCAGGATTTCGTACTGTTATTGTAAGGATGTTAAAAATCGTGTGTTTTTAATTTAGTCATTCAACCTAGTATAACTAATCGTCATGTATTTTTGTTGGCTGATTACGAAAATGGGATTATTACTTTTCTAGCCCCTCTTGTTTCAGAAATATTGCGCTTTACATAAAAAAAATACTTTTAATTTTTCTTTTCGAACGCCATCCAAAAAAAATGTGTTTTATATTAAATATGTCAATTTATAAGTCATTAATGCAATTATTATGCCAAAAAAGTTGTCCAGTCCAGGAAAGTTTTATGTTATTTGTAGTTAATAGTTAGTTGGTCATTTGTAGATATGTTACAGTTACGTTTAAAATTTTTTTAACGCATTTATATTCTTAAAATATTATTTTAATTATTCAGTAAAATATTTTTTTTATTAAAAATACATTGAAATTGATTATTGAGGGGTTCTCTGGATCATATGCGCGTTTAACTGTTGTTAGTGCAGGTCATGAGGGAACCTTTACCCTGCAATACATATACATTTAGGAGAAAAATCCTATATACAGAAGAATATTTTTAACAAATTAAATTTTTTTATTGTCAACAAATTCTGCCAGAAAGCATTTAGCAGAATTTTTTTGAAAGTTGAATGCTTTTTAAATATTGAAAATGCCAGATCTGGCAGTGAAAATGCTAAAATGGCAACAATGGATGCCAAGCAGTGTTGGGAAATGTGGCACAATTGTGCCATTTTTAGCACTATTGAATGTTGCCTGGCACTGTGGCACTCACGCTCCTTTTCTGGCACTTTTTGTCCATTAAATATGGAAACTTTTCTTATTGCAATAATAAGTACTCTTCTTGTTTTTTTTTGTGTTTTAAAGTAATGAAAACTTAGTAGGATTTGAGGCTAACAACTGTTCGGTTCTGATAGTTAAAAGTAACGATTTGCCCAGATACATTGATGATCTATAAAATTGAATTTATAAATTTGTTTGTAACTGCTCATGTCGTAGAAGTGATTTTATAAATTTTTAGAAATATTTCAACTTTGAAACTTATGAAATTCTTAAGTATTTCCTAAACATTTGGTTGTCTCGTCTTTGAACAGTGGGACCACTTGAAATATTTCTTCACATTATAAAATTTACAGTCATAATGCAATGATAAAACCATGGTGTAATTATACAGGTGACTGCGTAAGGATTTTTATACAAAAATACGACAACCATAGCTGTGTAAAGAACCGAAGAATGTCAAAAGCACAAAAATAATTGTACTAAAACCAAAACAAAATCGAAGTTTTTGACATTCTTCAGCTACAAAGCACATAGAGCAAAAAATTATCAGCTGAAGTAGCGCTGCCACCTAGTTAGATACACCGTGGATAAAACTTTATTCATATTAAATAGTTTAACGGATAATATAAGCAAAATGTAGCTTATATCCTTCAAATAGTAAATTAATGAAATGCAATCTAAAAATGTGACACTACATTTAATTTTAAAAGGGCTTTTTTATTTCGTCAATTTTGTGGAAATTTTTTGAACAAAAAATATATTGATGATCTTCATGTTGACAATATACTAGATCGAAATTCTCACCATTTTTCAACGGAAGTAAATTATTGCGGCACGGAAATTGAACTATTAATAATCAAAAACTAATTTTCGCAGCATGAAGTTGTAGAAATATAATTAAAATCTTCTTATATTTCTTTTGTGTCATATTTGAAAACTAAATTTAACTTCAAGGACTATTATTTGAATTGCTTTCCAAAGTGTGCTCCAGAATATGCCTTGAGTGGAGACACAAATAATACTGTTAATTTTGATTAAAAAAAATGCTTCTAAAACGAAATAAAATACGTGAAAAAATCAAAAGTGAATACAGATCCATATTAATTACACTTTGAAGATTTAAAAAATTCAAGAGTTGTCGACAGACATAGAGACGTAAACAATAGTTTCAATGAACAATTTTTAAGTAATGTTTATCGAATCGTTCAAGGTATTCTTTTTATTCTCTACTCTTCATCAAGCGTGGAAAGTATATTTTTAGTTCGAAATTTGATCAAAAGTAAAATGTTAAATGGACTGCAATTATAAACTTTAGCATCTTTAATACATGGTAAAGATTTTTGAAGTATATCAATAAATCTTGTTCTAATTGTAATACATACCTATAAAATTATGAACCAAAAAAGCAATACAAATTCCACTATATCGACAGAATCTTTGTTTGATTAAAATAAATAGCTAACAATTATTAACATTTTTAACGTGCACGAATTTGTACAACTCGACATTATATTAACCATAAAAAAATCACAAAACATAATTATATAACTGTCACTAAGTATATACATCTAATAAGAAAAAGTAATTTTATCATTTGAATTAGTTTAGGGTTATTAAAGTCTCTAAGTATGTCCTTTAGAATCATAACTATAACGTAAAAAATGTTTTTATATATGTATTTCTTGTCAATAAGTACACATTTTTAATATATGATGCATACATATCGAGTATTATTATTATCGATTTAGGAGAAGGCTTTTACGACAACATATGTCATATAGTTTTCGCTTACGATATATTTTACAGCCTGTATTTTAAAAGTTATCAACAGTTTTGCAATTTTGATAATAAAAAAGAAAATAGGGCTCGAAATGTATTAACTAATTTCAGACCGTGTTTTTGTGATATTCGTAAATTTTTCTAGTTATAAACACAATAAATTATCATTCAAGAACCATAGTTTAAATGAACATCAAGTGCCAACATTAAAATTATATAAATAGGGGCTTGGTACTATTCAAGTGATTTTGGCACTATTTAAAAGCAGATTTGGCACGAAATCAAAATTTCCAATTCCCATCACTGATGCCAAGCTGTCATCACATTGCCAAGTTCAGTCATTGTATCACTGACTTTATCATTAAATTGATTCCGTTTTATTATTTTGTTTGTGTTAGTGTACCATTTTATTGACGACCAGCGTAAAAAACGAAGACACTTACCAAACTATAGAGGTCAAGTAATACGAATATTAGGTATAATTTGAGAGCATAATCTTTAAAATAGTCAAAAGTTTTACGCCTTAGCTCATAAAACTTTATTAAAGTTAACGTTGTTTAGAACAGTTTTATATGAATTTATAAAAATTATAAATCTTTTATAATTTAAAACTCTATTTTTCTATGTACAAGGCCTTTATTATTTAAAAATAAAATAAACAAACAAAACAGAAGATAAAAAAAGTTTCTTGAAAGTTAATATAAGATTAAGTACTTTTTTCACATAAAATTTAATTAATCTGATAAAAAATTATTATGACATGTCACTAACTGTGGCTATATAGAAGCTGTATACATTATACTAATTTAGTTAGATATTTATATATCGTTACCTTAATATAGAATGGCATTAACTTATTATTTTTTGTGAAATCGAGTTCTTTTGGTAGAAAAACATCTCGATTTAATAATGAGGCAACGAGTCAGGGCCATTCTATATTGAGCTAACGTTATGTATGTATATGTGTGTAAGAAAAATATACAATAAATTTAAAAATATTATTTACCAGTTTATAGAAGACAAGTAAAAATTATTGCATTAAAAACAAAATATAAATTTCAGTGCGTTTTTTAGTTTCAATTTAAATAAATAGACAAAAATTTTTACTTGTCTTCTATAAAGTCGCAGTAAAAAAGGCTTTCTCTTCCTTTCAAAATCAACTATAAATACAACATTTCTGCTTAAGTTAAAACATTTGCTAAAAAAAAGTTGTCAATGCTCTAAAGTTGTAAAGAAAGAGATGAAAACGTTTATCGCAATTTTAGTTTTGATGTCCAGCGTAAGCATAAACGCTGAAATGAAAAACAAACAAATATGTATTTGAATTTAAAATTTTATCAATGCACATCATTAGGTTTTCGCCCAAGACTTATGGACTGTTAAAACTGAGAAAGAAGTGAATGATATTAAGGAGAAATGTATGCAAAATTCTAAACTTTTTGATGAATTATCTTTCTGCGATTATGTTCTCTGCGTTTTCGTGGAAACCGGTGTTTACACTGTTGATCATGGCTACTACACTGATCGTATCGCTAAGCAATTCAATTATGGCCTAGACGAAGCACAAGCTGAGCAAATATCTAAAAATTGCATAAAGAACATTCAGCGGGCTGGTAAAACAGATGTCGAGTTTGTCTTTGAACATCAAAATTGCTATATCGACAATGTCGCCGCTGCTCTGAAGAGTGTAATTAAAATAGAATGAAAAAAAAAAATAAAAATTATTTCTCGTAATTTGAAAGACATGTGCAATTCAATTTTAACTTCCAGAATATTTAAGGGGCGGCACGGGAATTAAAGTCAGTAATGCTGGCATTTTTAGGTGCAGAATCAAAAATAAATTCAGTAAAGTGTGACCTTGGCTCGCGCACGAAGGATTCCGTATGGACACAAGATATGTAATTCAATACGAACCTTAGTGTGTATAATATATAGTTTTGGCATTTATTTCTTTTTTGTGATTTTTTCAGTTTTTGGCGTTTTTTTAGTTTTGATCTCTTTTTTTTTTGTTTAGGCGTTTCTGGAGTTTTTTCTGATTTGCAGATTTATTTTAGCTTAAGCGATTTTTTTTGTTTGGCGCTTTTTTTGATTTAGATTTTTTCGGTTTTTGGCGTTTTTTTTTCATTTTGTCGATTTTTTTATTTTGGCGATTTATTTTAGTTTTAGAGATTTTTTTTTTAGTTAGGCGCTTTTTTCTTTTTCGGTTTGGTGATTTTATAATTTTGTTATTTCTTAGTTTTAGCGTTTTTAAAAATTTCAATAGTTTGTCTCTTACGGTTTCCAAGATACAAAATTTCATAGTCAAAATTACATTAACTGGTGGAAATAACTTTAATTTTTATTTCTTCAAATATTAGTATTAATTGTTGTAGTCTGTATGAAAATATACTAAGTTTGCCAATTTCAAGTGTCCATTAGTGATGAGCAGGGAAACCAAAAATATGCTCTAAAAAAGTGTTTTATGCGCATTCAATATGCACTAAAAGCTTAAAAATATGCACTTAAAATAAAAAAATATACTCCTAAAGATAAAATAAATTAGTTTATTTGTAAATGAAAATAGTATATTTTTAATTCAACAACATTTGCATATAAATAAAATAAACAAAAAAAAAAAAGAAACTATAAAAAAATTGACAAAGAATAACGGCCGTAGTATTTATTATAATATAAAAAATAAATAAAATAAATATAAATAAAAATAAAAAATAAAAATATAAAATAATAAATAAAAAATAATTTGGGTCTGAAGTGCACGAAAAAAATAACCATACAAATTTTGACCAAGGCACATAATATAAATTCATTTTTTTGGGATACTCGTAAAAATTTAACTTCAATTTCAAAAGAGATCACGATATCAGGAATAAAACTTGTGGAAATGTATTTGCAAATAAAAATCGTTGCCTGTCACATCTAAATAAACTTTAATACATTGACAATGTTCCTTCAATGTCTGCTCGGGACAAAGTCCCTCACAAATAGTAAAACCGAATTTTTATTAAAACGAAAGACCTTAATAACTACTAAATATTTATATAAGAAAAATATCCAAGCCATATGCACAATGTGCAAACTTTTGTACAGGATCTGTTTCTGCTTTCACAATGACGAGAGTACAACAACCAACCAGATCTCGTCGACAACAAGGGTTGCTCTGATTTTGAAGGAAAAAAAAATAAGAACAAATTTAAAAGCTTTCAAATCTGTTTACCTCATATGCAAATAATATCACAGTACTAGTGCACTACCTGGAACATTGGAAATGGGATTTAGATGGCGAAAAATAAAAGCAAAAATTTTGACCAACACATAAGCTTGCAAGGATATTAAAATAAAAAATTCTATAAAATATAAAAAAAAATCGAAAATATGCTAGAAATATGCGTGTTAGACTAATATATGCAAAAACATGCTTTAAAGGGTAAAATATGCAAAAATATGCACTAAGAAATCGATGCCAAAATTCATAAAAAGTTCTAAAACGGATAAATATCTTGTCCTCGCATTAATACGTCACACAAGAAAAAACATGCAATTGCATATTTGCAGTTTCCCTGGTGATGAGCGATAACGTAATTTTTTAATAATGATGGTCCTTGTGAACGTGATTTTTAAATCGCCGTTCTTTTAAACTGTGACTGTGATCATAGTTTAGCAGTATTTTGTTTGTAGCAATTCTGTTATTTTGAGAAAAACTAATAAGAAGAGCAGAAGTGAAATTAAATAGTGACTGTGATCTCGGCTTAACACATTTCAGTTCTTCTGCTTTAAAAGTATTTATTAATATTGGTATATTTATAAATACCAATAAGAAGAGAAACAAGAACGAACAATCGGCAATCAACCCCATCCAATAACAAGTTTCGAAATATCGCTCATCTCTAGTGTCCACATATACCTCGTTTATACGCAAATCTTATTTGCAAATAAAACTATTTGCAAATACTAACTCACCGTTTATACGTAAATAGAAACCATTGCTATCTGTGAATGATATTGCCACACATTGTTAAATTTGTATTACATTTTTTACAAAACAAAAATAATTGGCAAATAAGGTGTATTTGCAAATAGTGCGTTATTTGTAAATAGTTTTCGTGAGTTATTAACTTACAATAAAAAAGTTATACGGCAACGCTATCCAGTTTTATTTGCAAATAAGAAGTGCGTATAAACGGGATAATATATAGTATAAATGCTTTATAACATTAGGATTTTAACATTTTTCGTTGTTCGCTTTGGAACACCCTTAAATTTCTAACTATCACATATTTGCTATTGTAGCGGCAAAATGTCTACATATTCTGTCAAAATTTCAGGTACATACGTACCACTTACGGTTCTCGAGCAAATAGCCTGTGACAGAGAGACAGACAGACGAACAGCATAGCGAAAACAATAGGGTTTCTTTTCATCTTTGCTGTACAGCAGAGTCATTGGCGTAGCTAGACATTTTTTCTGTGTGTGGGGGGGGGGGGGCAAACACAATTTTTTTAATTAGTGTTTTTATGGGAATTGTTAAAATTAAACTTAAAAATTTTTAAACGCACTAATAATCCCAAATTAATATTTTACTTATTAAGTTAAATATATATTTTTTATTAAAAATACATTGAAATTGCAAATTAAAAAAATATATTTTGCTTAATAAGTAAAATATTAATAAGTAAAATATTAGTTTGGGATTATTAGTGCGTTTAAAAAATTTTATACAGATTTTTTTTATTTAACATTTTTTTTTATTTAAGTTAAAACATAAATTAACAGTCCAGTTTCAATAACAAAAATTAAGTTATAATTAAAACTAGAAAAACAAAACATTCAAAACAAAAACAATATATAGACAAAAAGTAAAGTATGTATCAGAAAAAAACTAAATAATAATAATAATAATAATAATCTAATAATAATAAACTAATTAATAATAAAATTAATATTCGTTTCCAACAAGTTTATATGCTCATATGGAAAAATTATTTATGTATATACTATATTTGATACAATATTTTGAAAAGATACAAGCAAGAAATGATTTCATTCATCATTCATGATTTCATTTCTTAATAATTTATTATTTAATTTAAAAAAAATTTATCTGTTGGTGCATAAATAAAAATAGAAAATTGCCATTTATTATTTAGTTACCCTTCCAATATTGAAGTTCTGAATCAATACTATATTGTTGCGATGAATGAACATACATACATAAATAAGTACAAACATATGTATGCAAGTATGTATGTATACGTGTTCAATTGAAAAAAAATTTTATGTGCATATATATACATGGTGGGCCAAAAGAAACCAAGGGGTGTAAAAGTTTAATAACTTTTTTGTTTATTAATTTTTTTTTATTTTTTCTTTCAGATTATATAATATACAAAATGGAAATTTTTTTACACTAAGTGTGAAAAATGATGTCTCTTAAATGACCACCGTTTTCAGCTTCGCACTGATGGGCTCTTTTTAGAGCATTTTCCATAACATCTTTCAAAACTTGTGGCTGTAGCGTTCGAATTTCTGCAACAATGTTTGCCTTGAGTTCAAGGATTGTCTCTGGCTTGTTCACATACACTCGCTCCTTCAAAAAACCCCAAATAAAATAGTCGGGTGCTGTCAAATCTGGTGATCGCGCTGGCCAAATAATTTCCGAATTTCGAGAAATTATTCGCTCTCCAAAAATTTGACTTAAAAGTGCCATTGTGTCTCGGGCAGTATGGGCAGTGGCTCCGTCCTGCTGAAACCACATACCAGGTCTGTTTTCAAGAGCAGGACTTAAAAAATTTTCTATCATAAACCGATACCGCTCTCCATTTACGGTTACAGCACTTCCATCTTCATTCTCGAAGAAGTAGGGCCCAATGACATTTTCAGATGTGATCCCACACCATGCTGTACACCTGATGGGGTGCAATTGGCGTTGATGAATGGCTCTTGGATTTTGAGAACCCCAGAACCTACAGTTCTGCTTATTAACAAAGCCATTCAAATGAAAATGAGCTTCATCACTCATAATCAAATTTTCAATAAAGTTGATTTCATTTCTGGCCAACTCTTGAAATTTAATTGCAAAATTTAGACGTTGCCGATGATCTGAGGGTTTTAATTCGTGGACCAATTGCACCGTAGCGACGTACGAGACATTTCTAGCTGAGCAGAACGCCTTCTGCCAGATGTTTCTGGTGCTTCGTTAACACTTTGCTGTACTCGTTCAATATTTTCCGCAGTGCGACTTAAACGTGGTCTACCGGTTCGAGGCAAATCTCTTACGCTGCCATGTTGGTGATGACGATTAACTAAGCAACGAATCATCGCTTCAGAGGGCGAAATTCTGACGTTAAAATGTCGACGATATGCTCTTTGCGTTAAAATAATTGATCTCTGGTTTAAATAATAAAATTCTATTGTTCTGGTTCTCTGTTCAGTTGTGAACCTCTCCATTATAAATTCTCCAAGTGTTGTCTATATAATCTGAAAGAAAAAATAAAAAAAATTAATAAACAAAAAAGTTATTAAACTTTTACACCCCTTGGTTTCTTTTGGCCCACCCTGTAGTAGTTACTCCCCGTTAGGTGACATTGCATGCCAACCCTTCATTTGGCCACTTTGGCCAAAATCCCTCAGAGATCATTCCTATGTCCGAAGGCGACTTTTCTTAAAACTTTTCTGAAAACTACTTTCAGAAGGGTAGGTATATTAAATATAATTAAATTCCGGCAGAATTCAACATAAAAATGAGCGAAAACCTTTTAAATGTGTGTTTTTCATACAATTAGTTAACTAGCTCCAATGTCGTTACGTCACAGCATATTTATCTTCACACCTAAATATGTTGTAACGTAAGTCTTTACGTCGAAACATATTTAACTCGGCATATTTATCTTCACACACATCAAAGAAGACATAATACAAGTATTTACTCAAATATAGTCTAATAGCGATATTTTGTCTAGTAGAGACAATGGATGGAGAACGATTGATTGACTTAATGCAATTATCAAAACTTGCATTCCCATCAAACTTCTGTTACTTCCAAATTGAAACGCAGAGGTCTATCGAATGAATCGATATGAATATTTTTTTTATAGATAACTTGATAAAATTGGAAATCACTTTTTTTAATTATTAACTTTGTTATTTATATTGTGTTTGCTGCACAACGCTTTTGACACCATTTTTATTTCGATCAAAATTTATTATCTTTGTCACATAGTTCATCTGATTCGAGAGATTCGTTTTTTTTTTTTAATTACTTTTTATTTTTTTTTTTATAATTACTTGAAAATGCTTCGTCAAATTTATTTAAGAATTCACTTATTCTTATAGAAATAAAATGTGTATCGGATGCCTCAAATTCGAAATTTTAAGAACATAATGCAAGGTCAACCGATTCCTATATTTTTTATGTACATGTCGTCGTTTGCGGCACAGTATTTTCAAAATACATTATACATGTTTGCAGCAAACCAATAACCAATCGACGATGTGTAATTTTTTTTTTAATAAAACAATAAAATTTTAAATTTAGTGCTTTTTTACTTAAATTACACGCTTTTTTCCTGGTTTCGGTGCTTTTTGAAATTTAAAAGTTGACAACGCTGAGCACAACTACTAACAAAAATCTAAAGCAAGAGCATAAAACACACAAAAAGAGCAGGGGGCAAATTACGGCACTCGTTATCGAAGGAAATTACGAAGTATTTCAATAGAATTTATATGGAAATATTTCGTAATTTCGTTCGATAACGAGTGCCGTAATTTGCCCCCAGATTTCTGTCGCATTTTTTATGAAAAAAATACACCGAGAATACTCAAATACTACCAAAACGATTTAATTTCTTTTTTCTATATCGACGCCTCCATTCTATAACGTTCTAAGTGTACTTAGAACGTTTTTAATGTTCTTGAATTTTTGAATCCTACGTTCTATAATTTAAATACTGTCAAAATTTGGTTAAGATGGGCCGATCCGTTCCAAAGTTATAGGCATAAATATACTTAGACTACACACATAGTCGTATAAATTTTACATTCTAAAATGTAGTAAGTACAATTAGAATACTTTTGCTTGGACAATTTTAAATTGACTTGAAAACTAAGTTGACTTAGTATGTTATGGAAGGGACATTTCTTAACGTTGTGTTTTCTATGTGTATTTGGTATGTTCAATGTGCTTTCTTAGTGTCTGTAAGTGTAGTTAAAAGGTTTTTTCCCGAAATAAAAAAAAGAATTTTTTGCGTGTAAGTGTATATAAGATATTTTAGTTTGGAAAAAGTAGTAAACCAAATCGGACGCGTAATTTTTGTATTTTCGGATATAAAATGATTTCGCGTGCAAGAAAAATGATAAATTTAGCACAAAATAACGTGAGAGGTATTATTTATTAGATTTCCATATTATCTAAAATAATTAATAAGTTTTTTATTAGGAAAAGGTGAATTAAAAAGTATAAGTTCAATGTCATATAATCGTGAGGAAAGTGTTGGTACGAAATTCACGACTTAAGTTAAATGTGATTATTTATATTGGATTTTTTTGACAGGAAATAAAGAGCAAATTAGTCCAGCAAACGAAAAATGGTCTAAATTTGATAATGAAAATAGTGGAAATTCTGATTCACTAGGTATGTGATATATTTATATTAATATATTTAAATTTTTTTGTATTAAGTAATTGATTTTTTAGAAGCATATCCCGGGAGTGACTGCGAATATAACACATCGAATAATTCATCTGCAATAGGTATGTTTATAGACACTTTTTTATATAATTTATTTTAAGTATCGCTTCAACTTTTAGAGCCATTTCCCGGCAGTTGCAGCGAATATAATCCGTCAAGTAATTCGTCGGAAGCAGAATCAAATCCAGAGTTTAGTCCAATAACTCCAACTCCAATTTGCTTCTGTAACAAATTGGACAAAAAATATACAAAATGAAAAATTATGTCTATCAAAAATCCGAGAAATAAGAGTTTATAAAGAACAAAATTATAAATTATTTTATAAATATGAATTTGATGAGAATTTCAAAGAAATAAAGATATATGATGAAACTAGGAAGAGAAGAAAAGAAAATAAAATTGTTATTGAAGAAATACCTAAAGCATACATATCCGGATTTCCTATAACGGAAGAAAAACGTAAAGATCTTTTATATCTGTGTGATCAAAATTTAATTCCAAAATTTTACCAAAATTTCTACAGACAACTTAATGGTTTTAATGGAAAAGAATATGTAGTCGTGTCAGATAATGACGATTAAATAATACAATATAGTTTCTACTTATTTAATGTTATACTGAATTAATACTGTTTCTGTTATCTTTATTCTTACAATTATTTTTAAGTAACCTTGAATTTATGTTATAACTACTTTTTGTTTGAACTGAATTATTATACATATTTAATTTTCTTTTTTGTTTTACGAATAAAATTAATTTGAAAAGAAAATAATAGTTTTTTTTTGTATAACATTTTAACTAAAAATTCGTCTATGTAGGAAAATATAATTTTCTAAAATTTTTGTCCAAACTAAAATATTATATGTATACTTAGGTGATTAACTTAAAAACAATAGACCTATCAAAAACATGCTAAGTACACTTAGACGACCAATAGCCAATGTATTCACCGTGCTAAAACATTTTATATCATTTTTAGCTATGATCCAATTAAAATTTGTAAGTTCAGAAAATACTATCAAAATTCTACTCAAATTCTACTAAAAACAGTGAAAGAACAAATGGCGTATCTTATATATATAGTTATTGAGATATCGCGTGAAAACTTTGAGAGCTCGTAACTCAAAACTCACATTTTCGACTTAGAATGTTATAGAATGGAGGCGTCGATATTATTTATATAAATAAATTATCTAATTTAAATCATTTTATAAGAGCACTTTTTATTGCTATAAAAAAACAAAATGTGGGTGGAATTAAAAAAAAAAGTTTTTATTTGGCTTAAATATTTTTGTAGATGCTGAGTGTCCAGTATGTATCCAGAAATGGAAAAAAATAGTACATACAGTCCTAGGCACCACTACATACAAACGTTCACTTATATAAAACTAACCAATAAAAATATTTCAACCAAGGGGGCGGGGCTACGCCCATAAAAATTAAAATCTAAGCTAGTGAGCTGAAATTTGCTACAGAGCTAGGTCTAGGTGAGCAATGAACTAAAAAAATTTTAAAATCCGAAAATTTTTGCCAGGAGGGCGGGGCTACGCCCATAAAGGCTAGAATTAAAAAAGCAAATCTAAGGCGCTAAGTGGAAGCTATTTTATTGAAATTGGGCATACATTATTCGATAATGCAAGCCTAAAAATTTTTCATTAAAAAAGTGGGCGTTGACACTCCCATACAATTTCAACCTCATTTTCGTGTACTACGGCTCAGCATATTTAGATATACTATTTCTGTATATATTATAATCAGTTTGCTCCGAAACTCGACATGAATAATAAACACTTGCGGCAAAAAATCTTGAGTTTGGAAAAGTGGGCAGGGTTACGTCCATAAATATTAAAAATTAAAAGTTGCACTAAGGAGCTGAAATTTGATACACGAGTAGGTCTAGGTGAGAAACCAACTAGAAAAATCTGAAAACTTGGAAATTTAAGTCAGGGGGGCGGGGCTACGCCTATTAAAAATAAAAATTAAAAGTTACGCTTATGAGCTGAAATTTGATACACAAGTAGGTCTAGATGAGAGACCAACTAGCAAAATCTGAAAAACCAAAAAATTTTACTAGAATGGGCGGGGCCACTCTACTATTGTTTGAACCTGAAAACTTACAGCCTTATTTATAAAACTTATTAAGGCTTTTTAAGAAAAAATTTTTATGAAAATTTGCCTTAAAACCCCTTTATAAAGCCTTAATAGTTATATAAATAAGGCTGTTAATATACAGCTTTTAACTTAAGCCATTTTAGTGAAACCATGCATATACGTTACACGTATAAAATACTTTGAACTATCATCTAAAAAAGTGGTCGTGATCACTCCCATAAAATTTTAGCCTTGTGTTTAATCTACTTCGGTCTAGCATATTTTAGAAGAAAATTAGCATGAATTATAAGCGCTGCTCTCAACAATATTGTGAGTTTAAAATAGTGGGACGGGTAATGCTCATAAAATTATAAGGTATAGTTCACGCTAGACAGCAGAAATTTTATACAGAAGTAAGTGTAGATGAGTAAGCCAATGGGAAAATCTTAAAGCCAAGAAGTTTTTTTATCCTCTAAAACTCCAATTTCCACTAGAGAGCTGAAATTTGGTACACAAATTAATCTAGATCAGAGATCACTAAGAAAAATCTAAGAAACCAGTAGTTTCAATCAGTTGTTGGGAACAAGCACTGTAAACTCAAAATTAAGTTAAATTTTATTGAAACTTTTCATCCACATTGCACTTATCCAAAGTAAAAATTTCCTGTTTTGAAAAGCGGCCGTGAGACTTCACCCATAAATCTTAGCTTTTTCTTTCATGTACTTCGGCTTAGCGTTTTTTAGTCTATTACTCATGTATTTCCCATTAGCTTTTTCATACTAGCAGATATAAAATTCGGCGGAGCCAGGCCCATAAAAATTTTACGTAATATTATACTGTAGAGAGCTGACATTTTGTAGACAAATAGTCCTAATTGATTTATTCAATCGGAAAATCCAAAAAATAAAGCACCAACTACCCTATTAAAACTTTACATGCACATTGTTCATATCCTTGTGAGTTATTTACTTCGGCTAACCAGACTTTAACATGTAAATATATTCAGAAAATAGGCGGTGTCACGCCCAGTAAAATTTGCGCTGTATTTTACATATTTCTTTTCAGACTACTCTTACCAAATTGCGTACACACTGGCGACACACGCTGTAATGACACAATAGTACATTTTTAAGTTGTACAATCCAATACCCATCAAGGTCTAATCCATTATTTAATATAACTATGCTATTTTTAACTGACACAGTGATCATGAATTGAAATAAAACACACTAGAAATTTTAAGTTTAAAAAGTTTTATCATATAAAATTTTTCAAAAAGTAGTCAGATCCTCACAAAAACATAAATGTGAAAAAAGGCCTAGTTCCTATCAAAAAATTTCGGCCATCAAAAGCAGTAAGATATAAATTTTGACCAAGTTCTTATTTGGAACAACACCTTTCACTGACATATGCTATGCGTTATATACATTTGTAATCGTAAGGGTGTCATATAATTTTTAGATAATCTGCTAACTTGGCAATATTTTTAAATTTGTAGAAAAGAAGAGAATAATGTTTATTTGCTCATTTCTTTATATCGGTAAAAATGTTGTCAAGTTAGCTGATTATCTAAAAATTACGATTACAAATGTATATAATGCATAATAGCATACATATCGCTCATTTGCTTCAATAGTGGCATAACTCAAAAAATGAGTTTTTTGAGTTAATAATGCGGAAAGATGCGGCATTTTGTATTTTATCTTGTGTAAAAATTTCATATAAATAGCTTGAACCATCACCTCCTGAGAGAAGAATTTTTTTTCATTTCTCCATTGAGTTGTATGCAAATTAAAAACTTAAAACGCGTTTTCTGAAAAACATATTATGACATATTATGTCAGTGAAAGGTGTTGTTCCAAACAAGAACTTGGTCAAAATTTATATCTCACTGCTTTTGATGGCCGAAATTTTTTTGATAGGAACTTGGCCTTTTTTCATTTCACATTTATGTTTTTGTGAGGATTTTTTTTATATAATCCAAGGAAGAAGAAAACTACTTGAGTTAACAGGAAGTCCAAAAATATTTCTTCTAGACACAAACTTTGTTACTTGAGTGTACCTGTCCAGTAAATAACAAATACCAAGAAAATTATCTCTGTAACACGGCACTTGAGCTGCCAGACTGCTTGAGGAGTCAGAGTTCTGTGTTTAAAAGTGTTAAAACAAAGTGTTTAAACAAAGAGATGATTGTTTCAGACAATACTTACATTTAACTTATTGCGAATTGGAAAATAAATAACAATTTGATTTTAAATTAACAAACTTTGTTTTACTTTAATACATTCAAGAAATACAAGATTAAGCGATCACTAAAACTTTTCCAACCTTAAACCCCAATTCAAAAAGAAACTTGGTTTTATGTTTATACAGCTGACAACTGGATAATTTCAGAATATTCGTTCACACGTTTGGAGAAACCTCAATGATGTAAGAAGAGTATAGAGACTTTGACCTGCTGCTGCTTACACATTACAATTAGAACTACTTGCCATATAATGACTTACTTTTCTGATTGCCAAATTTCATTACTCGCTTACAAATCACATTACCTTAAATTTAAAATAATTATATACAAGTTGCTAAATGAAGAGAATGATTTTTTCAGATGAAATAGATTACCTCAACAAGCTGCCAAGTAAAAATAGTAAGTACTTCTCAAGAATGGATTATTTTAGTCTCACGCCTTGTTAAAATCATTAAGTTGGTAATCCAGTAGGGAAGAACTTCCACTAAAAATGCTTAATTCCAAACTCGATTAGCTTTTTTGAAATTTTTTGCTGGGATTCTTTTCATGGAAAAGGAGTTTGATTTATATAATTTTAAATAATTTCTTTAATACTATTTAATTACGACATCAATTGAAGCTTATGTTTGTAATTAAAAATATAATTTTTGATAGAACGAAAAAATTGTTTTAACAATCAGTTGCAGTAATTGTAATAGATTTGGTGGCTGCTGTTATGTGATCGTCTAGTGGCAAGTTCTTGTCCAAAGTAGGATGACGATATTTTTCCAAAAAGTAGCAAGTGCCATTGCCTGCATTGAAGAATTCTTTGGGTAGGCAAGCAGGATCTCGTGGTTGAAGATCGAATTCGAAACCAGGATGTTTTATAAGCCATCTTAAATAAGAATTAGAATATTTAGCTTAAAGTTAAGAAAATAACTTAAGAAAAACTTACTCTCTTGTCGTAGGGCTGACATTAATTTTGCAGGCCTCACTGCCCGATTCAAACTTATTGGCAATAGTAACATTATGGCCAAACAAACAATAGCGGGGCATTTTTCGGCCCACAACTCCGGCCAAAACGGTGCCGGTGTGGAGACCAATACGCATTTTGATTTGCTCACCATCATGTGTTATTTGCCTAGAGCAGGCATCCACCATTTTCAAAGCCATCCAAGCCACCTTGTGGGCATCATATATTGAAGCTCGATGTAGACCGCTGGCCACGCAATAGGCGTCGCCTATAGTCTCCACTTTGTACACATCGAACATGTCACAAAATTCATCAAAATCTTTATATAAACTCTCCAGCATGCTGATGACCATGAAGGGTGTAGCACGCGAACAAATGCTGGTGAAGCCTACAATGTCACTGAATAGAATGGTGACGTCAGGATATGTTTTGGCATCGATACTGACACCCAACCACAGCCGCTCCGCAATCTCAGCTGGGAAAATTAAATGCAAAAGACTAACATTCTTTTTGCGTTCCTTGGTAACAGCAGCATTGGCCTCTTCAATGGAACTCTTCAATTTATCCATACGCCTGCGCAAACCATCTTGGGCTCTGGCCTGTTCTCCCACCAAAATCACTTCGCGTGTTGCATCATGCAGCGGTATATCGGAAATGAAAAGTCCATTACAGGTCAGGCCATCCAAGCCATCCAAAAATGGAGAACCAATAAAAAGCAATGAACTAGATTCGGGACAGTGCACCATTTGGCCTTTGATTTCCAGACCCTGAGGAATTAAACAAATGAAGAAAAATTCAAAATAAAAAAATCACCTAAAACAAGTAGTTACCTTTGCCACAAACTCCTCCACATCGGGAGGATTTTTCAAAACAATCAAAAACGGTGTATAAGTTCGACGCACAATATCACGAAAATTCATGGTCAAACCCATAGGACGTTTGAAATCAAAATAAGTTGTAGCCAAACAGCCATAGTCGGCCAAATAAGGTTTATACAATTTGCTGAAGCCACGGCCTTGAAAGATTTTAAGTATATTCAAAATGTTTGCCACCATCTCAACAATATTGCGACTTACCCAACTGCACTAGTTCCAATTCTTCGTTCATGATGAAATGCCAAGGAAAAGCTTTGCAAAAAGAGCTGGGGTTCATAGATAAATCGGCAGCAATATTTGAGTTGCTGCGTTGCATGGGCAGCTCCTCTGGAACTGTGACTATTGCAGCTTCTTTGGCATGACCGTCTTTAGCCAATGAAAACAAATAACGATAGCGACGGCAGTCACCCTCTACAGGCTCAATTTTTATATTGACCTGTATATTAAACAGCACATGAGTCAAGGCCTTTAGCGAGCCCAGCAGCAACCAAGCAATAACTGGACGCTCAGAGATGAATATCAATTCGCCGTCGCCAGCGCACACAAATCCGGTATCGCTGCAATCTTCTTCCTGGTAGTTCACATGTTATTAACATTTCAAATGTGTTACATAAACTTGAAATTTCTTACCTCTTGAAATTTCAGCACATCATATACTCCATCCAGCGAACCCAAAAACTCTTGCAGTTCCGTACCCAAGCAACGAAATGCTCTCTCTATGATGCCCGTACAACAGGAAATTATTAGCTCTTCACCCAGCAGCACCAGAATTTCACTGGCACTTGACTCATCCATCTCCAAAAGAATGTCCTGTATATCCCCCAAATAATCATAATTGGGTATCGTTTTTAAAGTTTCGAGATCAATGCGTCTGAAAGTGAAATTAATATTTATTATCGGTTTAAGCATAAAAAAAGTTTATATCAAGAGGGCCGAATAAAAAATAATTAAGCCCTTAATCGAAAAATTTTTTATTAGTTTGGGAATTTATTTAAAAATATTTATTTTAATAGGGAAAAATTAAAAATTCTAGAAACCCATGAACTTATATAGAAAATATAAAATAAGCGGCTGTACCAATTTTCTTTAAACATATCTAATAAAGGGTTGCATTTCAATACTCGTTTGTATAGCCAAAACAAATATACCATGGTATGTACCATATAATTGTAGTGTGAGCGACATAACTAGTATAAGAGTTATTGGGTCTCATGCATAAAACGTGAGCTTGAGCTCGGACTCGATTGTTTGAGTAAAAGGTGCTTGTCGTATGCATAATAAAATTTGATGTATTTGCTTTTACTCACTGCTCACGTTTGATCTCGTGTTGCTCAGTTTGAACTAAGTTAGATGAGCTTGTGCTCATATTCATATGCATAAAAACAAGCTTTTGCTTTCTTTTGTGAGCTCTTGCTCAAATTTTGTTGAGCCTGCCTTATAGTTGACTAGCGTATACTAAACAGGAATCATGGCTGAACATTTTGTGCCACAAAGAAATACAAAATGTTATCAACAGCGTAAAAAAATTAAACAAGTGAGGATAAAAAATTATACAGGTTTGTATTCTTAATTATTAAATTTTTTTTATATAATTAATAATAAAATGATAAAGTAAGAAGAAACACGTGGTGGTGCCCTCAGCAACATTGATAAAATTCGACTGTATTTAAGATTTTGTGCAGATCCTGGATTCCAAAACTTTATAGCCACAGATATTGGAGTCCATTAATCCACTGTGTCGCGAACTATTGCAGAAGTTGCGAAACTTATATCTGCCAAAACAAGCGAGTGGATGAAATTCCCGAAAGATGCAGATGAAATAAAAGATGCTCAAATGACGCAAGTTTCTTTCCACAAGTTTTTCTGCATTTTGGTAGGAATTACCTTGTTTTGCTTTAACAAAACAAGCCTCTGCAGACTTTGAAAATTTAATTCCCTTGTCTCATCAGTTTCATAACGACTCAAAACAGCTGTTGACTTTTTGTTAACCTTCAAAAATAAACTACATATAGCAAAATCTAAAATAAGATTGCTTAATTTCTGTTACACATGTTTCTATTATTTCTTTTTTATTATTTTTACGGCCTGTCCCACGATGTCACCAGAAATCGTTCGATCGAATACTTATATTGAAAAATTTTCTAATGTTGGTGTTTTTTGCAATACAAGTTGTCCATCGAACGATTTCTGGTGACATTGTGGGACGGGCCGTAAATGATTGGTACTTTTTTCTAGTAAATATTTATTTTATTTTTTCTACTAAAAATTTAGAAATGTCGTCAGTTTGTATTGTATTATTATTATTATTTGATTCTACTTCACTTTCACTTGCCGACATGTTTGCACTTCAATAACTATTAGACGTTTGATCTCCCTTTGCTCAAGTAATTGCAATTGGTTTGAACTCATTTTTATGCATACGAAACTGAGCAAAAGCTGTTGCTGTTTGATTGAACTCAACTTTCGAGCAATTGCTCACCTGACTGAACTCAGCGCTTTTACTCGTTTTTATGCATGAGACCCATTGTGTGTGCGTGCTTTTCCAAATTAAAATACAATTGAAAACAAATAACAATTGCTTATTGTATTGCTGCTGAGCAACTGTTTGATCTGTTTTTCCTCAAAAAATACATATTGTAATACAAATAATTATATGAAAAAACCACTATTGAAACAAATACATGATGTGCAGATGTATGTGCGGACGTTCGTTGTGTGATTTTGTGGCGCAGCCAAAGTATAGAGAGAGAAAGAGACAATTTTGCTCTGAGAGTAATTACAAATGCATCCGTTTCATGTACATGTATCATTTACTTACATATGCATGTGCAATTTTGCTTTCATTCATTCATTCATCAGCCAATTACATTTTTGCTCAACACATCATAAGGCACTTATGGTAAAAGCAGTTTTATGTATCTTATTTGCCTTAGAAAAACAAAAAAAAAAAAAAAAAAAATAAATGTGTTGTTTTCATTTGCACATTGCCATACCATACAATAATTGCTTAAAAAATCAACCTTTACAACTAGTAACAGAAAACGATAAATAACATATTTGTTCATACCAGAACCAAAAAACAGGCAAAACTAGTGCAAACGGATGTATCTGTGCAATGCTATAATATCTAACACTCTCGATCTTCTTTCAAACAGAAAAAACTGAATCAAAATAGGTCCAGCCGTAGCATTATGGGGGATATTAAAAAATATGCTTAAATCTATAAGCCGTTTAAAATTAACTTATTTTTGTTTTCCAATGAAAAAAAAAAAATAAAAAAAGTAGCACCGCTATTCCTTAAGCGTTTCTTTCAATTAAATGAAAGATGGGAATGTCTTCTTTCGATTAAAAAATAATTCTCCGAAATTTCTTCAAGTATATCTCAATGATCTTTAAGAAATGTTATAAAGTTTCTATGTTGACTGAATTTGAATTAGTTAGCACGTTGACTACAAAACCGCAGGTACTGGGTTCAACACCACGCATTTTTCTAATGTGCATTAGTGTCCCCTTGTCTCAGCTGTTGTACGAAAGTTCAAGTGATGAAGGCATAGCCACTGGTCACTGAACTATACCGCCTTCAGTAGATACTAATCCTAATGTAGCATCAGAGCGGCCTCCTTCTTTTTGTAGCAGAATTAAGGCCGAAATAAAATAACCGATAAAATGGCTACTAACCACAGCTTCAAATTTAACACTCCTCATTTAACATCAGAGGCGCTGCAATACTGCATTATAAAAAACAAGAAAAAACCAGAGTTGTAAAAGAATGAAGCTTTTCTCTGTCTCTTCCTTCACCACCTGTCTTCTCTATCACTGTCCCTTTCCTAAAGAAGGTAACACCTAGTAAAAAAACATTTCTCGTCGTTTACTGGTTTCATCACACTCTTTAATAACTATCTTTAGACATGAGGCCAAATCCCAAACAGGATTTTGAATGTGACATTGTAGTCAGAGAAATGATAGATGAAGAACAAAGAGAGCTTTTCCGCCGAATGATAAACAGAATATGAAAACCATTTGTTTATGTATATTTTGTATGGCTTTCTTGGGCTGTGCGCGTGGCCGGTTTTTATGAAACTCAGCATGCGTCTTGTTTTCATACTAGAAAGTGTAAGTAGCAAATTTTAAGGCTCACCACTCCTTATAGTTTTTGTGCAAAAATGTATGCAGTCATCCCACTGTGCGTCCCTCGTATTTAATACGTTCGCGCAGCAAGCTCAACAAATATAAGCTTTCTTTTGAGATATATTAGATAGTTGTCTATATGAGATATACATTTGTATAAGCTTGTAATAATTTTTCTAGTATGCTTCTTCTAGCTTTTTTATAGATATGCTATTTATGTCGCGATACAGGAGTTAGGACGTGATTTTCGTAACAAAAATAATCGACACTATTAGAGTTATAAATTTATTTTTGTTTTGATTTCTTTGTACTTAAAAGCAGAGTACGTAATAAACGAAATAAATTGTTTGATTTTATTTTGTTTCGTTCTTTGAAGTGAGTGAAACAAAAACAAAACAGAAACAATGAAAACGATTGCTCAATTTGTTTTGTATTGTTTTTGCACATTAGCACAAACTATTGAATACAACCAATTGGCTGTAAGCAGTCGCCACCGGCCAAAAGCAATACATTAATTTAATCGTACGTCGCTAGAAAAGAAACTAATTGGAAATAAATGGAATCGTTTTGAAATATTTGCGGCGAATTTGACATCATTGTATAATATAATTTTATTGCATTATTTTACGTCACTTTTCACAATGTACAATTAAAGGCTTCATTAGTCTTTACTTTCTGTTGCTGTTCTGTGCCGTTCCTTTCTGTATAAAATATTTTGAAATTACTTTGTCTGTAAAAAAAAACAGCTGGCAACCTATAGAATTGATTACACTTATGCACAAAATATCACATTTCAACTCAACAGAAACAAAACATCTGATGCAGAACAGAACAGCACGTACAAATTAATTCTGCCTTAAAAGCTAACAGAGACTTTAACGACAAGTTTTGTATGAAGAACTGTCAGTTAAAGTTCTCGTTAACTCTTAATCATACATTGTGAAAAAGGACGTTAAAGTTTGATTTATATAGCTAAGCAGCATAGCTATAACCGGGCCTCATAAGACACTCTCTTTTTTCCTTGTTAGGGTTCCGCACACCAAATGTGAAAAGGAACCCTATTGTTTTCGCTAAGCTGTCCGTCTGTCCACCTGGCCGTCTGTCCGTCACAAGGTATTTTCTCAGGAACCGTAAGAGCTACCGACCTGAAATTTGGACAGAGTATGTAGAACCTTGGCCGCTACAACAGCAAATACATGAGAATTAACAATTAAAGGTTGTTCCAAAACGAGCAACGAAAAATATTAAAATCACATGCAATATACATATAATTTATGTAAATACGTATATTGACCCTTGAAATTTTGTAAAATTAATGTATTTTTATACAGGCTACAACAATTAACACTAAAATTTAAAAAAATTTCAATTAAAGGGTGGTCCATTAGTTAATGCATTTTTGACTATGTAATTTTGACAACTTGCTATATCTTGGAAACCGTAAGAGTCAAACTCTTGAAATTTTCAAAAACAGTAAAGCTAAAAAAAATCGCTTAAACGAAAAAGAAGCACCAAATTAAAAAAAAATCTCTAGCACTAAAATAAATCGACAAAACCGAAAAAATCGCCAAAATGAAAAAATTGCCAAAATGAAAAAAACGCCAAAAAACCGAAACAAATCGCCAAGATGCGAAAGAGGCGCCAAAACTAAAAAAATCGCCCAAATGAAAAAAAATCACCAAAATGAAAAAAATCGCCAACTTGAAAAAATCGCCAAAACGAAAAAAGAACGCCAAAAACCGAAAAAATCCCCAAAAAATCACCAAAATTAAAAAAATCGCCAAAATAAAAAAAATCGCCCAATTGAAAAAACGCCAAAAACCGAAAAAATTGCCAAAACGCAAAAGAACGCCAAAATAAAAAAAATGCCTATATGAAAAAAAATTGCCAAAATTAAAAAACGCCAAAAACCGAAAAAATCGACACAACGGGGAAAAAAGTGCCAAATGTAAAAAAACGCCAAAAACCAAAAAATCACCAAAACGCAAAAGAACGCCAAAACAAAAAAATGACCTATATGAAAAAAAAAATCGCCAAAATTAAAAAACGCCAAAAACCGAAAAAATCGACATAACGGGGAAAAAAGTGCCAAGTGTAAAAAAGCGCCAAAAACCGAAAAAACGCAAAAAACGACAAAACCGAAAACAAAAAAAAAAGCCAAAACTATTTATTATATAGACTAAAGTTCGTATTGAATTACATATCTAGTGTCCGTACGGAACCCTTCGTGCGCGGGTCAAAGTCGCACTTCACTGAATTTTTTAATACTAATATAATCTATTTAACTTTTTAAGCTTGGTTTCTTTTTTTTTAATAAACATATAGACGCATATTCATAGTCAAAACAAACTATACTTTAAGAGTTTGAAACCAGTATTTTGTATGCTAATACTAGTTTTAAATTTTTAAAGTATGCTTTATTTCGCTGTTGAATATGTATCATTATTTTTATTTCGATATTTTTATAACTACAAAGAAAAGACGTCACGCTTAAAAAAATAAATTAATTATTACTTATATTGTAAGGGATTTCCGGTAAAATAATTTTATATCCCGTTTCCAGGAAATGCAAATGCAAAAATTAAGCGAAAATACATAAGCCCAATTCACAAACTTGTGCAAATGGTCTTGCATCGTAGCATGTGCAAAATTGATAGTATATTTATACTCACCACTTAAGAATTCTTAGTGGTGAGTATGAATATACTATACCATTTTGCAAATGCTACGATGCAAGGCCATTTGCACAATATTGTGAATTGGGCTATACTATTTTTTATATATAACAGAAGTGTTGTATTCTCTCTCATACATAATCGTATGAATTTTAAGAATATGGAACTGTGATCTAATGAGTTGCTTTTGCCTTTTTAAATTCTCATAAACTCCATTACATCAGAGTTGCATTTATTCAAAATTCGTTTGAGGTAAAATATGCTTTGGCTCTTATGACATTTCAATTAGGATAAATATATGTATATGCCAGATGTGAACTTACAGCTTTGAAATATTCGGCCAGTTTTTATTGTATTTCGAAATGAGCGAAGTAACAGCAGTATTCAAGTCCTCATTCTAGAAATAAGATAAAAAAGCAACATACATTTAAAGAAAACACTTTTAATAAAAATAACACATAACAAATACCGAAGGCGCAGTCAAGAGTTGTATTGCCATTTGCAAATGAGTTAATGTTAGTGCATCGTCTGGTTGCTCTTCATCATCCAAGGTCCAATTGGCGGAGGTTTCCGCTGCCACTGAGGGTTGGCGTGGCAATGAATCAGTACGACGAAAATAAGGACATGTCATTGTAACAATTGTCAAAGGATAAAAGTATCTATAAGAGCCTTCCTCTTCAAAAGCCAGTCAGTCAGGCAGCAGCAGCAAGCAATTAAACCTAAAACGAATGCAAAAATAAATGAAAAAGTAAGTTATGAAAAAAAACAAACTAAAACTGAGGACACAATTAAAAATATACTACGTATTAAATGAATGTTTTGATAAAGGAAAGGAACTTTTGCAAATTGATTTTTTCTTCTCAATTGCAAGTTTAAAGTTTAAAAATTAATAAAACATTAGCGGACTTATATATTAAACTCTGTTTGATGGTAAAAGTTTGTGCAGTAACAAAAACATTTGTTTAATAATTTTTTTCCTCCATGATACAGGCCAACATTTTTTTTTCAGTTTATAAAACTTTTTCCTTCAAACACACACGCACAAGCTCTTTAAAATGCAGGATACACACAGACCTTAATGGAAATATAGTGCAGTAGGACCATTTACATAGATACATTCATACATATGTAAGTACATACACATGTCCAATATTAAAAAAATATACAATTTAAGGATACATACATAATTAATAAGTTAAGTTACAACTTTGTTTATTTTAATAAAAGTTTTTAGTTTTTTTTTGGAGGATTTTTCGTTCAAAAACTGAAACTTTAATTCACAAAGTACACTTACTTTGTTTACCAATTGTTTGTTAGTTAGTTTTTAATTTTTTGTTATATATCTGTGCATCATAATTTTTTTCCTTTTTGCTTATTTATATATTTTTTTACTTTAAATTATGCCTTGGAATGTAAACTTATTCAGTTGGCAGAAGTACAAGAACTACAAGAACTTTTATGTCAGTGGGCTTGAAACCACACAAGTCTCTTATAACAAAACAGCTTTTCAAAGCTTTTTCAATTGTAAATAAACAGTTAGGCGCAAACGCTCTATTGTAAAGTTTTGCTGAAAAGCTTCTGATGTCGTTTCTATCGTTTTGGTGTTCATAGTTAAAGTGAAAGAGTAATTCGAGATAAACACCTGTTTGATTGTTTACTTGTACTTCTTGTTTATTGTTTATTTTACATACTTACACATCTACATACATACATAAATACACAAATAACGAGTATGAATGTGTACAAATATTTTCTGTATTCTATTCTCTGTTTATTGTAATCTCTTGGAGACCAACTCACGAGCAGGGTTGTCAGATATTGCAATTTCTCGCCAAATGTGGCGATTTTTCAACTTGTTTGGCGTGTAAATTTTTGATTTAGCGGCATGACGATTTTTCTGGCGATAAATAAATTTTATGGCGAATTTTATGGCTTTTTAAAACTTTAAGATTTTTGTAATTTAGAAAGATTAGTTTGTTGTTGTTCCCAAAGTAGATCATACCAAAACACGTCTACAAAAAATTAAAACAATTTGATTTTGATGATTTTTATTAAATTAATTATAGTAATTAATGCATTTTGAATTTTGATGAGAAAATTTTAAACGAAATAATTTTTTGAGATTTTCTGCTAAATTTTTATGCGATTATTTTATAGAAATTTATATATAATAAAAGTTATATGTGACCCGGTCTATGAAAAGTCATAAGCCAGACTCAAAAAACTATTTTTGCTTTTTTTGGTTCATATAGTTTTTGAGACGCTCTTTAACATGGTGAAAAGCAGAAAGTTTATAACGGGAAAGACCAACAGAAACAGAACGAAGGAGAACAACTACCGAGAAACTGACGAAATGAATTGTTTATCCTTAACAGCTGATTTCTCGAAATTTTGTTTTTGAGTCATAAGCCAACTTTTCATAGACTGGGTGACATATAAAAAGAAATTTATTATAAAATAAATAATAAGAAAAACTATATAAAATTGATTTTGGCGAGTTTTAAAATCAATTTGGCGGAAAAATCTGACAACCTTGCACACGAGTACAAAGAGATAATATCAGCGTTCTCAGTTTGGGGACTTGTAACCAAATAGAAAACTTTTCTTGTATGGTTAGGGATGAACATATATTGAAAATCCCCAGGGTATTTTTTTTCTGGGAAAAACACATTTTTCGCGGAGTTTCTTTTATTGCTAGTGGCAACATTAAAAAAATCTCACTACAATGAAAATTTATATTTTACAAGTCTAACAATTTTGTGTTATTAATTATTATGAATGAAATTGTGAATGTTAACTCATAAAAAACAATTTTATTGAATAAATTATTATTTTTTTTAACGTTTTTAACAATTGTACATATCTTGGGGCTATAATTAATTACAAACAAACCGCGGAACTGATTGAAATGATTTTTTGGAATCAAACTTAGAAAGCCTTTCCCATAACGTCCTTGAAGTTTTTGTCACTGGATCTCATGAAGAAACATTTTTTATCACTCACGTTCACGTAACCTCACGCGTGGCTGCTTATGACTAATATATTAACCTTTATAATTCAATATCGTGAAACGAATTGGATTTAAAATATTTGTTGTTCAGACTTTGAATATACTTTATTTGAATGTAACAATATAAGAAATCAATCAATGAATTTGCCGCAGTGCTATGAAAAATTTACTTGTTGTTCAAAGAAAAAGAAAAGAAGCATGAGTAAAAAAATTTGTTCTAGGACTTTTCTTTATTTTTTGTGTGACGAAAATGGGTTAAGAAGGAAATGTAAAGAACGTCAAATATGTTGGCGATAAGAGCTTCAAATTAAAAAATAATTTCACTAACAATATTTCAAAAATAAAAACAATAATTGACTTGGGCATTTACAAAATGTAATGAAGTAGAATGCCGAAAATATAACTTTCTAAAAAAACTACACAACGGCAGCATTGATTCAGTAACACTGTAGAGTTACTACTTTAAATCTGTCCTGCTGTAGCAGATGCAATTTTTTATTGAAAATGAATTTTGCAGTTTGAAAGTAGATATTGTACCAAAGTTATTGATTTGAAATAAAATTAATAACTACATTGAATTAATACTTTTTATAGAGATTAAATGGTTTGTAACATATCTGTAACACGGAAGGATAAAGGGTTAATAACACACTTAACTACGACATTATATTAATCTTTTTTTTAATTTTCAAAAACTATAAATATATACATATAATGAACATTTTGGCTACACTCCATCATTGAAATCACAAAGAGAGTGTGATAAAGTGACAGTAAATCAAAAATGTTGAAAAATTAAAAAAGAAATTTGTTTTCTTTGTTTTTCTTTTTATATCACCCCTTTTACACACGGAAAGTTTACTTTGCAAAGTCTTAATTCAGCTGTGTAAAAGACAGAGGTAAATATACTTTCTCTTTCTGTCTTTCTACCAGCTGAATTAAGACTTTGCAAGGTAAACTTTCCGTGTGTAAATGGGGTGATATAAAAAGAAAAACAAAGAAAACAAAATTGTTTTTAATTGTTTGTGTAAAAGGGGTATATCAAAACAAAACAAATAAAGTAATTTTTTCACTCACGTTCACGCATTCTCACGCATGACAATTTTAAACCACTTCTTTTTTAGACCTTTTAACTTTGTTTAAGCATGCATTAAACTAAATTAAAAATTGTTCCCCGTACAGAAAAATATTTCGTTTAAGTTACCTAGAAAAATAGGGGTTTTTAAATTTCAAATACTTGCAGCTGGAATACTATTGCAAAATTGACAGATAACCGATTGTCATAGAGAACTTTGATGGTTTTATTGCTATCATCTGCTATAATTTTTTTCAAAGTCCAATTGTAAAAAAGACTAGTTTTATTGATATACCTCAAGATCACTTCAATAATTTCCATTTAATCGCCCTATTACACGAACTCACCAAAATGTTGCTATACACAAAAAAACTACACAGTTTCGACATTAACTTCCATTTATACAATTTTAAAAATTATAAATTCTTATTACTAAAAGCTTGAAATTTGTACCGTATTCAAAGTAAATAAAATAACCAATACAAATATATTTAATTAAATAAAAAAAAAATGTTTCTTTTAAAATGAAAAAAAATTTTGCGGATACGAAAGTAGCTAGTTTGGGGATTTTCGGGGATGCAAAATTTTAAATTGGGGTTAAAGTATAAAATAAAACTGAGAACTCTTGATGAAGCGAATACTGTCACCGGGGAAAAAAAATTCCCAAAAATCCTTGAAAGAACTTTAAATTGTAAAATATAGCACCAAAAACTAAATTCTAATTCGAATTTTTATTTAATTTTTTTATCAATAATTATTTCGGTCACGAATGATCTGGACGTCTAATTTTTGTGTACTTTTTCGAGCATTGCTGCAAGTACATGTATGGAATATTGGTTTATCAGCATAAACCATTGTCGTCACGTGGTTCCATCGAAAATAATTTAGAAGTGTCAAATCGTCAATTGATAGATATGGAATCTCGAAATCAACTTATCGAAAATTTGTTTCAAAACGTTGGTGGTAGTAGTACTTAAAAAAAATTAAAAAAAATTCATGTTGATAATTTAGTATTACAACGGTAACGCTGGTCGTAAAACTCATACTCATTTGATTTAAAAATACAAGTTTGTTGGCCTGGCAGTGGGAGGTGTATGAAAGTTGCTTGTTTGCAAGCAGCGTTACCGTTGAAAATTTTCAAAAAGGGGCACAAAAAGGGGATTTTCAAAAAAAAAAAGTGGCACAAAAAGGGGATTTCTAAGAAAAAAATGGGCAACTTTAAAATAAAGGAAAATTAAAGAAACAAACATATTTATTAAGCTATTTTAATTAAAAACAAACAATAAAAACAAATTTCTCGTGTATAAAAAGTACACAAACATTAATTCTATGAGAACACAAGTTTATTCGTACGTTTTATTTGCAAGTAAAAACTCTAAGTTGTGGCAGAATTAGGTTTTACTTTCTGTTCTGTTACGAATCAGCTGACTCTTTTTTGATTTTAGAAATATTACACAAGTCGTTAGTTTTTCTGTTTCGTTCTGTTCTGTTACGGTTCAACCTGTGAAAATCCAAAAAATTTTAAGTAATTCTAAGTGACAGCATAAATAAAATAAAAATTGTGACTATGCTTTTAAAATTTAAAAAATTTAATTTTTATCAGAAAAACATAAAATTATTTTGAAATATAAAAATAGACGAACTCATCACATCAGTTAAAAACTTTGGCCGTTCTGCTCAGAAACAGGTGATAAGTTATAACATAAAATCTAACTATTAAAATTTAGAATCAGAACGGCACATCACAGAACATCAACAGAAAGTAAATAATAATGAAGCCTATAATAACTCACGTGAACAATTACTGATTACTGGGGATGAGATGTATGTATACAGAAAAAGAAATTTTTCATTTTACAACTGTTTATTTGACGACTATAATATATTTCTATAATACCGGCTATTTGAGTATTTGCAAATACACTTTTTATTTACAAATAAGGCGAGTATAAACGTAATATAGATAGCTACTAAATATAAAAAAATCATAAAATCTATGATAATAATGAAACACTGGTCAAAATGTGGCATTTTTGATATTGATCGAAATAGCAATAGAAAATAAATGGAAAAAAATTCGTTCGATATTGAATGCCGTAATTTGCCCCATTTCTTAAGATATACAAAAAATTAAAAAATACTTTAATAAATTTGTTGGCATCTTTTGATGCATATCAATTTTTTACTTAAAAACCAGTATAATTAAAAAAATTTGCTTAACCATTTAAAGTTTTGATAAAAACTTTTAAACTTCGATTCTGCAAAAAAATAACATATTTATGGTATTATTTTTATGCATAATGCATACTTATTATATACCTTAAATATCAACTCTTTTGAAATTGTACATCTGTATTTATTAATAAGTTCTTCAGTTGCAATCCATTCTTTCAAATCGTTTTGAAATAAATTTAAGACAGACAGCATGGACAGACAAGTGTCTACTTTCAGTCTATTTGAAATTTTTTTAGCAATGCTAATTTAAGTTTACGCTCTATGTTTTTTTTTTTGTAAGTTTTTTTGTAAAGATGAAATAAGGTGTAACTCACCGACCTTGCAATTGCTGAATCTGGGTATATTTTTGCATTTAATTTGGTCAATTTGTCCATTGACTTAAACGAGTAGTTGCAACATATCATCAGCAATAGTCACTTTCCTCCAAAAATCAGTATTTTTTGTGCTAAAAACTCGGATATTTTTCGATTATTTGCTTTTGGGAATTGGCCACATGTTTGGCTGTTTTAGTTTTCTAAAATCATGCGATTTCAACTAGATCGGTTTACAGAACAGCCTTTTAAAAATATGTACTTTAATTAAATTTGGCTTTCACAATAAATATCGAAAATACAGTTAGAACTATCAAGTATGAGTGTGCAATTGTAGTCGTATATTTAAAAACCTTACACAAATGAAAAGATTCATACCAAGATGTATGTTTTTATATTAAGTTTGTCACATAGGAAATAAAATCTTGTTTAATGTGGTAGAATCTGTAGGAATCTGCGTACATTTATTGTCAAAATAAAAACGAAAGTTGACTTTAAACAAAAAGGGGCAAAAAGGGGCATAAAATAATGCAAATGATACTAAAAGGGGATTTATAGGTAAGGGGCATAAAAAGTGGCAAGGCAGTTGATAAAGGGGCAAAATGCGACTTTAGTCGCACAACGGTAACGCTGTTTGCAAGCAAAATAGAAAACAAATTCACTCGTGTTATTTGCTGCTGATTAGAATTACAAAAATGCTCTGTATCTACATTCGTTTCATATAAAATTTTTTAGAGAAAATGTATGTACATGTGTATGCAAAAATGTTTAATACGTACATCAACTAATTACCATCAGTCTGTTGTTTGCATTCAATTGAACGAGTCGTTCGGTTCTCCGCTTCGAAGGTGATAAGATACATAGTTAAAAAAAATGTTTAATAGTATTAATAAAAACTAGTCAATAAATTATTAAATTCAAAGTTTTATGCATTTTCGTTGTAGTATTTATTTTTATTTTGCACTGCACTAGTACACAGAGGCTGCAGAGAGAAGCCAAACAACATGATGGATATTAAACAGCTTGTAAGTTTTCATTTTAACTCACACCTCTCACCTGTCATCAAATTGCACGCAAACCACCCTCATCGCTAATTGCATAAAGTTCAAAGTTTGCCTTTGCATGTCTTAAAATAATTTCTTCAATTTATACAACAATATTTAGATTTATTTCATTTCTGCATTCACTTTATTTGCTTCCCGTTTATCGTTAAGTAGCAATTTTATTCTTATCACTTGGCATTTTTTCCTTGGCAATTCTTCAGTCTTGTAGTCCTTGCGCGCCCATTTCAGTGTTTGCTGGTTAAAATGTGTATTCATTTTCCGTTTGTCGGTTTCGCACTCACATATGTACACAAACATATATCCTTGACCTTGGCCATCTTGGAGTGACTATTTTTAGTACAAGAACAGTTTGAAAAGCTTTTGGAAGAAGACTTTATATAGTTTGCTTCTTGATTTTTAAATAAATTTTGTTTGTGTGCGAATGTAAACTTTTGATTGCTTGTGTGCACACAATTGTTTTAATTATAAGATTTACTATCGAAATAATTGAGCGATCTTTGGGTTAATCTTATCGGTGTTTGAAAAAGAAAGTGTTTCGCTATGCAAAAATACATACATACATACATACATATGTACCATATGTGTGTACATCTGTATGCAAATGTTGCAGTGCGTTTAAATATGAATTCATAACACGAATCGGTAGACCATTTTTGGTCATTTTAGGCGATCGTAAAAACGATCTGCCCCTTGTTCCGTAACTCACTAAAGCTAAAGCTAAATTCGATCGCTAAAATGCTGAAGAATGAAATAGAAAATTGAAAATTTTTTAGCGATGACATAAAACATTAAAATTTCGGTGAATTCGATTTTTAAGACATTGCTTGATTTATCAATGCACGTTTGGAAATTCAATTGACTTAATAGATTTTTAGCGATGGAGATTTAGCTTTAGCGAGATACAGAATACGTGAGTTGAAATAATTTTTGCGATGCTATTTTTATAAAAAGAAAATTTATTTTCCAAAAACTACTTATGTTGAAAAAGTAGTTTTTCTGCAGGACAATTTTCTTAAAAATGTAATACTTTCCATAATTTTTTTTTTTCTAAAAACTAAGTTTTTCGAAAGAGGTATTTTTGTCTCAAATGGTACGTTTTCTAAAAAGATGCATTTGAAGAAACAGTTTTTTTTTCTCAAAAGAAAGCTTTCGTAAATCGAAAAGTACCACTAAATAGTTATTTCTTTCCAAAAAGGTACTTTTCCAAAAAGGGTACCAATTTAATGAAGTACTTTTTCTTAAAAATTTTGTTTTACAAACCAGAAAAATGCGGTTTTTAATATCGTTGCCTCAGAATTGGTTTAGCGCATACGCCAAAAGGTTGGAGTGGAGAAAAACGGCAAAGAAGGTTTGTATGATGGATGGATTCCTTTTGTATTTTCCGACACATGTCTTGAAGAAAAATATATATTTTTGTAAACTTTCATGAATGAAGTTAGAAGTTAATATTACTATATTGTTAGTGAAAAATACGTTTTGTGCCGCATACACAATTTATTTTTAAAAAGTAGCTTTTTGTGAATTAGTACGTATACTTTACTGCCGTGTATCGAGAAATTTGTTGTTAAGAGGAAAATGAATGTTTCAAATTTATTTTTCATGTTGTCCAGAGAAATAAGTCGACTGTTTAACGCCGACCAAGAAGCCAAAGACGCAATATTTTTAACTATCGATCCGCTTACACATAAATAAATAAATAAAAGTAATTGAAGTGTATTTATTTTCTGTTATACTCAAACATGCATAATTAAGGGTCTAATTTTGTAAGACGCAACACCAAGCGTTGACAAATTTTATATGAAAAAATTTAAATTAAAAAAACAAAATACAAACAAAAATTTTCAACGCTAAGCGTTGCGTTTTGCAAAATGAGGCCCTAAGATTTCTTTTATTTTATATTAGTGTTAAATAAATTTATATTAAAACATATAACCGGCGGCTGCGTCTGGATGATGATGTTTTTGTTTATCCGTTGCCGTTGAATTTTTCTTACCCCACATTCTTTCTTATTATTGATATCTTATAGAAATGAAGCAAAACAAGATTTAATTTTACTTTGCACGTTTTTGTATGAAGAATTTTACGCAATCGCCAAACAAAGGCGTGTACAGTAAAACAAATCTTACTAAAACTAAAAATAGTTGATATGGAGAAAAATGGATGATATCTCGGAAACCATAATAAATTTCGTGAAATGCGTTTTTGATTCAGAAAGAAGGTATTCAAAACATATATGTATGGAGTATACCAAACTCATTTTTTAGGAATGGTCGGTGGGACAAAACAATCCTGAGGCGACGATATGTGAACAGTATCTTATATAAAATGGTAATTTGTTTGAAAAGACAATGATTTCCCAAAAAGCTACTTTTCCTGAAAAGGTAACATTTTCTAAAAAAAGATACTTTTCTGAAAACTTAGTTTTTCATAGAAGGTACTTTTTCTGGGACTTTTTCTAAAAAGGTGCATTTTCTAAAAATTTAATTTATCTGAAAAGGTAGTTTTTCTAAAAAGGTATTTATTCTAAAACGGAATTTTTTCTAAAAAGGTATTTTTTCTAAAACGGAATTTTTTCTAAAAAGGTACTTTTTCTAAAAAGGATTTTTTTTCAAAAGGTACTTTTTCAAGGAAGGTATTTTTTAAAGTTCTGCTTCTCAAAAAGTTGTTTTTCTTAAATTAATTTTTAGAAAAAATTGATGACGGCTCATAATCGTTTATAGCTAGTGTTTTTCAGATATACATATTGAAATTTCATGAATTTTGTTGCTCGAAACTTTTTGTATTTGCTAATTCCAGAGCTATAAAAGAGCATTTTATATAAAAAATTACTTAAGGTACGGTCACACTTGTCAAACATTTGCCCAAAAAAGCGTAACCAACAAACACTCATGAAAAAAATTTTGATTCAGACGCTTGTTTATCAAATTAAACAGTTTCGAACACAACTAATAGACAATGTTATAGAATCCAACATTATTGGATACTGTTTAACCTGACAAACTTTTGTCTGAATTGAAAGAATTTTCATTAGCATGTAGTGGTTACGTTTTTTTTTTTGGCAAATGACTTTATTTCTGCATATCGATTTTGCTGCTATGCACATTACCATCTGTGTTGTCGTTTACTATAGCCAGGTGATCAACCAGTCTGCTAACACAATCTGGAAAATTCATGTTACTGGCCGTTATTTTGAATATCAGAGTAACTGTGTAACGAATTTTATGTTGGTAATACCGTGTGTGTTACCAGTAATAAAGGGTTGTTACCATAAGTGTTTGCATTTTCATGTGTATGTGTGTTCTTTAGCTAAATACTTCTAGATAGGTCTCTACATTGACTCTGTGGGAATATTTTCGCGTAACACTTGCATTAGCCCTGTTGGAATATTTTTGTGTAAACGCTGCATTAATCTTGTCGGCGGACATTTCCGTAACAATATGTACATACGAGTTCAGCGTTGTTTGTTTATGTATGTTTTTTGTTTTGATATATTAATTATACATACATCTCTTAGAATACATTCACGCATGGGTACGTACATACATCTATTCATCATTGCCAAACGAAGCATGAAATGTGAATGTTAATATATAATCATAAGTATAGACACACGTGCATACACATTTACCTATTAATTGCAGTTTAGAACTCAAGGCTTAAAGTTGGTGCCATTTTTTATTTGTGTGATTATATATTTTGCTTTGGTACGAAATCCTAATGGAGAATTATGGACCACCCTATTGAAATGCTTGCCCATAGTCTCCTTAATGCTGTTTATTTTATTGCAAACATTTGATAAGAAATTTACCAGCGAGTAAGTCCGCCTGCTATTCAATTATTTCTATTCGAATATCTTTTTAAATTATTTATTTCAGCTATAAATATTCGCAGTTAATTTTATTGGGTTTAATATTTTCATGTGGAGGTGATATTCTTTTAAACATTGATCTTTTTGCTTATGGCATGGCTTCATTTGCTTGTGCCCAAATATGTTACATCTTGGCATTCGGATGCAGGCCCTTTAAATGGTCTATTGCTGTTCCATTGTATTTAGCTGGAGCTGCATGTAAGTATTTGAATTTTTACTACTCCTTGGTAGATGTCTTATAATATATACTCTGTAAGGTAAATTACATGTGATAATTGTTAATGATCAAATAACACCAAAGTTATTTGCAAATACTTCACACTTTCGAAAACAGCTAGTTGTTCCGTTCTGCTAGCGTTTAACAGAATATTTACAATTCACTTTGCTGTTATTTGTTCAGTTATAATAGCACATGTATTTTAGCTTACAGAGCGCTACAAATTTTAGCCTAATCAAAATAATAATTAAAATCTACTCTTATATTTCTCTAGTTGTTATCAGCGTTTTCAAAAATTTAGATGCTATATTATCGATAGGACTACATATTTATGCTACACTTTTGCTGACAATGTGCTCTTGCTCTTTAGCCCGTGCTGTAGAGGACAAATGTTTCTTTAGCACTTGTCGTGCTCTGGGCGGTGTTCTCTTTGTCATTTCAGACAGTTTGATTGGTGTGGATATGTTTCTTATTAAAGTGACCAATGCTAGAGTAATTTTGTTTTTTTTTTTAATTTTTAACTCGTTTTTAATTGTTCTTTTTTTTCTTTTAGCTCTGGATTATGCTCACTTATTATGCGGCTCAGTTTGCTATAGCTCTAAGCCAGACCAATGGTGTAACAAATAAGAGATATTCGCAGTACTTAAAGGGGTCTTACAACAAAGCCCGTTGACAGGGCAAATCCAAAGACTGAATTCTATCTGTATTTACAGGAACTTTTTTTTTTAGATTATAACAACCATTAGAAAGTTAAACGTCTTATCCACCAGTTGTAACCAAAGTACTTCCATTTGTTGAACTATATTCCTTTTTCGAATTGTAAACTACTCTTGTTAACTAGTTGTAGATAAAAAAAATATCTAATACATATACATTAAATGCATTTATTAAGGTATTTGAAAAAAAAAAAACTTATGTGTAATAAAAAATTTCAACTGTTATTTAATATTAAAAAGCCATCATCATTTTGTATGAGAAAACCGGTTGAAAGAATGTTTTAACTTTAACAATTGCTTATGAATACCGGTGGTGCATGTATTTAGTTATATTGTCATTTAATTTTAAGAAGGCGTGACTTACAAAAAGTTTAAAATTGTCTGTTTAATTGATTATGATTAAATAATTCAAAACATTCTTATTTAAAAAAAAAAAAAAAATCTGAATTTATTAACGAAAGTCAAAAAACTACTGAGAACTAAATACACCACAACTTAGGCCTTATTTTGTAAAAAGCAACTAACTCTAAGTGTTGAATAATTTTGTATTAAAAAATTTAAATTACAAAAGCAAAACTCATACAAAATTTTCCAATACTTATCGTTGAGTCTTACAAAATAAGGCCCTTAAATGGGGTTTGACTCTCTTAAATGTAACTTAATCCTTTTTATAATTTATACGAGTATGACTATATGCATGTAATTAAATCACATTTTTTGTCACCAACTAACTGGCTAAATGTTTTCAATTACTATAAAGTTTCTTTACATATCGGCGGTCCCATTCCAAAACTTGCTAAGTCGGCATAACATGTTATGCTGGGAATAGCATTTCTTAATAAATCGTTTATTAATTTAGATTCTGTAATCGGACTACTGTATCAAAAGTTATGAGCAAAAATGTACTTAGCATAATTTGTCAAGTTTAAAAAACCTTCCTTTTTAGCTGCCTTATTCATAAAAAATATTTCAGGTTTATTAAGCGCTTATTTGACTTTTTCTATGGGAAATTTGACAAACAAACTTGTAATAAGCCTAAAATTTTTTTTATGAATTAGACCGTAAATGTTTTAAGTACACTTAGCATGATTTAGTTTGGAATCAAGTAGTCAAAAAAAAATTGATTTAAATTTTTTCCAAACTAAAACATGCTATATGTACTTAGATGACCATTGCAGGTGGGAAATAACCACCAGAAAGATGCCAAGTCTACTTAGAAGACTCGGTAATATATTTGTGTAAAATCTTAAGCATTCTAAAACACTTTTAACTATTATCTACAGTAAACTTATAAAGTTCAAATAAACTAATAAAAATTATATTGCAATTATTATATGATTACAAAAAGTGTCAAGTTTCTATTTCATAACATTCTCGAGACATCATCAATACACTTTGAAAGCGTTTATCTCAAAACTGGCTTTTTTGACTTAGCATGTTTTAGAATGGAGTCGTCGATATTAAAGACAGAATAATGAGTAGCTTCTACCTCTACTTCTTCTTGTGTAGATGTTTGATGTGGAATTAATTTAATATAATACAGTTTAATTTCAATTACATAATTTGGTTTTCTAAAAAAAACTGAACACGCCCACATATCCGTTACGACTTTAATTGCAATAACTGATTAAATATGTATAAAACCGTGCCTCGTTTCTGGGAGTAATAAGAAAAAAAATCGAAAAATTTTTATGCTGTAAAACACAGAGGGCCATAACCATAGTCATAGAATAAAGTCGGTTCGTTTTAGAAACAACTTAAAATTAAAAACCTGTTCTTAAATATTTTTCTACTATAGTCAAAAACAAAGTGTGTGTTAAGTTGAACCGACTTTAACTGGGTGCCACAGTAAATATTGGAAATTTTTCATATGATAGAAAACAAAATATAAGGAAGTGGCATCTCTGTCTCTCAACTCTCTCATCTCTCTCTCATCGGACATTGTGTTATGAAAAAGGGTTGAGTTTAAGAACAAGATAAAATAAAACAACCGAACATAAAAATAAATTAACAAATAATTAATATAGAGAAAATTAAAAAGGTGTTTGTATTTTGTATTTATTATTTTAATACAATAAACTCTTCAATGATTGGATTATAAATTGTTTATAGGAACAAAAGAAGCCAAGACATAGAAAGTCATACATACATACATACATACATACATACATATGTGTTCTCTTTTATTTTAATGTGTTTTGTGTTGAACTAAAGAGCCAGAGTCGATGCTAATCTAGTTAAAAACAACTTCAGCATGTTTTAACTTTAGAACCGACTTTTTCCTTTAAAGTGCAGTGTTTCTCGTCTATGGTAGGTCAAAAGTAAATGTTTTAAAAAAGTGCATTCTAAAACTAAAAAAGTAGACATTTTTGTTAACTATGGTTATGGCCCAGAGTGACTAAAAAATTTTTTATATTTTTTTTTTGTAAGTTTATTTAAATTTTGATATGAATAACCACTTGTACTAACTAGCTCAAAATGAAATAGGCCGATTTTTTAAAAACTTTAATTTCGGTTCAAAAAATATTTCTTTCATATAAATTTCAAAACGAAAAAATTGTTTGTATTATTGAACAAAATCTACTCTTAATTTACTGCCTGTCCCACGATGTCACTCACAAACGTTCCATCGACAACTTCTATTGCAGACAACAATAACATTAGCAAATTTATTGTTGTTTTCAATGTAAGTTGTCGATCGAACGTTTGCTGGTGAAATCGTGGGACAAGCACTTAATTTTTTTTTGCGAGAAATTCTCAAGAATTACAGAAACGATGCACTGAATTAAAAAATAACAGTTTTTTTCAAATCATGTTATTCCTCTGTATCTTAACATAATGGATGCTTAGCCTCTCTACTTGTCGCTGTATAAAAAATGCCGCTAGCAGTCTGTCTATATATGTCTAAGCATACATATTTGTAGAATAACTCAGGGTGCAAGTATTTGCTTGGAGAGTTACAGTTACAATGAGTGTTGCCACAACTATGAAAATCTGTCAATGATTTTTTCAAATAAGAATCTGTGCTACCAAATCAAAATTTGTATATTTTTTTTCGAATATATCTGTGCCAATATGTAATAAAAGCTTAAGTCGACTTAAGAAAATCAGTGTTTTTCTGAAGCTGTGACGTCACCGCTGAGAGATTAAAAGTCTCTTACGCATGATTATTTCATGTGATATTTTCTTTGCATATTTTGCATTCTAAACATTAAAACTTTCAACTGCGGTAGCATAATTAAGCTACATTTTCTTAAGTAGACTTAAGCCATTATTACATATTGCCACAGATATACAGGGTTGGCCAAAAGAAACCAAGGGGTGTAAAAGTTTAATAACTTTTTTGTTTATTATTTTTTTTTTATTTTTTCTTTCAGATTATACAGACAACACTTGGAGAATTTATAATGGAGAGGTTCACGACTGAACAGAGAACCAGAACAATAGAATTTTATTATTTAAACCAGAGATCAATTATTTTAACCCAAAGAGCATATCGTCGACATTTTAACGTCAGAATTTCGCCCTCTGAAGCGATGATTCGTTGCTTAGTTAATCGTCATCACCAACATGGCAGCGTAAGAGATTTGCCTCGAACCGGTAGACCACGTTTAAGTCGCACTGCGGAAAATATTGAACGAGTACAGCAAAATGTTAACGAAGCACCAGAAACATCTGGCAGAAGGCGTTCTGCTCAGCTAGAAATGTCTCGTACGTCACTACGGCGCATTTTAAAAAAAGATTTACAGTTATACCCATATAAGGTGCAATTGGTCCAAGAATTAAAACCCGCAGATCATCGGCAACGTCTAAACTTTGCAGTTAAATTTCAAGAGTTGGCCAGAAATGAAATCAACTTTATTGAAAATTTGATTATGAGTGATGAAGCTCATTTTCATTTGAATGGCTTTGTTAATAAGCAGAACTGTAGGTTCTGGGGTTCTCAAAATCCAAGAGCCATTCATCAACGCCAATTGCACCCCATCAGGTGTACAGTATGGTGTGGGATCACATCTGAAAATGTCATTGGGCCCTACTTCTTCGAGAATGAAGATGGAAGTGCTGTAACCGTAAATGGAGAGCGATATCGGTTTATGATAGAAAATTTTTTAAGTCCTGCTCTTGAAAACAGACCTGGTATGTGGTTTCAGCAGGACGGAGCCACTGCCCATACTGCCCGAGACACAATGGCACTTTTAAGTCAAATTTTTGGAGTGCGAATAATTTCTCGAAATTCGGAAATTATTTGGCCAGCGCGATCGCCAGATTTGACAGCACCCGACTATTTTCTTTGGGGTTTTTTGAAGGAGCGAGTGTATGTGAACAAGCCAGAGACAATCCTTGAACTCAAGGCAAACATTGTTGCAGAAATTCGAACGCTACAGCCACAAGTTTTGAAAGATGTTATGGAAAATGCTCTAAAAAGAGCCCATCAGTGCGAAGCTGAAAACGGTGGTCATTTAAGAGACATCATTTTTCATACTTAGTGTAAAAAAATTTCCATTTTGTATATTATATAATCTGAAAGAAAAAATAAAAAAAAGTTAATAAACAAAAAAGTTATTAAACTTTTACACCCCTTGGTTTCTTTTGGCCCACCCTGTATATACTATTCAAATACTAGTAAATACAAAATTTTATTATAATCTAAGTTTTTCCTTATTTTTCGTTTAGTAGTAAGCACTTTTCAATATGTGACCTTCTCCGAGAAAAGGGATCTATTGTGTAAAAGAATTCTTGTTTTGTACTTATTATACAGAAATATTAATGGTGTTTTTTGCTACAAAACACTTTGCATTACCATTTAAAAAGTGCAACTTGATATTCGTTTCTTAAAAATGTATTGTTGTCTGAAAGGGTAGCATATAAATCGGTATATAAGGTACATAAATCGACGCCCAGTATAATAGACTTGTATCGAACTCATTCAGTAGATCGTTTTTGGCACAAATCAATGATCAAACCCATATAATTTAAATGGATTTAATCATAGATTTGTTTTAAAAACGAGCACCTGAAAGAGTTCGATACAAGTCTACAGTATAAGTAGACAGTGTTAACAAACAGGGCATAGGGTTACCAGACAATGCAATTTTGCCAAAAACTGTAACGTTCGGAGAAATCACTTTATTTATATATATTTTTTGAAAGAATTTTTCTAGTTTTTTAAAAAGCAAACATAAGAAAATATTACATTGATAATTCTAAATTGCCAGTGCTAAAAAATCCAAGTGAATGCGATCTAACAGAATCGTCTTAAAAACGCTTCATATAAAAAGATGAAGTGACATGTGTACATACATACATACATACGTACATATGGGCATTTCCAGAATATATAACTGGAAATTTGCTCGTCTTCGAAGTGGGATAATATAAAGAAATCTAAAATATTTTTTCTTAATTGTTGCCATTTCTTGATAACATTGATTTATTGATTCTGGTATACATATAAGCAATAACCCTCGCATCGCCAAGGGGACAAAATATAGAATTCGTTTTTCACAGCATCTAAAAAAATTTTAAAATCTGAAATTTTTAACATAATTTTTGACAGCGATTTTTTTTTAATAAAGTGGACATAAGATGTTATGCTGGGAATAGAATTTCTGTATTCATCGCTTCTTAACCTAAATTCTGTAAAATTTTGATAGTAATCGAACTATTTTAGTGAAAGTTATGAGCAAAAGTGTACTTAGCATAATTTTTCAAGTTTAAAAACCTCCATTTTAAAATGTTTTAAATACACTTAGCAGGATTTAGTTTAAACTAAAGCAGTAAAAAAAAATTAATTTAAATTTTTCTCCAAACTAAAACATGCTATATGTACGTCGATGGCGATTGTAGGTGAGAAAGGACGACCAGAAAGATGCCACTAACTCTACTTAGAGGACTAGGTAATAGATTTGTGTACAATCTTAAGTATTCTGAAACACTTTTAACTATGATCTACAATAAATATATAAAATTTAAATAAACTAGAAAAAGTCTATTGCAATTATTATATGATTACAAAAAGTCTCAAGTTCTTAGCTCATAACATTTCCGAGAGATATCATCAATAAACTTCGAAGGCGTTTATCTCAAAACAGACTTTTTTGACTTAGCATGTTTTAGAATGGGTATTATTGTTTTAAGTTAAAGCCACTAACGGCCTGACCCACGATGTCGAGAAGAAACTATCTATTGCTTACTTATTTTTTTTGTTTTCAATATAACTAAGCGACAGATAATTTCTTGTCGACATCGTGGAGTAAAATTTTCAGCCACTTGATGTCTTAAGTACTTTAGCGGGTAATCAGAAGGGGGACAAAATAAAACGAAAAATTTACCGTTAATCGAGCCTTTTTAATCGTTCGCTATTAATTTATTGTAGATAAAAAGATTTCATAACATTTGTTATGAAAGGGGCACCCCCATACAGAGTAATTAATATTAGTCTTAAATCTTAAAAGCTATACCAGCAAGAGCTTTCACATTTAGTATGAACTCAAAATATTGGTAGAATATGACCGTGGGAAGGGGAACCCGCTACGAAGTAATTATAAAAATCTTACATCTTGAAAACTATAATAGCAAGTCTTCACATTTGGTATGAGATAATTTGAAGAAATAATTAATATTACAATAAATTACAATAAAATTAAAACAATAAGTGTTTGGTGTTTTGCTATTTTTATATTCCATCATCGTTCTTAGCACTTCCTGCCTCTATCACTTATATACAACATCCTCGCACACCTACAATGAGTCAGTTATTATTTTCTACCCTAGAAATTTCATAGAAATAATTTATGTGTCAAAACAAAACCTGGCAAACGGGCCAGCTAGTTATATTATAAAATTTTCAACATATTTTATATATCGAGAGCCTATATTCAAAACACGTCAACTCAAATTTGGTTAAAATGAGTTTCCGATGGCAAATAGCTCCCCTATGCAATATTCATCTGTAGTATAAATTTCGAATCAAAAAAAAATTATTTTTTCCCCGTTTTATACCAATTTTTATTATTCAGCTATCTCAAAGTAGTATTTATATATATATTTTTTTTTTTTGGTGAAAATGAATGCGAACTCCCATGTAAATTTCCAATATTTTTAAAAAATTTGTAATTTATAATAAATCTACCTAATATCTGATTGCATTTGGCATGCTGAGCACGAATCTGGTAAGGATTTTGATATATTAGTACAGAGGGGTTCCGATAAAAAAAAATTGGTAATGCATGTATAACTTTTAAACTGTTAATCGAATAGAAGCATTATGTATAGACCGATTATAGTCAATAATAATTTGTAATGAGCCTGTTACACTAGAGAGTGAGTTTGAGAGTGCTAAAGCTGACCACCTCGAGCAGCGATGCCAACTATTTATAACCCAAACGCGCTACTACCCTTCTCAAAACGCGCTAGAACGCGCTAAGTTACAGCATTGTCAAATATTTATAGCAAAAACGCGCTATTTTCTACGCGCTAAATTAAATTTCAATAAAGTCGATGTATGTATGTATTAGTGTACTCGTATATACAATTAATTTTTCAGATTTTGCAATATTGCTTCCTTGACATTATGTTTTAATTAACTAAAATCATTTAATACATTTAATCAATTTAATTATTTTAATTTGTATTTCTATTGTATTTCTAAAACTTTGTAACAACATATAAATTGTCGAATAGTTTTGCGATTCTAATGCTTTTTGTACTTCAGCTATAGTAGATGCTTTATAAGTTATGTACATTTTTTGGGTCATTGTACGTAGTACATATTTTTATTTGTGAAATTTCAAAATATTGGTCATTGCAGTATTAAAATTCGTTTTTTGTTCTAACCCCAGTCAAGCGAATTTTGTTTGCGACAGCTGAATCATTAACTAATTTAAAAAAATTTATCGGAGTTTTGGATATTAAAAAATTGTTAAATTTATAGAAAAAAAAGTTTAAAAATATTGAACTGAAATAATATTATTGACTTTATTCAAAACGCGCTAATTTAGCGCTTTTTCTATTAAACGCGCTAATACGGAAAAAAGCGCGTTTGGCATAGTTAAAACGCGCTAAATCTAGTGCGAAACGCGCAAAATTGGCATCGCTGACCTCGAGATTGAGAGACTTTCTTTCAGTCAGGCTTATGTTATTTTTTTAAAGGTATTTTAAGTTTTTTTCTTGTAGCTTTTCAATTCTTATATCTAGTATTGAGTAAAAGATTTCACAAATTGATTAAAAAATAAATATATTCAAAAAAAATCACATATTTTTCCGACAAAATATGCTAACTCTAAAAAAATATTTGTTTTTTGATATCTCATAAAAATACGCAAACCAGTGCAAAATAAAATATTTTTTGCAGTCCTATAAGTTAGTAATTATATTTAAACCATATTATGGAAGGCACATCATTTATTTTTACAACATTGAGCGAATTAATTAGTTTTTTCGCTCCACTGAAAAGTTAGCTTTTTTGAGTTGACGTGTTGTGAATATAGGCTCTCGATATATAAAACCGTAGTGTGTGTTTGTTCCTAACACACGAACTTCAGTTCAATACCCGGTACCACTGTGCGTTGTAATTTGTAGTTAAAAAAAATTAAATATTTTTTTTTAATTATTTTAATAAAGTAATAGGAAAAAACAAATCATTTGATTATTAATGAAATAATTTGCGATGCCGGTGAAGCTTTTTGAGTATGTATTTCGAAAAAAAAAAATTTAAATTTCTAAAACTTTTTGAAAGAAGTTGTGTCGCATTCATTATTTGTGCAGAAGTGACAATAATTAAATTATTGGTTTCTTCTTCACCATTGTGATATATTTTGTGTTCTGTTCTCTTCATATGCAAAATAGCGTTTTCACAGGGATGGTAATACATTTTATTTTTTGCTAGAAAAGCAAACACCATAAGGGGCTGTCCATATATTACGTAACGCTCTAGGGGCGTGGGGGGGTTCGAGTTTTGTTAAGATTTGTAGGGGGCGGGGGGAGGGGAGTGGGTCTTTGAAAATGTTACGTAACAGAAAAAATTACTAATTTTGTAAAAAAAAAATACGTATGTTTTTCTCATTTATTTATTTAATTGATCATACGTGTTGCCTGCATATACATACATATTATGTACGAGTATGTATACTACATACATCTGCCGAATGTCAACTTTTGATATTCGCGAATTCGAATTCGAATTCGAATATTTAAAACGTACCTTAAAGCTTATGAAAACTATCCAATAATTTAATAGTTGTTAAATAACATTTGAAAATTATACAAAATTTTTATAATAAATTAAATAAATTAAATCAAATTGAATTGAACTGGTTCTGAATTCCTCATCTTTCTTTATTCATTTACATTTTTAAATATTCTTAACCCTAGAATATCACACTTATTTTTATATCGCAAACGTCATACTTCGTCGAATCGACTACGACCTATTTCAAGAGCCAATAAAAAACGTCTTGAGCAAAAATAACTACGAAAATAGATTTATTATTGATATTTAGCTAGTTTTTAATTATCATATAACGAAATTCATATATTTCTTTTAATCGTTTAACGTAAAATTAACATTTCACAGACTTCTATCAATTGGCATTTTTTTCTTAAAACATAGCATTTATAGCATCAATTGTATGAAATATTACACATTTTTTTCCATTAAGTCTTGTAGTTTCTTATAATAAATTTATTAAACTAAAAAAGAAACATTAGTTTCGAGTAACTGATATTAGCGGCTAACGCTATACGAAAAACGAAACAAAAACAATCACAAAAAATATGTTTTAAATCGAAAATAAAATCGCGCGTCGTCATTTCGACGAAGTATGATAGTGCAGGGTTAATATACATATGTATGTACATAAAAACTTCCTTTTTATATTAAACTGCAACATATATTAACATTAAATCCACCAAACACTTAGAAGGAAATGGTATTTGCCGAAGTTTAGGAAAAGGTTTCTTGCAATTCTGATGGGCAAAAAAGTGTCGTTTCAAAAAATATATTCTTCCATATATGTGTACATGACAATGTCAAATTATTAAGTTTTAACATTTTTGTTGGTCAACTTGAGACTACAATGTTTAAGTTTTGAGAGATGTGTTAATGGAAACTTGCATACATAGACGTATTTTCATAAGGATATTATTTTAATTTTTTATGCAACAGACCTTAAAAAAATATTATGAAAACAACAGTGAAATGCGTCTAGGAACTAGATTGTGTGCCCCTCTAATTTTAAGGTATTTTTAAGGTATATTTTTTAATGGGCAAATATCTATTGAAAATGTAATGTTGTAGAATGTAATTCACCATTGCAACCTTTATTGATCCTAGATATAATTTTTTTTTTGTTTCACGCACATTTTAGATTGATTTGAAGATAGCCAAACGGAGTCATCTTTAAGCTCTCTGAAATACCCGACGACTTCACTTATAGAAATTAGTGAAAGCGACCGCAAAGCTAATGCCAATTCTCGTCTTAATGTTTGAAATACTGCTCAGCCATCAATACGGAAAACTATAGCAGATTATTTGGCAAAAAACGCATAGCAAAAAAATATAAATTTTTTTTTTAATTTGTGTGCCATTCATTTAAATACGAATATCAAGAAATGGCCGAATGTTTTGGAATTCCAATACACATCACTAATGCATACATACAGTTTAGGAATAAGCTTTCTATAAAACCATAATTTTTGGAGTTTGAGGACACTTGGGAAGAAATTTAAAAAATTGTTTCGCCAATATATGGAGTACGTTCATATGTAAGCTTATTTAATTTTTGTCTACGCACTGTGCTAGTCTAACAAATAAATTTAAAACAATGAATTAAATTAAATTTTTTTAATAAAAACTTTTAACTATTTAATTTATTTTTTATGTCATTGTTACGTTATTCCTGGGGGAGCGGTGTTCACAGTTTTGTTACGATCTGCTACAAGGGGGGGGGGGTCAAAAATCGGGGAAATCAGCGTTACGTAATATATGGACAGCCCCTAACTAATACACTACGTAGAGCGTTCAGTGTAGCTTTTAAGCTACAACCAATTCTTTGCAGAAAACTATTTGGTTTTTAAAGCTGCTTTTTGCACTTTTCCAAAGTCCTCGTTTACACTATGCAAGTCTTATTGCTAACTTGATTCATTTATAGGAGAAAGTGACGAGGGAAAAAGAAAGGAGTACTCAGCTTCATATACTGTCAATGCGTTTTACTTTCTCATTCGCAATAATAAAAAAAAACACACATGCACATACAAAAATATGCATAAAAATATGAGCTGAAAAGTAAGACTTGCATTGTGTGAACGCCGATGAAAGTTCAAACAAAAAAAAGCAATAAGCTTAGCAATAAGACTTGACTAGTGTGAACTGGGACAAATGATATATTTTTTGCAATTATTTTTAAATTATGTGTGTTATATTGTATGTTGTCACGTCGCGTAAAATGACATTTCTAAAAACTTAAATGCAAATTTTATTAGAAGATAGTATATGTAAGTTAAAGCAAAACATTAATTGTTTTATTATTATTGTTGTTATTGCATTAAATTTGTTCTTTTATTTATTAATGATACCATATTTCAATAAAAATAGTATCCCTGAAGATGTTGGAAAATCCCAACGAAACGTCGGATATAAAAAAAAATGAAATAAAATTGTCTTTTATTTGCATTTGAATCAATTTGAATGACCTTGGAAGCCTGAATAGAGTAATTCTATAAAAAACGCATTATGATATATTTTTTCGTTTGTTGAGAAAATTTGGTTTCTCTAGAAAAACTATTTCTAAGCAAAATCTAAAACTAATATGTGACAAGAAAAAATTATATATTACTTCTTGTAGTGTGTGTCATGTAGGATCAAATAAACATTTGAAAATTTAATTTACTCCATCTAGCCATAATTTCCCAAGAAAAAATTAAATTAAAAAAGTATTTTAAGAGAGTTTTACTGACTTGACATGGATAATTAAAAAACTGTCTAGACGAGACAATTTCCTGACTCAGGATGTTTATTTTTGGGTATAATTTTTGAATTTGTTATAAAAAAAACAAATTGTTTCGTCTAGACGCTGGCTTATTTCAATTATTTCTTTTTTAAAAATGCGTTTTCAACGAAAAACGAAACGCTTTCAGGAAAACAAAGAATTTGTATTGTTCCTCAAAAATGCTGATAATGGCCAACGCAATGCAGACAGGCCCCCAACAATAGTTATGATAAATAATTTTGAAATAAAAAAAAACGAAACAACCAAATCGAAATCAAATTATTTTCATGAATTTGGATTTTTCCTTTTTTAATCTTTATCTTTTCAAACAAAAATTTCAAACTATTGCAGGTATAAGTGAAACATCTGTTCGGCTGACAAAGGAAAATAGATATTCAGACAATTGAAAAAATGTGCAAGTATTAGTAAAAAAGTATACATGCATGTTTGTATGTCAGAAATTTTAGTTGTAAACACTATGAAAGTAAGGGCTGATTACAAAAAAGGTCACATTATAAATCATAAGAAGAATAGATAAATGCCCTTGACAAAGAAGTAAAACAGGTACAGATCTTTTAGAAAGAAACAAAGAAACGGCAGTATAAATAGTGGCTCCAAAATATCAACAGACATCAGTTTCCCTTCAACAGCCTCATCAGTGACATTAAAAAATCTCCAATAAACAAAATGAAAGTTTTCGTTGTCTCCTGTTTATTCGTTGCCTTGGTAAGTTGTTTAAATGAAAATCAAAATTCTGGGGGTCTACTGTGTGATACGAAACGAAAGACAAAAATTTGTATGTTTATAAAATATGAATTCGAAAGCATTTTTTCTTTCGTTTCGTTTTACAGAGTAGACCCCCTGATTGATAAAAACTATTTTTAATTTAAAGCAAAGCAAAAATTAATAATAAAATAATTAAAATATTTACCAATAGGCCTCCGTATCTGCTGACTATGTGGTAAAAACCCATGAGAATTTGATGCAATATCGTAGCGAATGCGTTGCAGAACTTAATATTCCTGATGCCCACGTTGAGGAATACAAGGAATTCAAATATCCTGATGATGCCATCACTCACTGCTACTTGAAGTGTGTCTTCGGCAAATTCGGCATGTTCGATGACTCTGGTTTCATTATCGACAATATCTATCAACAATTGGTTGGATCCTATCAAGGTGACGATTTACGTGCCAAAATTGAATCGTGTGTCGATGCCAATGAACAGGGCTCCGGTGTCTGTGAATGGGTTTACCGTGGTGCCACTTGCTTCTTCAAAAATAATTTGGAGTTGGTACAAAAAAGTGTTGCTTAATTAGATTTTGTGATTTACTAAAAAAAATTATGTTAATGATAATTCTTTTTTTCAAAAACCTAAAAGAAAATGTGTTTAGTGTTTTATAGCATACAACTTTATTAATAAAGACTTTAACCTAAGGCCATAGTAGCTAGTGCTTCTACCCCTCTTACATATATTGTTATTATTGTATTTAACCCAATAATATCAATATTAATAAATTAGTAATAAAGACTATATAAAAAAATTATACAAAAAATAGTTTTATTAAATTTGTGACTGGACCAAAAAAAAAAGAAATTCATAGGAAAATTTATTTAAGTGTCTGGAAAACGAAAATATAAAAAATATTTACGGCCTGTCCCAAGATGTCACCAGCAAACGTTCGATCGACAACTTGTATTGCAAACAATAATGACATTAGAAAATTTCTTGTTGTTTTCAATATAGTTATTCGATCGAACGTTTGCTGGTGACATCGTTGGACAGGCCGTTAATAAACATAAAACGGATGAAACACCTAAAAAAATTGAGGCATACTTTTAGGCGAGCTATTAGTTTCCACAAAACAGGCAATGCTTTGTGGAGCGATGTCTTGTGTATCTGTAGGATAATTTTCAAATAACAAAAAAGTTTATAACAAGCTGGTATGTAATATTTTGATCCTTACATAGCGTCTATAAAGGACATAAAGGACATTTAGAAATGTAATGAAAATTAAGACAAAACAAAATTTTACAGTTAATAACATCGGCTCCATCTATATATATATATAATAAATTCAGTAAAGTGCGACTCTGACACGAAGGGTTCCGTACGAACACTAGATATGTAATTTAATACAAAATTCATCCTATATAATATATAGTTTTGGCATTTTTTTCATTCTTGGGGTCTTTTCGGTTTTTTTGTTTTGGAGTTTTTTGCGTTTTTTCTGTTTTTGGCGATTTTTTTAAGTTTTGGCTCTTTTTTAGTTTTGACACTTACTTTATTTTCTTGTTTTGGCGATTTTCTTCGGTTTTTGGCGTTTTTTCATTTTGGCGATTTTTTTTATTTTTGGCGATTTTTTTAATTTTTGCAATTTTTTTTATATAATTTTTTTTTAGTTTTGGAGACATTTTCGCGTTCTGGCGATTTTTTCGATTTTTAGCTTTTTTTTCATTTCGGCGTTTTTTTTCATATTGGCGATTTTTTCGAATTTGGCCATTTATTTTAGTGTTAGAATTTTTTTTTAATTTTGGCGATTTTTTTCGTTTTGGCGATTTTTTTTTGGTTTGGCGATTTTATAATTTTTTAGTTTTCATTTATTTCACCGTTTAGTTTTACCGTTTAGTTTTACCGTTTTTGAAAATATCAAGTGTTTGCCTCTTACGGTTTCCTAGATATAGCAAGTTTTCAAAATTACATAGTCAAAATTGCATAAACTGATGGACCACCCTTTAATTAATTTTTTTTAAATTTTAGTGTTAATTGTTGTAGTCTGTATAAAAATACACTAATTTTACAAATTTCTAGTTTCAATATACATATGTTCATACAATTGTATGTATATTACATGTATTTGTTGTTGTAGCGGCCAAGGTTCTACATACTCTGTCCAAATGTCAGGTCCGTAGCTCTTACGGTTCCTGAGAAAATACCGTGTGACGGACAGACGGACAGCGTAGCGAAAACAGTAGGGTTCCTTTTCACCTTTGGTGTACGAAACCCTAAAAAAGGATGTGTGTATGTATGTATGTATGTATGTAACGTATGTACTCAAAACGGCTGGTCCGATTTTGATGAAATTTTCAGGGAATCTTCAGAATATTCAGGCGGGTGACACTGTGACGTCAGATTTTTGATTTCGGTCTGCGGGCGGAGGGGCGCGGCAAAATCAAATTTTCATATTGCACCACCAATGCCATATATATATGTATATTTATTTTTTTTTTGCTTTTTTTCATTTTACTTTATTTATTTTATTTTTTTTTTTTTGAAAGCCGATGTCATGTTTTTCATGTATGTACACGCAAAGAAAAGATATGGTTGTAGAATGGTTGAGAAAACAATATTATGTTCTCTGAAACAAATGTGTGGTCGTTGAAAACTAGTTATTGTTACTTTAAACATTTATTTCGTTACGATAAACAGAGTAATGTTTGAATTTAATAATTACATTATCACATCCATAAAAAAGTCTGATATGGTTAGAGTTTAACAATACAGTTTTGTTAAAAATTTATGACTACAACATAATTTGTTTTATTATTTAAAAATAATATGATGTAAATAACAATATAATGTTATCCAAAACCATACTATTTTAAGTTTTAAAAAAAATCTTTTTCAGAAACATCTGTCAGTTCGGTATTTCGTTTGTAAGCTATCGGCAGTGCACGGGTGGTGTTAAATAAATGAATAAATTAATAAAGTATAAACAAAAGGTTAGATTAATAAAAATATGTAAACATTTGTGTAGCTCTTTATATAGACATGTCCATATGTCGTGTAAGTATACATTTCTATATATACATTTTATGTAAATAATATTAATTTATTTTTATTTCGAATTTAACGCACAGCTGATTCTACAATAAAAATATGATTAAAAAACAAAATAGTATTATTACATTAAATAATACTGTGGTCGCATTTAACAATATTAATCTCAATTATATTTTAGTCATATCTTACAATAGTGTTGTCATATTAACAATAATAAGATTAGGTACAACAAAGTCAATTGTTCTTGTAGATAATATTATTATTAACTCATAATAATATAATTAAAGTTTGCTTTTCTATTAACAATAATATGATTTGACTGCAACCATATAATTCAATTATAGTATGTTGATGTTTGATTATGGTTGCCTAAACCATATTTTTTTTTGCGTGTATGTATGTATGTATGTATGTTATGTAGTTCCGAAGAGATTTACAAAAAAACCTATGTTAATAATGATCCAATATCAAAATTTTAAAACTTTCGACATGTTCTATTAAAAAATCCTAGTTTTCGGTTTATTTACAAAATATTTACATCATTCGATAACACGATGGGGGTAGCGAAGCACACCAGGAAAACAGATTTCGTAATTTTACGAATTTCCTTAATTTACAAAAATTCAAAAATTATTTTTGTATATAGTACCACATTTTTCGTTTATTTTATTGAACTTAAGAGAAATTAAAAAATATTTTATAAAATTAGAAATTTCGTAAAATAAACAAATTTTGTTTTGTTATCATTTTCTTTGCAGTACAAAATTATTCTAAAAATCTACGCAAGTTTCGTGAATTTTACGAAAAATAAAATTTTTTTTGTTTTACTTTTTAATATTTTCCTCATTTATTTTCCTGTCGTTGTATCTAAATATTATATAAAAAATTATTCAATAAATTTCAATTAAAATAAAAAAATTTTGTAATAAAAGATTAGTTTTTTTATGCTAGGAAGACAACTGGGACGAAGGACAAATCTCGTCTACGGCACACCAACAACGAAAAAGTAATATATCTTATACTTTATAATTGGATAATTGGTTGGATATTGGCTTGTGTAAAGAGAGATAAAATTGTTTTTCCGTTATTCATTGGCGTAGGTTAGGAAGGGTGGTGATATACCGCACCAACACTCTGAGACTGAATTGTGTCTATTGTGATTTCATCGGCGTAAGAAATAGAAATAAGTCGATCGCAGAGCTCATCATGCACGACAAATTTCGTTGGACGGTGGTGTGTTAATTTTCATATGAATAATGTGTTTTATTTTCTATGACGAAATTCGTTGTTTGTCCCAGTTGTGTTCAGTGCAAAATATGTATGTATGCATGTGATGTATGAGGAATACAGAGGCTGCAACAATTCCCCTTAAATTATATTTTCCTTCCATAATTATTACAACCTTAAATATTACGAATTGCAGATTATTCTGCAAAATTGTTTTTTAACTTTTTTTTTTGCAGATTTTTATATTTTATAGATTTTGGGTTTATACGAAATTTCGTATATTACACAAAATTACTTTTCATTATTAACGAATTTCTTTTGTAACATAAGCATTACGTTTCGTAAAATTACAAAAAAGAAAATTTGTAAAAATACAAAATTTTGTTATTTGCAGACAAATAGTATTTCGTAAAATAAACAAATATCATTTCTACTATCTATGAAGCATTTCGTACCGTAAAAACAACGAATATTTTCGTAAAATTAACCACATTTTTCGTTTATTTCACCTATGAAATATTTTGAGTGTAGTAGTACATAAAAAACTTAAATTTACATTGTGATTAGGGTTTGCAAATAATCGAAGATTTCCATAATCGCGATTACGTTTAAAAAATATGCGATTAATCGCGATTATCGGTTAATATCGATTAATAAACAAAATATACTATTATAATTTTTTCTAAAATCAAAATAAATTGCGTTATGAGTTTTAGTCGAAGTGAATGGGTTTGGCCAAAGAAATTTAATTATTTTTTCTTGAATTCACGCTTTATTAAATGGCAGATATTTGGACTAAATGTAATGGAGCTATATTATCAAGAGATCTTACTTTATAAAATAATGAAAACGGATTATAATTATCGCTTTTCAATTTTTAGCGAGAGCCGTTGCAAAAAAGCCTTCCCAAAAAACTTGGTTTCATCTAATTAAAGGACAACGATAGGCCATATTTAGGGCAAAATTACACTAAGAGAAAAATGACGATCTAAATTTAAGAACAAAATTCTTAAATTTAAATTGCAGAAATCTTCATATTTCAATCTTGAAATTTGGTCAGTAAGATTGACGTTCTCAAATTTAAGCATAAATTCTCAATTTATAGAATGAATTTTTAACATCAAAAACGTGGTCTTAAAATTTTAAGACCAAAATCAAGAACGTAACCATAATTTTGAGATTATATTCTTAAATTTTTAAGATCATGATTTTAATTTAAGATTTTAATTAAGAACAAAGTCTTGAATTCGATCTTAAAATGTGATTTTATTTAAAATTATAGTCTTAAATACTATCTTAAAAAATTAAGATTTTATTTTTGAATCAACAATTTTCGCATTTAACAGACTATTAAGATTGAAATGATTTGCTTTTAAGCGTAAAATCTTGATTTTATCACGTTTTGTTGTGCTATTTGCTCGGCACAAAAATAGTTATATAAAATTTTTCCGAAAACGCCGCATTTGAAAGTTATGGGGCCAAATGAGTTTGTAGTTTCTTTTTTGGATGAAAAGTGGCCGGTTTGCACGCTATCAGTGCACATGTCATTTTTTATAGCCAGTCTACCAGAAACTGCCGGTGAAGCGAATAAAATATAAACTTTTGGCACATTAGACCACCCTAATGTACCCACTAGGGGTGGAAAATTATCGATGGTACTATCGATACTATCGATAGTTAAGATTTTTTGTTACTATCGATGTTTTAATTCTTTTGTTACTATCGATAGTAAATGATACATCACTAAAATCACAAATGTACATATCGTCACCTAAAATCGAAAAGGCCGTAACAACCAAAAAATTCAAAATAGACTTTTTGATTGATTATGATGTGATTAACCAAAATACAGTGGACGTCCACTAGTACGTACTTTCGTTTCCACGAATTTCCAATAATACGAATGTTAAATGTTTTGCATTGGCAGTTCTGTAGTACGAATATAATAAATGTTTGGCATTCGATAATACGAATAACTGTATTTTTTGTAAGAAAAAAGTTTTACTTTGAAGTTTTTTACTTGTTTTTTTTCTGCTGTCAACTGCGAAATATACAGTTGGTACCAAATTTTATAGTGATAACAAGTGCCTTGTGTAGTGTGTTCTATACAAAAAAAAAAAAAACAAATATCTTTAGAAAACAAGTTGAAAATTATAGAAGACAGTGAGAGTAGAAAATCTCTTTATGAAATTTGTAGCAAGTATGGATTATCCAAATCAACCATTTGCACTATAAGAAAGCAGAAGGTGCAACTTTTAGCTGCAAACTAATTTAAATTAAAAAAAAACTAATTTAAATTAAACTATCTGCATGTGTTTTATTTAAATAAAAGGAGGATAAAACTGTCGTCCAATAATACGAATTTTCCAACATTACGAAAAGGCCTGACATTATATAATTCGTACTATTGGACGTCCACTGTACATATTTTCCTAAAATTTTACTCACATATGTTCAAAAATACCGATTTTATTCATTATTCAATTTGGTAACTAACATATAAATAGTATTAAATTTATGAAGTTTTTTGCTTCCCCTGTAAAATAGTAAAAAGTGTACTTACGGCCTTTTGGATTTTAGGCGCAGATTTCATTTATTTTTCATACAGTTATTTTACTTTTGTTATTCATTGAACTGACAAATAAAATTCTTCGATACTAACACGATAGTATCGTCGATATATCGATAATTTTTCTAACTTATGATAATCTTGAATCGATATATCGATAACTTTTCTAACTTATGATAATCTTGAATCGATATATCGATAATGTTTTTTAAACTATCGAAAACTTCAAATGTATAACTTATAAATTGTTTCTCTACCATTTCTTGTTAAATAAGCTGATATGCACAACTCCTCTCTAACCAAGTAGATAGATGTGGCTGCTGATGAAGAACTCATTCCCTTCATGCTACTAAATCTAGTTTAATATATCTTACCTTCTTGATCAAAGCAAATTAATTAATAAAATATTTCAACCTATAAAAATAATCGAAAAATATGTGAATTTGAGCATGATTAAGAAATTATTCTTTGATAAAAAATAAACTACAGTGCAATATATCGTTACCTTAATATAGAAATCCCCTAGCTCATTTTTTTTGAAATCGAGATTTTTGCATTTTTCGATACATTAGATGTTTTTCTATCGAAATACACAATAATCTCGATTTCAAAAAAATAATGAGTTAAGGCCTTTTTATGTATATTAAGGTAACGACATCTATGTGCTTTTAATTTGGGAATATATATATATATATAATATATATATATATATATATATAATATATATATATATATATATATATATAAATATATATATATATGTATATATAATATATTTCTTTGGTCGATATGTGTAGTAGATTATATAGTAGATTACATTTTACCCAATTAAAAAATATTTTTATATTATGCAACATTTTAATTTAAAGTTTTACTAGTCTAGATTAATATAAATATATTTTATATATATTAACTGTCTTATTCATAAAAAATATTTCTGGTTTATTAAGCGCTTATTTGACATATTTCTATGGGAAATTTGTCAAATAAACCTGTAATAAACCTAAAATATTTTTTATGAATTAGACCGTAAATATTTATAGAAGTTTTTTTTAAGTTTTATTTTATATATATCGCAGCAAAAATGCATATGACTTGGATCACTATCATAATTAAGGCCACCTTAAGTTGCAGGCATCTTTTTCGAAAGACTGAAATATTTTTATATTTCAATGCTGAAAAATCGTACGAATGTAGGGTTCGTCATGCAGGATTTGCTCATATGTATATGCAGTGAATACCCAGCGGGAACCAGAAGAAGTAAGGATGCCTTCTAGAAGACATCTCTTTTAGAAGTGCAAGGCCTACTCGCTCCACTCCATACTCATATCTTTTTTAAAAGCTTTCTGTTCTTGCTTCTTTTGCCAGAGATTCTGGAAGGCCTTTAAATTAATAAATTTTGCTTTTGCATTAGTAAAAAATAAAATAAAAAAAATCTTGCTTCATCTTTCCTTCCTTCTCATACGAAAGAGTCAAGAATTTTTATGATGCAATCAAATTGAATCAAAAAATTTCGCAAGCAGGCCTTTTATAAGGCCTGCACCAAACAAATCTTCTGAGTTTTTTCGCTGGGTAATTATTATGAACACATACGTACATCGTCAGTTCTAAAAAGCAACTAAAGAAATAAAAAAATATATTCGTTTTTGGTCTAGATTAGGGATGTAACGAATACCAGTTTAGCGAATGCGAATGCGAGAAGGAATAATGCATTCGAATTTTTGCGAAAGCGAATGCGAATGCGAATGCGAAAGCGAATACAAATAAAAAAACAATACGATAAAAATCACATGAAACTTTATTTTTTTAAGAACATGAAATTGTATTATATAAATAGATGTAATACATATAGCATTTTATTTAAATTGCGTCTTTAATTAAAAAAAAAATTACAAATCAATCAACCCATTCGTACTTTGGCCTTAAAGCCTGGTACTCTGTTCAACATTTCATGTGAAATGCTGTCAAAATATATATTAAGAAAATTGGAATGAATTGTTCATGAAAAAATCTTGGAAAAATAGTACTCTTTTCATCTTGGGACAAAAATATAAAATGTATCATCAACATTTTAAGATTTCATGCGAAATAATATGTGTGGCACTTGTTTCGCATGGAATTTACAACATACAAGGGCTGGTTAATATTGTTAGCATTTAAAATTTTCTTTACGAAGTATTGAATAGTACTCAAAATTTTTCCAAAGGTTTGAACAGACTAGGAAACATAGCTAGATTTTGGATTAATTCTGATAATTATCATTTATAGAAAAGCTTTCCGCTAAAATTCTAAAGCTTTGCTTAGAATCGTAAACTAATTTCGTAAAAGAAGTACAAATTTTGTTGTCTTTAGTATTCGCTTAAAATATTCGCATACAGTTTAGCGAATGCAAAAGCGAATGCAAATATCAAAAGTAAGCGAATTACTTGCGAATGCGAAAGCAAATGCGAACATTCGTTACATCCCTAGTCTAGATCAGTACTGGCCACCAAGAAGAATTCATTTATTTGTATAAAAAACCCAATTGAAGTTCGCCACGCTAGAGACACTTTTAATATTCCGAACAAATTTTAAGCCTTAAATTCGAGGACTTTGTCGTTTTCCATGTCGATTTATCATAATGATAAAAAGAACTTAATTTTAAATAAGTAACATCGAAGTATATTTATTAAAAAAAAATCAATTTGTATTTAATTGTGCTTTAGTTAAAATTTGTATGGAAATTTTGGGGGTTAGTCTTTAATCGATTAGGAATTTTGGCTTGTATTTAGGGTTCGGAGCACCAAAGGTGAAAAGGACCCTATTGTTTTCGCTGCGCTGTCTGTCTGTCACAGGCTATTTTCTGGAGAACTGTAAGAGCTAAGAACCTTAAATTTTCCCATAATGTATATATATATAACTTTGGCCACTACAACAACAAATGTATGACAGTTAAAAATTTCAGGGTGTTCTAAAGCGAGCAACAAAATATATTTAAATTTTAATGTAATATACGGACAATTATATTTACACACTTGAAATTTTTAAAGTAAGTGTATGTTTATACCAATTATGCTGAAGTTGAAAATAACCAGAGATATCAGCTAGTGTAATTTTGATTATGTAATTTTCGTAAGCGGATATTCTTGATATTTTGTAAAACGCTAAAACAAAAAATTCCAAAATATTATTAATTAACCGCCAAAAACAAAAAAAAAAAAAAAAAAAAAATGCACACAATAACGAAAAAATCGCCGAAATATAAAAAGTGCCAAAATTAACAAAAAAACTCTAAAACTAAAAGAAATGGTCAAAAACCGAAAAAATCGCCAAAACGCAAAAACGTCAGTACTAAAACAAAAATAACGTCAAAACTAAAAAAAATCACCAGAAACCGAAAATAAGTTTGCCGAGTATTTAATTTTTTTAAATATCTACATTAGGTAAGATATGGGATTATATACCCTAAAGTTCGTGCATTATTATTTATGTATGCAGTATCCGAGTCAAAGTCGCACTTTACTGAAATTATTTTTGGTTACGAAAAGTCTACATGCATTTCGTTCCTGCTTAAGGAACTCATTATGTATGTGTATGTGATTCTCAATAATCTACGATTAGTATTGCAAAAAAAAAATGTTCTTTATCATATTTCGAAAACTTTTGGATTTAAGTCTGCTGATAAAGTGTCCTCAAGCAGGAACGAAATGCATACAGACGTTTCTTAAAAACAAGCCAAAATTAATATTTAAAAAAGTTATATGTTGTTTGGTCCCCCTCTGTCGGTAGAACCTCATTATGTGTTATGGCCTTGTACAGTAGACCCCTACAAAAGAGCATTTAAAAGAAGTTTCAAGACATGAGGGATTTTTCAAATGCTTTACAACAGCAAAGTCTGAAGACAATACTTCATTACATTGTTTGTAAACACTCATATACACGAACACCAATACATCCATCGTGCTTCGCTTATTATACGACAGCATTTATTATTGGTTTAGTATAATATATGCCACGGGAATACATTTAAAAAACAAATCGTACATATTAGCATTTCAAGACTGTTTACGCAGGCCTCTATTGTACAGTATAACTATTTGCAGGCAATCCAATCTTATATCCGAATACACTGGCCCTGTGCTTTTCTCATCTGTTGTTACCTTAAGATTAGAATTTTGCAATGAAGCTTTTATTTCAAATAATTAAATTTTTTCAACAAATTTAAAATTTTCGCATACAAAAAAAAATCAAGAGAAGGAATGGTACATTAATTGGTCTGAAATCTCTATTCCCACCATAAATTCTACTAGTTGCTGCAAAAAGTTCAAGAGATTTAAGTTTAATAAAAAAGAAAGTCTCAGAAAACTCGTTTGTTTTTCTTAACGTGAATTAAATTGAAAAACAAAATTTTATTTTACTTCTTAAAAATGTGTGTCATGTGAGGTAGAATCAAATAGAAATTCGAAAATTTCATTTACCCAAATCTGATCATAATTTACCTCGAAAAAATGTTAATGGCCTGCCCCACGATGTCATCAGAAATCCCTCGATCGAGTACTTATATTGAAAACAACAACAATTTTTTTAAATAATATTGTTGTTTGCAATAGAAGTTGTCAATCTAACGTTTGCAGGTGACATCATTGGGGAACGAGCCGTAGATTAAAAAAGCATTTAACGAGACGGCATAGAAGATTAAAAATAGCGTCTAGACAAGACAAATTTTTGACTGAGTTTAAGGATGTTTCGGTGTATAATTTTTTAATTTGTTGTGGAAAAAAAAATAACGAAAGTGTCTCGTCTAGACGCTGTTTTATTTTAATTATTTATTTATTATAATGAAAAATGTATGACAAATACCTGAGAGATAGAAGCACTAGCTATCCAGGCCATATTTAATATTTTAATTATTTCTATTCAACTGTTCTAATTTTTTAAAACTACATTTTCTACTGAAAACGTTTTCAGGTCAAAAAAGAATTAATATTATTCCTCAAAAATTCTGATAATTGTTCAAGGAAACGACGCAGACGTTCAGCAATTGATGATTAAAAATTTTTAGGTACCACTTGCTTAATTAAAACAACACAACCCAAACAAAATCAACTTATTTTCATATATTTGGGCTTGTCCTTTTTTAATTTGTGTGCTTTCCAAAACAAATTATACAAATATTACAGGCATAACACAAATGTCTATCCGGTTTATTGTTCTCAAAACATGGATTACAGCTGTTCCAACAATTAAAATAGTGTGCATGTGTTAGTGATAAAGTATGTATGTATTGTATCTATGTATGTATGAATGTCATGCCAGCAATATCAGTTGTAAACACTGTGTGAGGGTGGATTAACAAAGGCCACATTGTAAATGATAAGCAGGGTAGATAAATGCCCTTGACAAAGAAATAAAACAGGTAGAGAGAGAGAGAGAGAGAGAGAGAGAGAGAGAGAGAGAGAGAGAGAGATCTTTTAGCAACAGCAAGAAACAAAGAAACGGCGGTATAAATAGTGGCTCGAAAATATCAGCAGACATCAGTTCCCTTTCAACAGCTTCATCAGTGACTTTAGAAAAAAATCTTCAACAAACAACATGAAACTTTTCGTTGTCTCTTGTTTATTCGTTGCCTTGGTAAGTTGTTTAAATGGAGTATCTTTTAAAAAAAATATATATTTTTTGTTTTGAAAAACAAAGTAAAAAAATTAATAATAAAATAATTAAAACTTTTTCCCCTTAGGCATCCGTATCCGCTGACTATGTGGTAAAAACCCATGAGAATATGATGCAATACCGCGATGAATGCGTTGCTGAACATAAGATTCCTGATGACCACATTGAAGAGTACAAGCAATCGAGATATCCTGATGATGCCATGACTCACTGCTACTTAAAGTGTGTCTTGAACAAATTCGGCTTGTTCGATGACTCTGGCTTCGATATCGAAAATATACATCATCAATTGGTTGGAGAGGGCTACCAAGCTCATGACGGTCAAGACGATCTTCATGCCAAGATTGAATCCTGCATCGATAAAAATGAACAGGGCTCAGCACTCTGTGAATGGGCTTACCGTGGTGCTACTTGCTTGTTCAGAAATGACTTGAAGTTGGTACAAGAAAGTGCTGCTTAAGGAGATTTTGCATTTAAATACAAGAATGATTTTTTTAAAAAAATTAATTTTTTTTCAAACCTTAAAAGTAAACATGTCTAATTTTTTTTGTTAAACAAAAGTTTAAAAATAAATAAAATTTAAAAAACATAAATTTATTGTGTATAATTATTATTCAATCCAAAAAAAAAATTCGTACGAAAATTTAGCTGCTCGGAAAAAGCAAAATATCAAAAGCACTCAATTCTATTCTTTACTTCCTTAGAGAATATATTTAAACAGGAGGCGGCACATTTAAAAAAAAAATTAGGTCAGAGTTTTAACAGAGATAATAAAATGTCGGTAAGCGTGCAATGTTGTAATTGTTTTGATGAAAATGCTGAAAAGTCGTAGAAACTAACTTAAGTTAAGTTATGCTGAGTACACATCTGGCATTTCTTGTGTTGTCATTTTGTGGGTCATGTTCAAAATGAGTGCAACGCCGAACGCATTATGTTTTTTATATGGAAAGCAATGCCATTCAACGAAAAATATTGGAAATGACAAAAGTAGCCACCAGTACACACTTTTGAGATTTCATAAAATGCCATAGTGTGTACACGGCATTAGAAATCTTAAAATAATCACGCTAGACTTTATTGGATTTTCGAAAGTTCAATAATGCCTAGAGAATTATTGGAAAAAAAAATATTTTTGGGACTTTGCTGTGTAGAGATTTTTTGGTCTTAAGTATTTTCTCCTCTTTGCATGACGAGTTACTGCATACTCGTGCTACGGGAATATCGAATTAACGGCCTGTCCCACGATGTCACCAGAAATCGTTCGATCGAATACTTGTATTGAAAACAACAAATTTTTTAATGTTATTGTTGTTTGCAATACAAGTTGTCGATCGAACGATTTCTGGTGACATCGTGGGACAGGCCATTAATTTTTTCTTTGCTGCACAGCTACCATGTTTACATACATACGTATATATGTATTAGTGAGGCGCGAATATTCGTATTCGAAATCCCGAATATTTGGCCCTTTTTAGATATTTGTATTCGTATTTGCCAAATTCAGTCGAATACGAATACGAATATTTTTCCAAACAAATTAAATAAATAATATAATAAATCTAAAATGAAATTTAAGTAAATGACATAAAAATATTTGTTTGTAATAATTAAAAAAAATATTTCAATTGAATTCTTGTACCCAACTTACAAACAAGTAAAAGAAACTGCTTGTACACTTCTCATTAATAAATCTTTTTTACCAAAAAAAAGCGACTTCATTGCAAAGATCTGATAGAAGAATATAAGAAGTACGTGAAATATAAAATAAAATTTTAATAGGCGTGCCTCCGCCCATTTTTTGAATTAAAGAATGTGTGTTTTTTAGAGCTCAGGGTGCGTGTCAAATCTTGTAAAAATCAGTAATGTAGAACCACTTAAAATAAAATATTAAATTTTAATGGGCGCGACTCCGCCCATTTTTTTAAATGGTGGATTGTGTCTATTTTAGAGCTTAAGGTGTGTGGCAAGTTTCGTAAAAATCGGTTTAGTAGAACCGCGTGGAATATTATAATAAAGCCCATTTTTCAACTTTCGAATTGTGTAATTACAAGATTATCAGATTATCTAGAAATTATATGACACCCTTACGATTACAAATTTATATCATACATAATATATTTCTGTGTTAGGTATTGTGGCAAAGAAGAACTTGGTCAAAATTTATATCTCACAACTTTCAATGGCCGAAATTTTTGATACGAACTTGGCTGTTTTTCACATTTATGTTCTTGTGAGGATCTGATTACTTTTTGAAAAGATTTCTATAATAACGCTTTTTAAACTCAAAATTTCTAGTGTATTTTATTTCCATTCATGATCACTGTGCCAGTTGAAAATGGCATAGTTGCATAAAATAATGGGTAAGAGTGTGATGGGTGTTGAATTGTTGACCTTAAAAATGCACTATTGTGTCATTACAACGGGTCGCCTGTGTGTATGTAATTTGGCAAGAGGCGACTGGAAGAAACATGTAAAATACAGCGTAAATTTTACTGGGCATGACCCCGCCTATTTTCTCAATATATTTACATGTTAAATAAAGTCTGCTTAGCCGAAGCACATAAATCACAAGGATATGCCCAATGTGTATGCAAAGTTTCAATAGGGTAGCTGGTGCTTTTAATTTTTGGATTTTCCGATTGAGTAAATCAATTACTATTTGTGTACAAAATGTCAGCTCTCTATAGTATAATATTACGTAAAATTTTCATGAGCCTGGCCCCGCTGACTTTTATATCTAACCATAAGCACTAGGTTCATGCAAAGTTTGGTATTAAAAAGTTGATAAGAAATACCTGAGTATTAAATTAAAAACTGCTAAGCCGAAGTACCTGAACGAAAAAGCTAAGATTTATGGGTGAAGTCACGGCTACTTTTCAAAATACGGAATTTTTTTTGGATAAGTGCAATGTGTATGAAAAGTTTTAATAAAATGTATGTTAATTTTGAATTTGAAGTGCTTGTTTCCGCCCTCTGATAGCAACTTCTGGGTTTTCAGATTTTTCTTAGTGATATCTTATTTAGATTTATTTGTGTATCAAATTTAAGATCGCTAGTGCGAATTGGAGTTTTATCGTCGTGGCCCCGCATACCGGGTAAAACTTTTTGGTTTTAAGATTTTCTCATTGGCCTACGCAGTTACACTTACTAGTGTATAAAATATCAGCTCTCTAGTGCGAATTATATCTTTAGATTTTATCAGCATTACCTCTCCTCACTATTCCTAACTCAAAATTTTGTTGTGAGCAGCGCTTATAATTCATGCTAATTTTCTTCTAAAATACGCTAGACCGATGTAGATTAAACACAGGCTAACACTTTATGGGAGTGATCAAGCCCAATTTTTAAGGTGATGCAAGATTTCACTAAATTGGCTTGAATTAAAAGCTGTATATTAAGTATTTAGTTCAAAAGAATATTAGCGTGGCCCCTCCCATTCTGGTAAAATTTTTTTGGATTTTCAAATTTTTCTAGTTTGTTTCTCATTTAGACCTACTTGTATATAAAATTTCATATTTAAGTTTTATGGGCGCAGCCCCGCCCCTCTAACTAATATTTTCGGGTTTTTAGATTTTTCTAGTTGGTTTCTCACCTAGAGCTACTTGTATATCAAATTTCAGCTCCTTAGCGCAACCTTTAACTTTTAATTTTTATGGTCGTAATGCCGCCCACTTTTCCAAAGTGAAATTTTTTTGGGTCATTGCTTATTATTCGTGTCTAGTTTGGTTACAAACGGATAATAATAGCTAGGTAAATAGTATATCTAAATATGCTGAGCCGCAGGGCATTAAAATGAGGTTTGAATTGTATGGGCGTGTTAATGCCCACTTTTTTAGTAAAAAATTTATAGCCTTGCATTACCGCAGCATATATGCCGAATTTCAATAAAATAGTTTCCATGAAACGCCTTAGATTAGTATTTTTAATTCTGACCTTTATGGGCGTAGCCCCGCCCTCCTGGCTAAAATTTCCGGGTTTTCAGATTTTTTTATTTTATTTCTCACCTAGACCTAGCTCTGTATCGAATTTCAGCTCAATAGCACAAATTTTAATTTTTATGGGCGTAGCCCCGCCCTCCTGGTTAAAATTTTCCAGTTTTCAGATTTGTCTGGTTCATTTCTCACCTATATCTACTTGTGTACCAAATTTTAGCTCTTTAGCTATAGCGGAAGTGCTTCATCAATTTGATGAGTGAGTGATCAGTGAGTCAGTGAGTATGTCTTAAAATATGCACTTTTTGCACCTCCATATCTCTGGAACCTTTCATTGTAAAACTTTCTAACTTTGCATATGAGGTTATATGAATTTATTCTAATTATGGTTTACATATCATAATTTTACGATTGCGGGGAACAAAGTTACGAGGGGGCTAAAAACAGCTCGAATGGCTTCGTGTAAATATACACACTGCGTGCATTGGCCAGAACTTGGCCGGGCGCACTATCGTGCGCCTAGATCTCAATTTAGTGTCTACAAATTTCACATATAATATTCGTATTCGAATTCGCGAATATCAAAAATTGACATTCGGCACATCACTGGCATGTGCATTACACTCATTATTTTTTTGAAACCGAAAAATGCAAAAAAGAAAATAATGAGCTAGGGCTTTTCTATATTAAGGTAACGATATATACATATACATATACACAGAAAAAACTAAATTTTGTTTTCAGTAACCAAATTCATTGCATCAGTAAATATTTTGTATGAATGCGGACCTTTTTTTTGTAGATTCTGATAACAATTTTGTAAAAATTTAACTGGAAAAAAATTTATTTTTAGTTAACTTATTAGAGAAAAAAGTTAACTGAAACTCAAAATATGTTCAGTCAAATGTATTAATAGTAACAGAAAAACATTTTTGCAGATTTTTTGTATTACTCAGCAATTTTTTTTTATAATTTACAAACACATTCACTAAAATTTTTCGTATTATCAGAAAATAAATTAACTGAATCAATAACAATTCTTAAAAAAAAAAAATAACTGAATCAAATAAAAGTTTCAACTTTTTTTTTACTTTCAAAAATTGGCTTGTTTTTATGGTTAAGCATAACCTTCCCGCTTTTGGAACTCGTCAGTATAATTCAACCCAAAAAATTTTTGAATTTAGCTAAAAAACTTCGTATGTTTATAGTAAGACTCTTAATACTACATATATTGAGAATCACAATATACAAACATAATAACACCTAATTTACACGAAGACGTTTATGAAGTCTATTTTTCGACGTCACTTTTTGTTTGTTAGCGAACTGTGTATAGAAGAAAGAGGGGTAGAAAAAATGACTCGATTTCTGTTTTCCATGGTTTTTATTCATATATCTCTTTACATTGCTCTTGTTGTTATTGTTGTTACGTTTCAATGTTACTCTTCTATCTTATTGTTATTTTTTATTGTTACTCTTCTAGCTTATTGGCTATATGAGTTTAGAGAAGTAAAATTAGACGTCCAAAAAAAAAAAACATCGTATGAATGCAAGGAATTTTTGGTAGCAACTTCAAAAGAGAATTAAGAAAAATAGACGTCACAAATTTCACCGTGTGAATTAGCACTAAGTTTGAAAACCGCAAACAAAAATCTTAAAAAAAAAATAAAATGTTTTTTATATCTATAAAATAATTTGTAGAAAAAATTAAAAAAAATCAGACAAATTTTTTTACAGTATATAAAAATAAATTTAACTTAAAATAACAAATTTAAATATAAAAAAAAAATAAATCTAAAAACGTTTGTGACAAATTTTACTTTACTTGAGGGTTACACGATCAAGGTTTGCCTTTCAAATTTCAATACATTCTCACTTTTTCACTAATACATTCATACTCTTAGAATTTGATTCAACTTTGACTTCAAATTTTCTTTCCAACTGTGTGTTCAATTTATAGGCAAAAAAACAACTGACAGCAATTGCAATGAGCACACTTTTCGTTTTTGTTTTCAAATTTTCTTCCGACATAGTATTTTTGTGTTCTTTTATTACAAATAATGTTATATTCCACCGAAAATTTTTAATTACACTTAAATAAATATGCTTAGGAAGAAAAATAAAGAGTATAATGATGTGTTGCGGTTTATAGATCTATATAGAAGTCATGAAGTTTTGTTGTCTTAAGTTGTTTTTTATCAACGGCATATTGAAAATAAATTTTCTTGGAAATTGCGTGCAGCCTATGTCACAGCTTTCAATTTAAACGACCTTTGACAAGCAGTATGTGTGAAAAACTTGAAAGCAAATCTTGGTCGTGTAACTGTAGCGTTATATAGATAATTTTCATTCTATACAGTTTTTTTTACATAAAATAAATAAAAATAAAAAAATAAAAATAATTTACTGGCACAGAAAAAATTATTTACTGAAACTAAATTATATTTCAAAACACACGTTTGTTTGAAAATTTTTTGGGAATAATTTTTTCTGTGTATGTGTATACATACATATATATGTACACATGTGTGCACATTTATTTATATTCAATAAACTTCATTTACTTCAAGAACCTTACAACTCAATGAATATTATTGTAAAGTTAACAATGTAAAATAATAAATGAATAATAAATGACTTAATTGAAGCGTTGACGCGAATAACATTCTAAAAGACAATTTTTATAAAAGGATTTTTTTCACAGATTACCGTTAACATTACTCTCTTGTGTTATTCTAACATCAAACAATCCAAAATTACGCATATTTTCTCCGTCAAAATACAATTAGAAAAAGTTAGTCAGTAAAAGAAATTTTTAAGCAACTAACAAAGTCATGCAAAAAAAATTATCGAAATCAATTGATAAATGTAACAGAGATATATAAAAAAGATGTTAATGCTAATTATCATTATTTTCGATAAGCTAAAAAAATTAAAGGAAAAAAAAACAATCTTGCTTTAAAATAAGTTTTTTGGCTCTCCTGAAAAATTATTATTATTATTTTTTTTTTAATAGGACAAGCACTCGTACTTACGCAATGCATTGTGCTAGAACTAGGAACATAGTTTATTAAGAGGAGGATAGAAGAGTGGTGTATGTCCCTTACAACGTTATACGCAGCTTATCTTTAATTATATAACCTCTTCAGAGAAAAAAATGTCTTATTTCAGCCCCACACCTAATAGAGTTATTTTTAAATAAATTGCACCAAATTTAGTCTTAAAAAAATTTAACTTTATTTTGCAAAAAATCACTTAAAACGAATTAAAAAAAAAATTATTTGTTTATGGTTTAGCATGTTTACACAATTCAAAAAGATTGCCACGAAACCATTAACAAATAAATTTTTCAAATTCTCAAATCGAAATAAAATATTCAAATAAAACATTTTAAATCTTACAATTAATAATATCCTAAAAAATTTTTTTAGCAAAATGCAAAATCTCATTAAGCAACACTTTTTTGTACCAACTCCAAATTATGTTTGAAGAAGCAAGTGGCGCCACGGTAAACCCATTCACAGACACCCGAGCCCTGTTCATTAGCATCGACACACGATTCAATTTGGGCACGTAGATCTTCACCCTGATAAGATCCAACCAATTGTTGATAAATATTGTCGATAATGAAACCAGATTCATCGAACAAGCCGAATTTGTTGAAGATACACTTCAAGTAGCAGTGAGTGATGGCATCATTAGGATATTTGAATTCCTTGTATTCTGCAACGTGGGCATCAGGAATATTAAGTTCAGCAACGCATTCGCTGCGGTATTGCAACAAATGCTCACGACTTTTCACCTCATAGCCAGAGGATGCACATGCCTAAGAAGAACAATTGTAATTGTTTTAGTATACATTTTTTACTTTTATTTAAATTAAATAATATATTTGATTAATAAGAACTTTAATATTGAACAACTTACCAAGGCAAGGAATAAACAAGAGGCAACAAAAACTTTCATGTTGTTTGCTGAAGATTTTTTAAATGTCACTGGCAAGGTTGTTGAATGGGAACTGATGCCTGCTGATATTTTGAGACACTTTTTATACTCTAATTTCTTTATTTCTTTCGCTTGCTAAAAGATCTCTAACTGTTGCTGTTCTTTGTTCAATGCATTTATCTACACTTCTTATGATTTAGAATATGCCCTTTTCAATACGCCCTTACAAAGCATTTACAACTGACATTGCTGGCATGATATTCATACATAATTTTTCACTAAAACATGCACACTTTTTCCATTGTCCGAATACCCACTTGACCAAGACTTTCATTTATGATATCGATTTCGATTTATATCTCGAACACTTATCGTGTAAAATTATCGAGAATGACACTTAAAAAAATATTCGATTTCGAAGGCCAATCAATATCAAACTAATTTCGATATCTAAAAAGACAGCAGAAAAATTTAAAGAGTTATTTAGGGCCTAATTTTGTAAAACGCAACGCTTGGCGTTGATAAATTTTGTATGTATTTTGTTTTTGTAATTTAAATTTTTTCCATATAAAATTTGACAACGCTTGGCATTGCGTTCTACACAATTAGGCCCTTAATTTTTTAATTTATAAAGGGTATCCCAACAAGAACGCAAGATTTAAATTTGGCGCCATTCGAAGTGTCATTGTTTGACATTTGAACAATTGTTATTGTCTGCTAGTAGAAGGTACGAAGTTAGTAAAAATGGAGCGCTACACGAATGAACAACGCATTCTCATTGTGAAATTGTTTACCAAAATGGTGAAAGTTTTGCGGCTACAGTTTGCAAATTTGCGATCAATTTGGGGTCACAATAATGCTCCAAAAGAGTCAACTATAAAGAGATTAATGGATAAATTTGCCGAAACTGGGTCTGTTAGTGATGTAAAGACAACAACGCGCCTTCGACCAGGTCGATCGACCGAAAATGTCGCTGCTGTACATGATGATGTCGCTCAAACGCAGGTCAAGCGCAAACAGTCAATGGTGTTCGGTATCGTGAAATGATAACCAGTTTTTTCGTGCCTAGAATTGAAGAAATGAATGTGGAGGGCATGTGGTTTCAACAAGACGGCGCCACATGTCATACAGCCAGAGAAACAATTCAATTGCTACATCAGTCATTTCCCGGTCGTGTTATTTCGCGTTTTGGAGACCAAAATTGGCCGCCTAGATCGTGTGATTTAACACCATTAGACTTTTTTCTTGGGGGTTTTTTGAAGTCGATGGTTTACGCGAATAAGCCGACGACGACTCAAGCCTTAAAAGAGGAAATCGGACGCTGTATTAATAAAATACCGCAGCATTTATGCAAAACGGCCATTAAAAATTTCATTAAAAGATCGCGTGTGTGCCAGCTAAGCCGCGCCGGCCATCTGCCCCATTTGTTGTTCCACACATAACCTCATTTTGTCTACTTTACGATATCATAAAGTTTCACGATTTGTTTTAAATGTCTGTGTTTTATTTAAAATTTAAATCTTGCGTTCTTGTTGGGATACCCTTTACATGAAATACCCAAGTATATTTATAAAATAGATGCACAGTCGAAAAAAGATGCTATATAGTTTTGTAAAGATTTTTGTTTACTGATTTCAAACTTATTATATTTGTATATTGTGATTCTCAATATAGTATTAAAAGTCTTACTATAAACATACGAAGTTTGTCAGCTAAATTCAAAAATATTTTTTTGGGTTGAAGTCTACTGATGAGTTCCAAAAGCGGGAGCGAAATGCATATAGACAATTGCTTAACCATAACAGCAAGTAAAATTTTAAATTTTTTTGATATATTTATTTTAATTGTTTTTTTATTCTTTAACTTAAGCTCGAGGATTTAAACACGGTACCTTCATGCTAACAGTCTATCACACATTCGCAAACTTTTTTTACACAAGTATTTTATATTAATTCTTTAACTTACGCTGTAGTCATCCAATTGAGCCGAGATTCGATATAAGTGACTGCTAAAATATAAGAAAAGAAATTTCGAAACAAAATTGTTCGATATTTGTTCGCAAATCTAAAAAAAATCGAATTTTCGCTAAAGCTTCGAACTTTGAACTTCTCTCGATAGTTTCTCGAATGTGTGACGGTAGTCTATTTGAATGGAGGTGCCATGTTCAAGTCCTACAGCGTAAGTTAAGGAATTAAGAAAATAAATAAAATAAGTAAGTTAAAATAAATAAATTAAAAAATAAATTCCAATCCGAAATTTATTTGCTGGTGGTCCAGCGTTGTCTATACACCCCATCGCCGCCGTAACAAACCACCAGCAGATCCCAACCACACATTCTGACCAGTCACAAACCCCTTATCTTATGCACAGACTTTCAAGAACTATTTGAGAATTCACAAATAATAATATTTTTTCTGGGCCTACTGCGCTTATTTTTCTTTTGTGATTTTCAAAAATATTATTAATTGTGAATTCTCAAATAGTTCTTGAAAGTCTGTGCATAAGATAAGGGGTTTGTGACTGGTCAGAATGTGTGGTTGGGGTCTGCTGGTGGTTTGTTACGGTGGCGGTATATAGACAACGCTGGACCACCAGCAAATAGATTTCGGATTGGAATAGACTTCTGACAATATGTCGAATAATAAATTTCTTAAATATTAAAAAAATAAAATTAATTTTTCTGCTGCCTTTTTGCTATGATATCGAAATAAGTTCGATATTCTCTAATTTTTAATGTTGGTAGCTAACCTGCGAAATCGAACAAAACTGAGCGACAGATGAAGTTTTTTCGATTAATTTTTGAGTGCCATTCTCCATAGTTCAAGATATATTTGAAATCGTTGTCGTTAACAAAAGTCTTGGTCAACTGGGCATGGCTCGAAAGCCTTAGCTTTAAACCAGTATTGGAAAAACTCTCAGCAAAACAGCAACAGCACTAAAAAATCTGCTTTTTCTGTGCTGCGAAATGTTTGTTTTTTTATTTTAACTTTTGTTGCTGTGCTGTGCAGCGCAGATGTCTGCAGTTAAGTCACATTGCAGTTACATTGCGCGTTGCTGATGACTGTTCTCTTGCTTTAAATTCGAAGCAGAGTAGCAAGCCGACCAAAAAATTTTGGCGGTGGCTGAAAGACAAATAATTTCGGTGGCGGCGGTTGAACGGCTTAACGCCGATTAGTTTAAACATATAAAAAAATTGTTGAACTCAGTCCGTTTCTAGAAAAGTACGTGAATTATTTAATCATCACGTTGCAACATTATTTATTTTGTAATAGTTTGAATATTTCAGTAATTGATGTCCTAAATGCCAATAAAAATAACTTCGTAAATAATTTGTTAAACCATAGCAACTAGACTATACATAAATTGCATTTAAGCTTTCCGATTGAATTAAAAATTAGTTACTTTATTGCAACACTGCTACGGATGAATGAATAAAAAGCTTTGATCAAATAATTATAAAAAGTCGCCTGACTGCATGGATTTGAGAAGGGACACCAATAGAGAACTTAAGTGTTGTCGCAGCTACGTTATTCCCGGTTCACACACTTCAACTTCTGTTGGTCAACTCGTAATTCAGCTGTAAGAAAAAAGGAGATATTTGTACTTCCTCATCCGTCTCTCTAACAACTGAATTACGAGTTGATCAACAAAAGTTGAAGTGTGTGAACCGGGACTTACCGTTCATATACACATTCGCTCTCTATGTGGAAGCAAAATCAATTTTTTTTCAGGGACGCTCCCTATTATATTCATTACGAAATATCAATAAAAACTTTAAGCAAGTTGAGTAGACACAATATTAAACATAATTCAAAAAGTATAAAAAAAGAAGGCAATATATCGGCTGAGTAGTAAGCCGCCAATAAGCCGAGTGGTTCGGCGGCGGCTCGGCTTGTGGAAAAAAATTGGCTGAGCGGCTAGCTGCCAGCCGCGCCGTTACGGCTTGCCACTCTGCTTCGAAGTTTCAAACATTTCAGTCAAAGCACAGTTTAAAAAATTCGTGATCCTTTCTATGCTATAACTGCCGAAGCTATGAATCATCGTATTGTTGTTGAACAAAGCGACAGCAAAACCAACAGTTGAATTTTGTGTGCTGTAGATTTGACTTCAACTGCGAAGATGTTCACAGCACAGCAACAGTTAAGTTAATTTTTTTTCTTTTAACAGCACAGTCGAGAGTCGTTCGTTCATTTTTTTTGTTTTGTGCTTTCGTTTTGGTGTCGGCTAATCATCACACATTCGAAATATAGAAAAATTTTCTTTCGAAATTTTCTCGCTTTAGTGAGCATTCGTTTTCATCGAATTTTAGGTCAACTGGGTATCTGTTTTCCACAGTAAACCGCACAGAGATATGACTTACGCCTGTAATACTTTGAAGTTTGTTTTTTGAAAAGATAAGAATCGATAAAGGAAAAACATAAATAAATAAAAGAAAATAAGCTGATTTCGATGTGGATGTTTTGTTTTAAAAGTTTTATAATTTGTTTTAAGGAGAATGAACGAGAGAAAACGAATTGAAATTTGTTGCGGATAATGTGTGGACTGGTTTAGGAATGGTTTTGCTAAAATGTCTGAAGGGAATTGAGGCAGCTTGGTTGAGTGGCTGCTTAACAGAGGATGTTAGGAAAATCAAGCAATTTAAAATCGCCTGAAGTTCACTCGTGTGATTTTTTAAAGTTCCGCAAATCACACTTGATTGAGCCTTTAATTATTAAAGTGTCCTAAGTCTTGTATATTTTTGCTTCGAAATATTAAACAAATCTTTTGTAAATTTCAATAATTTATTAATGATATTTAATAAATATTAGCGGCGGTATTCATAAACGATTATTAAAGTTAATGTTGGCTTAACGTACGAATGTTGTTATAAAAACCGGTTTTAATGTACACATTAACTTAAGTAATCGTTTGTGAATAAGACTGTAAATAAATTAAAATTAAAATTACAATTTTGCGGTGTTTACAGTAGCAACCAAATTTGCTCAAGTATGTGATATAATTAATAAATTGAAGTTAGACAGTGTATTTATATATTTTTAATTTAAGCGATAATTGTTTTATCTCTCATGTGTGCGAGATGGCAAATAGATATCTTTTTGCATTTACTTCCCTCTCAAAGTGATATTTTTTAGTGTTTTTCTTCTTTGGGATGGGGCTTGATTTTGCGCTTTAGAGAGCATTTTGTTAATATTAAAGCTGCAATTGCCTTGATACCAGCATAAAATACTTCAACCAAACTCAAAACGGATGCACCCAAACACAAGCCCATGATGCCACCAAATCGTGCTATCAAATCAAATGCACTAGAATGCAATCGGGTTTCGTACTTGGTAATCACGGATTGGCCCATGTAGATGTCACCTTTAATAAAGGGAAAACTGTAATTTACGCTGGAATTAAAATGAAGAAGTATTAAAGCAAGCTTTTCTTTATATCTATTGCATATCTCAAACTCAGGTAATTTGTTGGCGTTTAAATCGCTTAAGAAATCCAAAGTGTAACAGCTGTTGATGCAATCGCAAACAACTCCTCTGCGGGAATCATTTATATATTCATCTTGTAAAGGACTTTTTATGTATGTAAAAATATCTGTGAATTAATTAATTTATTAAAAAAAAACAAAAATAACAGCTGAAATATGATTGAATGGACGCACCTTTGTTCTCATAAATACATTTGAAATCTGAAACTGTGCATTCCCTCGGGCCTAAATATATAATATATATGTATATATGATTATTATTATTTTATATTTCATTCAATTAAAATATGAATTATTATTCACACACCCAGTTTAGGAAAGAACAAGGATAATGAACAGTTGCAAACTTCTAGCATCTTCATTTTTTGACACTTGATAACACAATTTAATTTGTTGAATCGCAGACCCTCAACTCGATGATAGTGCTTGGACTTTTCATCCTTAAGAAAGCATTAATAAATTTGTTAGAGTAAAATTTTGTCAGATATAAACAAATTCCTAACTTACCGCAAATAAACATTTGCGCCTGCGGGGATCGAAACGTCTAATGTTTTCCAACGTCTCGCTTATTACGGGTGTAATTGATAAAGAACTTTTTGTAAACGGCAAAAATAAATGCACGAGCGATTGACTCCATTCTTCGCACTCTTTAATCATAACCTTAATAAAATTATTTGAAGAATAATAACAACAACAAAAAATCTGAAATAAATTGTTTAATTAATTAATACTTACATTGAGGCCAAAAAAATTGTTGCTGTGACTGCCGGCAAATGTTTTATTGTAACGAAGTGTAAATTTTAAACCGGTTCCCTCTCCTGCTTTTCGATTTTTCCAGGGATAAAATTTATCATTAAGCTGCAAGAGCAAAAAACAAAAAACATACATATATAAAAATAATTAATAAAAATGTTATATAAATTCAGTAAAGTTCGATTGGATGGATGACGTAATATAATCTTGAAGGAATTTATTTATCTCAATGTCGGTAAGAAATTGGAACAGGCAACCAGTGAAAGTTTCAATATTAGTATACGGAGATGACGTAAATATTGTTGCAAAATCTGCGGAATATCCCCAAAAAACACTAATTTTTTTTGGTGAACACAATGATCAGAAGAGGCCTCCAAATAAATACAAGGACAACAGAAACATACATAGGATCCGAAGTATTAAAGCAAGTTCTGCTACTTGAGAGTCACAATTAGTGCAGACGGAAAAGTGGACAGGTATTTAAATCACAGAATAGCCACAACTGCCAATTTATACTTCGCCTTCACGCTTAGACATAACAATATCGATCAGCTGTTTCCTACCGTTGCAGTTACATTCCCTTCAGTTAGCCGACTGTAATGTAAAGTAACTGCAACGTAGGAAACAGCTGATCGAGATTTTTATATGAAAAGTAGGTTACGGTTCATTACATCTCTATAACCATATTCATTATTTTTCACATAACAATATCGATCAGCTGTTCCCTACTATTGCAGTTACATTCCCTTTACAGTCGGCTAACGTAGCCCTTAAACAAAAATTTCTTTCGGTAAAAGAGAAGTTTCAACGGATACAAAACTTGCTGTATACAACTCCACGTATCTACGAGCACCAATCCTTACATTAACAAAAACAAACCAAAGCAGAATTCAGGCATCAGAAATGAAATACTTAAGACGTGTGGCCTTTAATAAAAAGACGAGACAGAATACGAAACGATACTTCACTAGCCAGTTTAAACACAGAAACGCTGAACTACAAAATCGAACGCAATTACGAATAGCTAAGGTGGTTTGGATATATTCCTAGAATGCCAGAGAATCGATTACCGAAACGATTATCAAAGGCAGCACCGAGTGGTATGAGAAGTAGATGAAGAATAATAATGTAGCAGCACACTAACAACAATATTCTGACAGAACAAAGAATCGAGCCTAGAACTGCCAAAACAGCGGCACAAGACAAATCGAAGTGGAGAAGTCTTTGTAAAAAAAAAATAATGAGATCCGGAATAAGTAAGTAAAGTGCGATTTTAACACTCACACGAAGAGTTCCGTAGGGCGCGACGCGTCTTTCCTTTTCGCGATTTTTTCGGTTTTTGGCGATTTTTTTGGTATTGGTGTTTTTCAGAGAACAGCAATGAGTAGTAAAAAAGTGAGTAGAGTTAAAGCATGACTTATAATCTCTTGTACTTATGCGCACTCATACAATGCAATTGCAATGTTGTCTATGAATAATATTCACTTGAAAGTTTGAAGTGCGAATCGAACTCATACTTAGCATTAGTTGAGTGAGCTGAATCAATGTGAGTAGAATAAGTATTTTCTCGAAATTAGAAATCAAACTGAGGTCATTTATGAGTGTGACTGTGGTGGTGGTATGACTATGATGTCGACGTCGTATTCATATTTTTCCAGCCTATACTTAAAAATCGATATCATCGTTAGTATGCGTAAATCAGAGTAGTTGAGTTTAAATGATGTCTACTCGCTTATTTTTAAAATTTCATGACTCAGTATGAATGGGGAAAAATTATTCATTGGAGATCACTGGTGTTTTTCTTCCATTTGGTGATTTTTTTGATTTTGGCGATTTTGTTTTTATATTTGTGTTTTGAACGGGCTAAAGTTCGTATCGCTTTTTAAGCCAAATTACATGTGATAATTATTAATGAACAAATAACACCAAAGTCTGTTGTAAATATTCTGACTAACAACACATAGTTGAACGGAACAGCCAGTCGCTTTCGAAGGCCACTAAACCTTCATCATCAGCGTTCTTTTGTGTTTGGTCCACTGTGTGTGGTGTCAGTTGATGTAGATTTCTGCTTTATATACTTAGCATTTTATTGCAAATGGAATATGTGAATTGTTTTGATTCATCGTATTTCAATTTGCTGAAAGCTTTTTTGTATTGTAAGCTCAATTTTACCATCACTATATTTACAACAGTCTTACCATTGTCGTTCTTGTTCTTTTTACTAATTATACACATGTTACTTAATTTGCTTATTTTTTGTTCTACTTAAGACAAACTTTTTTGGTTTGTTACTATTAAGTATATTTTTATTTAATTTTTGCCACAGGCCCATGGCTATTAATTTTTAGTTAATTTTAATTATTATTCGAACTCCATTTGTTTCTATATTTGTGATTTGTTTTTTACAATTTATATATTTAGTTTTTGCGATTTTTTAGTGTGGGTGCTTCTCTCGGTTTTTGGCGATTTTTTCAGTTTGGGCCGAACCTTTAGGTTTTTGGCAATCTCCTTAATTTTCGTGATTTTTTTTTTTTGAATTTCAGTTATTAATTTTACTTTTATTTCTATATTATTTCTATATATTTTTCATCTAAGCAAATTTTCGTTTAGGCATATTATTAATTTTTGGGAGTTTTTACATTAAATAAAAAAAAACAAGTACTACTAAATTCAAGTAAACAAATTTTTTCGAAGTTTCTAATGTTTCTAAAGCCTACAGTACACGGCATGTAAAAAACCACATGCGCATGTGGTTCTGACGTAATTTTGACGTCATCACGATGCTACGTTTGCTACATGGCGTGTACTAGCAACATATGTACATGTAGATATTAACATGCTTACAGACGAGCTGCCCCAGAAAACGTCTTCGATTCGGCTAAATGTGCCACATATGTATTTTGGCACAAAATTACTCTAAAATATTTACGGCATCTAGCCACTACAAGCAATTTTAGAAAATGCATCGAACATGCTGAAAATTCTCGTGACGTCATCGCTACATACGCATGTGGCTTTTTACATGCCGTGTACTGTAGGCTTAAGTCCAAGTTTTCTTTTGTTTCTAGTTCCAAGTAAATTTTTACAAAAATGAAATAAAAATTACTTATTATGAGTAAAAAATAAATAGTTCTCATTCTTAAAAGTAATTCATTAAAAAAATACATAACAAATTTTGTACATTTAAGAAAATGGTTACTGACTTAAAGGAAATGTAGGAAAATGGTTTATAAGCTTAGCGAAATTGTGTACTAAGAACTAGTCAATTTCGGTTTAAATTAAAAAATAAATTTTAGGAAATGACTTACTTCTGATTAGTTCATAAAATTTACTTACTTAAAAGATGTAAAGAAGCATTCTAAATTTTAGAAAAATATTTTTTATATATTTCTTCAAGTATTTTTTCTTTGAAATAATGGGATATATTATTAATTTGCATTTAGCAATATATGTTGCTCATGCGTGCAGTGCATGATTTAACGAAATTACGTGAATGGCGGGCGATACATATCAGAGAATGACAATAAGTACCAAAAAAAAAAAAAAAAAAAAATATATATATATACAAATAAATTGCCTTAATTTTAGTAACTGCGTGTAATCATAATTGAAGCGCAAATAATTCGCAGGCTCACATATTTTCTTTCAAGCAATTATGACTTTAGCTGATTCCAACATGCAAGAGTATCCCTACTTCGTTTTAACAAGCAACTAAAATACCCTGCATTTAAAAATTAAAAGACACATATGTATCAAGTGCGTTGGCTCTCTTTATACTTAGGCTATGGATATTTAATCGGATAAAAATTATTATGCGCATGATACTCCGGGTATTTATTCATTATTCGTCACCGTATACATATAGTTGTGTACGTAAAATGGAATAGAAAATGTGTGTGTTGCTGAAAGCATGCTTTATGTGTGTATGTGTATGTGTGCGTGTGTTAATAAAATAGCCCTGTATACACGCATGTGTATCTGATTAATATTCGGAATATTTTTCTACTCATGCGTATGATGTCTTTGGATGTTTATAGTTATACATGTTCTGTTTGAAATTAACGGGTTTGTTTGCATGTGAGCGTGTTTTTTTATTTTTAGCTGTTCGCACTCATAACTGTTTCAAGGCCAATACTCAAAGAGTACTTAAAACAATACTTTTGTCATTCTGTGATACATATGTATGTATAAATCATTTTAAAGTAATTTCAAATAGTTACTTAAAAAAATTAAAAAAAAAAATTTCAATCAAATTTGTTAAACTAAAAGTAAGCATTCTTTGCTTAGTTACCATTACAATTATATGTAATTGAAATTGTATATGTAATTATAATTTAAAAAAAAACTATTAAAATTAGATGTTCTTTGTAAATGAAATATTATATAATTGTAATTCTTATTAAAATTTTCTTTGTTATTGAAACGAATGCTTAAAATTTATTTCTTGAATAAAAATTCAATAAAAAAAATATATATAGCAGAATTGTATAAAATAATTCAACCATCTATTAAAATGGGCACGAAATTTTGCTAAATATTCAAAAAGTATTTTAGAGAAAAATATCTAGTATAAAAATTTAATATTTGTTTGTTTCGGAATGATTTTGCGTCAAATTTAATTATTAAACATACCGGTTGCGCTTATGAGCCGAGTACGGTAACCGGCATGCTTAGCATTTAAAATTGAAAAAGTACCTGTTTCTTCCTCGATTCTTCCGAAATCATGGAATTGAAGACCATACAAATTCCCTTCTCTGTGCGTTCGGGCACAAATATCTTGCAGCAGTCAAACTTTGTCTCATCGTAGAAACACTCCAAAAACAAATCGTCACAACGAAATGCCATAAAACTGGTCAAATCATAGATTGAAATCTTACTTATAGTTCGTGGTATAGTGTAATTTTGAATTAACTCCAAACTACTCATCTGCGACAATTCCATGTCGTCCAAGATCCTCACGACATCATAGAACACTTGTTTGGAGTAGTTGTCGGCATTTGGTGGTAGGAATTTCTTTTCGGCAGCCTCATAGCGCAACCAATTGACATGTATCCAGGGGCACAAGGCTACAGCAGGAAAATTAATTTTATATATAGGCATTTGTGAGGTTGCTACCACCGTCCTAATTTGCTTTTTACTGTGTTGGCACGAAAGTGTCATGTACATGAAAACGCAACTGACAATTGCGGCAATTACCACCAAAGCCCAAAATAAACGCGCCGTGAAACGTAAATCCTTTTCCCAAATGTACGAGACTCCATGAATATTCATGGTGAGGCATCTAATCTGCTGCATCAAACGATCAAATGCAGACATCTTTCGTTTTATGGCCGCAATATGAGGAAAGGTTAATAATCCTTTGGGATGATGGAAATTTGTCCGTTTATGGCGTTTTAACTCGTTGTCGTAAATCATTTTTTATTGTTGTTGTTGTTGTTGTTGTCCTGTATTGTTAGCTTTCAATGCTTTGTAAGACTGCATGAAATTGTTGAGGAAATAAAGACATTTTATAGCCGCAAATTGAATATATTTGTATGAACTCACACACATCTAATGCGAATGTGTGGTGTGATTATTAAACTTCAATTAATAGTTAATGTTATATTCTTTCATAGTAATTTGTATAAATTTGAGAAGAGTGAACTTAAGTTGGCACAACCCCTGCCAAATTATCAGTTTGTTTTATTTCTTTATTTACGAGTAAGTTTTTTTTTAAGTGGGTTGCGAGCCTCGCAGCTAAATTATATGGATTATAAGATATTAAGGTATTTTTTATACCCTTTACCAAAAAATGGTAAAAGGGTATATATATAGTTTGTCATTCCGTTTGTAATTTCCAGAATATTAATAAGCGAGCCATAAAGTATATATATTCTGGATCCTTATGCATAGGGAAGACGAATAAGCGATGTCCGTCTGTCTGTACGTGAAATTGGTTTTCCGTAGCTCCCAGAAAAGCTAGAGACTTCATTCTTCAAATGATGTGTCAGAAATGGTCCAAAAAAGATTGGTATTGAAAATCCCCAAAATCGAGCAGACGGTTTCAGAGCTGGGAAACTTAAACTTCATTTTGCCATACAAAATAACTACCGAAAACTAGTTATTATTATTTTTTTATTAAATAAACTTATTTTATACTTCAGTATGAATAAAATTGGTATTTCTAACTAAAAAAAAATTTAAAAAAATTAAAAAATTTAAAAAGACGTTTCCAAGGTTGGGAAACTGAAACTTTTTGTGATATAAAACATTAACTACCGAAAATTAATTTTTATTTTTTTTATTAAATGAACTTATTTTATACATTAGAACGAATAAAATTCGTATTTCAAATTAAAAATTAACCTTCTAAAATTAAAAAGATTTTTCCATAACTTTTTTTATACAAAAGTAACTTACTAAAGCAAATTTTTCCTTTTTCTCTATAAATTAAACATATCTAATGTTCTTAAAAGAAAGAGATTGATGTAAGAAATCAGAAAAAACAAAAAGGATGATTCCAGGGTTGGAAAACCTACGATTTTTGTGATATATAAAATTAACTACCGTAAACTAATTTTTTTATTTATATTTATTAAATAAACTTATTTTATGCTTCACCAGGAATAAAATTGGTATTTAAAATTAAAAAAAAATTAAAAAATTTAAAAAGACGTTTCCAAGGTTGGAAAACTTTAACTTTTTTTCTTATACAAAAGTAACTTACTAAAACAAATTTTTCCTTTTTTCTATAAATTAAACAAATCTTAAATTCCTAAAAGAAAGAGATTGATGTAAGAAATCAGAAAAATAAAAAAGGATGATTACAGGGTTGGGAGACTTACACTTTTTGTGCTATAGAAAAGTAACTAAGTCTAATTAATTTTTATCTTTCCCTTTATAAATTATATATATTTTACGTTTTGGAAAGAAAAGTTTGCTATAGAAAATTATAAAAATAATAACCACAGCTCCAGAGCTGGAAACTTTTTTCTGGATATTAAAGTAACTAAATAAAACATTTTTTTTGAATTTCCTTTTTTTTCACTTAACGCACTTTCTATATTTTGTTTAAGAGCTACTATATTGATATAAGGAATCAGAAAAATCTAATATTATGATTCTAGGGTTTGAAAATTAATTTTCTTTGTACATAAAAGTAACTAGGTCAAATTATTTTTTTCTTTTTGTTTATACTTTATGTATGTGCTTATGTATGTATGTACCTCTATACTACATAAAAGCACTTTGGTAAAGGGTATATAAGATTCGGCACAGCCGAATATAGCACTCATACTTGTTAACGATGACGTAGATTTTAACCGACTTCAAAGAGGTAGGAGGAGGAGGAGGAGGAGGAGTTTATCAATTCATATATGTATATATATATATACATATTTTTGTGGTTATATTACTTCACCACTCGATACATTTTAAACAGATTGTAAAAATTCTTTCTTTGTCTGAGAGGACATAGCTTCCGTTTAGGCTCCTTGTAAAGAAAGTTTCACAGCGACACAATCTCGAAGTTGAAAAATGGGTGGAGCAATAAAACTTAATATTCACCCGTATTGCGTATGTCACGTCGAATATTCGACTACGAGAATTTTGTCCTAGATTAAACAAACCTTTGACAAATTTTCTTTAATCTAGTAAGAAATTCTCGTAGACGAATATTCGACGTGACATACGCAATACAGGAGATTATATTTTACATGCTTCTATTCAACTAATTTTTAAAAAACTCGGCACACACACTGTCAGCTAAAAAAAGACACAATCTTGCATTCAAAAAATGGGCGGAGACACTCGTACAAAGTTTCAATATTATATATCACGTGCATGTACTCAACCGATTTTTACAAAACTTGGCACACAGCCTGAACTCAAAAAAAAATGGGTGGGGTCACACCTATTAAACTTTAATATTATATTTCATGTTTTCATACTTTACCGATTTTTACAAAACTTGGCACACACCTTGAGCTGTGAAAAATGCTCAATTTTGTGTTAGAAAAAGTAAGCGAGGCCACGCCCATGAAAGCTTAATACTTAATTAGATGTACTTCTATTTATCCGATTCCCACGAAACCTGGCAAAGAGTTTTGTCTCTTAGAATGACACAGTTTTGTGATGAAAGAAACGGGCGGGGCCATGCACATTAAATATTGATGCTATATATCACATGTTTCTACCTGACAGATTTTTACGAATCTTGGCTTACACCTTGAGTTCTGAAAGTCACGCGATGTCGAATTTAGACAAGTGGGCACTAATATTTGTCAAATTGGACGTGATTAAAAAAATTGGCACTAACGATTTAAAAATAAGCATTAAAAAATATTAACCGACTTAAAATATAAGATTCAGTTGAATAAAAATAATTTAGATTCAGTTAAATAAAACATTTTTATATGTGTTACCTATAATTTATTGAAAGCCGGTATCATACTGCTCATAGATGGGGGTATTGTAACAAAAATTTATTGAAATCAGGTTTGCAATAGCAATCAATAAAATTGCAAAACTTTTCATTGCAATATTTTTTCTACAAATTTATTGATAAAAAATATTATTGCAATCGCCATAAAAAAATTCATTGTTATTGCCAGTTAATGCAATATCAATAAACAAATATTGCTTGAAAAAAATTTCCAATCAATAAAATTATTGAAAAATTTCAAGGTGCAATCAACATTCGAACTAGCTTTCATGAAACGATTGGAATGAAATTGGAAAAATAAGAATTTTTATAATATATCGTCAGATTATACATAATCTCATGTAACTTAATAAATATTAGGCAGACGTGTAAATGAATTAATAAAACAGTTCAAGAAGTGATTTTTTTTTTTTGTAAACTTGTGACAGTTTAAAATGTATATTCCTATGTTCCGACTGTTAAGGAAAATATAATTTCCACATAATGGGGCATACTCATATCTATCAAAAAAGTATACTTTAACAGCCTTATTTATAAAAATTATTAAGGATTTATAAAGAATTAATAAGAAAAAATTTGTATGAAAATTTATTTTAAAAACCCTTTATAAAGCCTTAATAAGTTTTATAAATAAAGCTGTAAGCATTTGTTATTTTATGATTAATTCTTTTCTTTATACTTGCCTGTAATATACCACTTTATGAAAAGATTTTTATAATTATCACTATATCATTTCTTTTTACTTTTAAAATTTGCAATATCCATACAAAAATTTCGTTTTATAATTAGAGTTGAAATAACCATGTGAGTTTTAAATATTCAGTGAATAATATTATTAAACCATATTTAAAGTGCAAAAAATTTAGTGATAAGTATTTGACATCGATAGTTCAGATTTTCCTTAACCCTACATACTTAAATGACGACACAGCAACGTCATCTTGCTTTTTAAAAGAAACAAGGTATAAGGATTTAAAAGCAATTACACGTAAATAACCAACTTCGTAAGTAAATTTTGTTATCGAAAAAGATTCAGCTAATAATATGATTCATCAAATTGAAAAATTATCCAAGATGGAGTTAAAAAACATTAAAACTTATTCTAGATTTGTAAAAAAAAGAATTCAAATAAAGCAATCGGAGTGAACTGCATTCTATTTAAAAGCAGAATTTAAAATGGTTAAGATGAATAATAGCCCAATGTAGAATATGTTTTCAAAAAGTAAAATGTTTGTTTTGCTAAAAGCAAATAATAATACTACAATGTAAATTTTCAAAAATTCTATGCTATAATAAACTGATTGCAAAAAAAAATTTCAAATATATTAAATATTGCGTTTTTTTACTCCAATAAATAATTTTGATTGAAAATTTGTTTAAATCAGTACCAATAATGTTGATTTTTCATTGAAATTTTGCAATCACCAATCAAAATCCAAAAAATTATGTAATCATATTGAAATAGCAATCAGAAAATATTGCAGATTGCACAATATTGCGATACCACCATCTATGATACTGCGATTGATTTGAATTGAATTTTGTCCTAGATTAAAGAAAACTTGTAATGTTTGCTGTGATCTAGTACGATACGGCTTGAAGAATTTTCGGCGGGGAATATTTGTCAAAAAAAAAAAAAAAAAAATCACGGCGTGGCACTATAGGATTTCCCATTTTTTTTTGCCAAAACTTAAAAGGTTGGTCTTGGAAATTCTCAATTATTTTTGCTCTAGTATGTATATCTAAAACTTAATAAAAAAAATTTCATTTAAAATTTGTCACACGTTAGAGGACGTGAGCGTGAGTGCTAAAAAAAATCATTTTCTTCGTGAGATTAAGTGATAAAAACTTTAAGTACGTTAGGGGGGAGGTGGCCGAAGTTTGATTCCAAAAAATCATTAAAGCCGTTAAATCAAATTATGGCCACGAAATATTTAAAATTTTCCATAGTGCGTCGGTAAAAATTCGCTATATGCCAGTAAAGGTAGAATTAGTAAAATCGTATCGTGATGTTGCGTGTCAGCTGACAAAAACCGTACCATATACAATTCATGTTACTAGTTATAAAATATGTGGTGGTAGCACTGCTGACGTAGGAATCTGCAGAAAACAGATTTTTCTGTAGCGAATGTCAAAAACGCCGCATTTAATGCCAGACAAAAAAAAAATATGCTGTGAAAACTGTTACATTTTCTATAACTTGTGCACAATGTTGAACGATACGGCAAGCTGTAAAGTAGAATGATACGATTTTATTAATTCTACCTTAAGGCTCAGTTAGCCGACTGTAATGTAAAGTAACTGCAACAGTAGGAAACAGCTGATCGATATTGTTATGTGAAAAGTAATGAAAATGGTTATAGAGATGTATTGTAACGTAACCTACTTTTCATATAAAAATATCAATCAGCTGTTTTCTACGTTACAGTTACATTACATTACAGTCGGCTAACTGAGCCTTTAGCCATAGCACAATTGTGCGGATGAAAATCACATATATGCTTATGCTCTTTCATTTAAGGCCCAACTATAATATAAATAAGCTAGCTTAAGCAACTGTGCGGTTACATATAAAGTCCCAACTATAATATGAAGAAGCTAGCTTAAGCAACTGTGCGGTTACATATAAAACGCATGTGGCAAACTATAATGTACTTAACAAACTTTTCGTCAAGTTTCGTCAAATGTCATTTGCTTAAGTAAAGTGCCAAACTGAACGCACATTCCGTAAGGAAGCAACTGTTTGTGCATTTTTTAAACTCAAACAACCAGCAGCAGAAAATATTCATTGATTTTAAATATTTTTTTATTGTTTCTTATTTTAAACTCGGAAAATAAAGCAAAACTTTTATGGCCTATTTCCCACCTGCGAAAGAAAACGTTCGACTTACAATTTATATTGAAAACAACAATAAAATATGAATTTTTTTTTGTTTTCAATATAAATTGTAAGTCGAACGTTTTCTTTCGCAGGTGGGAAACAGAGAAACAAGTCGACCGGCTCGAAGCCGACGGCGCGTCGCCGCCGATTATTTTTCTGTGTATCGAGCCGTCGCCGATTGTATCGGCTCGCATCGGCTCAAAACCAGCCGAAATTTTATCTGCTCCAAAAGACAAATTTCGGAGAAAAAATTTTGAAAATCAATTTTCAGTTTAAATTTTTATTTTCTCTTTAAATTTTCATATGCTTATTTGAGCCGCCGAAAATTCTCTCGGCACGCCGCCGCCGGTCACAAAACTACTGCGCCGCCGCCGCCGATAATTTTGCCTCGACTTGTTTCTCTGGTGGGAAATAGGCCATTATTTTCATTGTTTGTTTTACAATGTGTATTCACTGTTGTACATACTTGTTAGTAGGCAAAACAAATAAAGCAAGTAATAAGGTGATGGATATGTTTATATGTGAATTTTTAATCGATTAGGACATTCTTTCAAGTTAGTTCGATTGAATTGCATTCATTTATAAGTTATGAGAAGGAACAAAATTAATACAAAATTATTGACAATACCTAGATGTGCAGCTGTGGCTAAAAAATACTTAAGTGCATGTAAGTACATTTTGGCCACCTAAAAGTCACATCTGAATTGTTTAAGCATTTGACAGACTTATCGTTCAATTCTGACATTAGCTTAAGCCAGCTTATTCATATTATAGTTGGGCCTTTAAGCTTAAATTAGACGTGACATAGCCATAACGCCATAACCATAACCAAACCAAAATTCAATTGGTTTCTATGGTGAGAGTTATGGCGAGTCACGTATAATCGAATACAGTGTTGCCCATTAGTTTGGTTCGAACGGCTGCTCTCTATGGCTATGGTTATGTCGCGTCTGATTGAGCCTTTAGTCGTCACTGAGCAAGCGACGAATTAAGTTGTGCACCCATGTATTAATTTTTTCCTGGTTTTTTGTTTAGTTTTTTTGAGCACACGGAACGAAATTAAAGTTAAAATTTAATAAATTTCTACAGACTAAAAAAATTTATAATATAATTATGGAACTGGAAAATATTTCGTGATTAAAAATGCTTTTGGCAATATGCAATACATTTTATCTTATGGAATACTTAAAAATAATAGGGAAAATAGTTTTAAAAGGTATTTTAATAGTATCAACAGAGGTGTGAATAAATTTAATTATGAATTTGTACACTAAATTGTTGAATGATTATTAAATTTTTACTTTTTATTTAAGTTTTTAGTAAATTGCTTATTTACAAAAAAAAAAAAAAAAATTCAAACAACTAATAACCACATCATGTCTTTTATATTACAAAACTTTTCTTCAAGTGCAAGTTTATTTTACTCTAATTTTTCTCACCAATACAAACATATTTTATTTTGCGGGACACTATACTACAGGGTGGGCCAAAAGAAACCAAGGGGTGTAAAAGTTTAATAACTTTTTTGTTTATTAACTTAAGTGAGATTTAAAGAGACAAGGTTGGGCATTTAAATGGCTCTCAACTTTTTACTGAAAAAATGAATTCGGTACTTAAGAGACACTTAAAGATAAATGACACATAATTGAGAAGTCAATTATTGGGCCTTAGTAAAATCGTATCATTCTACTTTACAGCTTGCCGTATCGTTCAACTTTATGCACAAGTTATAGAAAATGTAACAGTTTGCACAGCACATTTTTTTTGTCTGGCATCAAATGCGGCGGCAGATTCCTACGTCAGCAATGCTACCAGCACATATTTTATAACTAGTAAAAGCGGTTTCAGGCTATAATACAAGTATTAATACTTTTGTGGAAAGTGCAACTCTGACATGTTGAGTTGTTTTTGTTTTTTGGAATTTTTTAAACAGAAATTAGATCAGGGATGCATTTTCGTCAAAAGTATTAATACTCGTATTATAGTCTGTCAGCTAACACGAAACATCACGATACGATTTTACGAATTCTACCTTTAGTCCGACGAACGACGAAATATCAATTTTCTCTTCCTTTGCAAAAACAGTAAGTCCCTATTTGCACTATGCAAGTCTTATTGCTAAGCTGATTAGTTTATTAGGAGAGAGAGACGGGGGGAAAAGAAACGTTGCTGTTCCCCTCGTCTCTCTCTCTCTCCCTGAAACTAATCAGCTTAGCAATAAGACTTGCACAGTGTGATTTGGGACTAAACAATTTTATCAATTATAGCAGCTATTATATTTCCTCGTTGTTGTACTTAAAGCGAATTCTTACCGATGAATTTATTACCTGGGACGAAATTGTGTTTCTAGCATAAAGAAAATGTTCATATTATATTCTAAACGGTGTTTTTTTTAGAGGTATAGAACTTCGAATTGAAATAAAACACAAGAAAATCGTTTTAATGTCCATCAATTTGGCTTTATTGGAAGGATAATTTTATGCCATTAATGTTTAAATATGATTTTGAGCATGTGGCCGCCGCGGCTGGCTCGAATATAGCCAATTCTACAGGTCCAATTTTCAACCACTTTTTCAAGCATATGGGGCCGTATGTTGGCAATAACGCCACGAATGTTGGCTTCCAAGTCCCCTAACGTTTCTGGTTTGTTGGCGTAGACGAGCGACTTCACATATCCCCAAAGAAAATAATCCAATGGTGTCAAATCACACGATCTTGGTGGCCAATTGACAGGTCCATTCCGCGAAATTATGCGCTCATCGAATGTTTCCTTCAATAAATCGATTGTGACGTGCGCTGTGTGGCATGTAGCGCCGTCTTGTTGGAACCACAACTCATCCACATTCATGCCATCCAATTCGGGAACAAAATAGTCATTTATCATGGCTCTATACCGGTCTCCATTAACGGTAACTGACTCTCCAGCATTATTTCGGAAGAAGTATGGCCCAATGACTCCACCAGCCCATAGAGCACACCAAACAGTCAGTTTTTGTGGATGTAATGGCGTCTCAAGGGTCTCATGTGGATTCTCTTCACTCCAAATGCGGCAATTTTGCTTGTTGACGTAGCCATTCAACCAAAAATGAGCCTCATCACTGAACAAAATTTTGCGATGAAAATCAACATCGAGATCAATCTCATTTTCGGCCCATACACCAAAACCACGACGCATTGCATGGTCTCGCGGCTTTAATTCTTGCACAAGCTGGATCTTGTAATGTCGCAAGCCAAGATCTTTGCGCAAAATCTTCCATAAAGTTGATGGACAAAGCTCCAATCGCTGTGCACGGTGGCGAATCGATTCATTCGGGTCCTCTTCAACACTTTGCTCTACAGCGGCAATTGTTTCTTCGGTGCGCACTGTTTGACGTCTCTGCGGATGCGTATTATCACATAGAGTAAACGTAGTGCGAAAACGATCCATGGTTAACCGAATTAATTGCTCTGATGGACGATTATGTCGACCATAAAATGGACGGAGCTTGTGGATTTGCAAGCGTTGTTCTTTTGTCAACCTGTTCATGATGAAATGGCAAACCAAACTAAATATTAATCACTTGACAGCTGACAAAATGGCAGCCAGTTAAAAAAGTGATGCCAACTTAAAGTTCTATACCTCAATAAAAAACACCCATTATTTAACAATTTCTAAAATCTTTTAATTCTATATAAATAATTTTTAAATTTTTTTTAGCTCGTATGTGATTTTGCTTCTCTCTGAAGGATTGAAGGCATAAATATAAATTTTTGTAGCATTCGCACTGCAGCCTTGTGGACACGTTCATGTACAGACACACATATATATACATACATTCACACATGCATATACTGTAAGTACATAAAATGATTTTACTTGTTGAAGTCCCTGGAGCGTAAGTGAATTTTTTTGACAGCTGCATGCAATATTATACCATCGCACATGCATAATTTACAGCACGATAAAATGAAAAGGGTGAACGTGTACATATGCAATTGTCAACATCTTCTAGTAATGTCCAAATGTGCGAAACTTAAACAATGTTTACACTTCCACTCAGTCACACTCGCCAAAGTCCATTGCACCGAATGGAAATGGATTAACATGAAATTGCTTTTCACAAAAATGACAAACAATTCCGGCCCATTTCGTGTTTCAAATTCAGACGTTATTAAGTTTGGCTCGTCAAAAGGTTGAAATGGATGCCTTTGTATGGAATAGTGTTAAAGGAGTTATGGCAAACTTGTGTTCTTAATAATTTTAATCTTTTTAAATATTATTATGCAAAATTTTTGCAGCGATTTTCATGTTGCACAGTGAGTGTTGGGATCTAGAGGAAAATGAGTTAATTTTAAAGTTGTTCTTCTTACCATGAAGTAGAGATATGCTAGTGAGGGTTTTTGATTCACGCCACTAACGCTCGCGAAGAAAAATATGAAAAATATATCACTGAAGTGTAATTGATTTTGAAAAGACTCATGCTCACTGAGGCTTATGAGAGAAATGTTTTCAAGCACGCACGCAGCGGATATTAACTAACTTGTAAAAATTAAGCAAACAGACTTACAAATATACATAAATACTACACATACATACATACATTACACAAAATATTGCTCCTTTATTTTAACAACGTCATAATTACAAAAAATAATTCTTGCAAATAAAAACCGACTTCAAAGCAAAGATAGAACACTTTTGCAAACATTTACATATGTAACCAAACTGAAAGTAAACTCTTTCCAACAAGATAAAATTTGAAAATCGGTTGGATAAGAAGAAGTACGTGAAGTGTAAAATTAAATTTTAATGAGTGCGCTGCACTGTAAGATTCTGTTTTTTTAGGCGCTCACGATGTCTGTTAAGCTTTGCAAATCGCTAAAGTAGAAGCATCTAAAATAAAATATTAAATTTTAATGCACGTGACTCTGCCCATTTTTGTTTAATGGAAGATTGTGTCTATTTTAGAGCTCAAAGTGTGTGGTAAGTTGCGTAAAAATCAGTTAAGTGGAACCACGTGAAATCTAATAATATATTTTAATGAGTGTTGTTTAATTACAATATTTAAAAGTCTTTGCTAGGTTCCGCAGAAATCAAATGAGTATAATATAATAAAATCAAATAAAAATAGTGTGGGCGTATCCCCGCCCACTTTTTACAATGGGACCAATTGAAAGCCATACCCTCTCAGACAAAGAAAGACTTTTTACAATCGGTCTGAAATGTAACGAGTTCTGAAGTAACAATGTAGAGAAAAAAAAATACAGACAAATTGATAACCTCCTCCTTTTTTTTTTTTTTTTTGAAGTCGGTTAAAAAAAATTCCCAGCAAAAGATAATGAAGTTGTTCAAAGTGTTTGTCATTTTCACTCCTTCTAAGTCATTACAAGAAGTGAATTCATGTGATGTAGACATTTAAAAATATACTTTTTGTGTGGGCGGTATTTAGTTTTAGTGCTTTTTTTTGGTTTTTGAGACTTTTTTTTAAAATTTTAGCGATTTTTTTAGTTTTGTTGCTTTTATTGTTTTGCCGATATTTTCTGTTTTTTAGTTTTAGCGATTTTTTAGTGTTGGCGCTTTTTTCGTTTTGGCGATTTTTTTAGGTTTTTGACAACCTTTTTACTTTTGGAGATTTTCTTGCATTTTAACGATTTATTTAATTTTTGGTCATATTTTTCATTTAAGCGCTTTTTTCATTTTGGCAACTTTTTCCTCAGGCGTTTTTTAGCTTTAGCACTTTTTTCGGTTTTGGCGATTTTTTTTATTATTATATGTTTTAGGCGTTTTTTTTTGTTTTGGCAAATTTTCTTTAGGTTTTTGGCAACCTTTTTACTTTTGGTGATTTTTTTTAGCGTTTTGGCGCTTTTTTCGGCTTTGGCTATTTTTTTTAGTTTTAGCGATTTTTTAGTGTTGCTGTTCTTTTTCATTTTGGAAATCTTTTTTAATTTTTTGGCAACCTTTTTACTTTTGGTGATTTTTTTTGGCATTTTAGCGATTTATTTTATTTTTGGGCATATTCTTCATTTAAGTGTTTTTAAGTTTAGCCTTTTTTCATTTCATATTTTGTTAAAACAGAAAACAAAAAGAACACCTTTGGAGTACGGAATCTTAAAAATAAAAAAAAATAAATATTGCCTGTCATACAATGAGGGCAACCTTCGACTCACATTTAAGACAAACAAAAGTTTTAAAAGTTTGTTTATGTAAATGTGTGTTAGGTTGATCGTTGTCGACATCGTGGGACAGGCTCTTCCTTTTTCTTTTGTCGGGCAAGCCGTGGTGAATCTTAATTTGATAATATTTAATTATCTTACCTAAAAATTTAAACCAAATATTTTACATATTAGTTTCGTTTCCATGTTTTTTTATTGAAGTGAAAAATATAAACTAACTATTCCATTGTTTCGATATTTTCATTTTCTTAATAACCATGTTTTACTTACGATTAAATTCAATCAGTCTTTTTTAATAAACTTTTATTTTACAAAAGATTAATGCACATTTACTTTAAGGTTTGTGAAAAATAGAATTAAACAAAAGAAAAACATTATTTTTTTTAGTTTAATTTAAAATCTAATTAAGCAACACTTTTTTGTACCAACTGCAAATTATTTTTGAAGAAGCAAGTGGCACCACGGTAAACCCATTCACAGACACCGGAGCCCTGTTCATTGGCATCGACACATGATTCAATTTTGGCACGCAAATCATCACCTTGATAAGATCCAATTAATTGTTCATAAATATTGTCGATAATGAAACCAGATTCATCGAACAAGCCGAATTTGTTGAAGATACACTTCAAGTAGCAGTGAGTGATGGCATCATCGGGATATTTGAATTCCTTGTATTCTTCAACGTGCGAATCAGGAATCTTATATTCAGCAACGCATTCGCTGCGGTATTGCAACAAATCCTCATGTGTTCTTACCACATATCCAGCAGATGCGGATGCCTAAGAGGAAAAATTTTAATTGTTGTATTATTAAATTTACCTTTTATTTTAAATCAAATATATATTTTATTAATAATAAGTTAAATCTTAATTTGAACATTTTACCAAGGCAAAGAATAAGCAAGAGACAACGAAAACTTTCATGTTATTTGTTAAAGATTTTTTAGTGTCAGTGATGATTCCGTTGAATGGGAACTGATGCCTGCTGATATTTGGAGCCACTATTTATACCGCCGTTTCTTTGTTTTTTTTTCTATTACTAAAATATCTCTACTTGTTTTATTTCTTTGTTCAAGCCATTTATCTAGCCTTCTTATGATTAAGAATGTGACCTTTGAATACCCCCTTATGTTATCACAAACACATACACACTTTTTCAATTGTATAAACAGCTGTTTCTTATCCATATTTTCGGAACTGTATACAGACGAGTATCTAGAATAGTTTAAAACTTTTTTTTTTTTTGAAAAGATAAAAATTTAAAAAGGAAAGACCTAAATATACAAAAAATAAGCTGATTTCGATTTGGCTGTATTGTTTTAAGCAAGTTGTATCTGATTGATATTTTTACTATCAAAATGATTTCTTGTAACTATTCAGCATTTTTGACGAATAATACAAATTCCTTGTAGTCCAAAAAGCATTTTCAGTTGTAAAACGCAGTGTTAAAAAGAATTAAACAATTAAAAAGGAATTATTTACATCAAACAGTGTCTAGACGAGACGTTGTTTGTTTGTTGTTTTTTATAACAAAGTCAAACTTAATACCCAAAAAATTTTCTCGTCTAGAAGGTATTAAATGTTCTTAGCCAGCAAAATTTTTGTAAGTTTTTTTGTTCATTTAATTTTTTTTCCATCAAAATTCTTTTAAATTGCCTTGTTAACTTAATTATTTTTCTCGGTAAATTGAGGTAAGATTTTTTAAATGTTTACTTGATCCTTCACATTGACAAAATGTAATAAAAAATTTTAATTTTCCACGAAAAAAAGTTTTAGAGTTTTATATTTTACTGGCATTTTCCCAGGACTTCGATCGCATCCAGAAAGAAACTGAGTACACTTTAAACTGTATTTATACCAACCTTATCAAACACAGAAAAAGTTCCAACAGCATAAATTTTTCCGGTTTTACCCTGTTCCGCTCAATTATTTTTATTTTTGGATTCATATTCTTCTTCTTGAGAAAATAACAAAATAAAAAAAACCAGAAATGGAGGGTATCGGTCCAGCCATTCGCGCGTGATGCCGTGACAAAATAAATTCAGGAAAGTGCGACTCTGACTCGCGCACGAAGGGTTCCGTACGAACACTAGATATGTAATTTAATACAAACATCAGCCATATAAAACTATATATTTGGCATTTTTTTTTTTTTGGTTCTTGGCGTTTTTTCAATTTGGCGATTTTTTTTCATTTTGGAGATTTTTTCCATTTCGGCGTTTTTTTCATTTGGGCGATTTTTTTTAGTTTTGGCGCCTTTTTCGCGTTTTGGCGATTTTTTTCGGTTTGGCGTTTTTTTCATTTTGGCGATTTTTTCATTTGGGCGATTTTTTCGAATTTGGCGATTTATTTTAGTGCTAGAAATTTTTTTTGGCGATTTTTTTCGTTTCGGCGATATTTTTTTAATTTTTGGCGATTTTTTTTTTTGGTTTGGCGATTTTATAATTTTCGGATTTTTTAGTTTTACCGTTTTTGAAAATTTCAAGTGTTTGCCTCTTACGGTTTCCAAGATATAGCAAGTTGTCAAAATTACATAGTCAATATTGCATTAACTGATGGAACACCCTTTAATTAAATTTTTTTTTTTAATTTAGTGTTATTTGTTTTAGTCTGTATAAAAATACAATAATTTTACAAAGTTCAAGTTTCAATATACATATGTACATACAATTGTATGTACATAAATGCCGAAGTATGTATATTTATTTGAGCTTATTTTTTTTTTAATGAAAATAAGTTTCAAGGAATTATAAAATTTTATTATTGCAGTCGTTTTTCCTTATCTTTTGTGGAAAATATATAGACGGTGGCGTTAGCTGAAGTAGTTAGCACGTTGACTTCAAAACCGAAGGTACTGGGTTTGAGCCTAGTCTCCGATTGTCATTAAATAACAGCTCAACGCATTTTTCTGTTGTGCATTAGTGTCCCTTTGTATCAGTTGTTGTAGGAAAGATCAGGTGATGGAGGTACATAGACACTTGTCTACACCGGCTTTAGCGGATACTTATCCTAATGTAACATTAGAGGGCCCTCCTTCATCGGTATTGTGTAGCACAATCATCGGCGAAGTAAAGTAAACAATAAAATGGGTACTAAACACAACTTCGAAAATTTCATGTGCCTCATTGACACCAGAGGCGCTGCAACACTGCATTATTTATAACGTGCAAAAAGCAGAGCTGTAAAAGAATGAAGCTTTCCTCTATGTCTTCCTTCACTACCTTTCTTCTCTTTCACTCTTTCCTTTCTTAAAGAAGGTAACACCTTAATAAAGGAATAGGCATTTATTGCCTGAGTGTTACTACTCTTCACAAAAAAAAAAAAAAAAAAAAAATAAAGAAAAAAAAATTCAGACATGCTTAAGGGAAAATTTTATACCAAATTTCTAATTTGAAGGCTGGCTCATTGGTATCCAAGAAGTGTTTGAAATATGTTTGTGAAACGCTCCATTATGGATATAAATAATGTATATAGAAATCTGTCTTCTAAGAAAATCTTTCTTCTTTGTTCATCAAAACGTTCCAAAGTTTTTTTAAACAAAAAATAGTTTTCAGTTTTACCTCGCCTGATTGTTATGAACATACATATGTCACAATTCTTAAGTTGTGACTATTTTTTTTAGTAATAAAACTTTTTGTGAATACACCTGTAAGCCTGTATTTTTTTATTACTAGTTAAGCAACATCTATAGGCGGCATATCGTTTTTGCTTTAAAAACTCATCAGAAGACTTCGAGCAAAAATTTTTTAAGAAGCTAAAATATTTACTTCATGTGTTTATAGAAAATCTCTCCAAAAGCTATTGAGAAGTACGTGTATAAACAAAAAGACTTAAAAAGCTCAAAAAAAGCTTCATGAAATCATAAATATAAAAACTTTTTAGTTAGTATATTTTTAACGGCTATTTTTATATTTTTAACAGCTTTAAGCGTGAACGAGCCAAAAGGATTAAGTCCGTGAAAATACATAGAGGCAGGTGGATCTAATATAATTTAAAGACCACCTTTTTACCTTGCATGAGGGCGCCCAATTTTTCTGCAAAGCTTTACTTGTGCATAGAAATTATCCATATCTAATTTTATTTTGATATCTGCTGCAGAACTAGACTTATTATATTTGGCTACATAAAATTGCGAAATGCGTATATTTAAAATTTGTGGAGTGAATTGTTTATTGTAAAGTAGTGGTATGAGTGGAGGTAGTTTTGCATCAAGCTACGCACTCTGACTGGCAAAACATTTTTGATCACGCACACTCACGATCACGGTCACCTATATCTAAGACAAAATAAGCGCAAACTAGATATTAAATTTTTGAGTTCGAAAATAGTTGATAGTTGGTGGTAAAAATTAGCCACACATGCAAACCAACCAATTCAATCCTGCATAGGCTTTAACCATGCGCACTGGCCCTCAGATGAGACATCCAGTGATGTTTTTATGAGTGGATCAGTCTGGCAGGGGGTGTGGTCAGGGTATTGTTGAAGCTCTACAAAACTTTTACTTTTTCAAGGTTTTTGAGAGAGAACAAATTTTTACAATATTTTTTGTCATATGTACATACAGCAATGAAAAAATATAATTCGTTATTTCCACGTCAAAGAAAACCGTTTCCTTGGATGCCAAATTTATCAAAATGGAAATAAATAATTTGAAATTTATTTGCTGGTGGTTCAGCGTTGTCTATATGCATTTCATTGTTGCTGTAACAAATCATCAGTAGACTTCAACCACACATTCTGAATAGTCACAAACCTCTTTATCTTATGCACAGACTTTCAAGAACTATTTGAGAATTCACAAATAATAATATTTTTGAAAATCAAAAAAGAAAAATAAGCGTAGTAGGCTTAGAAACTAATTTGTGGTTGAAGTCTACTGATGATTTGTTACAGCAACAGTGAAATGCATATAGACAACGCTGAACCACCAACAAATAAATTTCAAATTAAAATAAACTTCTGACAATATGTCGAATAATAAATTTCTTAAATGGAAATAAATAATGTTAATCAAAAATGGAAAATGTTAGCTCGCCTCTAATGTGAACAATTTTACGTCAGAAAAAAGAGAAAACTTTTCATCCTACTAAGGATATACTTAGCGAAGTCAATATTTTACATGCCAAGTGAAAAAAAACTTTTAAAAGAAAAAGCCTTTACTAAACGAATCCTCTCAAAATAATATTTTTTAATTTAGTAATGCCCAGCGGACTTTATTGAACATTGGAAAAGACAATAAACTCTACGGTGATTAGTTTTAAATTTATAAATTTAGTTTTCTGCGGCTTTCCAGAGTTTACAACAAATAATATAAATTTCCCCTACTAAAATCTCAAATTGCAAATAATTAATTATCTTTCCTAAATGTATACCCCAAATACTTGTATTTTTAGATGTATCTGCTGTTTGTTTGCTTTCCTTGGTGAAGTAAAGAATGTAATTTACTACCAATTTATAGAAGACTTAAATTTAAGTTTGTTTTCACGACAAACAGACAGATTATAATTTTTACTTGTCTTCTATAAACCTACAGGAAATATTTTTGATAGATACATATTTTCGTTTTTCAGAGCAATTAAATTTTCTTTCGAATTTTTTTTTCTTAGTCCAGTCAAACACTTAGTAAATTTATTTTTTATAAATTTTATTTAATAATAAACTTTTATTTAATAAAAAAAAAAAAAAATTAAACACATTTACTTTAAGATTTATATAAAAATATAAAAAGACTACATTTGTGTTTAAATTCAAAATCTCCTTAAGCAGCACTTTCTTGTACCAATTTCAAGTCATTTCTGAACAAGCAGGTAGCACCACGGTAAGCCCATTCACAGACTTCTGAGCCCTGTTCATTTTTATCGATGCACGATTCAATCTTGGCATGAAGATCGTCTTGACCATCATGAGCTTGGTAGCCCTCTCCAACCAATTGATGATGTATATTCTCGATATCGAAGCCAGAGTCATCGAACAAGCCGAATTTGTTCAAGACACACTTTAAGTAGCAGTGAGTCATGGCATCATCAGGATATCTCGATTGCTTGTACTCTTCAATGTGGTCCTCAGGAATCTTATGTTCAGCAACGCATTCATCGCGGTATTGCATCATATTCTCATGGGTTTTTACCACATAGTCAGCGGATACGGATGCCTAAGGGGAAAAAATTTTAATTATTTTATTATTAATTTTCTTACTTTGTTTTTCAAAACAAAAAATATATATTTTTTTTAAAAGATACTCCATTTAAACAACTTACCAAGGCAACGAATAAACAAGAGACAACGAAAAGTTTCATGTTGTTTGTTGAAGATTTTTTTCTAAAGTCACTGATGAAGCTGTTGAAAGGGAACTGATGTCTGCTGATATTTTCGAGCCACTATTTATACCGCCGTTTCTTTGTTTCTTGCTGTTGCTAAAAGATCTCTCTCTACCTGTTTTAGTTCTTTGTCAAGGGCATTTATCTACATTGCTTATCATTTACAATGTGACCTTTGTTAATCCACCCTTATGCAGAATTTTCAACTAAAATTGCTTGGATGACACTGAATGTATGTATTTTCATATTCTCATACATACTCGTACATATACACGAGTACATACCCTGTCGGAAATTACGTTAACTTTGAAAGGAAATCATCGATCACGACAATCTGAGTGGACAGTGTCAATCCAGACAGCTAAGTCAGTCCAAATTTTAAATGAAACGAAATAAACAAGCAAGCGAAAAATGTTAAATTTCGGTGTTAAAAATATTAATTAAAGTCTGTTCTGTTGAGTGGTATTGTCGCTCAAGAACTCATGCTATGATTTGGTGAATGACCACGATGTGATGGTAGACATTGGCGCTTGTGTCATCTTGCATGATTTCGAAGCCATTTTATTTTTTCGAAAATATCGTCAATGATTTATTTGAGCTGTCTTCAATATGTCTTTCACGATTTTCCATATGTCTTGCACACATCGCTTAAGATGTTTTGAAGACATGACCAAGTGGGTGTTTTTGGAACAGTATACCTGTAATAGCTTCAAATTTGTTTTTGAAAAGGTAAAAATTTAAAAAGGTAAAAGATAGGAAAATAAGCTGATTTCGATTTGGTTGTGTTGTTTTAAAAGCAAGTGGTACCTAAAAATGTTTACCATCCAAATGATTTGTCACAATTATTGCTGGACGCCCAAGTCGCCTTGAACAATTATCAGCATTTCTAACAAATAATACAAACTCTTTGTTGCTCTAAAAGCATAGACAATTAAAGAACAATTGCTAAAAACGAGGGACCAATGAAAAAAATAGTTTAAATAAAATAGCGTCTAGACGAGACAATTTATAACTACATAATAAAAAAATTATACTTAGTTACATCATTAAAGAATGTAAAAGTTTTTCTGGTCTAGACGATATTTCATGTTCTATATAGTTCGCAAAATTCTCGTAAAATACATTTTTAATGTAATTTTTATGCCCGGTAAATTAATTAAATTACGGTTACTTTATCCTTCATGGTACACATTTTCAAAAATAAAGTAAAAGTCTCTTTTACAGCTTAATTTAAACCAAAAAATAAAAAAACGAGATTCACATTTTTCTTGGTCTTTATATTGTTATACAAACTTATATATCTAGAAAATTTTTGCTGGATCTAGTGAAATCTTTGGTGCAAAAGAAGGGATAGACTTGTGCAAGTGGGCCACAATTTTTATATTAAGTACCATTAGGCTTGCCAGACGGCCTGAAATGGCCTGGAGTCTAATCGTCGCTTTCAATAACACAGAAAAAATTATTCCCAAAAAATTAAAAAAAAAAAATATTTGTTTGAAATCAAACTTAGTTTCAGTAAATATTCTGTACTGTTCCTCTAAATTAATTTGTACCAAAACACTGTATAGCAATGGTCACCAAGAAGAGAAAATTCTTAAAAGCAGAACAGAACTAATACATGTTTAGTGCTGTTCCACTGAAAAAAAATCGCTCTTGTAAATGTTTAATTGGGTATATGAAAATTATTTTTATGGGTTAATTTTATATGAATGAACGTTTATATGTAGTGGCGCCTAAGACTGTATGTACTAGTTTTTTTCAATTTCTGGATACATACTCGACACTCAGCATCTACAAAAATATTTAAGCCAAATAAAAACTTATTTTTTAACTCTATATTCCACATATTTTGTCTATTTTGTATAGAAATAAAAAGTACTGTTATAAAAAGATTTAAATTAGATAATTTATTTACATAAATAACATAGGAAAAAGAAATTAAATCACTGCTGGCCAGAGAAGCGCTAGAGCTAGGCTTTTTGTACAAATGAATGCACATACGCTTATACATTACTCTCGGTTTTTGTCTCTGTGGGCAGCATTGAATTAAATCATTTTGGTGTTATTTGTATATTCTCGGTGTATTTTTTTCATAAAAAATGCGACAGAAATCTGCTCTTTTTGTGTGTTTTATGCTCTTGCTTTAGATTTTTGTTAGTAGATGTGCTGTGTACGTATGCAAAGCAGAATGCTAGCAGAGCCCTAAGGGCAATGGGATGGTGGACTATGCTGTATAGAGAAGAAACAGGCCACGACGTTTGTCGGCTACTTTTCGGCATTTATATGTATACAACACGATCAATCAAAATAAAAAACAACTAAACAACAACAACCGCACAACAGCACGTTATTCCTATCAACAAGCAAGATAAACACCAACACACTGAAATAACATTTTGCTCTCAGCCGAACTGTTATTAAAATTAAAATATTTACTGATTTAACGAATTTGGTTACTGAAAATGAAATTTAGTTTTTTCTGTGAACAAGCTGATTCGATGACGTTTTCCAATTCTGCGCACATGCAAAGGCACACACATGCATTAACATTAGTTGTATGCGGTTAATCACATAATAGCTTACCACCTACATATTACACACACACACACACTCAAACGTACAATATGAAAAATAACAAGCATACACTAATCAACAGTACTTCTTTTGAGTGTTTCCCTATCGATATAGAATGCCATAATCTGAAACTGAAAAACGACAAAAGCTACGATTATACCCCTGGATTGTCTAGTTTTTATAGAGCCTTGTACAGTTGCCACCTAAAATACAAATTGCTGGTTAAAAAAAATTTCTTTAATTTTGAAAATAGTTTTTATTTTCTCAATTTATATTTTTTTAATGAATTAATATAATATCTTCTACAGCCAGAAAAATTTCAATATTAAATAGAAAGAAAAAATATGTTACTTACTAATAAAAATATGCTTGCAAATGTATAATCACTTGTATTTTTTCCCTGACAGTGATTAACATTTTGCTTTTTTGAACTATAAGTGCATTTTTAAATTGTCCAGTTATTTTTGGAAAATCCAGTTGAATTTTTTTCCATTGTCCAGTTACTTGACTTTTGGGCATCTGGCAAACCTAAGTATCATTGTTTTGCTTAGTTTTATTTTGTGTATAAAAATAAAAAATTTTTTAGAGACATTTAACTATTCGAAATGAAAATTTCATTGGACAATTCTCATCTTAAATTGATCAGTACGGAGAAAAAGTATTAAATCAGGAGGAAAGAGCTTCCGCCAAAAAATACTTAATTGTAAGGCGCATTACCAAGACAAGTTCTTTTTGGCTGGAATAATGGTTCAAAATTGCTGACAAAAGTCTGACATATACAAATTTCTTCTAGGTTGCAAGAAATGTATTTTATGGCTAGGTGGACTAAAATTACTTTTTATATCAAAGAAGAAAATGTTGAAGAAAATGTTAATATGACAAAAATGACATGTGGTCAATTCCACAGAATGTCACGTACGTTGACCAATCAATTAAGCTTGTATTTCAGAAAAAATTAAAATTTTTCTTTATTTCTTTAAGTATAGGGTGTTTTTTTAGAGGTATAGAACTTCGAATTGAAATAAAACACAAGAAAATCGTTTTAATGTCCATCAATTTGGCTTTATTGGAAGGATAATTTTATGCCATTAATGTCTAAATATGATTTCGGGCATGTGGCCGCCGCGGCTGGCTCGAATAAAGCCAATTCTACAGGTCCAATTTTCAACCACTTTTTCGAGCATATGGGGCCGTATATTGGCAATAACGCCACGAATGTTGACTTCCAAGTCCCCTAACGTTTCTGGTTTGTTGGCGTAGACGAGCGACTTCACATATCCCCAAAGAAAATAATCCAATGGTGTCAAATCACACGATCTTGGTGACCAATTGACAGGTCCATTCCGAATAACCGAATTAATTGCTCTGATGGACGATTATGTCGACCATAAAATGGACGGAGCTTGCGGTAAACTTCGCGAACAAAACCATTATTTTCTAAATAAATTTGCACGATTTGCAAGCGTTGTTCTTTTGTCAACCTGTTCATGATAAAATGGCAAACCAAGCTAAATATTAATCACTTGACAGCTGACAAAATGGCCGCCAGTTAAAAAAGTGATGCCAACTTAAAGTTCTATACCTCAATAAAAAACACCCTTTACTTATGAGGAGCGTAAGTAGCTCTACCTTTGATAAAATATAAAGATAAATCTACCCGGATTGATCTGAAATACAAGCTTAATTGATTGGTCAACGTACGTGACATCGTACGTGACATTCTGTGGAATTGCCCATATGCCAAAAACAAAAGCTGCCCTGTTCATGGCATTGTTTGAAACATTTTGCTGAATACCGGGAGACTATTTGTAATGAGTCCCGGAGAGGTCAAAATAAGTCCACCAATTGTTACACATGTTGAGTGTCGTGTGCTTGTCACTCCAGAGGAGACCTACAAATAAACACGTCAATCACCTGCTGCTGCGATAAAATGTAATATAAATTTTATTTTGTCCGCTTACTTCTACATTATGAGCAAGAATCAGAAAGAAATTGGTGTTTTTTTTTTTTGTCAAATGGATTTAGAGACGACCAAATAACCAGCCGTCAAATAAAAATTAAAACTTTTGATTTTCATTATTCATTTACGACAACGCGTACGCGATTGATGAACTTATTGAACGTCTGCAGGGCACTTGGATTGCTGTGTGACCTGGAAACAATAAATTACAACTAAGAAAAGCAAAGCAAGCATAAATTATGAACACTAACATACAAATAATGTATGTCCTCAAATGGGACATATTCCTTTCAGTTAAATATTGAAAATAGTCTTATGGAATATTATAATTAAGAAAGTTGCGTGGAACATTGCACTGTGCAACAAAAAACCAAATCTGTTGTAAGTTTGACTTCGTTTCACTGTTAAGCGAAAACAGTTCAATGTATTTGGATCAAATTCGCTAGGCGGTTATCATATGGTTCAGATATAAAAAATACAGAGCACTTCTCAGGGGGTAAAACGGTTGAAAATTTTTTACTTGTGTTACTTTTCCGTTTCTTAGATTTTATTTCTTTAAATAAATTGTACGAATATGACTGAATTCATAGTCACAGTTAAGCTACTTCAAATATAATAAATTGAGTAAAGTGCGACTTTGACTTGCGCACGGAGGGTTCCGTACTGACACTAGATATGTAATACTATACGAACTTTAGCCTATTTAATATATAGTTTTGGCATTTTTTCTTTTTTGGGATTTTTTCGGTTTGAGCGTTTTTTTGGCGATTTTTTTTTTTTGGTTTTGGCGATTTCATCTCGTTTTGGAGTTTTTTTCATTTTGACAATTTTTCTGGTTTTTGGCGATTTATTTTAGTGTTATAAAATTTTTTAGTTTGGTACATTTTTCGTTTTTTTTCGGTTTGGCGATTTTATAATTTTTGGATTTTTTAGTTTTACAGTTTTTGAAAATTTTAAGAGTGCCTCTTACGGTTTCCAGGATACAGCAAGTTGTCAAAATTGCGTAGTCAAAATTACATTAACTGATAGAACACCCTTTAATGTTTTTTTAATTTTAGTGTCAATTTTTATAGTCTGTATAAAAATACACTAACTTCGCAAATTTCAAGTTTCTATATATAATTGTATATATATATTACATGGGATTTTAAAAATTTTCGTTTCTCGTTTTGGAACACTCTTTAATTTTTAACTGTCATGTTTTTGCCTCTGTCCAAATTTCAGGTCCGTACGGTGTACGGAACCCTAAAAACCGTCGTCGTAATTTTACCAAAGCCATTAAGTGATTTCAAGCACCTAATCGCGAATTTTTATGTTTTATTCCGAAATTCCGCTTCTTAATAACTAGAATTTGTATAGAAAAGTTTTTACCTTATTCAATAAAAATTAAATGAGTACATAAATAAATAACTGTCATCAAACTAGTACGACGGGCATAGATTTGCCCTTAATTATGAAAGTGGTCTAAATCATGTACATTTTTGCTTTGAAATATTAAATAAATCTTAAAAAACTTTAATAAGTATTTAATAAATTTTGAATAAATTTATATAAATCGAGAGTAGTACAACTCTAAATTAAAATGTTGCATAATATAAAAATATTTTTGGATTTATTGAAATGCTATCTACCAAATGCCTCGACCAAAGAAATATATGATTAAGGGCACAAATGTGTTAAAGTTTCTTAGTGTATGTTTTTTGTGAGAACATAGGAAATAATCAAAATAAATATTTTCCGCGCAGATTTTTTTAAGAGAAATAACACTCAGGCAATTCATAGAATTGTGGTATAGAGAAATTTAATAAAGCATTTTTCCCATTTTTATTAAAATATCTGCAAATATATTTTCGAAAAAAAAATTAATTCAAGATACCGAAAATCCTAATATTTATCGACATACATATTCGATTGTGTTAGAGAGAATATGATTCCGTAATTTCTTTTTTACGATGGTCTCCAGCTTTATCTTACCATGTAATTCAATATTATGTTGTATCTCTGTATAGAAAATGTCAAAATAAGCGAAAAGCAAAAAGAATAATAAAGAAAAACTCCATTAATTTGAGATTGTGATTTAATTTTTTTTTTACTCCAACCGATAGCGAATATCGTTCAAATATGTTACTGAATAGCAAAGTTGTTATATTTATTATAGCGATACGATTACCGTAATAAAAGCTAATGAATCCAGGTACATCCAGGTTGTAACATTGTTCAGTTAAATGAGCGATATGTTAATTTATTTTCCTAAAACAAATTTAGTTTCCCAAGTTTAAGGTATAGTTTCCTCAATGCAATCAAGCGAATTGTATAAAAAAAATTATAGCAATCACAAAAAAATCGTTTTTCATAAATTTTTTATTAGACATGTCGCTTGCTTACCTGCCTGCCTTGTGGAAATTCCACGTAAATCTCAAATTCACAATGTTTAATCACTTCGCCTAAAAGTATGCCTCAAATGTTTTTAAATGTTTCATCCGTTTGGATATTTTCTTTATTAAATATTTTTGATATTTTCGTTTTTAGAGAAACTTGAGCTGGGGTCACACGATTGGCACAATGTCGTCGGCTCACTGCAATAAAGTCATAAGTAATAAGCCAAAATAACATTATTGCTTAATTAATTCTTGAATAAGTCTATATGGCCTTATTACTAATGCAGTGTGGTGAAGTTATGTAACTATATTTCAATTAGTTGAGAAATAAAGCAAATTTACTTTGTTACTTATGAATTTATTTCATTGAGCCGACGAAAACTGGTACATTGTGCCAATCGTGTGACCCCAGCCTAAGGGCTTTATTTTGTAAAACGCATCGCTTAGCGTTGAAAAATTTTTTGTGTATATTGTTTTTGTAAATTAAATTTTTTCCATATAAAATTTTTCAACGCTGGGCGTTGTGTTTTACAAAATTGGGTCCCAAATTTTCCTATGAATTTATTTTTTTGTCCAGTCACAAATTAAAAAAAAAAAAAACAATTTTTTGTATATTTTTTTATATAGTCTTTATTACTAAATTATTAATATTGATATTATAGTAAAATACAATAAAAATATTATAGGGGTAGAAGCACTAGCTACTAATTCCTTCGGTTAAAGTCTTATAAAATTATATACTATAAAAAATGAAACACATTTTCTTTGAGGTTTGTGAGAAAATAAAATTAATTATCATGAACATTATTTTTTTTTTTTAATAAATCACATAATCTAATTAAGCAACGCTTTTTTGTACCAACTCCAAGTTATTTTTGAAGAAGCAAGTGGCACCACGGTAAACCCATTCACAGACACCGGAGCCCTGTTCATTGGCATCGACACACGATTCAATTTTGGCACGTAAATCGTCACCTTGATAGGATCCAACCAATTGTTGATAGATATTGTCGATAATGAAACCAGAGTCATCGAACAAGCCGAATTTGCCGAAGACACACTTCAAGTAGCAGTGAGTGATGGCATCATCAGGATATTTGAATTCCTTGTATTCTTCAACGTGGGCATCAGGAATCTTAAGTTCAGCAACGCATTCGCTGCGGTATTGCATCAAATTCTCATGGGTTTTTACCACATAGTCAGCGGATACCGATGCCTGTGGGGAAATATTTTAATTATTTTGTTATTAATTTTTGCTTTGCTTCAAATTAAAAATATTTGCTTTTGTTAATCTGGTTTTTAGTCGTAATTTGAATAACTTACCAAGGCAAAGAATAAGCAAGAAGCAACGAAAACTTTCATGTTGTTTGTTGAAGATTTTTTTCTAATGTCACTGATGAGACTTTTGAAAGGGAACTGATGTCTGTTGATATTTTTGAGCCAGTATTTATACTGCCGTTTCTTTGTTTTTTTTCTATTACTAAAAGATCTCTACCTGTTTTGTCTCTTTGTTAAGCGTACTTATCTACTTTTCTTATGATTTACAATGTGACCTTTTTTAATCCTCCCTTGAGCAGCGTTTATCATTAAATTGCTGATATGCCCCTGACTATGAATACAATGTATGTATGTATTTGTTAGTTAAAAAGGTATGTACATACATATGTACAATGTACACACCTACTTTTTCACTAACACATGCACACTTTTTGTATTGTTTGAACAGCTGTTGTCTATATTTTGAGCACACTAAGTCGGAGAGAGATTTGAGTTATACCTACAATAGTTTGAAATTAGTTTTTGGATAGATAAATATTGAAATAAATTCAGTAAAGTGCGACTCTGACTCGCGCACGAAGGGTTCCGTACGAACACTAGATATGTAATTTAATACAAACTACATCCTATATAATATATAGTTTTGGCATTTTTTTCGTTTTTGGGGCCTTTTCGGTTTTTTTGTTTTGGCAGTTTTTGCGTTTTTTCGGGTTTGGCGATTTTTTTAAGTTTTGGCTCCTTTTGTAGTTTTGACACTTTATTTTCTCGTTTTGGCGATTTTTTCGGTTTTTGGCGTTATTTCATTTTGGGCGATTTCTTTTTTATTTTTGGCGATTTTTTTCATTTATGCGATTTTTTTTATAAATTTTTTTTTAGTCTTGGCGACATTTTCGCGTTTTGGCGATTTTTTTCGATTTTTGGCGTTTATTTTTATTTTGGCGTTTTTTTTCATTTTGGCGATTTTTTCGAATTTGGCGATTTATTTTAGTGTTAGAAATATTTTTTTTTAATTTTCGCGATTTTTTTTCGTTTTGGCGATTTTTTTTAATTTTTGGCGATTTTTTTTTTTTGGTTTGGCGATTTTATAATTTTCGGTTTTTTTAGTTTTACCGTTTTTGAAAATTTCAAGTGTTTGCCTCTTACGGTTTCCAAGATATAGCAAATTTTCAAAATTACATAGTCAAAATTGCATTAATTTAAATTTTTTAAATTTTAGTGTTAATTGTTGTAGTCTGTATAAAAATACACTAATTTTACAAATTTCAAGTTTCAATATACATATGTTCATACAATTGTATGTATATTACATGGGATTTTAACATTTTTCGTTGCTCGTTTTGGAACACCCTTTAATTTTTAATTCTCATGTATTTGTTGTTGTAGCGGCCAAGGTTCTATATACTGTGTCCAAATTTCAGGTCCGTAGCTATTACGGTTCCTGAGAAAATACCGTGTGACGGACAGATGGACAGACGGACAGACGGACGGCGTAGCGAAAACAATACGGTTTCTTTTCACCTTTGGTGTATGGAACCCTAAAAAGAAATACCCAAGTAAGCATAAATAAGCTGAGTTTGATTGGTACCTAAAAATTTTTATTATCAAAATGATCTCTAACAATTATTATTGGAGGTCTGCGTCGCTTTGGACATTATCAAAATTTTTGACGAATAATACAAATTCTTTGTTGTACTGAAAGCAAAGTAAATTAAAACAAGAAACTAAAAAATAATTGAAATAAAAATAGCGTCTAGACGAAAAAATTTAAACCAATTTAAAAAATTATACTTGGAAAAATCCTTATTAAAATAATAACAAAATTGTTTCGTCTGGAATGTATTTAATGTTCTATACCAGAAGGAAAGTGGAATTTTCTTTTTCAGCATAGTTCATGTCAAGATAAAACGAGTTTCAGGTTTTTCTGAGACTCTATATTTTTTAACTTCAACATCTGGAAATTTTGATAGCAAATAGTAAAATTTCTGGTGGAAGTCAAAACTCGCAAATTTCATACGGGTAGACTTTTTGCCATTGTGACAAAATTTTCAACTGAATGTACAATTTTTTTTTATAAACCTTTTTAATTTTTTTTTATTTATTAAATGTTACAAATACAATCACAAATTGCACTATTAGGCATACATATTTTGACATATCAGCCGATTATCTTCTCTTTTTATTTCCAATATAATGCGAGATAAAGATACTAAATAAAACTGCTTTAATTAGTTAGAAATATTGTATGTTATTGGAAAAGAAAACACTTTACAGATTTTAAATACATATGTTTTGTTAATATTTTTTGATTGAGGCCCTTATTATGAGTTGTAGTCGATTTTCGATCTTAGCTGGCTATCGAACATCGAAAATCGAATGTTCAATTCATATTATGAGTATCGAAAATTTCGCTAAGAAACGAATTTTCTATCAAACAGAATTTAGTTTTCGATGAAGTATTTAGTATAAAAAATTATTATAAACGATTGTTTACTATTTTTAGATAAAGTTGTTGCAAATTCTTAAAATCACTTCGAGTGACATTCATATGAGGGAATTTTTTTTGTCAAATTTTCGACATAATACCAAATGAAAATTCGAAACTTATTTTTTTTAACTTAAGCTTCCCGAACTTTTTGCAGCAGACTTGTGGGACATTTACTTTGCCTCGAAATCTTTTACTTGCAAGATTTCGGGCTAAATCTTGCTGCTTTTTAATAGATTTCCCATACAAAACAAAATATATTTTAAGTTTAAAATTTTTAAACGCACTAATAATACCAAATTAATATTTTACTTGTTAAGTAAAATATTTTTTTATTATTAGCTGGATCCAGCTAAATCCCTCAATAATCAATTTCAATGTATTAGGCGTTTTCACATTAGGGCGTTTCACAAAAAAAAAAAAAAAAAAAAAATGCAACTCTTGAAGCGGAATATTAAAGCTTGTGATCTAAAAGAATTTCGAAAAGTTTTTGGGATTTCTTGAAGATGTGTATGGGGTCGCTGAAATAGATTTTATCAAAAAAATGAGGTTATGGAGAAAAAGATTTTATATTATTTTTTTCTGGTGCTTTTTGTTCATACAACTAAACAATTCTCTTCTTAATGATCCGATCCCACGACAAAAAAATTATTGGTGTGAAAAATTATTATATTAAGGACCACTTTGATAGTCTTAAAAGTGAAAAATTATTTTTCATAGATTTCAAACATCGATAACTTGAAAAGTTTTCAACATTTTTTCAAGATGTAAAATGCGTTAGAAAGATAATTTAGGTACCTTTATTTTGGTATTATTCTTATCTTATTTTGGTTTATATCTTACAAAAACAAAAAACTATTTTTTATTTTTAAATTCACACTATTTGAATTTTAAAATATTTTAAGTTTACAAAATATACAAAATTAAAAATATTTCAGACAGTTTGAATTTTGCGATACATGAAGTCGGACTTCTTTAAAAGTAGGTAATTGGCAAAAATATTAAATATTTCATTTACAATTGGTATACTGTATAAAGAAAATAATCAAAGCATGGGTAAGTAAAATATATATAAAACTGTTTTCTAAGTTTAAGCAACAATTTTCCTCTACAAATGTCTACAGATGTAAAAAAAAACAGTACCGCAAACAGTAAAAGGGTTTTTGATGAATTAAAATTGCCCACTTCCTTTTTTTCGAAAGATACACATTTATGGGAAAATGATGATGATTTTGTTTCTGCAAAGAAAGAACTAGAAAAACTATGTGTTGTGAATGATTTATCAGAAAGAGGCGTGGCGTCAGCTACAATATATAACAAAAAATTACAAAGAATGAGGATGATTTGCAAAACTTATTGATTAGCGTTGATAACAATCGAAAACATTATACGTAATGTTAACAAAAATGTCATTGAAAAAGCTTTTAAGAAACCAATTTGAAAATACGTGTACAGTTGTTCCACATTTACTGCCTCATTCATAAAAAATATTTCATGTTTAATGTATTGTAATTTTAGATACAAATTTACTTTTTAATTTTAATTTGTTCATTAAATATGTTGATTTAATAATTTTTTTTTAATTTAATATTTGGGAATACAAATATATTGATGAATTGAATTTTTGATATTTTTATTAAAGCAATATATTTTAGATGTTTTTTTTTTACTTAACCAAGAACGAAACATAATGAAATTCTTTTAATTTTCATAAAATTTTATAAATAAAAAAAAATTTTCTCAAACTTTAATTTTTTTCTTATATTTTTCCAACAAGTAAAAATAAATATATATACCGAATGAAAGGTAATTTAAAGACCTTTGTAACGCATTTTATATCTTGAATAATTGTTGAAAACTTTTCAAGTTATCGAGGTATGAAATCTATGAAAAATAATTTGTCACTTTTAAGACTATCAAAGTGGTCCTTAATATAATAATTTTTCACACCAATGATTTTTTTTGTCTTGGGATCGGATCCTTAAGAAGAGAATTGTTTAGTTGTATAAACAAAAAGCACCAGAAAAAAATAATATAAAAATTTTGTCTCCATAACCTCATTTTTTTGATAAAATCTATTTCAGCGACCCCATACCCATCTTCAAAAAATCCAAAAAATTTTTCTTAATTCTTTTACATCACAAGCCTTAATATTCCACTTCAAGCGTTGCAAAAATCCCAAAAAACGCCTTTGGTGAAACGCCCTAATATACATACATATATCTGTATAGTATATAATATATGTATGTACATCATATAAATATACATATGTATGTATATCTTTTTTTGCTATAATATTAATTAACTACAAATTGGTTGGAAAATAAGTAGTTAGTAGTCAATTAAAAAGTCATGCAGAGATGGCCAATTGACTATGACATGCCTATGTTAAAATAGTGAGTCGGTTACAAGCAAAAAAGTCACTGAATCAACCAGATGTGGTTATTAAAAAACCAGTTCGAAGTTACTTAGAAATGGGTTTGAGTTCCTATAGGGTAACAGGTACTTCCACAAGACCATTTGCATCAAACACTGAATACCTCCACTATGTTTCTACGAGGAATTGCAATATCAAAGGAAGAACAGAGGTAAGTAAATAAAAATTAGTATATAAGTATGTATGCATTTATTACGTGATGGAAGCAATCCTTAGTTCAACATATCCAACGTGCATTTTAAGTAATTGTATAAATTTCGTAAACGTGTCTATTTGGATGTGCTTAGCAAAATAAAATCACTTAAAAATCTAAATTTTAATGCTTATATCAAGACACATACAATTTTTAATAGCGTTGTAATATTTTGTCCCTGGAAGCTTTCTGAGATCAGTGGGGCAATATAATATAAATTCACTGACCCAAACAACAATAATTAGAAGCTTTGCTTTTGCCAAGCAAAGTCAGAATTTGTTTGTTTTTCTTTGGGGAAGATTTTAGAAACATAACAACATATTTAAATTTCTGAAATGTTCATTTTGTTTTCATGCAAATATTACTTTGAAATTTAGGTCTAGGTTTGTTCAAAATTGGTCAGAAAATAACGCAGGAATGAACTTAAAATTTTTTTCAAACCCTACTTTAATAACACAAAAGTATTTCTGTTTTACCTATAAGTATACTTTCACATATTTTTATACATTTTTTTTCTCAGAACATTTTTGTTATTGAAGTGCGGAATATAAATCACAAGTGGCCAAAGTGACACCAGAGTGCCAAACTTCAATCGGCCTCTTATATACATGAATACATATACAAAAATAGATTTCTTTCGCTGTCCACCACTGATATACAAAATAAATCGTTTTGATTCCTTTTCTAGCTAGGGCAACCAAAATTTCTCACCATTTTCTTTTTGAAACTGTGACCATCCTAATAAATTTACTTGAATAATAAACTTTTTTTTTTTTTTGATTTATTAATACACTTTTATTTTTCAAAAAATTAAACACACTTACGCTGCGTTTTATGAAAAAAAGGATTATGATAAAATTTCTTTTTGTAGAAGTCAAAATCTTATTAAGCTTCGGTTTGTTCAACGCTTTCTTGTACCAATTGCAAGTTGTTTCTGAAGAAACAAGTGGCACCACGGTAAGCCCGTTCACAGGCATCTGAGCCCTGTTCATTTGCATCGACACACGATTCAATTTTAGCACGTAGATCGTCACCGCTATAAGAACCAATTAATTGTTGATAAATATTATCGACATTGAAGCCAGAATCGTCGTAAATGCCGTATCTGGTGAAGACACACTTCAAGTAGCAGTGAGTGATGGCATCATCAGGATATTTATATTGCTTGTATTCTGCAACGTGGTCCTCAGGAACCTTATATTCAGCAACGCATTCGTTACGGTATTGCGAGATATCCTCACGGCTTCTTACCACATATTCAGCGGATGTCTAAAAAGAAAAATATTAAGTATTTTATTATTGATTTCTACTGCCTAATTCTGCTAAAAAATATTTTGGCTGTACTAACAAAAGGATTATAAAATTAAAAATATTTTTTTTTAATTAAACAACTTACCACGGCAAACAATAGACAGAAGATGGAGAAAATTTTCATGTTGTTTGTTGGAGTTTTTTTAAGTCACTGACGAGTCTGTTCAAAGGGAACTGATGTCTGATGATATTTGGAGCCACTATTTATACCAACACTTCTTTATGCATTTCTATTATTAAAAGACTTCTTTCTACCTGTTGTCTTTCTTTTGTAAACTATTTTATTAACTCTTTTTATGTTTTAGAATGTGATCTTTTTAAGCTGGCTTTCAAAAAAAAAAGAACAATTGAAAAGAATTAATTTAAATAATGTTCTATACAGTCCGGTAAATTCCCCTAAAAGAATTTTTTGTTGAATACTTTTTTTTCTTGCCATAAATTAATTCAGTTTAGGCAAATGCTTATTAAATTCCACATTATTTTGAGCTTGTGTCACGCAAAGAAAAACTTAGTTTTATATTTTTCTTAGACTTAATTCTTTGAGAAAAATTTATTTGTATATTTTGCAATTGGTTAAAAGTTTCTGAAAGGACGTTGAATTTCATTATAGATGACACATATTAAATGTTTTATTTAACTGAATCTAAATTATTTTTAACTTAATGTGCTTATGTTTGAAGTTGGTTTAGTTTCATTGAAAAATTAATTTTCATATTTTTAGTGCCAAATTTATAATTTTGGGGGCATAGTGACGCCCAATTCAACAAATATAAGTGTACACAAACTTTTCTAAATTCAACACCGTGTTATTTTTAGAGCTATAGTTAAGCCAAAAATGGGTCAGGTGGAAGTACGTGAAATATAATATTAATCTTTGATGTTTATGGCCCCGCCCACTTTCTTAATTATGCAATTATGTCATTATAAGAGCCAAAATTCTTTGCCAAGTTCGGTAGCAATTGAATAAGTAGAAGTACATATTATTTAATACTAACATTTCATGGGCGTAGCCAGGCCCACTTTTTTGAATAGAAGATTAATTACTTTTCAGAGCTTAAGTTATGTGCCAAGTTTCGTAAGAATCGATGAAGTAGAAGTAATTTAAATATAATATTAAAGTTCAAAGGGCGGGGCCCTGCCCTCCTATTTGAACGCAAGTTTGGGTCTCCTTAAGAGATCAATATGGGTATCAAGTTTCGTGAAAATTGGTTTGGTACAAGCGCCTCAAATATATTAAACTTTAATGAGTGTGGCCCACCCACATTTTTAAATTCAATATTGTGTTTGTTTTTAAACTCGGGGTGTGTGCAAAGTTTCGGTCATTGCTCCGTCCATTTTTCAACTTGTAAATAGTGTCGTTACGAGAGACTGTTCTGTTGTGTAAGTTTCGAGGCAATCGCTTAAGTAGAATGTCAAAGAATCAAATAAAAAGATTTGTGTTTCCCCCCACTTTTTTACAATTAAACCAAATGGAAGCTATACCCCTCTCAGATAAAAACTGAATTTTCCTTTTTTGAAGTCGGTTAAAAACTGGAGAATGTTGCCATACATAATAACAAATTCAATTTAAATTGCGTTGCTAGTTGACTATGCAGCTGAAGCTCGGTTGCCATCTATAGTCGCGCTATTACTTTTGGGAAGCATAGTTGCTTCTATTCATATCACTTGTACTGTATGGATCATTAAAATAAAATCGAGTTTTCCCCCCTTTAATTTTTACTTCATATTATTTTACATTTATGTAAATCAGTTGCTGACACCTGGTTTGCTTCGCCACCACCATTTTAATGTAAAGGAAAATTTTCTCTTTCATACTTTTAATTCATATTTTCTTTTTATAAATTAATGTAATCTCATGGCAGAAATATTTGCAAGTAATTTCTATTCGCCGGGAAGCAATCAGTCTTTGCCTGTGCTTGAAAGAGTATCCCTTGCTATGCCTGATATATTCTTTCGAGTTCGTGCATTAAAAAGGATTTGGTTAAAACTCAACATAAATATGTGCTTAAGATATAAGCTAATGGACGTACTAGTATTGGATGATTCAAGACCAGTGCTGGAATTCACAGGAAACTTATCATTACCTTAATATGGAAAGGCCCAATCTCATATTTTTTTTAATCGAGTTTTTTGTATAATTCAATTGAAGAACATTTAATGCATCCAAAAATTATAAAACCTCGATTTAAAAAAAAAAAATGAGTTAGGGTCTTTTTATATTAAGGTAACGATAAGTTTCCTGTGAATTCCAGCACTGCTCTTGAATCATCCAATACTAGTACGTCCATTAGCTTACATCTCAAGTATATTTTACCACGCTGGTGAGTCCTCAACGTGCTGCAAAGTTTGCCTATCTTACGCCAATCTATAAAAAAAAGAGACACAAAAACCTTGAAAATTAACGCCCTATTGTTTAATATGTTTTGCTACAGGCTGCCATTAAGGTATATAGTTTATATGAGTTTACCTCTAAGTTGTCTTTGGAGTGCCGCATAAAGCTAAATCACCTGAGCAGCATGAATAAGGTCACACTCTGCTGGGAGTGGAAGGGAACAAAATTGCAGACAAAGTGGCCAGGAAGGAGAAATGCTAGCACACCCTTGCCAGACTAGAACCGTTTTGGGAACTTGGACCGGTGGAAATCCGAGATGCTATAACGATGGATGTCAATAATACCAGAGAACACCCATAGCTCAATCTTTTTGGCTTAAGGCATGCAAAGCTAACAATTAACACGTTTAACAAAAATCTTTTTTAAGCTTCCATGTTTTTAAGTAAAAATAATATAATAATGCTCTCCGGGTTCCTCACAGGTAATTGCAGAGAGCTCCTCAGTAGACTCGGAATCGACAGTAACATTGGTTGTAGATTCTGTTCTTATGACGAAGCTTTATATCACGGAAGATACATTCCATTAAGCAAGAAAGTTGTAGGAAGATGGAGAGCTACCAATAATAGAACCAAAGACAATTTCGTGATTCCTCAGGAGAGCAGGGGGCAAATTACTGCACTCGTTATCGAACGAAATTACGAAATATTTCACTAGAGTTTATGTGAAAATATTTTTAAATTTTCAGGTCTAAATGAAGCGCCCTAACACCTGGCAAGGGTTACAATGGATCTTTTCGTTCGCAGTGTCCTGTGTTTCCCGTAAAAATTTAAATTCTTTAACTCATGCTCCTTTCAGTTAATTACTAAAACCAATAGCAAATATCGGAAAAATTATAGAATAATTTTGTGTTCAAACAAACAAACAAACAAACAAACGAATATACAGATATGTACATATGTACACAATATGTATAACATATGTAGGCATATACATATGTATGTCCATACACACATTCATATATAGATACACATAATGGTATTTTTCGACTCATCTGCAACAGCAGGTATAAAGAGAAATTTAACTACAAAAAGCGATTAGAACCTGAAATTTTTTTTAAATTTCTTTTTTAACAAAAGATATTCAATGCAGCTGCATTTCTTTACTTCAATATGGTTGACTTAACAACATCCTTTTTCTTGTTCTGCTTGTTTGTCTTGTTGCGCATACAAACATATGTGTTTGTTTCATATCTTCTATGCGTCTGTGTGCCGTGTGAGAGTTTTCTTTCAACAGCGTGAAAAATTGAAATATAGTTTTCTTTATTTGAAATTGTAGGCCTGTCTTAGGGTGTGGCCCTTTCGAAAACAAAACAAAATAAAAGAAAAAAAAAAGAAAATAGAAAAAAGTATTTATGTAGAAAATAATTAGTTGATAAGCAGGTTCTTATCTTTCATAGAATTCAACTGTACAAAGTCTAATTTATTCAAACAAACACTGTTTTCGAGAGTATAAAATGATTTTCATGTAAAACAAACAAAAAATTTTAAACATTTTGTAGAATTAGTTCCCAGTGGAAATTTCCAGACGGTGCATACATACTCGTGCATACATACATATGTTTGTACAAATGTAAGTATTTATATGTTGAACTTATCGAAAAAAAAAAATATGTACCCGACTGGTGGCCCTACCTGCTTCCCAGATCTTTAATGCATTTTCAAGGACAGTTTATCTGAAAACATAAAATACAATATTTATGTATTAGTGTCCTGCACAAGATATCTTATAAGAACTTTCAAGACATGAGGGATTTTTCAAATGCCTTACTACAGCGAAATCTTATAAAATAAACGTTAACAACTCTGTTTGCAAGAAATTTGTTTCAGTATTGTAGGTATAAGAGTAAAGAAGAAAACAGTTCGTGACAGAAGAATTTGTGATACTTGCTTATTTCTACGCATGAGCGCGTGTACAAACGTCATGCATGTATGTGTGTATGATCTTTTATTTTTCTGCGCACATGCAAAGGCACACACATGCATTAACATTAGTTGTATGCGGTTAACCACATAATAGCTTCCCAGCGGGAATTAGAAGGAGTAGGGATGCCTTCTAGAAGGCCTCTGTATGCCTTCTTTTGGATGTATAAGGCCTGTTCGCTCCATTACATACTCATATCTTTTTTACACGCGTTGTCATTGCGGAGCAGGCCTTCTGTTCCTGCTTCATTCGCCAGAGATTCTAGAAGGCCTTCAAGCTAATAGATTTTGTTTTTGCTTTGGTAAAAAAACAAAACAAAACATGTTACTCCTTCCCTTCTCCCTTGTCATAGAAGCGAGTGTGGAATGTGTATCGTATATTTAATGCGAAAGAGTCCTTTAATAAGGCCTGCACCAAGAAGGTCTTCTGAGTTTTACCGCTGGGTTACCATCTACATATTACACACACACTCAAACGTACAATATAAAAACTAACAAGCATACACTAATCAACAGTACTTTTTTTGAGTGTTTGTTACAAGCAAGCTGTCTTGCGACATCGCTTGTTAACACTGATATACACATACACCAATACATCTATCGTGCTTCGCTTATAGTACGACAGCATTTATTATTGGTTTAGTATAATACATGGGACGTGAATACATTTAAAACTCATGATGTATTTACATTTAAAGACTGTTTACGCAGGTCTCTGTTATGTATATCTACTTATGTCATGTACATGGTTTCTCTTTGTTTTCCAAAATAAATATAAATCCAGAATAAGTTTCCAAATATGTACACAAGCATGTTCCTACCCAGCGCGAAAAAGAAGGAGTTAGGATGCCGTCTAGAAGGACTTTGTACTCTTTATTTTCAATGTACAAGGCCTGCTCGCTCCATTCCATATTCATATATTTTTTCAGCAAATTAATGAAAGGCGCCTCCAAATTAATGAATTTCTAAAAAACATTCCCCTAGCAGTTAAATAAGAATAGTAATTGTATGCAAAAAGTTCCTAAGCAGTCCTTTAATAGCGTACGAAGTAAAAAGGTCTCCTGCATTTTCCCGCTGTGTATGTATGTATGTAAGTACATTTTGAATGTTGATGAAACTCTACCTGCCTGGTCACAAGATCTTTAATACATTTTTAAGGTTAGTCTATCTGAGAAATAGTAGTTAAGATATTTTTAATTATTTACCCAGCTTAGTTTTATGTATAGTGTTAACTTGTTGAATTTATTGAAGATAATATACCTGACTTGTCGGTCGCTCTAGGGATTATAAGATCTTTAAGGGACTTTGAAGGATATTTTATTTGTAAACATTCATTAGCATATTTTTGTTTATTTTCCCAAATACGTATAAAACCTTTAATAACTTTCTTTAAATGTAGATACATACATACTTATGTATGTTGACAATAAGTACATAAAAATCTACTGATATGCTGAATGTGTTGAACAATATATACCTGAATAGTCGCCCTACTGCTAACGCCAATCTATGAAAAATTTTCAAGGACAGTTCTTTATTCTTTTCTTTATTCTCGTTACATAATTTTTGCTTTTCCAAACTAAGTATGAAATCCAAGAAAATATACCTGAATGGTCGCAAGACCTTAAGAGGATTAGGTAGCCATAATAGTGAAAAAATTTCCAGAACATTTTTTAATTTCATTTGTTTGAAAATTTTTTATGTTTATTGAAATATTGGGTACCTTTTTGGTAGTGGATTCTATGTTTGAATTTTGAACGGTTTGCTACCTATGGACCTGAACAAGGGAATTTTTGCAAAAATTACACTGAGGCCCCAAATCTTTGGGGCCCATAAAAAAAGTAGATAACTTGGTGCAAAACTGGGAGACACGGGTCTCTTTTTTTGGTCTTTTAACGCGTAGTGGTATCCGTATATGGTTAGAATTCCATTACACACAGTGTAATTTAACGATGGAAAGACTCACAAATTAACCACGCTTGCAGATCATTAATTTTTTTTTTATTAAAATTTCTGCTCGGTTAAAAGAGTGCAACGTGCACCTCTTGCAATTGATGAACAGTTTGGGCAACCTTCTGAGGCGGCTATTCGGAACCTTTTGACTAAATTTCGTACCAAATTTATATTATTGAACATATTTTAATTTCTCTTAAATCAAAATAATTTTCTTTTTATTATTTAACTAGCATCTTCTCGCGACATCGCTCGTATTCAGAAAGAAACTGAAATTGTACTATAAATACTGGCGAAATCCATAAGCGGGAACAAAATGCATATAGACAATGCTTAACCATAAAAACAGAAATTTTCAAATGTACTTACACCAAGTTAACAAAAACAGAAAAAGCACCAAAATTACAAATTTTTACCGGGTTTTAACTCTTAAATGTATTTTGTACCTGAATTATATGCTCCATATGTGACGCGCAAAATAGAAAGGGACCTAAGGGTAAAAACCGGTTTTGTTCAGGAGAGCCATTTTAAAGATTTAAATACGTGTATCTTTGCTGTACCATCACATCATAAAACGCGCATATCTCTGGGAGGGAACACTTTTGGGGCATGGGATCGGTCTCATTCGATGCTCAGATGCTGTCACATATATAAATCTATTAAAACGTTTTCGCTTTACAGTTGAACAAATTCAAATTTACGACATGCAATTTCAACTATTGGTACTTTTTTACACAGTGTAATAATTCGATTAACTTTCTTAATTTTTTCTTTCATATCGTGACAAAAAGATTATTAATTTTTATATACATATATAGATTTTATTACATTCAATAATTAAATACACGCATACATATACACAAATACATATTTAAAATCCATTAAAACTTTAATGTAATTTCATTTGATCTTATTTTTTTAATATTCTTGATCAAATTTTTTACGTCCTTTTACCAATGATTGTTTTTATGCAGAGGATGATGCTTTAGCTCATTACCAGGATCGTATTCTTCCCTGAGAGAGTTTTGAAAGTCAATTGTCAATTTTTTTCTTAAGCTCCTTAGGTTCGCCTTAAAAATCCTGCAATAGTTGTTGTCGTACAAATACAAACCAAAACCAAATGTGGCATAATACAGGAGTTCAACTGCACTTACAAGTGATGCACCCAAACATAAACCAAAAATACCACCAAAATTGGCTACAGACAAAGAAAGTAGTAGAGAAGAAAAGAAAATCAAGTGAAATTAATGTAAGCAATGAATTTTGAATGGCAAGAGAAACACTAAAGGAAACCGCATATCTATTCAAAGCAAAATGTAAACGATAGAATCTTATGGCAAGTATTAAAATGCCACCCAAAATGCTGTTTATATCTCACTCATTTGTTTTGGGATTTTTTTATTTCATTTCTATTTAAATTCTAACCTCCTGCATGCGTATTTACATAAATATGTATATTTTTATTTATTTTTACCACCTCATGAGTCTTAGTTGGGGCACTTGCCTTGTTTAGAATGCCTTTGTGGCAATGTGAAATAATTTAAATTTAAGCAATGCTTAACGCATGTACGATTATTATGTGTAATTTTTACTTTTACAAGTACTTTGGATTTCCACAAGCCGCTTTAGTTAACCGTTTGCTATGTTTTATATTTGTTCTTTTTATAGATGGAGAAATAGGAAATAAGTCTAGAATTTATAAGACACTTCTTTTAATTTTGTTCACAAATTTAAAGCAATAAAAAATAAGAAAAACTCTTTCAACAAATTGTAATACGAGGAATCAAAACAATTCACGTATTGCATTTGCAACAGCGCCTCTGGTGTTAAATAGGCGCATTACTTTGGACTATGTAACAGTTTTATTAGTTATCTGACTTTGCCGACAACTTATTACTACAAATCTAAACGAAGGAGGGAGGGCGCGGCGGTGTGCATTAGTATAGATAGTAATACCCCTTATTCCAGTTGTCGACATCGATGTCTTTTTAACACAATACTAAAAAATTAGGGCTTGTGTACCCGTTGTCGAAAATAACTAATTCCAGTTGACAGTTTTATAATATTTTCTAGACCATTGGGAACGGAAATAGATTATCACGGGCATAAAATTGTTCTCGAGAGCGAGTAAAGAAGACCCAATTTCTTTGTATTGTGTTAAATAAGAGGTAATGTATATTAGAAAAATCTATGATGCTGATATGACTGGTTCTGGTCAGGAGGCAAATTACGGAATTAGATATCGTACGAATTTTCGTATAATTTTAATTGTCTTTGTATGGAAATTTCGATCGATATCGAATGTCGTAATATGCCCCTGGATTTTATTTCAGACTTCTGAACACCATAATTTGGTTTTTAGTCAACATCAGTTTTGGTTTATGAATACCGGATGTCTCTTAATGATACGGCAAGATATTCTGACCTAGAATTTATCTGAATATCTGTGCATAATAGTGCACTTTGAAGCTATATATTGGCCGGGCTAGGCAAAGGTGGAGCTCTACTGGCAAATCGGTAAACTGATCAATTGTTTCTTTGAAACTTTAAAAATCACAAAAATAGCAGAGGCTCTTCACATTTCTGCGTGATGAATGGTACAACGAGGTTTCCTGTTCGCCCTCAAAATTGACTTAGCTGCACTACAATCCCAAATGAACGCCATTTTGGAAAGCTTCCCGAAGAATCAACTTCGTATACTAGTGACAGTACTAATAGGTCATTACCACATATGAGACTACATCTTTCCCACAACGACTTCTGTAGAAGTTTTCGTGACACAGAATAGAAAGAAGCGGTCACAGGCTCGCTCTTGCTGATAAATTGGCGATTATTTTTATCTCTCCATTTCTATAGAAGCTTGCAAAGACATCGGAATGCGACATTCATAAAAACACTCAGTTTGCGTTAGTATCGAGCGGAGAATGACAATAAATACTCAAAAAAATATACATAAGTAAGTAATCTTAATTTTAGTAACTGCGTATAATCATAATTGCTGCTCAAGCAATTCGTACGCTCATATATTTTTCTCAAGCAACTACTCGTATGATTAAAGACGATTCCAACATATGAAACTAATTTATGCTACAACTAAAAATAAAAGGTAAGTGCGTATCATTGACTATCTCTCTCATACTTATAGTCGGGGTATGTTTGCACTCAGGGTATGAATATTTAATCGAACAAAAAAATATGCGTATGATACTCGGGATGTTTATACATCATTCGCCATACATACGAAGACATTTGTGTATATAAAATTGAACGGAGAATGTGTGAGTGGGTGTGTGAGTGGGTGTGTGAGTGGGTGTGTGTGTGTATATACGCATGTTTAGCCGACTAATAGTCAGATTATTTTTATACTCATGCGTATGACTGTAGCTCATACATCCTATACATTTTCTTTTTTAGTTATTTGTGATGCGCAATTTAAAAAGTGTTCATAAACATAGTTGTTATTTACTTATAGTTGTACGTATTCCGTTTAAAATAAATACGTGTGTTTGCATATGAGCATGATTTTTATTTTTAGCAGTAGGCATTCATAGTTGTTTAATGGCCAATAAACAAAAATTATTTGAAACGATACTTTTGAAATTCGAAAATTCGAAATGAAATTAGGCCATCTTTTGCATGTTCAAAAGATCTGAATTATTTGTAAATATCTGTATATTTATACGAAATGACCGAGTATGTTATAAAAACAAGTACTCGTTTTTAAACGTTTGTTCACAATATGTCACACAATTAAGTTATGAGGGCAATTACGAATAAAATTCCTCGAGTAACTTTTTCCCGGGGAACAATTTCAAACAATAGCAAGTAATAAGGATAACAAAAAATTCTAATTAGAGAAGGGAGAAATTTATCACGGAATTGTATTCATAATTGCCATGGATGTTTCTTCGTTTTTAATTTTAAAATAAATAATCAAGAATTATTAATTTACCTATCAAATCGATACTTGTGAACTCCAGGCTTGTGCGATACTTTATTAAAACCTCCGATTGATAATGTACATCCACTTCGTAAATATCCAGGCTTGTATCGTTGGTACTAAAAAAACCACAAAATAAAAATTGTTAAATAGAATAAAGGCTTATAGTTGTTTTTTATATTTAACTATTTATTAATTGTATAACTTTAACTACAGCAAAACAAAGAAATAATGAACTGTAGTCAGGCATTTATTCGAAAAGTCTTTTTCCATCGCTTGTTCTAATAATTTTAGATACGAATAATTAATCGATAGCAAGATGTTTTCTGAAGAAGTCAAAATAATTACATTTTTTTCATTTTAGGATAACAAACCTGTTCAGCATAAGCATGTTTCCACTGTAAACATATTCATTTCATATACTTACACTTGATCGCACAAAGGCAACGTGGTTAACGATGTAAAATATTCCACTGCGTTGCAGGGTATTAAACACGAACAAGTCATTCCTGGTTTAGCAGAACTAAAATAAGCATCCTCCTCTTTGCGCTTATCGTAGCTGAAAATATCTAAAGAGTTTTATTTTTATTTTTAAATATGATGCTATATTTTACTATTTAAAATAGATTCCAACCAAGCTCACCATTATTCCTTGCTAGACAACGAAACTTGGAGGGAGAACATTGTTCAACTGGGAATAAAATAGGAAGAATAAAAAATATATGGATAAAAAAAAGAAAGCTTTCAGCAATAGATAAACCCCTTTTTTTTGAGACGAACCTTTTTCATTGGCAAATAGAAATACCAAAGGCAATGTACAATTGCAGTATTTTATCACATGTTCCTCGTGGCATCTGTTCAGACAATTGTTCAACATACATTTGTTGGTCATGTTCGATGGGCGCGGCAACAAATAACTTTCATCTTCAAAGTAACAATTTCTTTTTAAGGGATCCAAGAAGTGTAAATTTTTGTCGCTGTAGGTAATTTGTGGGCGTACAACGAAGAATGTTATAGTTTTTGGAGTTAAGATGTAGGCTTTGTCCGTTAATTGATCAGTTCTCTTGATCAGCACCTGTTTGTTGCAAGTTAAAGTTTATTTCTTGTTAAAAATAATTACTTGCAATTATTTTTATATTTACCGAAACTGTGTATTCCGGCTTTGCAGCAGGACTTCTGAATTTTGAATTCATTTGTATGCGAAGATTTAAACCACTTTTTTGTCCAGCTCTGGCATTGTGATAAGGATAATAGTTATTACCAAGTTTTTTCTGAAGACATTTAAAAAATTAGATCATTAGGAATGGTACTAAAAATTAGCTGTTTAATTTGCTATAAAACCTAGAAACTGTTAAAGAAATAAAGCTGCTTATTAGCATAAGTATTTGCCATAATTTAGATGAAATAAAAGTGCCCTAATTTAAGCTATTTCAGACAAATATTATTTTTAATTCTCATTGAGATGGTTTGGAAACATATCTTTATATAAAAAATTTATTAAACTGAATGAGAAGTCTAAAGCGAGATATCTAACCCTAACCGTGCTTGCTTTATAATCTTTCAGAAAAAATATAATTTAAAATAATTGGTTTGAGAAACCATATTAATTATTTTAGTAATAATTACTGGATTAATCAAGGGCAACACTTCAATTTAAATGATAAAATTTTTTGACAATTTTTCAATTGAACATAAATAAATAATTTGTTTAAAATATTGCAATTTTAAATTTTATAAAAGATGTGAAATGGCACAGTTTTTTTTTATTAAAACGAGGATAGATTTGTATATTTATCTTTCATTAGCTCGTTTCAGACATAAACCCATTTAAATTTTACGAGTTTGGTCATGAGTTTGTATCTTAAATGAGCTACTGAAAGAGTTTAATACAAATCTTCCCCAAATCGCTTGAATTAATAAAAATAACCCTGCTTTTTAGCACCTATTACAAAAATTAATATTGTAAAAATTTAAAAACTTATAGCCTTATTTATGTATATAAAATTATTAAGCCTTTATACTTAATAAAAAAAAATTTGTATGCAAATTTGTTTTAAAAACCCTTTATGATGCCTTAATAATTTTTATAAATAAGGCTGTAATTGTTTTACCAATTAATAGAAAGTTAATGTTTAATTGAAAATTAATAAAAAATATGTTCGATTTCAATTAAAGTTTTAAATTAATTTAAGATGTAAGCAAAATTTTAATTGACTCAATTAAATATTTTATTAAACTTTTAATTAATAGTACTTTTAAGCAAATATTTAATTGACTCCAAAAAATTTTTAATTGATGAACTTAATTTAATTTTTTTTATTTTGGAAGGTCCCAACACATTAAGTTTATTTTGGCCCTTTTCTATAGTTATACATATCAGAAATCACAATTATTTTCCTTTTTTAAATGCATTTATGTTTTAATTATAATAAGTACTATTAATATATTTTTTTTATTTATAAACAAGATTTAAATCAAATTATATAAATTTAATTCTAAAAGAAATTTTTTAACTTTTTCGAATTCACTATCTTTTGTCAGAATTTCAAGGTTATTTATTTTATATTTAAGCCGTTTTTAATGTAATAATTTACATTTATCAAATATATGAGATAGAGTAAGAAGTTCTCCACAACTGCACAATGGAGCTTGTTGCTTTTCAATAATATATTTATGTGAAAATAAACAATGACCTATTTCCAATCTAATAAGCTTAATGAAATCAGTTTTAGGTAAAGTAAGGGGTTCAAATGTATGATTAATTTTTTTTTTGGATTTTATAGAATTTGACTTCGTTGTTGTTTTTGCAAGTATCTTCCCAAATATCTTGTAAATATTTCTTTATTTGAAATCTGAATATTGAAATTTAATTTCTGAGAAAATATTTTTTAATAAGGATTCTTTAGCAAGTTGATCTACTTTTTCGTTTCCCCTAATGTTCAGGTGACTTGGAATATATATAAAATTAATTTGATGTTGAGGACTGGTTGGAATCAAGCTTGTTAACTGTTGTACAATCATGTTGTCATTAAAAATATTTTGTAAAGCTTCTAACGAACTCTTGCTATCAGATATGAAGAGATATCTTGGTAAATTGACATCTAAATTATTCCAACATGTTTTGATTGCAGCTAATTCGCTTGTGCTCGAGAATACGTTTTATTATGACTGTATTTTCGCCATATATTGTAAATCCTGCTTTTTCATTCATAACAGAATCATCTGTGAAAAATTTGGAGTAGTTATGGTATTTTGTATTTATTATTTCAAGAACTTTGTGATGAACTTCTTCCGGAATGAATTGTTTTTTGTTGGCGTATGCAAGAGATAAAACTACATTGCTTCTTGATTGTTACCAAGGTGCAACACTCGAGATTGTTCGGTTTTCAATGGCTTCAATATTAATATTGTATTTAGTGTTGACTTTTTTAAGTTCTTCAATTGTTTTTATGTATAAGCAGTGTGACCAGATTTTAAAATAAAGTTAAGCTAAATCACGTTTCAAAAAGAGCTAAAATAAGCTAAAAATTAAAATTTTAAACCATAAAATAAAGCTTAACTTTTTTCGGCTTCTTTCACGTTGCAATTGTTTCTTATTGCTAAAATAACGTTAAATATATACATACAAAAACCTATTTTTCTATTATTTGAAATAAAAATATTGAATAATTTTTAATTAAATTATTTATTCATTATTATATTTGAGTTTTAAAGAAAAATAACACAACAACTTTCCAAAAATTTAAAAACATTTATACTAAAATACGAAACCTTTTTTTAAATTAATACCTAATTTACATTAAGCATTTTTTTCATGAAATTAGTTGCATGAAAATTTTTTATTTACCAATACGAGGCCTGGAGGACCAACTTATATCAAAAAAGTTGTCAAAAGTGCATCAGAGATTCATTCTCCGCCCGTTTGTATATAAAATTCTACTATATAGCGCTGCAATTAGCAAATAGAAAAAGTTGCGTGCAACAAAATTCATGAAATTTCATGAAAAAATGCTTAATGTAAATCAGGTATAATTAGTCTTATTAACAGAAAACCTATTTCCTAATATTTGTTTTAAGTAAATTCATGCCGCTGAATACAAGTTCAACTCAACTCAAAGAAAGTCTTTAAAAGTCTTATAGCCAATATTAATTTAACTTTTGTCATTGTAACTCCAAAATTGCAACCAATGTCACCTATTTTTAAATTTGTCATTTATCTTATAAATGCGCAATTTACATTTTATGTTTTTAAATTATTTTTCAATGAAAAAATTTTATATTTTTGAATGTTAACAAATTATTTAAGAAATTTATTATTCGACATATTGTCAGAAGTTTATTGTAATTTGAAATTTATTTGCTGGTGGTCCAGCGTTGTCTATATGCATTTCATTGTTGCTGTAACAAATCATCAGTAGACTTCAACCACACATTTTAAATAGTCACAAACCTATTATCTTATGCACAGAATAGGAATATAAATTATTTGCTGGGTTTTTTTTTGTGTTAGTTTCTAAGCCTACTACGCTTATTTTTCTTTCGTGATTTTCAAAAATATTATTATATGTGAATTCTCAAATAGTTCTTGAAAGTCTGTGCATAAGATAAGAGGTTTGCGACTATTCAAAATGTGTGGTTGAAGTCGACTGATGATTTGTTACAGCAACAATGAAATGCATATAGACAACGCTGGACCACCAGCAAATAAATTTCAAGTTAACAAATTATAATTTTTAACCTTCCTTCGTCCAAAAAAGGCTTTTACAAGTTTGTAGTGTGTGTCTGTTATCCCGTTTATACGCACTTCTTATTTGCAAATAAAACTGGAAAGCGTTGCCGTATAACTTTTTTATTGTAAGTTAATAACTCACGAAAACTATTTGCAAATAACGCACTATTTGCAAATAATGGTAGGTACAGACTTAGCAACGTGTTTATGCAACCTGGCAGGTTGCATTGTCGGTTGCATAGTGTGTACTCTTGTTTATGGTTGCATTCGAAGTTCTGTTCGAAGTTTCGAAAATATCAAAATGTTTTGATGTTTATGGGTTGCATTGGCGGTTGCATTGTAGGTTGCATAGTCAAATAGTTTTATTTGGAAATAAGATTTGCGTATAAAAACACAAAACTCATATTCGTACATAAAATTTAATTTAATTTTAGGAAATCAGATTAAAAACTAATGCAATTAATTACAAAAGAAAAAATAAACAGTCTGACATTTTCAATATAATTTTTTGCAGAAATATGAACTTTGTTTCTTATCTAAAGAATTCTATTATTTTCGATAAAATTAATGACTGGATTATCTTTTTGATTATTTGATATATTAAATGGGCCACAACGTAAAAAATCATGCAATGGTTTTTTTTTTGTAACAAAGGATTTTCTTTTTTAATACCGTATGTATTTTCTAATGGATTTCCAATTAATCAGAGATAAAATACCAAGCTTTTTTAATTGAAAATACGATCTTATGTGAGATATCATGTATGCATACATTCTTATATGGCACCATATATTAAATCTTATAACTATATATGGATCCACATATGAAGAGCTTCATAATTAAATTTCCATATACTTATATATATATATAGTTTTATTTGCAAATAAGATTTGCGTATAAACGAGGTATGTACTTTTGTGCATCTGTACGAGTCCACGTCCAGAACAAACTGCTGCATCGATTTTGAATTAGATTATTTTTTGTTCGCAAGGTGATTTGACCGAGAGTGTTCTTAGCTTTGTTTGAAGAAAATCTGTGCAGATGTTCAGAAGATATCACACCTTTTCTAAATATATTTAGTTGAATCTATATGTCTTTGACGCCGTATCTCCCAAACGGCTAGACTGATTTTAATTTTATTTTTGTAGTTTGAAAAGTTACTTGGTCTCGCCTAAAATTTAAGAAAATCGGTTCAGACATTTAGACAGTACGCTTGGGGGTTCTTAAAATTTTTAATTTTTGTCATTATAGCTTTTTTATGTCTTTAACATATATTTTGAAAACATGCTATTTAGATTAAAAACGGCTAAAAAAGCTAAATGACCTTTTAAAAAAACCCAGCTAAAAAAATTATATATGGTCCATATACTTTTAATATATGAATGTATATAACTATATATGAATATGTATGAATTCATGTATGGAAATGTGTGGGATTATTCATGCGAAAAGTATTATATATGAATTGATATATGGACTAATATATGAAATGTAGTATAATATATGAGCTCATATATGCGGATCCATAGATCCATAGAAATAAGATGTAATATATGGCGCCATATAAAAATGTATGCATACATGATATCTTACATAAGATCGCATTTGCAATCAAAAAAGCTTGAATTTTTTCAATTCCATCTTTTTCCCTCTTTTTTATCACTGGTGAATTTGAAGTCTACTCAAAGTTTATATGCGTAGAGCCTCAAGGTTTAAAAAATAAAAACTCGTGTAATAAATAAAATCATTCTTATAGGATTTTATATATTGTGTGCCTATTTAATAAATCAAATAATCAAAAAGACAATTCAGTCATTAAATTATTATTAATTTTATAAAAAGTAACGGAATCCTCAGATATATTAAGAAACAAAGTTCATATAAATTGATTATTTGTTCTTTTATAATTGCACTAGATTTTAATCTGATTTTTTAAATTATATGTTGTTTACGAATGTGTGTTTAGTGTTTTTTTAATAATCGACTCATATTTTCTCTTAAAATGTCGAATGAAATGTCTTTTACTTTGTTTTGAATTATTTTTTTTTTTCGAACAAATGTTTCATTAAACACAACCTTTCTCCACGAAATCTTACAAAAAATAACTTTAATAATTTAATTTATTGCACAGCAGTGCGCTTTTTTAATTAATATGAACTTTGCATACTATATAGGGAATACACATTCATGTATGAAAATGTATGAATATTTATGATCATATATGTCCATATACCCTCATTTTTCGGATCCGAACCATATATGGGATATCATATATGCTCCATACATACATAGCTGGGAAGCTAAAAAATAAGCTAAGAGCTAAATGGAAATTTTGCAGCTAAATTTAAAAAAAAATAAGCTAACTTTAGCTCAAAATAAGCTAATATGGTCACGCTGTGTATAAGGGATGGTATTTTGGATTTTTTGCTTGGAGTTGATTTAATTTTATCGTGTTTGAAATTTTTGTGTGTAATGGATGGATTTGTAAATAGTATATTTTTAATATGTAATTAAGTAAAAATATTAATCTTCTAAGATATAGAGGAGGGCATGAACATAGAATTTGTAAACTTTTGGCTGGACTGGTTTTAAAGAACCCAAGAGAAAGTCGGATTGATTATTTGTAATATTTTTCAATTAAAAATGTTACTTGCATCTGCATTTATATCTAAGCCTGGCAAGCTAAAAGGCTTCAACAAAAATCAAAACATATTTTATTGTTATTAATCGAATGAATTAAGCAATTGTTATTTGAATTGAATTTGATTTAAAAATCAATTAAAAAAGTGTTGAAATAAATTTATTTGTATTTATTTTTACTTAAGCAAAATGATTCAATCAAATCAAATTGTGTCAATTCAACTTTTTAATTAATAAAGTAAAATAATTTAATTTAATTTACTTTAATTAAATTTTAAACCAATTAAAATTTTAAATAAAAGTTAGATTTACTCAACTACGTTTTTGAATATATGTTAGGCCTTGTTACAAGTATCGTATTACGACTACGACTACGACTACGACTACGACGATTTTAAACTACACTAAGGAACATTACAACATTTTTTCTTTAATCTAGTACAAAGTCGTCGTACTCGTAGTCGAAATACGAAACTCGTAATTAGGCCCATTCATTGGACAAAACATTTTTCTGTACATTTTCATCTAAGCTTAATACGTTTAAAAGCTTCAACGAAAATAACAACATATTTCATTGTTTTTTTGTCGAATAATAGAAAAAAATTTATATTATATTTTTTAATCCAATTTAACCAAATGATCAATTGCTAGTTTAAATTCAATTGTGTCAATTCAATTTTTGAATTAATAAAATGTTTAAACAAAACTTTAATTGGCTGAGATAATTCAATTAATTAAACTTCAAGCCAATTAAAAATTTAAATTAATGTTGGATTTATTCAATTCAATTTTTAATTGATTATTTGTATTTTTTCAATTAAAAATATTAATTGGAGAAACAATTTTTCTATGCATTTATACCTTAGCCTTACAAGCTAAAAGAATTCAACAAATATCGAAATATATTTTTGTGTTATTAATCGAAGAATTAAAACAATTTATATTTGAATTGAATTTGAAAATGACGAAATAGGTTAATTTATATTTTTTCCATCTAAGCAAAATGAATCAATCAATGACTTGACTAAATTAAGTATTTTATTAAGTTTGCAATTCGAAAGCATTTTCTTTCGATTCGAAATACAGAGTATATTCCCTTGTGTTAAATTTTTCTGTATAGTTACCTGCAGCTCCCATGACTCCGGCGACAGTTCCGAGTTGAAAACTAAACAATAACCAAACTCTGTGTGCTCCAAAATGAAAAGGGAACAGCAATCGAAAGGCATATTCCTCCAGGAGCAAGAACCATTTGCAAAAATATCCTCGCAAGTGAAAGCCATAAACTTAGCCAACTTGGTAACATCAAGATTGTCTATTAGCTCCAGATCAATGTCTTCCATATCCTTGAATTCTTCAAAGTGGCCAAAACCAAGTGTATCCATGCGTTTAACAAAATCCGTAAACACCTTCACCGTGGCCTTGTCTGCGGAGGCTGGCAAGAAGTTTTCTTTTGCCAGCTCAAATTTTTGCCAATTTATGCGATTGTGTGTACAAATGGCAACGGACGGAAACGGTATTTGGAACACCGGATGTTGTGAATTTTCCACAACTGTTTGCAATTTTTTTGCCGAATAGCGTTCAGTAAGTATCAAGTAGGCAAAACAAGTCAATGTTACACACGTTATAACCAAAGCCGTCCATATTAGTCTTATATGTATTTAAAAGGATATTGAAACAAAATTTAATTGGGCCATTAATCTTACACAGTCTTTATAACTTTTTACCTCTCGATGCCGCGTAAAGTGGGATCATAAATATAACGTACCCCATGTATGGTGGATTTTTTGCAATACATCTGCCAATATGACTTCAGTAGATCTGTGAAACATTTACTTTCATTTTGCTCCTTTTGTGGGTCTGGCCTTGCAGGCTTTATTGGAGGAGGCGGCGATGGCAGTTTCAATACCGAACAATTTTTATGTGATTCATTTGCTTTCACATCCGTATGCCAAACCATGTTGACGATAAATTTCCCAAATAACTAAATATTGTTGAGCAGTGGAAAAGTTCTTGTGGCTGTCTGGATTGCAGTGTATGTACAAGCTCTTGTGGTTTATGTAGCAGCAGTGTCTTAATTTAAAAATAATTGCAGTTTAGTTTTTATTAAGAAAAAGAAAAAAGCAATGAAATTACCAAAATTACTTGTACACAAATTTACAAGTATTTTAAGTATAAAAATTATACTTATTTGTGCTCAATTTCCAAACAATTTTTCTCTTAGCTGATGATGAGTTTGAATTGGGGAAAAAATAGGGAAAGAAAATAAATTGCTTGTTACACTTGTGGCATTGGCATGTACAGGGTGGGGCAAAATGAATCAGCATGTTGGAGTATGCTATACCTTTTTCAGTTCCGCTTTTATATTTGTGGAGCAAACAGATAAAAAATATACGAGTACGTCAGTAAGACATGAATCTCTATATATGTGACGCGCAAAATAGAAAGGGACCTAAGGGTAAAAACCGGTTTTGTACAGGAGAGCCATTTTTAAGATTTAAATACGTGTATCTTCAGTGTATCTTCAATTTCATAAAACGCGCATATTTCTGGGAGGGAAAACTTTTGGGGCATGGGATCGGTCTCATTCGATGCTCAGATGTTGTCCACATCAAAAAAAAAAAAAAAAAAGAAGCGAAAATTGATTTTTTTACCCTTAGGTCCCTTTCTCTATGCACTGTCACATATACTCCTCAAGGAAGCGGAATAATTGCTCCGATTTTTTGCGATAACTTTTCATCGAAAATTATCATGAGTGACGAGCCCTATTTTGTTCCTGTGGATATATGATAAGCAAAATTATCGCTTCTGGGGCACCGGAAATCCGCGTATAACACTCGAAGGCATTACACCCGCTCAAAGTTACTGTATGGTATGATGTCGTGGAAAAAACCATGGGTCCAACGACAACTGTGAACGGCAAGCGCCACAACGACGATATCCTTCCTCAACTGGACCATTTGGGACTAGAGAGGATTTACTTCCAACATCATGCATACTGAATTATTAAAAAAAAAACATTTAAAGAATATCAAGCAGTTTGTTTTGAGCCACTACCTTGTATAAGTGTTAAGTGCAATTTGTTTTATTGCGATGATGCTAAATTTTCTCTGAAATATTCAATAGAGTAGATTTATTAAGTTAACATAGAAAAGCAGATAACCACAGTTTCTATTTTCAAAATTATATGTTAAACAGCAAAGTTACAATTTCTTCATTTCATTGAACATTAAACCTGTCTTTAATATCGAAAAAGCCGTTTCATTGATTTGTAATGATGAGCTATTTACATTTATTTTATATATAAAGGTGCTGCCAATAGAGACTTGCGAACGTTGGCAGCTGATAGCAGCCATGTTGTTGAAGCTACATCTATCCAAACAGCTGTCATTTATTCAGTCTATTTTGCCAAATCATCATGGACGGATATAGTCTTCAATAACACGAGCAGGATATATCATTCAACAGGATGAGCAAACGATAAAATTATTTTTATCAAAATGGGAATACTGTTCGTAATAAATTCTGCACGCTTCACTAATTTTATGGTCGCGATCGCTATAGGTCTTTGGTTACCAATTCATTTTGGCCAGATTCGGATGTTGTGAACAAGTTGTCCAGACGGCCGAAAAAGGCATTCTGCATGAGCAATTTGAGGGCCTGGCGCACCAACCAGCGATGTCACGGCGGATATTTGTACGATATTATATTTCATACATTTTCATTCTCCCGGTCAGGCGTTCATTTTTCCAGAAGATACGGATGATTATGTAAGCTCTTGTCTAATTTCTAATCGTCGCTTTCGATAATGCGCTGATTCGATATAAATTTTTCAATTTGAGATTATGGCTTTGTATATCAAACTATTCGAAAGTGAAAAAAACGTGATCGAATCACCTCGTTGTCGAAAGCGATGATTAGACCCTTCGTCTACGCCTGGTGGTTTTACGACTGTTGATACACTTTACAATCTTGTCGAGAGTTTTACAAGTAAACAGGTGCTCAGGAGAGTACACATCAGGCTGCCTTGGACGTTCCTACGATGGACTTTGTAGTAAAAACGATGACTAGAAGTCTCCTTACACTCATTGTAGCATGTTTGGTGAAAACAGTAGTAACAGATCAGTTTTAGTGATCAGAAATAAGTAACCACTCGGTGCACGGACTATAAGGTCGTTGAAATTGATTTTAATAGAACTCTACAAAAGGACATCATAAGAAAAACCATAAGTGAAACTCACATGAAACTCAAAGGAGAGAATTAAAAGACAAGTTGACGCAGAAATAGCCGCCATGAGTAAAATCTGTAGTGAAGTGAAAGCGATGACAAAAAAAGTAATACATTAAACGAATTCATAAATTGGAATATATGTTATTATTCCATATCTGTATCGATAGGCCTTCGAAACTAATAAAAAAATTTATTTTAGTTTAAAATTTTTAAATGCACTAATAATCCCAAACCCCTCAATAATCAATTTCAATGTATTTTGAATAAAAAAAACATTTTACTTAATAAGTAAAATATTAATTTGGGATTATTAGTGCGTTTAAAAATTTTAAACTTAAATTGGAACAATTCCCATAAAAACACTAATTAAAAAAATTTATTGTTATCTCATACGCACTTTGTTTTACTTAAATTTATCTTACAGAAAATTTGGTGACAATTGATCCAAAAGTACTCGTAGTATGATGTGAGAAAGTGGGAGTGTTACCAAAAGTAGGGAGTAGTGTATGGTGAAAAAAGGACTTATCCTGTAAATGGTTACATATTCACCATTGTCGTGATGTATCGTGGTGATCTATTGTCAATTTAATTGCGAGTTGGTCTAGTATTAAGTAAGCGGCACTGAACAAGTTCAATTTGATTAAATCAAGGATCTATTAAATATTACAAATATAATGTTAACTATTCCCTCCAATGATACCGCCAAGCCGCTCTGGAACCAGTCCCGTAACTCTGCTTAGATATTAACCAAAGTTTAACTGGTGTTTATACTTTTGAAATATGAAAGCCACTGTGGTCGAGTGGGTAGTGTGCAAGCCTGATATCCAGGACGTTGTCAATTCGAATCCTCAAAAAAATATCTGCTTAAAATTAAATTATAATTGCAGTTGTAACAAGAAAGGAAATTATTAGTTTATGACATTTTTAAATAATTTATATTAATCTACACCGATTAGGTCTCTATTAGATAGTTCAGTGACAAGTCACAAGGTGCATATAAAGTGTAAATTAACCCCATTCTAGGCCATCCCCATGTAAAAGTGACTGGTCCACTTCATAGGAAGTGTTAGAACTCGGACTGGATCCCATCATTTGCGGGTCGATCACTTATCTTGTCTTGTCTTGTGCCACTTCTACTTCCTGCAGGATAAAGATAGGACACTTACAGAAAGACCCTTTACTACATACAAATGTATAGATATGTATTTGTCATTGTAAATGTTTTTATTGCTTTTCAAGAAAAAAAATATTCTTCCATTTGTTTTACACACTTGCCAGCGATGGGAATTTGTTATTATACTCGTATCGTATTTCCTTTTGGTACAGTTTCTTCTTAAAACCCTAAAAAAATGACAGAGGATAAACTCGGATATTATTTTATGTTGTAAAATAATAGTGTTACGAATTATACCTGTAACCAGCTGCATGTTGCATTTATCTCAAGCTGGGAATCTCAGCCAGCCATAAACTAAATCAAGGATGACCTTTTCACAGCACGTTTCTGTTAAGGAGATTTTTTTTAAATATTCTCAGGATCTTGCATTTAATCGCCAAAACTCCAATAATACTAACATTTTATTTCACTACCTGTCATAGCAGTACATAATTCTTAATTTTTTGTTTATTTGCTTTGTTCAGGATAGGTCGATAATATTCATTTTGTAATAAGAAAATATTATTTAAGTACCTAGTATCTTTAATCGTTTTTTTCCTTTGTTGAGGATAGAACAATTATGTTCGAAGGTTCTTAAATTACTTTGCTTTCAAAACGATTTTTTTAAGTATATGGTATTTTTTATATTCGTTTTTTGTTTTTTTTTTTTTGCTTATTCAAGATAGTATTGTTTTTCACCAACACTAATGAAACTTATGCTTGTTTATGAGAAAATTTTATTTAAGTACCTATTTGTCGTCTTCCTTCATTATCTTGATTTTTGTTTTTCTTTTCACAAATTATGTTTAAAAATTCCAAGAAAATTTTCTCAAAAAATAAAGTTAAAATCAAATTCAAAGCCATGCAAAATGAAATATATCAATATGTTCCTTAGAAAACTACATATGTTTCATGAAAATCTTGTTTAATTCAAAATTAATTAACAACACTTCGCTTCATTTTAACTCACAGCGGGTCTGATAGATTAAATGATCAAAAGTTGTTCTGTTGTTTGAGAAGTCAAGAATTTTTATAATTCATGAAATTTTTTAACTAGTTTAATTTTTATAGAACTCATCTTCAACTACTTTTAGAAAAATATGTGTCTTTAATTATTAAAGTGGTCTAAGTCATATATTTCTCTGGTCGAGAGATTCAGTAAACTATATTTGAACAAACCAAAAAAAAAAAAAGATTATATTATGCAGCATTTTCAATAATTGTAGTATTCCCGGTTAATATAAAAACTTATGTTTTATTATTATTAAATATTTATTGTAGTTTTTTTTAAGATTTATTTAATATTTCGGAGCAAAAAAGCACATGACTTAGACCACTTTCGTTATTAAGGGCATATAAAGGGTGTCCCAACAAGAATGCAAGATTTAAATTTGGCGCCATTCGAAGTGTCATTGTTTGACATTTGAACAATTGTTATTGTTTGCTATTAGAAGGTACGAGGTTAGTAAAAATGGAGCGCTGCACGAATGAACAACGCATTCTCATTGTGAAATTGTTTTACCAAAATGGTGAAAGTTTTGCGGCTACAGTTCGCAAATTTGCGATCAATTTGGGGTCACAATAATACTCCAAAAGAGTCAACTGTAAAGAGATTAATGGATAAATTTGCCGAAACTGGGTCCGGTAGTGATGTAAAGACAACAACGCGCCTTCGACCAGGTCGATCAACCGAAAATGTTGCAGCTGTACGTGATGATGTCGCTCAAACGCAGGTCAAGCGCAAACAGTCAATGGTGTTCGGTATCGTGAAATGATAACCAGTTTTTTCGTGCCTAGAATTGAAGAAATGAATGTGGAGGGCATGTGGTTTCAACAAGACGGCGCCACATGTCATACAGCCAGAGAAACAATTCAATTGCTACATCAGTCATTTCCCGGTCGTGTTATTTCGCGTTTTGGAGACCAGAATTGGCCGCCTAGATCGTGCGATTTGACACCATTAGACTTTTTTCTTTGGGGTTTTTTGAAGTCGATGGTTTACGCGAATAAGCCGACGACGACTCAAGCCTTAAAAGAGGAAATTGGACGCTGCATTAATGAAATACCGCAGCATTTATGCAAAACGGCCATTGAAAATTTCATTAAAAGATCGCGTGTGTGCCAGCAAAGCCGCGGCGGCCATCTGCCCGATTTGTTGTTCCACACATAATTTCATTTTGTCTACCTTACGATATAATAAAGTTTCACGATTTTTTTTTAAATATCTGTGTTTTATTTAAAATTTAAATCTTGCGTTCTGGTTGGGGCACCCTTTATATACGTTGAACAGCTGTTTGCGTATTATAATTTGGTAGAGTTGATTTTGCAAGTACTGACAATATTTTTGGCCTGGCAATGCCAAACTTAATGCAATAATCTTGCACTTACAACATGATAATTTGGCATTATTTGAGTAAAATAATATTCAATGTGGTTGTTATTAGATTTTTTTCAAAATTTGCAATTTTACTTTTTCGCAACAGTGTACATTTTGACATGAATACGATTAATTTGTTTGAGTAAAGATTATTGTAAAATAAAAACAAAATATGAATGTGATGGTGTTATAGCTCGATTATTCCAGATGAAGCTGAAAGGTTTCTATAACTGGCCAGATAAATAATACAATTTAAGGAATACTTGAAGATTTTCCTCCATAAGTAAAACAAATATTTTCAATTGGTGTTTAATGGTCACGTCCTTGGACTTTAATAAAACTATCAAAAGCAGTTTCAATGTAGTTTAGTGATTTAAAAAAACCAATTTTAAATTAATTGTCATACTGGAATGCAGCATTGAAAACAAAATCCTGTTGCCTATAAAATGTCTTGCGGACTAAAAATTTGGATGGTGTTGCCAGGTCACAAACTGTAAGGAAAATCTTCGTGCCAACTTTGAATTTTTTTTAATTGAATCAATGTCATTAATAATGAAAAATGTATTAATGAAGAATGTTCACAAAGTACCATATAAAAAACTTCGTTTCGCGAAACTCTTTTATGCAGGCAATGAAATAATCCCATTGTACATATGAAATTAAGCCATTAATTGCACTTTCTGTAAATTTTGTGAAGTGAGCACATTAATGGAAACGGTACACCACGATTTTAGTGATAAGCTTACTTCGATAACGACACAGTTTCATCAGATTTGTAGACAATAGCGTGCATTCATCACTTTTAAAGTTTTTTGGAATAAAAAATTTTTTTTATAAAAACTGTTTCGTTGTAAGTTAGAAATATTTTCATTGTATGTATGAAACATTTTCTTAAGCTTTTAAGCTTAAAGGTATATTTTGTATCAAAATTTATTTAAAAAAAAAATTTAAATACAAAAAGTATCAACGAAAACGTTATGATAAATACAATGAGACATACAAAATTAACCAATACAGAAAGAACAGCAATTTAATTCAGCAAATGAAAATTATTCTTCTAGTAATACAACATTTAATTCATTTGATGAAGAGATATCAATGAAGTAGGCTCATTAGCTAAGTAAATAATTATTTTTCTTTTAGTGTAATACAAATGTTACATTCGATACTCGATGTTCGATACTTGTTCGAAAATCTAATGAAACTTGTAAAAGGATTGTCTGACTAGACGAAATGTTGATGATGCTGCAATCTTTTACGACCAACAATCTCTATTACCTTGCGGATCCAATTTTCTACTATAGTATATATGTAAAGCTTAAATTATACGTGACATAGCCATAATGCCATAGCCATAACCAAACCAAAATACAATTGGTTTCTATGGTGAGAGTTATGGCGTTATGGCGAGTCACCTATAATCAAATACAGTGTTGCCTATTAGTTTGGTTCGAACGGCTGTTTTCTATGGCTATGGTTATGTCACGTCTGATTGAGCCTTAACCCTCTAAAATGAAAACTGAATGCCTCCTTGATCACCATACATAAATTGAAGTATTCTTGTCTCACAATGTTATTAAGATAGCAATATTTATTTCAAATTTATTGCAAAAGTTTTAAAATTAAATTGTTTCAGGCTTGTGATGGAAATTGGCCATAATTTTAAAAAGATTTGGAGAATATATATATATATATATATCCATAATAGTTTTAATAAATGATTCACATTTTGACAAAAAAAATATATATATTTTAATTTTTGATGAAAACAGTTTTTCGCAAAATATCGAAATTCCTCAGACTGCTTCCAAGCGATATGTAATTTTATTATTATGAATATTTATATTTATAAATAATTAAGTATGTATATGTGTATGATTGTACATATGTATATATTTTTTTTTAGTGACACAATTTTTTTTTTAAACACAAACACAACTTGCAAAGCGATTAGCTTGACTGCGAAAAACACCCAGGGCCTATGGTGGGAATCGAACCCACGACCTCTGGACTGAGCGGCTAGCATCGCCGTCACTCAGCCACAGGGGCACCCAAAATTATGCATTCGCAATTAAAAAAGAAAAAAAATTTAATATTTGTAGATTTCATGTGGCTCCACAGTTGAAATTTTTACCAATTTTGGTTTATGAAAAGTAGAAATTTTTGACAATTTTCGAAGAGGCCTGTGATCAGTCCGTTCATGCAAATGAATGTACAAACCGACTGTTAAATAGTAAATCAGCTCGACAGCGCTCAATAGAGAAGCACCCAAAAACAAACCAATAACGCCTCCAAAATTTGCTGCAAAATATAAATTAAATATATTAAAAAAATATATTGTTATGTAAATATAAGTATGTATGTTAGAGTTGAGCGATATTTAGAAACCTGTTACTTTTTCACAGCGATTGAAAAATCACAAATCACAACTGTGACTGAATTTATCAAGTAACAGGTTTTGGAAATATAGTTCTTTCATACAAACTGTGATTGTTCTTGCATGCTTACTTTAAAGTAAATAAAGCTACCACATTAATTTTTTTTATACCTTCAGCTTTTGTCAAGAAAAAAATTGTCAAATCGTATCAAATCATCTTTTCTGGTAACTATGTACAACTCACATTTTTATATTTGCAATTTTATTGTCTCTCTGCCTCTTATATTTTTTTTATTTATTCTCAATATTTGAACGTGATTGATTGTTAATTGCTTGTTCTTGCTGCTCTTCTTATTAGTATTTATCAAAACACCAATACTAATAAATACTTTTAAAGCAGAAGAGCTGAAATGTATTAAATCGTGATCACAGTCACTGTTTAATTTCACTGCTGCTCTTCTTATTAGATTTTCTCAAAATAACAGAACTGCTACAAACAAAATACTGCTTAACTGTGATCACAGTCACAGTTTAAAAGAACAGCGATTTAGAAATCACATTCACAAGGAGCACATTATTAAAAAGTCACGCTATCGCTCATCACTAATGTATGTCGCTCATTTACTCAAACAACGTTATAAACCAGAAAACGGATTTGAAGCTTTCAATTTACACACAATTTAATGGAAAATAAAACTTTATTTCTCTCTCAAGAGTTGAAGAGTTAAAGATGATATTTGTATGAAATTTTTTATACAATATGAAAAACGATATGAGAATTAATTAATAACTCAAAAATTCCAAGTTTTGAGTTATGTATGACACTATTGAAGTAAATGAGCGATGCCTGTGTTTTTGTGTTTGTACCTAATAATTCCACAATTGTGTAACGCATTGAAGTGCGATATTTCAGCATGTACGATGTTTGATAATGAACATCCAAATGTACCATTTTGATTTTATGTGTGGCATTAGATCTAAGAAAATCATAAAGTTTTAATGAATTAATTAAGTTTAATGAAAATTAACATTTTTATATGTGTTGCATGTGTGCTTTTTACCCTTCGAGTGGGAAACTGCTGTAGAATGCTTGATACCATATTTGTTTGCAGCTGTTCAAACAGTTGCATATCATACTATCATTATCCACATCGTGTATGTATTGGCTCTCAAACAAATGAGTCTCTTTGCTGAATAAACCTGCAGCAATTTGTTAACATCACACCCATCATCAGCATCATCATCATCATCATCATCGTGGTCATCATTATGAGCACAAGTCAGTAAAAATGTTAGGAAAACCAAGTGAAAATGTAAATTTTCAAGTTGTTATACAACTGTTGTTAACTTTTTATATAACTTTTATAATACTCACTTGCGTGTTCATAGATGCATTTAAAATCCGATGGCTTACAACTGGTGAAGTTATCTATTTGTTCATTGGCACACAGCCAAGATGCGACCAGTCAACAAAGGAAAAGTGGCAATAGAAAGGATATAAAAGTTTAATAGCAAAAGTATATGTATAGTATGTGTGATAAATGAAATGAAGTAATAAGAAATTGCATTAACATTGAAATTACACTTGGAGGAGGATGTTATATAACACTGTGTATATACATACATATGCATATGTACTTATGAGCTACGATTTTACAAGAAATTGACACATACCCTGTGGGATTTTTATTAGTTAGCTAAAAATATAGGTGACTTTTTGCTAACTCATTTACAACTAGCTTCTGAACTAACTTATAAATGATGCAGCTGTGACTCTAAACTAACTTTAAGCTAACTCAAAACTGATGCTGAGATTAGTGAGTTATGTTTGTACAACTAACATCTCCTCGATAAGTTTTTAATTAACTTTAAGCTAACTCAAAGCTGATGCAGAGATGAGTCAAAGTTTATCGAGAATATGTCAAAGTAAAATTCATGTTTATGTTAACTCTGTGCCATCTTTATTTTATATGGCGCAATAGCAAAGTGTTAAGTATGATGGCTGACAAACAAAGTGATCACGGTTGATACCAATTCTCCTCTCTAAGAAATGTTAAATTCTTTCAAATTTATGTTGACTAAAAATGTTAATCATTAGTAAGTTAAAAATAATGGTTAGCTAAAGAAAGACCTTTTTTCTTCTTTTTTGATGCGCCACAAATTAAGTCATAATGGGCCAACCATTAGTTAGTCAGTTCGCAGCTAACTAATAGTGCACTTCCATTTTATCAGCCAAAAACTCACTCGAAATAACCTAACTTGTGGTTATTTGAAACTTATGCAGCGTGAGTGAGTACTGACTTGTTCTGAGGACATTACGTTGAAAAACTGAATAGCGTTTAACATGTAAAATGAGTTAGCTTTTGAGTCAGTTGTCACTCGTCTCTGATTAACCATTATTTACTTTTAAGTTAGCTCAAATCCCGACAGGGTACACTCGAATTCACTATACATACGCACGTATGCAATTGTGCTCTAATTGAAGAATTTTTTTTAATAAAAACTAAATAGTCTCATGAGTGGGAGAGGGGAGCTCTTTTTGGTACTTCCCAATACTTTAGAATAAAAAGCTCAAAAAATAAGAAATGAAAATTATTTTCCATCTAATTTATTTTAAAATAGCAGAAATTGCTCAAAGAAATTATGAAACCTAATAAAATAAAAAAGCTGTTTATAAGGTCATAAACAAGGAAAACTAAGTTTAACCGAAAACGATTTCATTTTGCCTACGCCAACGAGTACACGACTGACATTTCTTTTGTTGTCATTTTCCAGTGTCATTTTAAAAATGTGTGCAACCCCGTTCCTATTATGTTTTTTATATGGAAAGTAATATCACACAACGAAAAATAACGGAAATGACAAACGTTCCCATCAGTATACAATATTGCAATGTCACAAAATGCCATACTGTGTACTCAGAATTACATTTGTATGTAAAACGTAACAGAAAACAAATTTTATTTTTCTCTTAAAAGTTGAGTACACAAGATAGTTGTGCGAAATTTTTCCACAATATCTGTGGCAAAAAGGAAGAAGTGCTTAAAACGAGATAAGCTGATTTTAAGTTAATTGCACCACCGTAATCTGCTTATTCTTAAATAAACCTGATCAAAATCTCAGTTAATTTGTGCAATTCTTCAGGAAGTTATAGCACATAATTTGCGACTTAACTTTTTTAGACTTCTAAGGTCATTTGGAATAATAGCTATACTTGAAAGTACAAAATAATGTTTGCTTAGAAAAATAAAGGTTAACAGAGATTTTCTCAATTTAAATGTAAAAGAAATAAATTTCTGAAAATCGTCTTGTTCTCTCCTGCAAAACAGTAAAATATGACTTAAGCACTTTTTCCTTATTCCCACAGATATTAAGTGTGATATGAATATTAATTCTGAATAATTGTTAACACGAAAAATTTAATTTTTTGAGTTATGACGTTATTGCACTAAATGATATAGTCTTCGATTTGATTTTTTAGTTAAAAACTGCAAATGTTTTTTTTTTTTTTTTTTTTTTTTTTTTTGATTTTAAAGGCAACTTGTTAACCAAATTAAGCTGTTAAGATTTACTGATAAGAATACTTGTACTTGTTTTTGAAAAAATATTTTAATTTCAATAATATTTGTCATTAACTTTTTAAATTAATATGTTTGTGTTAGTGCTCATCTTGCTTGTTGATTGACACAACGCGCCGATATGTTGTTTATTTTGATTTCTCGTGTTGTATACGTGTAAATGCCGACAAGAAGCCGGAAAACGTCGTGGCTTGTTTTTTACTCAACAAAGTTATTCGTTAAATTATAATTTAACTTGATTTTGTTTTCTTATGTTACAAATGTGTGCTTGTATTTACAAAAATCGTTGTAGGTGCCTTTTAAAATAATATTTTAATTGTATTCACAAATAAATTAATTGTATTTACAAATCTTTTTTTTCGGTGTATATTGATATGCCGCAAAAATTTTAAATGTGAGCAAAATTCTGTCTGTGAAATAAATATGGAAAGAGATGAATTTATTTCGAGAATACTAAACTATTTCGCGAAGTACGATATTGTTTATCTTCTATCGTTTCGCTGAATTTTTTCTATCGCTGCATATTGTTTTTGTAGTTCATGAAAATGTAAATTAAATATATACATTTTGGCAAAATGCATTTGACACTTACCCGATTTTAGGTCAGGAAAAAGTAGATTCAAATTACAGTTGCAGTATTTAAGTACATACTCTTGGTGACATCTGGTGCGACAATTAGCACGCCAATAGGATAAACCGGGTATTTTCTTATACAAATAATGTTCAGTCTCATCCTATAGGTAAAATGAAACCTTGTTATTTACCTTTTTTTTCTTCTGTACATGTCGTTCTTTTACTTCAATAGTGACGTAACTCATAAAATGATTTTTCTTTTCATATAAATTGCTTGTACTACCAACCCCTGAGCGAAGAATATTTGTTTCAAATCTTAATTGAGTTGTATGTAAATGGAAAGCTTTAAACGCGTCTTCTGAAAAACCAGTCTTGTTTTTAGTTGTGACACTATTGAAGTAAACGAGTGATACATATGTACAATGTTCCAAAAATTATACCTCAAACAAACATCCTCTCTTAACAGGCGCTATATGTCTGACACGTTTGTCAATTTCTGTCAATTGCGCCGTTAAGGCTAGTTTGGTAAACGTATTATAGTTTATGAACTTTACATCCTCATGCCATTCTTCGGACTGTTTTATCATGACCTTAAAAGTTTTAATAGGAAACAAATATTTTTTTAATTACAAATTACTATTTGAAAAAAATTATTTAAAAAAAGTTTCTCTTTTATAATGAAAAACTTGTGAATTAATTAATGTTCTAATTCAATAAGAAGATTTAGGATGTTTTTTGTTTGAAAATACTTTTCAGCTATTGTTTTTGAATTCTCTAAAGTATTTTCTTCGAAAATGGTTGTTGTCTTTGATAATGAAAAATAAAAATATTACCAAGTTTTTAAAACATAAAAATTAAATTACAGTATTATACAATAGTTTGAAAAATATTTAAAAAAAAATATGTGTTGGATATAATGTAAAGCAAATACACGAACCTTCCAGCATGGACAATAAAAACAATTGATTTAAAGGATCACAACTGCTGTTTTTTTTTTCGTCCAAAGGCAAGACGATACAATCAGAATTACAGAATTAGGGCATACATTTTAATATGAAAAAATATATTTTTTTAATTACAAATCACTATTTGAAAAAAAAAATATTTATCAAAAAAAAAAAAAAAGAAATACCTTTTCCAGCCCTGGTGTATAATGAAAAAATTGTTAATTAAATAATTAAGTTTTAATATGAAAGAATATTTTTTTAAATTAGAAATCACTATTTGAAAAAATTATTTAACAAAAAAAGTTTCCCTTGTCCACCCCTGGTTTATAAAAAAACAATTGTTCAGTTCGCAAGCTCGTATTAACGGCGTATGCGTTGTCGAATCGTCTAATTAAACAATATTGTTTATTTGTTGTTATTAATTGCTTGCTCGTGTTCTAATCATACAATTAAATTTTACGTGTTTTCTTAAGCCAGGTTTGGGAATAATTAATTTGTTACATGATTAGTTTGTAAAAATCTTTTAAATATGTGATAAATAGGGAAAGGATTTTCATGCATTTAAAATCACGTTTTATGTACATAAAATATGCAGTAAAAATATAAAAATATGCATTTAGAACTAATAAAATATGCATTTATCAACTTTTTTTCAACATTTAATAACATTAAAAACTGAAGAAAGTGTAAAAGTTTAATAACTTTTTTGTTTATTAATTTTTTTTTATTTTTTCTTTCAGATTATATAGACAACACTTGGAGAATTTATAATGGAGAGGTTCACAACTGAACAGAGAACCAGAACAATAGAATTTTATCATTTGATTTGAAAATTGAAAATTTGATTATGAGTGATGAAGCTCATTTTCATTTGAATGGCTTTGTTAATAAGCAGAACTGTAGGTTCTGGGGTTCTCAAAATCCAAGAGCCATTCATCAACGCCAATTGCACCCCATCAGGTGTACAGTATGGTGTGGGATCACATCTGAAAATGTCATTGGGCCCTACTTCTTCGAGAATGAAGATGGAAGTGCTGTAACCGTAAATGGAGAGCGGTATCGGTTTATGATAGAAAATTTTTTAAGTCCTGCTCTTGAAAACAGACCTGGTATGTGGTTTCACCAGGACGGAGCCACTGCCCATACTGCCCGTGACACAATGGCACTTTTAAGTCAAATTTTTGGAGAGCGAATAATTTCTCGAAATTCGGAAATTATTTGGCCAGCGCGATCGCCAGATTTGACAGCACCCGACTATTTTCTTTGGGGTTTTTTGAAGGAGCGAGTGTATGTAAACAAGCCAGTGACAATCCTTGAACTCAAGGCAAACATTGTTGCAGAAATTCGAACGCTACAGCCACAAGTTTTGAAAGATGTTATGGAAAATGCTCTAAAAAGAGCCCATCAGTGCGAAGCTGAAAACGGTGGTCATTTAAGAGACATCATTTTTCATACTTAGTGTAAAAAAATTTTCATTTTGTATGTTATATAATCTGAAAGAAAAAATAAAAAAAAGTTAATAAACAAAAAAGTTATTAAACTTTTACACCCCTTGGTTTCTTTTGGCCCACCCTGTATATATATATATATATATATATATATATATATATATATATATATATATATTAAATGCTGCTATTTCGTTTGTGGAATATTCAGTTTCTAAAATTTCGTTCTTTAGAACTATAAACTATTGATCCAATTTGTTGCATATATTTTAAGTTCATAATTTTTTTGTATAACTATTTCTAATTGATGTGTTAAAGTAACGAAAGCCTCTAATTGGCCTATAGTGTAAACAAGAAACCAATACTATGTGAACCAAAATATCAATTAGGCAGAAGGCTGCCGGATACTGTATTTCTATTAATAAAATTAAAGAAATTTTAAAGTAAAAAAACTTGCACCTATATGCCAAAAATAACGTGTGCTTCAAGTGTACGTTAAAACCAGTTTTTGTCTGAAAATTTTAATTTAACGTACACTTCAATCACACGTTATTTGTTTGCATTTGGGGGAAAGTTTTTTTACTTTAAAATTTCTTTAATTTTATTAATAGAAAATTAGTATCCGACAGCCTTCTGCCACGTTCCCCATCTAGTTATCAGAGGATTTATCCGTATCATATCATTTGATATATTTCATTAAAAGCTGCAACACGAAAAATAACCTTTCAAAAGCACTTTATATCCACGTGAAATTAATGCGAAACCAGTAGAGAGCGCTGAAAAAATTACAAAAACATTTTTGGATTTAAAAGGGCTATTATCCCATGCTATTTTTTTTTAATTTTCAATGGTATTGGTATTCTTGACTTAACCCAAGGTATATCCAATAATATCACAAAAAATACGATCGTAAATTTTTCTCGTTTTCCTCTTTTTTTTGTTCTTACACAGTCGTAAAAACTGCAGCTTTTAAATACTTTACAAATAATAAAAAAAAAAAACTAAATTGGACTTATGTATAACATGAAAAAACTAAAAAATGTTTTAAAAATATACATTTATAGTAAAATATGCAAAAATATGTATTTATTGTAAAATATGCAAAAATATGCATTAACAAATCGATGCCATTTTGTCACAAATTTGTTGATTCGCAAATATATGTTATTTACGTTGATCTAAGACCAACGACAGAAAACATGTATTTACATGAAAATCCTTTCACTAGTGATAACTAACACCAGAAAAAAATAAACTATTAATTGCAGTTTAATTTTGAAACTATTTTAAGCGAAATTGTTTATAAAGAAAAAATTTAACACCATTTGCATCAAATTAAATTTCCCATGCTTGGTTTAATTTCATGCTATCAAATAAAATGAATGTCAACTTTAAATTCTGACTTTAAAAATATGATCAAATAACGATACAACAATTCACAAGCGCCTAAACAAATATTGTTTTTTCTTGAGCGATAAAGTATATGACCGAACTTATCAATTGAACAAATTTAAATTATGTTATGATAAAAAGGGAATTTGTTTTGAGAGTTGATAAGAAAGAAGTCTAAATTAAATAAATATAGAGTGTTATTATCGAATTAAAACAAGCAAGTAATTAAACGTATTTATTGAAATGGTTTTAAATCAGGGGGCGCATTCGAAATCGAGTACTTTGTCATCGAAATGTTGTTAACGTGGATCCCGGCAATCGTTAGCGAAACGTATCTACTCGAAGTTGCACTCGATTGGTAATCTACTATCGAAAACAAGTAAACTCTTCGCTTTTTGCCGCAACAAAGGAAAAAAGAAAGAAGTAATAAAAATATAAGTAATTTCCAGATATTTTCGCAACAATTAGTTTAGAAAATATAATTTTAATTGTTTTTAGCTAAAGTGAATATCAATACAAAAATTGCCTAATATGCAGTGCAAAAAAATGGATAAGGGAAAAATCGCTTCCAGAACAAATTAAAATAAAGTAAATAGGAAACAAAACGAAGTATTGGAGAAATTTATGATGGAACATTCCCTTACGTTTTGTTTTTCTTATTGTCATATGCTAACAGCAATGTAAAAAATAGTAGTAGGTAACATAAATTATGATCGAATACCGTGATCTAAAAAATTGTAGTCATCGAAATATTTCTCTACACGAACGTGTACTCGATTTCGAATGCCGTGATTTGCCTCCAGAATTGTGTAGATATTAGACTTGGGTCGAACTCGTTCACTAGTTCATTTTTGCTACAAACCAATGGATTAACAAAAATGAACTAGTGAGCGAGTTCGACCCAAGTCTATTAGTCTTGTAATTGTAATTGTAAAGATTCATTCAAACGGGCCTTATTGAAACAATTAGAATCGCCAGGTTCCTAAACTCTGATTAGGGTGAAAAAACTAAAAAAACTAAAATTTCTTTCATAACTTACATATAGTCCATTGACAAAATTAGCGCCTGGCTTCATTTTCTCTTCATCTAATAAAACGTCAACTTCTAAGCCAGACCCCTCTCCGGAATATGAATTATGAAGTGGATAAAATGGATCGTTTTTCTGCAGAAATAGTTATAGGCATATCATATCTTGAACGAGTGTTATACAATATTTTTTTTTTAACTTACTGTCTTCTCTTGAATCTCTGGACTCACGGCTGAGTTAAATATATAACAGTAGCCCATTTCTGTGCGCTCCAGGGTAAATAATTCGCAGCAATTGTAGGCGTTGTAGCGCCACATACAAATTGGATTGAATACTTGGTAACAGGGAAACGTCAAATATTCTATTACCTCCAAAATATTGACGCCATCCAGCAGCGACAGATTGACATTAGCAGCTGGCTCAAATAATGGTGCGAATCGATGTAGAGTGTAAAACTTAATATCGGCCAAGCTTTCGAAAAACTTATAAAAAGTGTGCAAGGTCTGATTGTCGGCATTGGGTGGCAAAAAACGTTTGGCGGCCTCATTATTTAAACGATGCCAATCGATGCGGTTTCGCAAACATACGCCCACCGATGGAAATGGAACAACGAATATCGGATGAGCTGAGTCCGCGACTATAGTTTGTACACGCTGCGTCTGGTACAATTCAGCCAAATCGTAATAGACCACAGTGCAACAAACGCTCGTGGCCATCACAATGAAAAACCATATAACTCTAGAAAAAGGAAATTTTAATAAACATAATTTTTTAAACAATTTCATTAAATTATTTCAATGCACGTAAAATTACTTTTCATAGAATTTTAATTTGTTGTTGGTGAAATAATGAAAACAGTGAATTGAGGAAGTGCTGCAGTATTCCTCAAAATATGGCTTCAATAAATTCCACAGATAATTTTTCTTCTTCGTTGCTGGTGCTGTGGTCACTTCTGGTTTATCACTTGTAGCCTGAAATGTTTGTAGAAAAGATTTTTTTGGTTTTAAATATAGAAATTCTTTGTTATTGTAAACCATAATTCCGTTCCGTTGTCCAACTAAGGCAATTATAAATGCTTTGATAAGTTCGACAGTCGCACCAATTTATACGAAAATAAATAGTTGTTCCTTCCCATCCTTTGAAGGGTTTTGTTATACTTAGGCTAAATCTGTGCTTTTCGTATTGTTGTTGCTGCTGGTGTTGTTGTTAGTATTGTGTTTGCTTTGCACTGAGTTAATATTTGTTAACTTACCTTACGTTGTTTGCGCCAGTGAAGGGCATCAATCATTATTTCCTAAACGACACCAGTGAAGGGCGTGCATGATGGTGATTATGCGAATAAATTTCAAAATCTTACAAAGTTTTCAATGTCAAGAAGTAGAATATAAAAATTTTGTAATACGAATACAAATAGATTTTGATGTAATAATACATTTACACTGCCTCGCAATCTATTACTTATGAGATTTCGGGCTATGTAAATCTAGTTGCTTTTTGTTAGATTCCCCATAAAAAACGAAATCTTATTTGTCAGTAGATTGGTAGGAAATCTACTCAAAATCTAATATTTTTATTCGTTTTTTACTACCCTGTACAACATATTTATATAAAAGGTGAGTGAGTTAGCTACGCTACACAAAATTTTCTATTGAAGGTGTGTGAATGAGCTAAGTAGGCACTTCTTGGGTTACAAATTTTAGACAAAGGATTTTGTCTTGGATATGAAATCTTAGTATAAACGATACAGATTTCAAATCAAATTTACTATACTTTGAGACAGTGTAAATGCAGTATAAGAAACATGGAAATTATATGGTTGACGTTACAAAATAAAACCCAACAAATTTTGGCACTATTTTCTTGCTTTCTCAACATGATCTTCTTTATCTTCAAACTTTTTTTGCATCGATACCCGGTTTAAGGTGGGACCTATTAAGTTCCTTAGGCAGGGCTTACATCTGTGTGACATGGGCCCAAAAAAGCGTAATCACTAATTACTAATGAAGACCTGTTTGATTCTGACATCTATTTATTGATTTAAGCAGTTTCCAATCATGTTAGATTCTATAAAAATATTTATTAGTTATGTGTCACACAAAGCAACGAAAGCACTAATGGTTTGTAGATCTTTTGCAGGAAAAATATGGGGTTGCACTCCCAAAATATTCTTCGAGATGAGCCGGCTAGAAACAATACATTCGGCTTCCAAAAACCATGAATTGTTTGCCTTACTACTGTGCTTCACAGAAGTAATATTCATATGCAACCCAAATCAGATTTTTTCCCCTGGGATTACGCTTAATGAAAGCTTTTCACTATTCCATCTCTAAGCAACACACCGAGTTAATTAAGATACTTTTTTTCTTGGAAAATATTTAAGTTTCCTTTGTGTGCAAGTTTTCCTTGTAACCTATAGTTTGTCCTGAAGGGTCACTTTTATTTAAAACATTGTAAACGAAGATGACCTTTTCATTCTTGTTTGAGTGTGTAAATGTTTGTGCTGGCAGAGCTTTGCGTTTTTGCGTTTTTATTTACTCTGGAAGGACATTAAAGAAATTAAGCAAACACTTCATACTTCGTCACTATTTAATTTTATTATTTGTTCGTTAACACTACACACAGAAGTTTTTAAACTTTGCTGGTGAGTTTATGTTGTTCTTTTGCTTCCACATGCAAAGTTTATAAAATTTAAGACATTGTGATAATTTTTAAGGATATGTTAAATAGTGTTTATTAAATTATATACTTACAACCTTATTTATAAATTATTAAGGGTTTAAAAAGGGTTTTTAAAACAAATTTTCACACAAAATGTTTCTTATTAGGCCTTTATAAAGCCCTAATAATTTTGGTAAATAAGGCTGTTATGATTTTTCAAACTTCATAATATATATATATAAAAACAAATATACTTTTGTAGTTAAACACAAACGAATAATTTTTTAAGGTCTTAAGATTTCCCAACTTGCTGCATTTCCCAAACTGATTAACATCGCATTGTGCAGCTTTAAGCAAATAATTTGCTCTTTTATATGGAATCGTAAAACTTAAGTATACATAAATATTCGACTTAATTTGTATTATTGCACATAAAGAATTATCATGGAACATCAAATTTTATATAGTTTAATCCTTGCACAAAGGCATAACATTGTGCTGTCTGCTATTAAAGGCGTATTATTTAAGTTTTCGCAAACTTACATAATTAGATACATACATTTAATAAGGATTAAGGAATATGTAGCGTGCGCTAATAAATGTCAAATGTAAAAGCTTACATCATTTTATCTTTATTAATTTTTAAGCTAATTTCTATTTAAATTTAAATTTTCTATTTAAATTAAAAATAAATTTTATCAAAATTTAAAAGAATTTCTAGTAATATTTAAAATAATGGTGCTTAATTTGGTGCTTAATCAACTCTTAGTTTTAAATTTTAAAATATTTTGCACAGATTTTTAAAATACCCAAAAATACATGAACGTAATTAATTAGTAATGAATGTGATGTAAATCATTCGGGCCTATTATCGACAGATAACGCTAGGAACACAATTGCGACGAACGACGAATTTCGTGCACATCGATGAGTTCGTCTAGAAGAATTCGCTGAGTAAATTCGTCAAGTGAAACACAACAATGAGAAATAAATCACAGCTCTTTTAATTGAAAAAAAAATGTTTTTTATATAAAATATAAATAAATCTATCTCAGAGTTCGTCAGGCACGACGAAATTTATTGTTTTGTTCATTTTTATATGCTCAAATGAGTTTAATTTTTTATGACGAAAGTTCGCAACGAAAAATTCGAAGTTCGTCCCATTTGTGTTCCCAGTAGACATGGGCGCGTGTCGTGTTTTTCCCGTGACATGAACACGCACGACTCAACTCGAAGTGTTCGTGAAAAAAATCTGATTTCGTGCGTGTTCGATTCGTTTTGTGTTGAGCAAAATTGACACGAAAAACACGAAACGATTTTAGAATTTTAAATTTAATATTTTATACCCTCAAACACACAACACCAGCAAATTTGTTTGTAATTAGTATCAGCTGGGAGTGCCAACTCGGTGCCAGATTTTGAAAAGCGACTTTTGAAAAAAATCCATTAAATTTTCTAATCTTCAATGCCATACCAATAATATTTCGTACGTGATGTGCAGTATCGTGTTGACGCAGTCTTTGTCGTATGTTTCGTACATGCTGAGCGCCTTGGTATTCGTGTTCGTGACGTGTCGTGTTGGAGAAATTCGACACGCGCCCATCATACTTCTCAGCATAACAACGAAAACTTTACAGTTGAATTTTACCGTTTTACCCTAGCACTGTACTACCATTTCAATGTTAACTTATGGTAAACTTGTGTGTGGTTCTAAAACGAGATTCAAACGTTAATAGGGACGATTACTATTTTTTTTTTTTAGAAAATACAAAAGAATTATCCTAATCAAGTTTCATTTATGAGTCGACTATGGATTGAAAAGAAACTGCAATTGGACTAATAGTTGCTAAAAAAACTGTATCACCGACAGCAGCTGGCAAACAGCAGCTGACGTTTTCAATATGTATGCATGTAATGCTTCACTTGCAACATAGAACTTTTATTAGGAATGTCATTTTCCATTATGTCATTTCCATTATTGCCTTCTGGATATCAAGAATTTCTGGTTGCACAGGGTCCATCAAACTGAACTTTGGTTGCTATTAATAAAGTCAGCCAGTCATCGAAATACAAGTTCTTTTTCTCCTTGTATCAAATTCAACCCAAAAAAGTGGTTGAAATAGTGAAATAAATAATGGCATTTGTTACAGAATTCATGTTATTTGAATTTTATTTTTTATTTACTTATTCAGCAGCCAATACTCTAACCTTTCTTCTTTTTGAAATTTAATTGTATCTACTCTAACGTAGATATGCACTAAGTGGAAAAATATTGGTTGCTGCTTTGTTTTCTCTTGTTACTATTTCTTATGAGAATTTTTCCAGTTAGCAGGACACTAATTCTGAAGACAAATTCTTTTAAAGAGAAAATTGATAAAAATATCAAAAAAGGAAATATTTACTCATTGCTCCTAAGAGTATGCCTCAAGTATTTCTTAATGTTTCCTTTCTTTAAGGCTCTCATTTTGTAACACGAAAAGCTAAGTGTGGACGAATTTTTTTTGTGTTATCGCAAAAATAAAAAATACATTTTAACGTTAAAAAATAGTAAATGCTAAATAAAACCGTGCAACGATCAGCCAGGATTTCATTCTAAACGTATTTTGAAGCTATGAAATAGCTGGAAGAAAATACAGTGGAAAATTTGATTAGGCATTTTCATGAAACTTCTCTTTGATTGAGTTGATTGAGTATAGGTGTATAGCGCTGAGTTTAAAAATTAAGAGACTGTATTGTCCGATTTTTTAGAACTAAGAGTTTTATTCAGCAGATTTTGCACTATTTTTTTTTACAAACACAAACTGCAAAGCTACGTTGGCTTTTGTGCAGAAATGGTAGGAAGAGCCGGCAGGAATCGAACCTGTGACCCTCCGAGAGCAAAAACGTTAATAAAACAACAAAGAACGGAAGTAGTTCAAAAGGAGCTGTTGGCCAGGTACAAGTCTATCCGAAACGCAAGATAACTTTCGTCCGACAATTTATACTGCAAAAAACAGTAAGATTTAAATTTGCTGCTTTTGTTTTTAATAAAAATTGGCGGAAGGAAGTCATTGTATTCAGGCAGTAAGTATCACTTTTAGTTTTATATTTAAAAGAAGAATTTAAAACAAAATATTTAAGATTTTGTAATTTTCTTGTGTGCGCATCTGCTTATAATATATTTCTATCGATTCTATCAGTAGCACAGCGCCTCAATAAATTATTTGAATGTGCTCCTCTTCATTCTAGCTCTTACTGATGGCAGCTATTTCTGCATCGAGCTCTCTACTTGTGAGAAGGACATCCTCTTCTTCGGTTGCCCTGTGGGTTTCACTCTATGACATTTTGTGCGACGTCGTTATATGTCCTTCTGAGGGTGCGACCAAATCGCCGCTATTTACGCCTTTTTTTGGTCAATAAATTGCTGATGAGAAGTTCTCCCTTAGCCAAATAATTCTCTGAATTATCCACACGCAAAGAAAAGATATGGTTGTAGAATGGTTGAGAAAGCAATATTATGTTCTCTGAAACAAATGTGTGGTCGTCGAAAACTAGTTATTGTTATTTAAAACATTTATTTCGTTACGATAAACAGAGTAATGTTTGAATTTAATAATTACATTATCACATCCATAAAAAAGTGTGATATGTTTAGAGTTTAACAGTATAGTTTTGTTAAAAATTTATGACTACAACATATTATTTAAAAATAATATGATGTAAATAACAATATAATGTTATCCAAAACCATACTATGTTAAGTTTTAAAAAAAATATTTTTCAGAAACATCTGTCAGTTCAGTATTTCGTTTGTAAGGTATCGGTATTGCATGGGTGGTGTTAAATAAATGAATAAATAAATAAAGAATAAACAAAAGGGTAGACCAATAAAAATATATAAACATTTGTGTATCTCTTTATACAGACATGTCAGTATGTCGCGTAAGTATACATTTCTATATATACAATTTATTTCACCAATATTAATTTATTTTTATTCGAATTTAATGCACAACTGTTAATACAATAAATATATGATTAAACAATAAAATAGTATTATTATATTAAATAATACTTTGGTCGTATTTAACAATATTAATATAATATAAGAACATGGTATGGTGAGTCTCAATTATATTTTAGTCACATCTAACAATAGTGTTGTCATATTTACAATACTAAGATTAGGTGTAACAAAGTTCATGGTTTTTGTAGATAATATTATTATTAACTCAGATAATAATATTATTAAAGTTTGCTTTTCTGCAACCATATAACTCAATCATAGTATGTTGCTGTTGGATTATGGTTACCTCAACCATATTTTTTCTTTGCGTGCAAAGACATTGACTTACAAAGACTTCGATATTATGCATCTAGAAAGAAGGGTGGACCACATTTGCATGGAATATGATACATTTTACGCACTGGGATGGACGAACCTCAGATGTTTTCTTAAAATTACACAATTAATTTATATTTTTTGATAATTTGATTTAGGAAATAAAAAGACGAATCCCTTGAACAAGTGAACAAAATATTCACGAAAGTTCGGAAAATACGAAATAAGATTAATTTTTTATTGTCATAAAAACTATACTAAAAAATATTTAAAGTTATAAAATAAATATAAGTTGTTTTTTAATTAATCGCATATGCTAGCAATAGAAGAATAGTTTACCTAGTAATAAAAAAATACGGGGAAGAAAGACATTGCAGGTCTAAGACAAGAAGATGATATAAGATTTGTAATAGACCCCTGCACAAGACCACTTACAAGAACTTTTAAGACATGAGGGATTTTTCAAATGCTTTTCTAGACGAAATCTTTTAAAACAAACGCTAAACAACACTATGTGCAAGAAATTTGTTTGAGTTATTGCAGGTATAGGAGTAATGAAGAAAATACTTCGTGACGAAAGAATTTGTGATGCTTGTTTCTTCATACGCACAAACGTTGTGTGTATGATCTTTTATTATAACGCACACATGCATTGACATTAGTTGAATGAATGCTTGCTTTAAAAACCCACCATTAAACATAAAATACATCATATACACACTCAAACGTACAACATGCAAAATAACAAGCATACACGCATCAACACTACTTCTTTTGAGTGTTTGCTACAGAGATGAGTCTTCGCGAAATCGCTTAAAAACATTCATCTACACGTATTTACGTTTCAAGACTGTTTGCGCAGCCCTCTAATTTGTAACTACCAACATTGTCAGCTAAAACTTCGCACTTAAGTGCAAAAAATTTAACTCATGCAAATACAATAAAAATTAAGTAGATTTACCTGTGAGTCCCAGATAATTCCCAAAGACATATCAAAAAATCCCACAAATGCCCACAAATGTTTTTTTTTTAGTATATTTGCTATAGTTTTTTTTTATTTATTTTTTGCTAAGCGCTGAATTTTTTTCGAAAATATTTAAAATTATATCAGGCCTTAACTTTACCTGATATTTTTTTTTTTTTAATTTCAGACTTAATATTTAAGAAAATAAATTTCATATTTATAATCAAAATAGGTCTATTTTGAAACGGCGTGGTTCCTTGAACAAATAAGGTTTTGAAAAACCAATTTCTTTCTAATAAGCCTTTTATTACTATCTTTCAAACAAGTTTAAATGTGGGATAGTTGCTTTTGTAAAATTATTTTATAATTACGAAATAATGAACATACTGTTTTCTGTTAAAAACGGGGAAAATCGACTTTTTTGAAAATTTTTATTTAAATTTCGTGTACCTTTCGACTGAGTTTTGTTTAAAAAAATTTGTTTCAGAATATTAAGAACTTTCCCGTAGGTATAATATTTTGTTGTTCTTACAAATTGTACAAAATTTGACTTCCCTATTAGAAAGACAGTGAGGCAAGGTGGGTAAAAAAGTGAAAGTTTAATTTTGTTTTGCCCGAATATTTCCTAAAATGAAATTTTTTAAGCTCTCGAATAGGAACGTCTACTTGCAACAAATCTTTTTTATTATATCAACTAGATGTGCTTGCATGACTTTTTTTTCAATAATTCGAGGTGGCCCAGTTTGGGGGCATGTTGCTCCACAACCTTTTGAGATATAAAAATCCAAACTCCAATTTAAGCCCAGCAACACCTTTTCAAATGCGGTATGAAATCGTATAACAATCAGGTGGCCGCACAGTGTTCGATTTAAGAATTTAGGACGACAAAAATCATAAATTTGTAAATAATTAACATACGAGACCTAATTTTTTGTATTTTCATATTAAATTTGTTCTTATTAAATTTATTTATATACATATTTGGGGTATTCGCAAAATATGTACTTTTAACTTATTTTCACACATGTTTTACAAATGTGACAGCGCATAGAGAAAGGCACCTAAGGGTAAAAAAAAAAAATAAATTTTCACTTTTTTTTTTTTTTTTTTATGTGGACAACATCTGAGCATCGAATGAGACCGATCCCATTCCCCAAAAGTGTTCCCTCCCAGAGATATGCGCGTTTTATGAAATTGAAGATACACTTATTTAAATCTTTAAAATGGCTCTCCTGAACAAAACCGGTTTTTACCCTTAGGTCCCTTTCTATTTTGCGCGTCACATATATAGAAGTAAAAGAAATTCCATAAATTAACAATAATATAACAAAATTATTTATATATTTGTGATATTCACAAAGTATGTACTCTAAATTTATGTTTACACATATTTTACAATAAAAAAGTAAAAGAAATTTCATAAATTAACAATAATATCAAAAATAGCAATAACTTATTCTGAGTTGCTGCTCATATTGTAGTTTTGAAAAAAAAAATTAATGGGGCAGCTTGGAGCAGGAATTTTATGTAAAGTCTATAACAGTAAGGTTGAAAGATTACAGAAACGTTTATGGATGTGGTGAAACGGATGGATATCAAAAGATTTCGTCTGACAAAGTTAGTTTCTTTGGTAATAATTGTAAAAAAAACTCACTTTTACAGAAAAAAATGATTTGTAAATACAATTAATTTTTTTGTTATATCAATTAAATAATTAATTGATTTTCAACCTACAACGATTTTTGTAAATACAATTAACGAAATTGTAAGTTGAAGGAAAATCTTAAAAATATTTTCAATTAAATATATCAACAAATAGTTAATTTGTTGGAATTTATTTTTTTTCAACATTTATTTTTGTTAGATTTCAAAGTTATTTCAATTTAAGTTATTGTTATATTAACAATGTGAATTGTTGAATTTCTGTATCATAATTCTTATATTAACAAGCTTTTTATTAGAGATGTGCACGTGAGTGTTTTCTGACTCACGACACGCACGCTCACGCAGAAAAATATTTTACTCACGCACTTTCACGCACGAATGATTTTGAAAATTTTCACGATCACGCACGCTCACGAATAAAATATTTTTAATCACGCACGAGTGGTTTACAACTTATCACGATCACGCACACTCAAGAAAAATTATATCTATAATATAATTTTCATGTTTTTTGGGTTGAAAAATAGGTTCTTACATATCGTCACCTAAAATCCAAAAGGCCGTAACAACCAAAAAATTCAAAATAGACTTTTTGATTGATTATGATGTGATTAACCAAAATACATATTTTCCTAAAATTTTACTCATATATGTTTAAAAATACCGATTTTTTTGGCATGCATGGCATCTAACATGCATGTAAATAGAATAAATTTATGAAGTCTTTTGCTTCTCCTGTAAAATAGTAAAAAGTGTACTTACGGCCTTTTGGATTTTAGGTGACGATATACATATCTATGTATATATGTATGCTCGTGTTTTTGTAAAATTTACAATGTAAATTAAAATAAAGCAAAGTTAATTTAATATCGTTTTAAATATTCGTATTCGCGGATATCATTTTAAATATTCGAATTCGAATTCTCGTATATCAAAAATTGACATTGCGCACATGTATGTATGTATACATACATAATATAAATGTGAAGGTAAGACGTATGATCAATTAAATAAATGATAATCAAATAAACGAGAAAAGCATATTAAATGAGAAAACATACAAATTACTAAAATTTTTCTGTTACGTAACATTTTCAAAGACTCCCCCACCCCCACCATAACAAATCATAACAAAACTCGAACCCCACCCCTCCCCCTACAGCGTTACGTAATATATGGACGGCCCCTAAAGCAAAAAACATTTCCTGCGGTACAATTCGTCAGTAGTATTGTTGACAAAGGCACTGTTGAATCAGTAGTGTTTCTCAATTGATACTTCCTACAGGGTATCAAACAAAATGTTCCGAATTCGTAAAGAATTCGTAACGTTTGGTCGACAAAATCTTCCGATTTCGGCACCGAAATATTACCGAAATCGTAACAATTTTTGTATGAAATGGTTGACACGACTTCGTAACGATATGTCGGTACGAATTCGTTATGATAAGTCAGTACGAACACGTAACGATTCTCTTTTGCTTTTATAGCAGAGTACCGCTTCACCGTTATGTTGCTGCTATTGTCGAAATAATTTGCACATACTCACGTTTTTTTAATATTTGTTACAATCCTTTTTTTTTATCAACATATACATACATATTTATTTAAAAAAATTTTCACAGACTTTTACTTATGTATTCAAAAATCAAAGTTCGAATTCGGTACGACAAGTCTGACTTCAAAAAAAAGTCGAAACATTTTGTTTGGGGGTATTCATTGTGTTTGTAAGGTCATACTACCATACATATTAATATACATACATTTATACATATATTATTATAAAATAATTTATTTCAAATGATTGAATACAGTTACATATGTACCTATGTAGGAATGTTATCTCGTGAGAGCGTGAGAATTCGTGCGTGATTATTAAAAAAAAGCTGACGCACGATCACGCACGAGTAAATATTTTCAGTCACGCTCACGCACTCACGCGTGATTAGTTACAATATTTGATCACGAATCACGTGAATCACGCGTGACTCACGCGTGACACGATAAAATCACGATATTTTCACATCTCTACTTTTATACACAATCACAATCCTCGAAACGATTATTTGCTTGTCTGCGAAAAACACTAAATGTCTTTGGGCGGAGTTGAACCGGCAACATCAACACTAATAAACTGACTCACTTACCTCTCAGCTAAAGAGCAACACTTTATTAAATACGCAAATGATGAATACACACAAAGTATGATTTCTTGTTTCTTCTAAATGTGCACATTCCATTATGATATAATTTAGTAAATAATTTTGTTGAGTAATTTAATTGACTACAAAAATTTAAATTTGTTATATCAACAATGATGATTGTTAATTTTTAAATTGAATGTCAACAATTTGTTTTGTTGGTTGCATTTAGATGATATTTTTTTTCTGTTTTGCTTAACACTTAATAAAAAACTTGCCATTTATTAGAAAATAAGGTGTTTTTGTGTGTTAGTTAAAAAGAAGTCAAAAGTTATAATTGAATGAAAAAAAATTAATATCGCATCTACAAGGCCTTCTATTTACTTTTGAAATTGCACAAAATATCCATAGTATTTTTTTGTTTTTCTTGTTTTCTTTTAACATGTCATTTAGAGTACCGTTATAAGCATACAAACTGAAAGATATACAAGAATCATATAGTTTTAAGCTAATCTGGGTCTTCGCTTGCAAATAGTGTGGTCAATTTAAATTTTTAATTAACTTTATTTTTTTATTTTTGTCGTCCTATTTTCTGAAATCGAATACTGTGGGCCTGCCTATAAACTGCTGAATTGTTATCATTTCTTTTTCCAAAATCCCCACTGTACTATAGGGTAATATCTGAAAGGGTTTTCCAACTCGATGCTTAACAATTATGCAGATACCATTAATATGATCGATAGTGAATTTTTGGGGTTTGAATCCCGCTTGTTCTGGTATGAGTGCTGGTGTTACTGTTTCTGAGGTTTTCTTGTTAATTATTTAAGCAAAGACCACGTTTATTATGCTCAGTGTATAGTAGTACCACACCAACTATTGGATCCTCTCTGTCAGTTTGTCGGGTGGGCCTTTATAATCCCAAAAGATACTGAGATATGTCAGTATGGCTGGCATCATTTAAAAATATTTTGTGAAAAACTTAAATGTTATTAAGAAAACATCTAAGAGGACCTTAGGGTGCAATCATTAATTTCATTTAGTGTTTATTTCAGAATCAAGCCTTGCAGACAACCAACGAATGTTACAAATAGATTTTTATATTAGTTTAAGTAACTTGAAAACAGATGCTAAATATAAAAAAAACTACTTTAAGCATTTCTTTTCAAGTTTTATAGCAATTTTATCTCTACTTTTATGATGTGCTTTAACAAATAAAATTTATGGGATTTTCCTTTTTTTTTTCTTTTGTCATCATGCCACATTGAGTTGATAAAACAAGAAAATATTCAAGATTTACTAAGTAATAAAGTTTTAAAGTCTTTAAAACTTCATTAACTGTACAAAACGCTTAAAAAATCATCAGCAGAATTTGATTTTTATTAGACTTTCTTGAATGCTTTTTACAGAATCTTATTCTATTCAATTCAAAACATTTGTTTTTTCCCGCTCGCAATTATGGGCTCTGGAAATAAGATAGAAATTGAATTTGATTGTTGTGTTATTGTTTGTCCTGTGGCAATCACAATTTGCATATTTCTTTCATTTCTTTGTGCTTAAACTGCTACACATTTGTCCTTAATCGCAGGACGAGTGGTTGTGGGTGTGGGTGTGCGAAGGGAAGTAAGTGAAAACAGAAAGAAGAATTGTATAGAAACATTTCAAGTTTGTAGCATGTAAAATCTGTCTGTTAAAATACAGTAGAAAAATGTTTAATAAAATTTAATTAAATGGAAACTCTGTAATGATTTGTGTTTAAATAAATGAGTTGTCACCTTTAAGCTAAACACTTTTTAAGTTTTGTTTTATGCCTTTTTTCCGCGTTGTCTTATTTAATTTATTTATATCTTATTTTTTTGTCTGCTAAGCATTTGCATAAATACTTACAGCAAATATATTGAATTGATTTTTTTCTATAAAATTAAAATAAACTGCTTAGTGGCAATGAAGTCCTTTTAATAAATTATATTTTAAAATTTCTGTTACAGGCTAATGCATTAAGCACATATACTGGTATTCATTATCAATTATTAAAGTTAAAGCATTTTTTAAACTATATTTTTATTACAAATTTTGTAATTATATTAAATTAATATAACTTCAGCAGGCTGCACAACAACACGACTGCAAATGCTTTTGGCTACTAACGTCGTCGTCGTGTAGTCAGCTCCTTAATTATAGTGACAACCACATCGCACACTTTTTTTAGATTTAAATCAACTTAAACGTTATCACACAAATTTAATTATTTTTTAAGAACATCAAACTGTAATGTGATTTAAAGTTTCGAGATTGATTTAAATTCACTTTAGCGGTGTTATCATTGCAAACCATAGTTTATATTAAATTCCTTTTGGTTTTTCTCTTTCTACTTCGTCATTGACTTTATCTACCGCAAATGCTTTTCTTCTCCGTTTTTTTATTTCTACAAATAAGCATCAACTTGTTGCAAGTGGCACTTAAGCACCAACAACATTATCGATTTCAATGACTTTTTCAACTACATTTTTTTCGCAAAATCTTTCAATTTGTAGTGATAAAAAAATTTCATTAAAAACATTTTCACTTGACGGCAAGCTGATAACACTTGTGGCAGACATAACAACAGAACAACAACAAAAAGCACAAATAAAAAAAAATCCTATAAAACTTAAATATTGCGCTTTAAATAACGTACATACTCGTATAAATCCCACATGCCGACATCAAGAAATATGTATCTCGATATCCTTCGAAAGCAAGTGTTTTTTATGTAAATTGACTTATTCATAATACAGCAAGTAAAAAATTGCATAATGAATTTTTTTCTTCAAATTTCCAACCATTTGCCAGCAACACACATATGTGTACATACACATACGCACACATTTAGCAAAAAAAAAAAAATAAAAGTATTGCTGCTGAAAGAGATTATTTTTTATCAATAACCAAAAGTATATGCAAATTAATTCCAAATTGTCAAGTTGATTATGCAGCCTCAAGGCCTATTGTGCACCATGGCTACCTTATGAAAACTTATAACCAACTGTTGAGGAATTCACAGACAATATTTATAGCCATGGGGTTTGATATTAAATTTAAGCTGGATTTAAACATTTAAGAGAACTCTTTATTAAAAATCATTCAAAATCAAAGCTCATATTTCTAAATAAAGAAAGTTTTAGCTGTGAAATTTCAAAACATTTGCCATTTACAGTATTAAAATTCTAACCGCAGTCAATGGAATTTTATTTGCGACAGCTGAATCATTAACCAATTTAAACTAAAAAAAATTATTAGAGATTTGGATACTAAAAAATTGTTAAATTATACAAAATAACAAAAAAAAATAATAAAAAAATATTGAACGTTTTTCATTAAACGCGCTAAGACGAAAAAGGCGCGCTAAAATGGCATCGCTGACCATGACCATACCCGTTCGTTTTCACTTTAGTAAAATTCATATAGGCAAAAGAGAAAATTGCTGAGAGCAGATTACTGATGAACATTGCGCCAGTATTAAGTGCAGTGCTCTAATGCATACATTTCTAAGACAATCAAGTTGGCAGCTAACATTTAGGATTTTTGGCACAAGGGTCATACCCACCAAGCAGGTTTTGGTAAGGATTTCAACCAATATTTTATAAAATTTTGTCGGAAACACTGAATGCCTTTGTACCAAATTACATGTGATAATTACTAATGAACAAATAACACCAGAGTTAATTGTAAATATTCTGACAAACACGTAGTAGAACGGAACAACTAGCTGTTTCCGAGGGCCACTACACCTCCATCATCAGCGTTCTTTGTGCTTGGTCCACTGTTTGTGGTGTCAGTTGATGTAGATTTCTGCTGTATATACTCAGATATTCTGGCAACTGGAATACCAAACTCAACGATTTAATAAAAAATTTTCTGAATTTTCTTTGATGACGATTTTTTTATATTTTATAAACAAAATTGTAGGCACGTTTATTGAAAAAAAAATATTATTTTCAGTCAATAAAGAAAGTTAAAGAATCGGAGAAAAAAATATTCGGGCCTATTCTCGTTTAAGTATCGCTTTAAAACGACCGACACATAAAAACGTATTATCCTAGCACCGTATTATCATTTTAATGTAAAATTGTAATTTTTATGTGTCGTCTTAAAACGATACTTAAACGAGAATAGGCCCGATTTACTTCTTTTTCGATATTCAACAATAGACATGGTTTTGAATTTTTTTTCTATGTATACTTGGAACTTCAAGAAAAAGTTAAGTATATAAATTTATGTGTATATGTGTGTATGTGTATATATGTGTATGTGTATTAGAGAGCTGCGTAAACAGTTTTGAAATGTAAATACGTCTTGTAATAAATGATGTCGTTTAATAAGCAAAAGCACGATGGATGCATTGATGTATATGAGTGTTTTTATGCGATGTCGCGAAGACTTCTTGTTTCTAACAAATAATCAAAAGAAGTAAAGTTGATGCATTTATGCTTGTTATTTTGATATTGTACGTTTGAGTGTGTGTAAAAGATATAGATGGCAAGCTGTTATGTGTTTAAGGGTGGTTTTTTAAAACAAGCTTACTCAATTACTCAGCGGGTAAAAGAAGGAGTACGGATGCCTTCTAAAAGGCCTCTGTACTCCTTCTTTTGGAAGTTCAAGGCCTGCTCGCCCCATCCCATTTTCATATCTTTTTTACACAAGTTGTCATTCGAGGTAGGCCTTCCGTTCTTTCTTTCGCTTCTTTCGCAGATATTCTAAAAGGCCTTCAAATTAATGGCTCTTAAGAGGCCTTCCAAAGAATGGCTGTTAAAAAGCCTTCCAGAAAATGGCTATTAAGAGGCCTTCAAATAAAGGTAATATTGAAAAGGGTTTAATAAAGGTTTTCAACTGCTGGGGCCTGTATCTCAAAAATTACAAGTGTTGAAATACAAGTAAAATAGTTGTGAAAATACATATATTATTTATATGAATATAAATTATTTTCCCAACAGTTTTACTTGTAATACAGCACTTGTATGTTTCGAGAAACAGGCCTAATGTATTCAATATACACATCCATATACATATATCGTGTTTTGACGTTTATTTTGTGCTCAAAAGGGTCGAACATATTGGAGGGAAACTTCTGAAACTTCGTTCTGTATATAGCATTTTTATATGGAATTTTGTTTTTTATAACGGCATCTGAATTTTTTTGCTTTTGCTTTGGCAAAAAAAGCAAAACAAAATAATTTACTCCTTCTGTTCTCCCTTCATATAGAAGGGAATGTGGAATGTGTATTCGATCTTTTTTTACTAAAGAGCCAAAGTCTTATATAAGGCCTTCCCCAGAAGTTACATAAGAATACTAACTGACTCAAAAACATGAATTCGTTTGCTTTTGTTTTGGTAAAATAACAAAATAAAATATGTTAGTCCTTCTCTTCTCCCTTCTCACATAGAAGTTAATGTGGAATGTGGAATGTGTACCTTATCTTTTATGCGGAAAAGCCGAAGCCTTCTATAAGGCATTTTTTAGCAGTTTGATAAGAATGGTAATGGAATCGAAAAAATTCCTGAGCAGGCCTTTAATAAGGCCTGAAGTAAGAAGGTCTTCTGAATTTTACCGCTGGGTAATGTCAATTAAGGTTTGTGTTTGTATGTGCGCAGAAAAATAGAAGATCATACGCACAAGCATCACAAATTCTTTGGTCACAAAGTATTTTCTTCATTACTCCTATACCTGCAATAAATAACTGAAACAAATTTCTTGCAAACAGCGTTGTTTAGCGTTTGTTTTAAAAGATTTCGCTGTACTAAAGCATTTGAAAAATCCCTCATGTTTTAAAAGTTCTTGTAACTCATCTTGTGCAGGGGTCTAATGTATTTACAATGTGCTTTATGATAACATTGTTTGCTATTTATGTATAGTTATGTATATGAAACAAAATAATAAAAACGTGTTTGATGATAATCATAAAATCAATAAAAAATAAAACTCACTATGTAGTTTATTAGCTGTGCCTTTAAAATTTCATTAAAAGCTGTTTCAAAAAAGAAATTTTATAGTTATTCTTTCTCAATTGTTGTTGGAAAAATAAAAAAATAAAAAATCTTTAAATGTAGATATATAAACGAGAAACGAGCCCCTTTTCAAACGATTTCAAAAAGGTAGGAGGTTATTTATTATGTGTGTACTTAAATGCATTTCATAAATCGGTTTCTGGCTATAAGCAGCACAAGATTATTTTGTCATTTCCTAAAAACTCTTTGTTATCAAAATATTGATTCAGGGAAGAGGAAACGTTCACACCCAGCAAACAAAAGTATGTATTACTGCCGAAATTACAAACTGTGTTGGTAGGAATTACAGCGTCCAGTACTGCATAAGCAACAGGGTTCGTAATTACAGTCAAGACGTCGCCTTTCAAAATTTTTTGTTATATCCTAAATATTTACAGCCGATAGGTATAACATACTAATATGATATCTAATTGAAGAACAAATGGAATGAAAAGAAAACTTAAAAAGGCGCCTAAGCTGGGCGAAAAAATTTAATTTTTTTTTCGAAATCGCCTTGCAATAATACTTCTTAGTCGAAGGTGTACTGCGCGTTATAGGACAGAAAAAAATGTTTCTTAATAAAAAATGTGTAACTCTTTTTAATTTTTTTGTCTCTAAAAAAGATAAAGATATTATTTTCAAAGAGAGACTGACAAAATCATGATGTTTTGGGCTTAATTTTGAACTACCTTGGTTTTCTATCTATAGCAGCTACGTCCAAACACACATACTGTGATATTTGCATTTGAAGTTAACAGCTTTGAAAGCTCTTAAATTTGTTCTTGTTTCTTTGCAAAATAAGAGCAAAAATTGTTGTCGCCGAGATCTGATTAGCTGTTGTGCTCTCGCCTGTGTGAAAGCACAAAAAGCTCCTTATAAAAGTTTGCACATTGTTCATATGGCATGAACGTAGCTGCTCTATAGAATAAAATCTCTTTCCATGTCGCTTAGTTATAAACTAAATTTAGTTATAAACTAAAATTGCTTCAAACAGTCAAATCCGGCATCAATTGCGGTAATTTGTCTTAGGAAAAAAAATTTGTCATGCAAAATAATTCAAATTAGATGGAGGGCAATAGAAGGAGAAAATTACAGGCTAAACGAATTGTGTTTCTGTAATGGCAAATAAATTACAGTATTAAAGAAAGCGTCTGTAATGTATTAAGTCTACAGAAACTGTAAGCAAAATATTGTAAGTAGAGGGTGTGCGTAGGCCCAAATAGCAACATTATTTTTTATATTTGGGTTGCATTCAAAATTTTCCTTTCAGCTAGATTTTGTAATTCTTGAAGTAAATTAATTGATGTATAATAATGATACAAATGTTAATGGCGGTAGTAAGCAAACAAAAATTACAATTAAACAACAACAATTTTTTGAGTCCTCCTCTTTGTAAAAGCTCCCAACACTATCGCTACAGCACGAAATTATCCGATTATTTACGGACAGTTACTTGCTACACAAAAAATAGAGAAGGAGAGATAGAAAAAACTTAGGAATTAGTTATTATGATGACTGGGTATTAATAAAAGGGTAATATAAGTATATAAGCACACTCACACAGCCATATAAGGAAATAACATTTATTTTTTTTAAACCCACTTATGCTAGAAACACAACCCAGCAAAAAATTAGACATTACCATTTTTCCACCAAAAATGCTTAATTCCAAATTCGATTACCTTTTTTGAAATTTTTTGCTGGGAACTAAGTCAAACGACGGATTCATCGGTAAGAATTTGTTGTTTAAATTCGTTAACTGTAAATTAACTATAAGTTAACTAAATAACTATAATGACGCGGGAATAACGCTTTTATAATCGATAAATTTGTTTATTGATTGTTCATCGTTCACCGGCCTAAGAAATATAAATATATATATATATATATATATATATATATATTTATATATATATATACACATACATATACATATATATAAACACAATGGGGGATTTCGAAAAAAAAGGAAATAATTCTGCATTTTCTAAACGAGCCGTCCGATTATTATGAAATTTCATTCACATTTATCAATATATTCAGCTGAAAATTCTCACTTAGCTAGAAAATTAAGCAATTAATACACAAAAAAATGTAAAACCAAATGGAGTTTTCTTTTGAGTTCCTTGCAATTCCCCAAGAAATTTCAACATGACTAGACTTTCGTTAATGTTTCTTATCCAATAAGCAATTTTGCTTGAAATCAAATGTAAAACCAGTGTTATTCAAGCCCCACAATCATTGTCAAGGGTTGAATTATGCTTGATGCACACTTTAATTCAATAGCATTCTCCAGTGAAAAGGGAACTTGAACTCAATGCGAACAATTCAGTTGTAGTACAGTTTAATTTAAGCCTTGAATTATACTGTAATTCAACCTTGTATTACAATTGAATTCAAGTGTATTTCAAGCTGGCAAAACAAGGGTTTTAAAATGGAAAGCAAAATGCAATTCCTTTATTTTCTAATTATTATTTTCTGCACATCTGCCTTCGCTATTGTTTTCGCGTTTTACTCACCTTTGTTTTCCAAATTCACTTTTATTTATTTTTTTTTTTTTTTTTTGATATTTTCACCACAATTTCTGTTTTAATAATAAATAAATTGCGTATTTGACAAGGTTTGAGCATATATGTATGTTGTTTGATTTTTTATTTAAAAATATTTTCAAATTTGAAAATTACTTGAAAAAATGCTTGAATACAACTTTGTTTCCCGTTCAATTTCAAGTGCTTGAATTTTAATTTTTTGAGTTCTTATTGGGTATTAATTCAATATGGATTTTATTGATTTTAAGCGGTTTTTTCTCTGGGTGTAGTATTGTCTCTTAAATAAATAAGAATAGGGTTTGGTATTCCTGCAAAATTTTTAAATAATATTGAAATAATTCACCCACTTTTTTCTGCAAAACTTTTGACTTAGTTGTGCTTTTGATGCCAAATGTTAAAAATTTTATTCTTAACCCACAGTAAGTTTGTTTTTTAAAATCGAACAGTATTTTACCTCTCCATTAGCAGTACAGTGGACCAAAGTTGGTAAAAAACCCAAAATTTAAATTTTTTTTCTCGAATATTTCCTAAACTGTAGATAGAGAAATCTACTTGCAACAATCTATTTTTAACCCCCGACAAAAAAAAGGGGTGTTATAAGTTTGTAGTGTGTGTCTGTGTGTCTGCGTATCTGTGTATCTGTGTGTCTGTCCGTGTCCACGTACAGGCCACATCTGTTTGAAAGATGACTTGATCGAGATGGTTCTTAGCTATGTTTGAAGAAAATCGGTGCAGCCGCTTAGAAGATATAACATCTTTTCTGAAAAAAGTTGGGGGTTTTTAAAATTTTTAATTTTTGTTATATTAGATCAAAAACATCAGCTTGGCATCGGTTTGAATTTTTCATTAACCCGAGGTTGCCCACTTTGGGGCTTTGTGGCTCCGCCCCTTTTAAAGATATATAATCCACATTCCAGACTTAAGCTCGGTAGCACTACCTTAAATGCTGTAGGAAATTTCATAACGATCGGCTCGTTTAGAAAATGCAGAATTATTTCCATTTTTAATTTCAAAATCCCCCACTGTGCGCCATGATAAGTCTGTATTTGCATATACTTACATACTACAAAAATATTTTTAATTTTTGGCGACGAAAATTTGCTATCAAAACTTCGTCATTCGTCCTAGTTGTCTTCTTAGTACATGCAAAGTTTATTTTGCAAAAACTTGGTTTTTTGTAGAGAAGAGGGCAAGAAATAGTGGTGTACTCGCAAAATTGTTTTGTTCCGCTAAGTTTCTTTATTTTTTTCCTTCGTTATGTGTAGTTGCCAGAGAATGACAATAAGTACTAAAAAAATATATATATAAATTAGTAAATTGTCTTATTTTTAGTAACTGCACAAACAAGTCGTACGGTTACATATTTTCTCTCAAAGAACTATGACTATAGCCGATACCAACATACCAGAGCATTTCTGCTTCGTTTATGCAAAAAAAAAACTAAAATACGTTGTAACTAAAAATAAAAGGGCACATGTGTATCAAGCGCATTGAGTATGCTTATATTCCGGCTATGGATATTTAATCGGATAATACTCGGGATATTTATTAACAGTTTTTTACAGGACAGTCAAATTACTGAACTTTTTATATACGGACAAGCAAGTTGAATTCAGTTTTGTTTGCCAGCTCCTCATTTATTATTCGTCACCGTATACATACAGGGTGGTTCAAAATAGCCAAAAGGGTTTGAATTGGTTTTAACTTTTTTATTATGGGCCTTATTTTGTAAAACGCATCGCTAAGCGTTGACAAATTTTTTGTGCATTTTCTTTTTGTAAATTAAATTTTTTCCATATAAAATTTGTCCACGCTTGGCGTTGCGTTTTACAAATTCGGCCCTATATTTGTTTAATTTGAAATTTATTTATGTATGTATTTCAAATTCAAATTAATAAATATACTTATGACAATATGTCAAATAATAAATTTCTTAAATATTATATTTTTTTTTATTTATTTTTCTTTTCAGTATTTGGTAAAGAAGACTTGGGGAATTTGTTCAACAACTGATGCCGGCAGATTACCAGCAACGACTTAATTGTACAATTTATTTGCGTCAGAAAGCAATAGAAAATCGTGATTTTATTCATAAATTAATTATGAGCGACAAACCCCCATTTCCAATGAAATATGTAAGTTCTGCAACAGACAAAACTGCAGGAGAATACTCGTAACACCCACTTAAGTTTAGCATTTGGTGCGATATTTTTCGGAAAGGATTTTTGCCCCATAGTTTTTTTAAATGATTACGGTATCGCCATTTCCATTAAATGTGTTAGATATCGTTATTGGACTGTGTAATGTTCAATTTTAAATTCCCCTTTACAAAATACTAAAAAAAATTACAATAAAAAAAATAAAAGGAATTCAAACCCCTTCGGTCATTCTAGGCCACCCAGTATATTTGAGTGTAAGAAATGGAATAGAAAATGTATGGGTGCATGTGTGTATGTACATGCTTAAAAGCATGCTTTATGTGTGTTCGTGTAAATAAAATAGCCATGTATATACGCATGTGTATCCGATTAATAGTCAGAGTATTTTTATACTCATGCGTATCATTATTGCTCATACACTTTATTAACTTTTGTTGTTGTCTGCTGCATAATTTAAATTTTTTATAGTTATACCAATTCGGTTTAAGATTTTTGAGTGAATGTGCATATGAGCATAGTTGTTTGCTGGCCAATACTCAAAGTGTACTTAAATCGATACTTTTTCCATTATCTGGTACTTATTTCGCTGACTTTGTCAAAGTAAACTTTGCGTATGCAAAAGGACTTTTACATAATAACATGCAGCATAAGAAATATGTATGTAATCCATCAGTGTCTAAAATGAATTAGACAATTAAAACAAAAATACATATTCAAGAATAACATTTAATAAAAATCTTTTAGTTGACTCAAAACATCATTTATCTTCAACAATTATCTAATTACATATTTTTCTTACTTTAATGGAAAATCTGCAATAAATTTGTTTTGTGTATTTGTGGTAAATATGTTTATAAATATGCAGCAAACGAGTGAGTGTATGAATGTGTGAATCGGAAAAGAAAATCTTACAATTTAAACTGTAAATAAACTGATTTGCAAAAGTTAAATTTATGTACGTTTTAAATACACATTTGTTAAGGATTGCATATATTTTTATACCCATTATTTATATAGATACAAAATAGGAAATTACATACGATATATAATTTCCTAAGACAGCCAACTTGGGTTTGTTTACATTAAAAAAAAGAAAACTGACAGGAATTTTAAAACTTTCACATTACAAATTGCAATAGCCAACAACCCTGTAACTTTTTCTTATACTTATTTGCCTCCCACTGCAACCAACTTCATTTCCGAACGCACTGTCAAAATGTCATTTTTAAACTTTAAAAAGTAATGTGTGTGAAGGTAAATTCGAATTTAACAAGCAGAGACAGGAACCATTATTTCTAACATAGCATGTTAAGCATATAACAGAGCACTGTTAGCTATTTAACAGTAGTCGCTAAATGGATTATTATTCCAAATCCTTCGAACTGGATCGAGATAGATAATTTTTTTTTATTGGAAAAATGTAGTTTATGAAATTATAAAAGTATAGTGAAAATATGTCTGGTAGAGCCAATAAATTAGATTTAAGAAAACACTATTTTCTTGACAAGATAAGTGCTCCTTTGGATAAAATATGGAAGAGTACACGTACCACACCATATAGGTGTGGCAGTCTGAAGGTTCCTTAATCGATTTTGAAAAATATGCTTTTTTGGTGAAATTTCTTGAGAAGATCAATGGCCATTTGGATAAAATATGGAAGAGTACACGTACTACACAAAATATGTGTGGTGCTCTGGAGGGTCCTAAATATGATCCAAGTGTTCACGTTTCTCAAATAATTTTGGGAATTGAAATAATCGATTTTGAAAAATATGCTTTTTTGGTGAAATTCTTTGAGAAGATCAATGGTCATTTGGATAAAATATGGAAGAGCACAAAATTTTACTAAAAAAGCATATTTTTCAAAATCCATTATTTCAATTCTCAAAATTATTTGAGAAACTTGACCGATTGGAACGCATTAAGGAACCTCCAGACTACCACACCTATGTGGTGTGGTACGTGTAGTCTTCCATATTTTGTCCTGATCTTCACAAGAAATTTCACTAAAAAGCATATTTTTCCAAATCGATTATTTCAATTCACAAAATTATTTGAGAAACGCGAACACTTGGATCATATTTACGACCCTCCAGAGTACCACACCTATATGATGTAGGACGTGTGCTCTTCCATATTATACTTATCTAGTTTCAGATAAGTATAAAGAAAAAAAAATTCATTGTTCTAATTGAAACTCCGCTCGAAATGTTTTTACAGTAGTTACACTTGGTCTCACTTGGTTTGTACGATTCTTCTAGAACTAATCTGAATTAATTATTTTGTTTTTTTCATTTATTCAAAACTGTACAGCTGCTTGCTAACAAAATTAAATGCCAAACAATATCAAATACAAGAATATGCAGTTAAGAAATATAAAAGAAAATTCAAGACTACGAATATGATTTTCTACATACATGCATATATTTACAATATTTATGGCAACATGAACACTTGATTAAAAATGCGAGGAAATAACATAAAATAAGTACGAAACAAAAAATATACATGCAAATATATGTATGCATGTAGATGCATATATACATTTATGTGCATAGACGTAGATTTATATATTCGCATGTGTTATATTGGCTTAGTAAAACAAAAGAATAAGGAAATGAAATATTTTAGGATCAAAATTAAACAGACAGTGAGTTAGTTCATGGGTTAAAATTGTGCATTTCTTCGTTTCATGATTTGCCACATGCCACAAATAAAACACTTTCACATAGACACATATATACAAACACAAGCTTATCATTTCTTTTACAACTTTTTCCATGTGCATTCATTCACGTTCTGCTGGTGTGAGAATATTGCAGATTTTTTTTGTATGTAACTGCACAGACTAAAAACTCCATTTAAATTTGTGTGTGGCGAAATTCCTTCAAATAATTCTAAAAGAAATCCACAGAAATACATAAAAACAAAATTCACGAAAACAGTTGCTCCTTTTCAATTTTAAGCTATTTTTGACCTTCCAAAATTACATTCATATTTTTGCTAAAAATTTACAGCCTTATTTATAAAGGTTTTTAGAACAAATTTTCATACAAAATTTAATAAATAAGGCTGTTAATTTTTAAAAGCTTGACTGTCAAGAAAATATTAAAGTGAAATATATATGATTTATAAATGGGAATTTTTACCAGATGGTCTTGCCGCTTGTATGTGGAATTTCCCTCAAATGTCAACTCACCTTTTGCAGAATATTTTTTTGGCTCGTCTTATACCTAGTATGAATATTCCCTGATTGCTTACAAGGTATACATATATCTATATACGGTATACCTATGTATATGGGGTATACCTATATGGGGTAATCAATTAGCTTTAAAAAACTCATACTTGGGATGTCAAAAAAAATGTAGTGAAAAATGTGTGTTCATATCGGAGGAGTATTCGAATTGTAAGAGGCGAAACTAGTCAGCTGAGTTGTTGCTACCACGACCACTTGATATATATCGCCCTTGGAGTACACCTAGACTCTCTTTTATTCGCTTTGAAAAATTCATACTTGCGATGAAAAAATGTGTGCCTCAATTTGCTTTAAAAATTCATATTTGGGATGAAAGAAAATATACTGAAAATTTCGATTACGTTCCCGCATTCAGTTACGCACGGATCGAAAAGAGGTATTCTGCAAAAAAAATTAATCGAAAGAAAAAGAATAGGAGAAGAGTATGTTTAAACCTGCTGCTTTGCTATGAAACGGGTGAAATAGGGACAGAAAAAATAAGCAAAAAGTTAAATTTACTGCAAAAAAAAACAGTGATTTAACATTAAAACAAATAATAATTAAATATTGTGAAAATTTGTTATTAAATAAATTCTTGCAAATTTAAGTAAAGAGAGTTAAAAAAAGAGATAAGCAAGAGGTATTTGTGGCCAAACTTATCCAGTGTGAAGAATCCCGTCGCGTCGGAAGTGAAATTTTAATTTTTTACACATAATTGTAACACAAAAATAAAGTTTATTTGTTTAAATTTAATTAAATCCATAGACAATATGGTTTTTCGTTGCCATTAAATAGGTATGTCAACTTTTATACTGTTCTACTTGTAATAAATTAAATAAAAATCGCATTTCAGTAAAGAAAAACAAAACAAAAGTTGTAGTTCATTAATTAAATCTTCTTTTGCATTTAATGCTTGCATTATTTTTTGAATTAATCACTTTTTGAAGCTAAACAAACAAAAATTGAAAACGCTCCGCCACTAAAATAACAACTTACAAAAACGTAGTTACGATCGAAATGTAGAACACATAGAATCGAAAGAGAATTCGAAGAACGGAACGCAGAATACCAAAGTTGCCAAACGGAGAAACTTTCGATTCAAATCGAAACGCAGAATAGGGGTGAATATTTGACTACTAGCGACGTAAATAGTTACCTAGGCTCAAGGCGAATCCATACTAGGTGGTCGGAACCGATCAGCCATTTTCGCCGCTGGTAATTTGAATATATATACGTCAGCTGTCAAAGCATATTTTTAAGTACATTTTTTTTTTTGATATTGAAAGTAAAAAATTTTTTAAAACAAGACCACTTGATATGGAGTCGCTTCAATTCGCTTTGAGATGACAAAAAATATACTGAAAAAAGTCTGTTGATATCTGATAAATATCCAAATTATAAGCGGCGAAAATAGTCAGCTGGGCTGTTGCGACCGACCATTTGGTATAGATTCGCCTTGATGACTTATGTATATAATTCGAGGGCAGGTCAATAAGTCCGTGGCTTTTCGAACTTCCCTTGTAATTATATGAAATGCAACACTGATCCCATTAAGTACCAACTGTTATTAGACTACTGTCAAATTTTGAGCAAGTGTCGTCATTTACTTTGCGTTTAATAGCTTTCCGCCATATTATCCGGATTTAGCCCCTAGTGACTACTGGAAAGAGATTTACCTCGCACGATGAAATTTTTTATCAAACAAATGCCTATTTTAAGGACATCGAAAAATCCTATTTTTTGGAAGGGATACAAAAACTGGAGAAACGTTGCACTAAGTGTATTGAGTTAAAAAGAGATTATGTTCAAAAATAAAGTTTGGTTTTGCGAAAAAAATGTGTTTCATTCAAAAAGCCACGAACTTATAGATCCACCCTCTTAGTATTTATAGAATTTTTCACGTTTTCGAAAATCAGTGGGGAAATTGGTTAAATTTTTTAAAAAATTTGTGGGACATTTTGTAATATGTTCTTTGGCAGAATTATTTTAATTTAGTGTCTTGGAAATATTCATCTGGTAGAAACGATATAGTTATTTATGTATGCGCACGTCTTACATAGTTACGTGTATATATATATATATATATATCCAAAGGCATATACAATTTATATATGAGTGAAAAAACTAGGCTTAAGTGTTAAATTTTCAAAAAGCTAATTTGTTGTTTTTTATTAAGATGATTTAATTTTCATTATAAGACTTTTTTCACACAAAAAAATATAACAAAAATTGCGTGCTTACATATATTCAAAATTAAAAAAATCCAAAGTTCAACTTTAACTGAATTTAACTTAATTAAATTCCTCAACAACCACTGTACTGATAATGATATCACACTTGGGTAAAAGCTTAAGATATTATTGATTAAAAAAAAGAAAGAAAAAAAATACACTCAATTAAAAGCTGCAACTTAAAAATAAGAACGCGTCACATTAATTCAATACTTATCAATATAATATTTAGAAAATATATATTGAGATAATTAAAAATAAATAAAATTAATAAATTAATATTTTTCCATATTGTAAAAAGAAATTTCAACATGACTAGACTTTCGTTAATGTTTTTTACTAATTCAATCTGGGGCCTAATTCTCGCATTCGATTGCGAGCGAGTTGTTACTCGAATGTTCGAGTTTTTTAACTTTTGGGATTTTCGCATTCGGTTTCGAACAACACATATCGGAATTTCTAATGACAGCATTCGATAAGGTGCATACATTCGAATGCAACCGTTCGGGTTTTTACTCGCAAGCAAAAAGGAATTCGAAATCATGTTTAACATAGAAAAAGCGAAGAAAAGGAAAATGTATGTTGAATATTTGACTTATTTATTTATGTATAAATGAATGAATGCACAATTGTACGTATAAAAATACAAATTAAAAAACTTCTAGTTGACTTCAAATATAACAAAGCACACTGACTTGGCAAATAATAAAATAAAATATAAAAAAAATCAACCAACTCTGGGAGCATCTAAATAAAAAATTAATTGCTTCTGGTCAACCAATAAAAGAATCGAAAATGTAGCTAGTGCTCTATTCTCTAAATTTACACTAATTTATTATTATTAAGTTATTAATTAAATTAAAATTAAAATAACATTTATGTATATTCGTTTCTTTTTTCTGCATATAAGTACGTGTGTATGTACGTACATACATATGTTTTTGCACACATACACATATACAAACATATGCTTTTGCTTACAATTTATTCAGTGTTGTAAAATGAATTTATATATAAATATATTTGCCTTTTTCCAACACTGAAACAAAAACTCGATTCGCTTGGTAACGAGTGACATCATCCGAAAATTTCTAGCCAACGAAATTAATTTCTATTCGAATGTAATTCCGATCACGAGTGCAGGAATTAGGCCCCTGGTTGTTATTGATTTTAAGCTGTTTTTTCTCTGGGTGTAGCAAAAAAAAATCTTCATTAGAGTAAAAGTTACAGAATTTTGGCCGATTACAAACGATTCTGAACCACTGTTCGGTGGTTATAAAACCACTGAATGTATAAACCCTGTATTTGCTGTCTCTTGTGGCTTATTTCATAAAGTTTTTTTGGGCGCTAAAAAAAAAACAGCTTTAATCGAAAAATATGTGAAAAAGACGAAACTTCAAGTTGCCAAAGAAAAGCAAGGTTGAAAAAATAGTTTCATAAGATTTCATAAAATCGAAATTTTTTTCCAAAAATTCTTAATGAAAAGTTTTGCTAAAGCTGCAATTATGAAGATTATTTACTTATTACATAAGAGCATTAAGCGTTCTGACCACAATTCGTTTCTAAAATTAAAAGACATTATTAAATTCATATTATTTTATTTTGCACTTCTCTAGAGATTTTATTTATTCGGTGTTGCTGTATGTAGCGCTACAATCTTAAGTAAAATAAAAATAAAGTTTTGCAAAATAAAAAAAACCAATATGCATGCTGACTGAACTAAATTTTGTATGCACATGATGTTGCAACAGTTTTTATAACAACTCTACACAAACACATTTGCATAATGTGTGTTTCTTCATAATCTGCGAATAAGTGTGTGTTTTTGATTTCCATAAAAATTACTCTTTTTACACATCCTTCACTCCTGTACTTACCCTCTAGTCAACCTAGAACCATAAGTCTCTATGTCAATACTATTTCTCCAGCGACAATTGCACTAGTTAAAATGTCGACAACTTTGCTTTTATGCGCGAGTAGAGATACGTTAGAGACAACAGTTCTAGTGCATTTCTGGTGATATTGTCAATGAACGCGTCAATAGTTTGTTTTTCTTTTTTTATTATGTTGTGCAATAATATTCAGGGCTATCATGAATAAAATTCCGCGTGAAATTTTTCACGGGAAATAATTCCAACTAATAGCAAGTAATAGGGAAAACAATAAATTCTAATTGGGAAAGGGAGAAATTTCACGCGGAATTTTATTCATGATAGCCCTGATTAAATAAATATATGGAGACGTGGGTCACTAAAATCTTCGGTTCAAATATCTCCATATGGTCGTAAAAGAACTACTTTCTCAATAGTGCTAAAGTCTACTGATAGATTTTGAATGACAACCCTATGTTATGTGTCAATAGGCATTTACATTGCCTGGGGTACACCTAGTCAGTAGCACTATTGACAATGTCACTAGAAAATCACTATAAGTTTACGATTGACAACGAGAGAGGAAACATCGATATTGTAGACTAGAGCCCCTAAAATTTACTAGTGAATCTTTGGTGCCAATGTCTCCATGTGGTCCCGAAAGAACCACTTAGTCAGTAGTGCTACAGTCTAGTGGTGGATTTTCAATGACAAGCTAATGTTAAATGTCAATAGATGATACCATTGGCTGAGGTACACTTGGTCAGTAGTACTACTGACAACGTCACTAGTAAATCAGCACAATTTCACTATTCGCACTTTCTGCAGGGTATTTACGCAGACTACTCTCAACCACGTTCACAAAATTATACACACATACATATGTATATGCATAACGAGTGATTTGCACACACAAAATGTGCATCCGCCTGCCACCCACCCACCAGTTGTATATTAAAATGCACTTTTTTTACATTTTCCGATTTCACATTTTATGAAAAGGATATAAAATAAGATATTTTTCTTGAAGATGTAGAATATGAAATTTGTAGTTATTGTTGAATGTGATTATGTATGTATGTATTTGCATGTTTGTGTGCTTGAGCAAATAATTTTTAAATATATTTTGATGAATAATCTCTTTGGTCTTGTTGAATCTACTACAACTTGTTTCTTTGGAATTCAGACTTGGATTTGACTCCCTTTTTGTGTGCATTAAGGAAGACTCTGAAAAATTCAATATACGTTTTTTTAAGATTCTAGGGAATTGCTAAGGAAAAAGTGCAAATGCTTTAACTCCAAACATAAATTTTAAAGAGAAAAAAAGGAGAAAATTTTCTATGCAAGCAAAATGCGTGTCATATTTTGTTAAAAATGTGTATTTCCTGTTTTTGGTCTCCTTAATGTTTAAGATTTTTTTTTTTTTTGTTAACGATGTTTGTGAATGTGCATAATTATTTTTGAATTTGCATTTGAATTGTGTAATCGTCTCAGTGTTTATATACTTTTATGTACATGCATTATTGCTGCAAAAGTATGCTTTATACTTTAATTTGATATTCAAAAATGTTTAGTTTTATAAGTGGTTTTGGTTTACAATGCAATTGATTTTATTCTAAACGCCATAAAGATGCTTGGGAAGTTTTGCTAACATTTGGTTTCGAAAAATTATTAAAATTAAATACGTAATTAAGTTTTGGTTAGGCCACTTGGACTCAATTTGCATGTTGACAAATTATTTCATTGTAATAGGTAAAAACAAAGGCGTTAGCTGAAGTAGTTAGCACGTTGACTATAAAACCGAAGATCCTGGGTTCGAGCCCGGTATCTAACAGTCATTAAAAAATAACAACGCCACGCATTTTTCTGATGTGCATTATTGTCCCTTTGTATCAATTGTTGTAGGAAAGTTCAAGTGATGAAGACGTAGTCACGGGTCACTGAACTATACCGATTTAAGCAGATACTAATCCTAATGTAACATCAGAGGACCTCCTTTGTGGGTATTGTGAAGCAGAGTCATCGGCGAAATGAACTAACAAATAAAATGTATACTTACTAAACGCAGCTTCAAAAATGTAATATGCCTCATCGACACCAGAGGCGCTGTAGCACTGCATTATCAAAAAGCGTGCAAAAAGCAGAGTTGTAAGAAAATATATATGTATATATATAATATAAGCTTTCCTCTATATCTTACTTCACCACCTGTCTTCTGTATCAATATCCCTTTCCTAAAGAAGGCACCAACTTGTAATAGTAGTAGGCATTTATTGCCTGAGTGTTACTTTTCTTTAAAAAAAAAAACAAAACAAAACAAAGAAGATTGACGGCAATCGTTAGATCGCGATTCAGGAAAAAGTTAAATCTGGGCCATTTTATATTAAAAATTTTGTACAAAATACTAGTAAAAGAGCAGGTATTCACATCGAAATTGCTGTTTTATTACGTCTTACTTTAACACTGAAGTCATACGTAAAGTTCTGAACCAATAAGAGAGCAATTTCAGGATGCAGTGTTTTTTAATTAATTAATTAATTGACCGAGCCTTGATGTACTTATTTTGGATTAACAAGAGAGTGTTTTGCATATGCATTCAGTATTGTATATTTGCGAATAAGAGAACAGCTTGTACTTTCTCCCTCTCTCTCTCTTTTTCTATCTCTTTCCTTGCCTCTCTCTCTCTCTCTCTCTCTTTCGCTCATGTAAAATGGAAAGTTTGATTCTTTCAAGACCAAATAAGAATAGCAAGTTGTCATTGAACAACTTACGGCATTTGATAACAAATAAATTTTTATACAATTTTTAATATGTTTATATGAAAATTTGGATCAAAACTGAATGCCGTACTATGCCCCCAATTTTACCATTTGCTAAACTAAAAATATTTCATACCTTTTCTTTATGGCACTTCCCTTCACTTCTTTGGTTTAAATAAACAAAGTTTTCTAATTAAATGTGTAATACTTTGGACCAAAGTCCGGCAGTGTTTCAGTAACATGCTATCTGTAAACTTCAACTACTTGTACTAATTTCAATATAAACCAAATGAGAATTATTATATTAAAAAAATGTAACTTATGCAGCTGTTTGCATTAATAAATTAATTTTTATATAAATTCCATATTATATCGAGCCTTATTTTCGATTTTATCGTAAGCGACATGTTATCGAAAATATACTTTTTTATTGCAATTAAAATTTTATTATATAGAATTTATTTATATAGAATTATCAAATTGCCAAAATTGTTGATAACTTTTAAGATACAGGCTGTGAAATTTTATCGTTAGCGACAATTTACGTACAAAAACATATTTGAATATTTTAAAAAAGCCTTCTCCTGAACAGTTTAATTTTTGTCACTTACGATAAAATAAAATAAATAAGTCTTGATATATATCCACAAAAAAAGAATTAAAAGAAAGTAGTGTTAAAATTTAAAAAAAAAAAGAAAAAGCTGGATTCACCCATTGTTTCTGAACAAAATTTTTGTCCAGACAAAATTTTTTTTACTGAGAGTTTTCTGCAGCACGATTCATCCATTTCGAACATTTTGTCTGGAAAATCAAAGCTACCATATGAAATACGTGTTTAAACGATGTGTATTAATTTTACAAGTGACAACACATCGGCAAATGATTACAATTCGCTGTGTATTTTTAATTAATTAATGCAATTCATTCGTTCAGCTCCACATGTATATGTTTTATTTTCCAATTTTCTTTTATTTCTATTGTAATTAATACAAGTATACTCTGTGTTTTTATTATTCATATAACATGACGTGGCAGTTCAGTTCAACTTTGGCTGAAAAAATAAAATACTTGGCAGCTCAGTTCGATTTTGTCCGGACAAAATATAAAATTAAACCAATTCAAACTGAGAGTTGTTCGTAAAAAATATTTTCTCTCTCTCAAGAAGAGAGAATTCAAACTACATATAAAAAAAATTTGTCCGGACAAAAATTTTGTTCGGAAACAATGGGTGAATCCAGCTTTAGGACACCCGGTTCTAGCTATGCTGGTTAGTTATATAAAATAAATTTCATGTGTATGCAATGCAAAATATGCCGCAAATATTTCAAAACGTTTCCATTTATTGGCCATTATTTTCTTTTCTAGCGGCGTACGATTAAATTAATGCATTGTTTGTGGTCAATGGCGGCTGTTACCCGGCTTACAGCCGATTAGCTGTGTTCTCTGGTTTGTGCACATTTGCTAAAGCAAAGCAAAAACAAATTGAGCAATCGTTCTCATTGTTTTTGTTTTGTTTCTGTTTCACTCAGTTCAAAGAACGAAACAAAACAAAATTAAACAATTTGTTTCTTTTAAGTAAAATATACATAAAATTATCCTTCCAATAAAGCCAAATTGATGGACATTAAAACGATTTTCTTGTGTTTTATTTCAATTCGAAGTTCTATACCTCTGAAAAAAACACCCTATACAAAAAAAATTAAAACAAAAATAAATTTATAACTGTAATAGTGTCGATTATATTTGTTACAAAAATCACGTCCTAACTATGGTATCGCGCAATAAACAGCAAAGCTGTAAAACAGGGATTATTTAATTAATAGGCTATAAATAAAAAAAGACAATTAAAGTACAAAGCAGCTTATTTTATTAAAAAATTAAAAAAAAAAGTTAAAAAAACCTTAACAGTACGAACTTTCATAACGAGAAACATTCTCAGCAAAAAATGCTCTTTTGTCTTTTTGTTATTAATAAGTTTTAATATGAAAACTTTTAGAACTACTGATACATTTCCATTGCCTTTGCAGCTCTTTCAATATTACAAATAAATGAAAAAGTTTATAAATGCTTCCTAGTAATATCTTCTTGCCACATGGAAGGACCTGTTTCTATATTTCAAAAATAAAAACGAGTACATACTTATTACTGACCTATTTCTATATTTATGTACATATGTATGTATATGTATTTATGTGCTTTTGCTAATGTATTTTGTCCTTGTGTATTCCGGGGCATGAAAATAAGATTTTGTGGTTAATCGATTTTCATAAGAGGTTTTATGCTTAAACGTTTTTAGATACCAAAAGTGTTCACAAGCTTTATTTAGTTTATAGGCACATACATATTCGTATTTATAGAATAACTTAATGAAATGAACAATAAACAATTTATATTGATTTTCATAGACAAAATTTCTTAAGCAAGAGATACCACAATTATTCGAATTTTCAATTTGATATTGTACTCGAAGACTTATAATAAAATTCTATTCCAATTACAATTTTAGATTATTTGAATCCGTAGTATAACATTTTTCAGCAAACAAAAACAAAATACGAGAATCGGTTGATCTTGCAGGTCATTCCTAGAACTTTTAGCTAGTTTAACGCATGACGGCTTTATTGTGCCATGGCCTTAAGTTTATGTCCGACCCTTTTGGGGCCTACTAATTATATTTAGATTTAAGATTTGAATATTTATTGCTAGTTCATTTTTGAAGATACATGGCCGTATCCAAAAAAAATTATTTGAGCTTGAAGTGTACGTTAAAACAAAATTTCCATAAAAATTTTGACAAATAATATTTGAATACTCTTCCTATAAACAGATAGGTGCCTACAGACAGCATACTCATTTTCTAATAGAAAATTTGACTATGTCACAGCATACGTTTCTTGTAGGAAAGTTCATTTGTGACGCAGCTCACTTTCTTTTGGATAAAAATTGAGGCGACATACCTCACATACTGTTTCGAGGTAAACTTTTCTTATAGGTAAAATGGATTCTATGATAACACACCTTTTTCTTATAGAAAAGAGGGCTTGCTTAGTTCACATTTTTACTTGATACAAAACGGGTTTCATTTTCTTAAAATATGCGTGCATATTAAGTGAGCGTTGCTGCTTCAGGCACTTATACAATTTATGATTATTATAACTGTAGTCCCAGCAACCAATACAGTTTGATATAAAAATTTAAAGTGAAGTAATGAAAAAATCAATCATAACGTGATTAATTATAAATTTCAATTTTCATAATTTTAACTTTAACTTGACTCAAGCATGCTTGATAAAGAACATTTATTAATTTTTTAAGACGGTCATTCAGGTGAGGGTGGCGTTGGCTGAAGTAGTTAACACGTTGACTGCAAAATCTTAGATCCTGGGTTCAATCCCTGTATCCTATATTTATTAAATAACAACACCACGCATTTTTCTGATGTGCACTTGTGTCCCTTTGTGTCAGTTGTTGTAGGAAAGTTCAAGTGATGAAGGCATAGTCTTTGGTCACTGAACTATACCGACTTCAGCAGATGATAATCCTAATGTAACATCAGAGCGCCCTATTTCTTCGGTATTGTGTAGCAGAATCATCGGCGAAGTAAATAGATTTTTCCAACACGTCACGACACGAACACGAATACCAAGATGCTCAACACGTATGAAATAGGCACGTGAAAAATTTCGTCAACACGATACTGCACAACACGTATTGATTGGTGTTGGTATTGAAGATCAGAGAATTTCATTAATGTTTTTCAATAGTCGCCTTCCAAAATATGGCACCGAATTGACACTGCCAGCTGATACTATCTGCCACTATAGCTCATACTATCGGTTTACGTACAGAATTTTAAGCTTCAGAGGCCCATACAATATTAACAAATAAGCTGGTGTTGTGTGTTTGACAATACAAACTATTAAATTTTTTCTCTATTGGAAATTCATTCATACATATTTTACATCTAAAATTGTTTCGTGTTTTTCATAACACGAAAAGACCTGAACATATTAGGTTTAAGCTCTTCTTTTCTTATTGAAAAAAATATAGTTTTTTTGTTTTATACAGGGTGGGCCAAAAGAAACCAAGGGGTGTAAAAGTTTAATAACTTTTTTGTTTATTAATTTTTTTTTTATTTTTTCTTTCAGATTATATAGACAACACTTGGAGAATTTATAATGGAGAGGTTTACAACTGAACAGAGAACCAGAACAATAGAATTTTATTATTTAAACCAGAAATCAACTTTATTGAAATTTGATTATGAGTGATGAAGCTCATTTTCATTTGAATGGCTTTGTTAATAAGCAGAACTGTAGGTTCTGGGGTTCTCAAAATCCAAGAGCCATTCATCAACGCCAATTGCACCCCATCAGGTGTACAGTATGGTGTGGGATCACATCTGAAAATGTCATTGGGCCCTACTTCTTCGAGAATGAAGATGGAAGTGCTGTAACCGTAAATGGAGAGCGGTATCGGTTTTTTACGTCCTGCTCTTTAAAAAAGACCTGGTATGTGGTTTCAGCAGGACGGAGCCACTGCCCATACTGCCCGAGACACAATGGCACTTTTAAGTCAAATTTTTGGAGAGCGAATAATTTCTCGAAATTCGGAAATTATTTGGCCAGCGCGATCGCCAGATTTGACAGCACCCGACTATTTTCTTTGGGGTTTTTTGAAGGAGCGAGTGTATGTGAACAAGCCAGAGACAATCCTTGAACTCAAGGCAAACATTGTTGCAGAAATTCGAACGCTACAGCCACAAGTTTTGAAAGATGTTATGGAAAATGCTCTAAAAAGAGCCCATCAGTGCGAAGCTGAAAACGGTGGTCATTTAAGAGACATCATTTTTCATACTTAGTGTAAAAAAATTTCCATTTTGTATATTATATAATCTGAAAGAAAAAATAAAAAAACTTAATAAACAAAAAAGTTATTAAACTTTACACCCCTTGGTTTCTTTTGGCTCACCCTGTACAAAAAGTGAATTTTTCACAAAGTTTTGCACAAATGTGACTGAATAACATAAATAGCATTTGGTAGTTTGTCACATATAGACATTCTCTAGCGGTCGTTTATTTAAATTTAAGCTCTAATTACTTTATTGCTTTGAAAAAGAATTGAGAATCGCTCTTGGATTTTAAGTTACAAAGCTAACATCTTTCTTAGTTTTGCTGTTATGTTTGTTGGGTTATTGAGGTCATCTAATCCCAGTTGACCAAGAATTTCATTATTGCTGTCGATTTCAAATATGTCTCCAACATTTATCGTGTAAAACTATCGAGAGTGACACTCAAACATTAATCGAAAAAAGATCACCTGTCGCTCAGTTTTGTTCCAAAAAACATTGGATCCCGAAGTTTCGCTAACAATATAAAAAGTGCGAGAATATCGATATCGCAAAAAAGCAGCAGAAAAAGTAAAATAAGTAATTTTATTCTATAATTTATTTACTTTAACTAACTTATTTTATTTATTTTTTCTAATACCTTAACCTACGCTGTAGGATTTGAACATGCTACCTCCATTCTAACAGACTAACACACATTCACTCGGCTATGGGCAAGTTTTCTTCTATTTAATTATTGCACATTTATAAGTATGTGTTCTTATTTTATTTTTTAACTTTAAGTGCTGTCATGGCTCGAACTTGGTACCTCTAGACACATTCGATAAACATTCCAGAGAAGCTTGCAGTTGGAAGCTTTAGCGAACATAACATTTTTTTTTAGAATTGCGAACAAATATCGAAAAATTTTGTTTCGAAATTTCTTCGCTTTAGTAAGCATTCGTTTTATCGACTCTCAAGTCAAGTGGGATACAAACATACGTTACACACATGCATTAAGAATATGCGTGTGTGTCTGCATATACAACATAGCTGCCCAGAGAAGCGCCGGAGTGCCGAACATCAATCGACTTTTTATACAAATGAATACACATACGCTTATACATTTCCCTCGGTTTTCTCCCTGTGGGCAGCTCTGATACATATTTGTGTATATTCTGCCGTTCCATTTCAGGTTGCATGAAGTAGATATTTTACAAAGACCTAAAAGACCAATTTACTACTTTAATGCCTTTTCAGGTTTTCCTACACACCCAAAACACACACAGTCCCAAACACACACACACAGCAATAAAAACGAACAAGTAACTGAACGTTGTTTATTGTTTGTTGCTTTTGTGAAGAAAGCATAAAGGAAAGGATGTGAAAAGAGTCACATTAATGTTATCTTACCTGTTGAAACTACGTATTTAATTTTAATTTACCTGTCTTCTTTTATGCTTTAAAATGTCTTTAGATAGATTCACATGTTTGAAAGGTAGAAAATGTGTTTTTACTGGTTTGAGTTCATTCAAACAAGCATACATAATATATTGTAATATTATGTACATATGTACGAGTATGTAGGTAGGTGTGTAATACATTTATATATATGTACATATATACATATGTATGCCAATGAGCATAACAGTAGTTTCCCTGTATAACGACTGATATAATATTAGATCCAATTTAAATGGAAAAATTCGTTAAAACGTCATAAAAAATTAATAATAGTTTAAGAAATCTATTATTCAACATATTGTCAGAAGTTTATTTTAATTTGAAATTTATTTGCTGGTGGTTCAGCGTTGTCTATATATTTCATTGTTGCTGTAACAAATCAAAGAAATTTCAAATTAAAATAAACTTCTGACAATATGTCGAATAATAGATTTCTTAAATGTTAAATTTAGATTTTATTTTTCATTTTGCCTTATAATTACTTTTATTGTTATCCAATGGATTTCTAATTGTATAAAGGTGTAGAAGAATAAAATAGATTCAAATCGAATATAAGTTATTTGCTGGGTTTTTTGTATTAGTTTCAAAGCCTACTACGCTTATTTTTCTTTTGTGATTTTCAAAAATATTATTATTTGTGAATTCTCAAATAGTTCTTGAAAGTCTGTGCATAAGATAAGAGGTTTGTGACTATTTAAAATGTGTGGTTGAAGTCTACTGATGATTTGTTACAGCAACAATGAAATATATAGACAACGCTGGACCACCAGCAAATAAATTTCAAATTAAAGTAATAATAGTTTTTTTTTAACTTAAGCTTGTATACTTCATAAATTTTACAGCTTTCATCCAAACAATTCAATTGGGAAAGAGGAAAGTTGTCTTAGCACACCCGGTTAGAGCTATGCTACTTAGCTATATTAAACAAATCTTATGTGTTACATAGCAATGTAATAAAATTATTTGTATTCCTAAAACTGTTTATTTAATATTCATAAAATTAATTATTTTTTTATAAGCCGAATATATGTGCATGTGTAAATATTTTGCATTTGTAAACGCAGACTAGGCATGCCTGTTTTTTTTAAGTCCTTTATAGTAAGTCATCTGGCATATCCTTCTTTACAAACAGAGAAAAATGAAAAAAAAACAAAAACTAAAATATCGAAACAAAGACATCAAAACAAAAATATATATTTAAAACTGTAATGGTGTCGTTTGTTTTAGTTAGTGCCCTTTTATATTTGGGAAATTGAAAGACAGACAGACAAAGTTTGTGGAAGAAGGGGCGAAGGTGCAGAGTGTGTAGTACACAACCCTCTGTACCGGACATTTTTTGTTTCTCTTTTCTACTCTTCGCAATTTATTCTCATTGCTTCATATGATTTTTCTCATTTCAACGGCTGTATGGATACTTGATGTGTATTACCAAGACATATGGTATGTATGTGTATGTGTGTAACTAGCAAACGCGAAGAAGAGGTAAATAAACTACAAAATTTCTGTCTGTCTATTAATTTCCAATATGTAAAAGCTTCGGGCAAGAACAAAAGAGAATTGAAAAAATGTCTGGCAAGAAATGTCTCAAATGTAAATTAGGACTTACAAAAATCACTTTGTATTTCCTGTGTCTGGCATAAGGAGCATTGCTCTAAAAATCCAACGCTTATTCTGTGATTGAAGTCGAGTGTTCTAGTCACTGGTCTATCTTAGTTTGTTAGTACTTTAGAAATTCTATATCTATTACCACTTATTAATTATTTTACACCACTGTGCGCTGTTGTTGTTAGTGTGAATGACCCTTGGGTTTGATTTTTGTTATAAAAAGAAAACCGGTGCTTGATTAGCATTTTAATATAATTCGTTAATGAAAAATCCCACTTAATAATCTTAGCTGAATAGAAATTGATATATTTTAAAGTTTTAATATTCAATGTGAAATTAATGCAGTAACTAAAGTTTACTAAAGGTATTGGAATATATTTTCTTCCAGTGTTTGCTTCTAGTGGCCTGGCATTTACCAGATTATCTAGGGTCAGTTACTTTTATTGCGGTTACTGCCTTCACTAATTTTTCTTCCTACATTTAATTATACTCATTTTATCATGAAGGTAATTTTTTTTCTTTAATTTAATTTTCTTTATGCTGTAAAATTATTGTCAGAGGTCAGCGATATTTTGGGATTTTTAATGAATATTTTTTTAATGACCCCGAACGTTAATGTGACAGCAACCACTACAGCCAAACAACACTTAAGCTCACAAACAACAACAACGCATTTCTTCTTTAAGTAACATGATTCTTGCCTTTGTCAGTGAGTGGTAGCAACAATATGCGACAGTTTGAACAACTGAAATGGACCACATACATGCCACCAACAATAAAATGCTTGTTTTATGTTGCATCTACAAAATGTGAGAAAAATGAAACAAATTTTCACCAAAAGATTATTTGCCACGAAAACACAATACATGTCATTGTGTGGAATCCATTCAAAACAAAAAGGGAACAAATTACTATTACAAAACAGCATTAAGGATTAGGTAAAGTACAACAAAGGATATTTTTGGTTGATAAAAAAAAAATTAAAAAAAGGTTATATGTAAGGTGATTTACGAAGTGTTGAGTTTTAAGTTACAAAAAAAAAATAATAAATAAGTATTGCTGGTATTGAAATAATGAAAAATTGTAGTAGCTGGGAAGAAAAGATAAATTTCAGTTATCAACTTGGGGTTAAAAATAACAAAAATTTGAAATTAATAATATTGAAATTATGCTTGAAAGAGATTGAAAAATATTCGGAAACATTTTTTTGAGTCTTAAAGAATTCTGGTATAAAAGTCTTTCGGCATAAACTGTCTGATACTGATGTGAACAATCTTATAGGATGTGTCCCACAGCTTATGAGAGTGCACCTCCTCCAGTTAGTGCGATCTAATATTTTGGTGTCTTTTCAGTATTATCAATATTTTATTAAGGGATATTTAATGTCGAACCTCTGTATTAATAAAGTAATTTTTTATTCAATAAATCTTTGTACGCCTAGGTTTAAAAAATTTATAGATTTTTTATATATTCTAGACTAAAATTGTAACGTTTGAGATATTTTGGTTTAACTTTTTTTTTAACAGAAAACTGGCAGAAAATTGCCAGTACATGTTAGATTGTCAGTTTAAATCAAATTTGTCAGAAAATCTTAAAATTTACTGCCTGACGGTTGTATGACACTAAATTTCTCTGATAACATCGCCAGTAAATAAATTGTCAGTTCACACGGTTGTTGTATGCAAAAATTTACAGGTATGTTGTAATGCATTGGCATGAGTCTCATTTGATAGAAAGTGTGCATTATCAAACGTTTGCGCTTGTGTTAAATAACAAATTTAGTAAAGTGCGACTTTGATTCAGAACATTTTGTTGTTGGGGAACATTTTGTTGTTTTATTTTGTTGTACAAACTTAAGGTTAACCTAACCTAACCTGACCTAAAGTGCGAGTCGAACACGAAAGGTTCCGTACGGCGCTTGTTTCTTTTTGACGACTGTCTCCGTTTTTGGCTATTTTTTTTAGTACTGACGCTTTTTTTGGTTCTGGCGATTTTTTGCGGTTATAGCGCTTTTTTGTTTGTTCCCATTTTTGAAGATTTTATTAGTTTTAGCGGTTTTTTTTACGTTTAAGCACTTTTTTCTTTTTGAGGGATTTTTCGGTTTTTGGCGGGTTTTTTGTTTGGTTCTACTCGTATTTTAGTCTGAACTATTTTACTTTTTGCATTTGAGCGATTTATTTTACTTTTGGTAATATTTTTCATTTAATCGTTTTTTTATTTTGCCTATTTTACCTAGTCAAAATTACACTAACTAATAGAATACCCTTTAATTTTAAACTTTAGTGTAAATTGGTGTAGTCTGCATAATACAACAAATTTGAAAATTTAAAGTTTCGATATATCTATGGCAAAAAGGAAAAAGTGCTTTAGTCGAGATAAGCTGATTTTGAATTAATAGTACCTACGTAATCTGCATATTTGAAAGTACTCTTGGTCAAAATCCCAATTAATTTGTGTGGTTTTGAGGAAGTTATAGCACTATCTTATCTTTTTTAGAATCAAAGCTTAATTAAGGTTATAATTTGATATATATGTCAACTTAAATGTATTACTTATAGTGTGTCGAATGAGGTTTGTCTAAAAAAAATAAGGGTTAACAGAAAATTTCCCAATTTAACTGTAAAAGATATAAATTTCTGAAAATCGACTTGATCGCTTAAAAGTGCTCTCCTGCTAAATAGTAAAATATGACTTGAGCCCTTTATCCTTATTGCCACAGATATAATTGTCTTTAAATGAGATAAGGATTTCAATATGTTTCGTTGCTTGTTTTTGAACAGCCTTTAATTTTTAACTGTCATATATTTGTTGTAGCGACCAAAGTGTTACATATTCTGTGAAAATTTCAGGTCTGTAGCTCTCAAGGTTCTCGAGATAGCAGCCTGTAAAAGGCATAAAAACAGAGAGACGGACATCGTAGCAAAAATATTAGGGGTTCTTTTCAGTTTTAGTGTAAGGAACCCTAAAAATAAAAAAATTAAAATCTGAAAAAGTTTGAATATCCTTCCGTTGTCCATTTTATGAATATCTTAACAATTGTAAATCAATATTTGTGAAGAATTTTTATCTTTATTATTTGCCTTACTATTTGTACCTTGCTTCTGATTTCGAATTTCTAATCTGTGTAGATAAAAAATGATTCCTCACATCGCTTAGAACTTTGTACATAGCTTCAAAACGATTGCCTTGAAAATGTTCGATTTCGATTACAAACTTTAATTTTTGTTTATATGTATTACTTACTTGCTATCTGAAGTTATTTTTAATTACTTACTTTGTGTACAATTGCTTGTTAAACCTTGTTTCTGTTACATGATTTTAATAACGTTGCACGTATAAATAAGCAAGCAGATATCGTGAAAATTTAAAAATAAATATTAAAACGTCCAACCCAATACCAGAAAAAAACTTTTAAGACTTATTAAGAGAAAAAGTTGTTAAAGTGTATTTCACAAAAAGCATTAAAAAAAGAATAAGTAAAATAAAATACAGCAACAATAAAAATGTTTATGAAAAGCGAAACACCTTCAAACAACTAAGAAACATTAGAAGGAAGAAGTGTAAAGAATTAAAAGTTAAATTCCTGCGGAAGTCAAATGAAACAAGTTGCAATTTTCAACTGAAGTGGGGCAGCACTTTCTTCTTCATGGAAACTTAAGAACAAGAAGAAGCAAAGAGCGTGCACTAGTTCTTCAAAGTTTTCTTTATTATAATTTTTTATTTTGCAGACCAGACATTAAAAAAAATCTTCGCTGGCAATTATTAGCTCTTGCTCTAAGTTGTTTAATGTTGCATAAAAACTGAGTAAGCAAAAAAAAAAAAAAAAAAAAAACATTAGAAAAAAAACTTGCAAATATATAATAACGAAAAATGAAGAAGTTAATCGACCATTTAAATTAAACTGAAGTTTCAAACCTTTTACTTAAAGTTATTTCAAAATTGAGTCATATTAAATAATTAAAAAAAAAATCGGGGGCCTAATCATCGTTTTCGATAACCAGCTGATTCTATCACGTTTTTTCAGTTTGAGATTATGGCATTGAATATGGCACCATATTATTACATAGTTCGATAGCGAATGCTATCAATCTCAAACCGAAAAACGTGATCGAAGCAGCTCGTTACCGAAAGCGACGATTTGATCCCAGATAACTTTATATAAATGTTGCAGGTAAAGTTTGCAAAATGTGTTTTATTAAAATTATCACACGTGCCCAAGATATGCCAGCCAACTGCTTTCGGGTAATAATTTTTTTAATTTCAACTTAAATGGCAACTTTCATAATAAATTTACAAGTTATATTCTAAATTGGAAATTATACGTAAATGTATAAGTAGCAAAGAGAGAATCTTAAACAAAAATTTAAATTATTTAAAATTATGTACTTAATAAACAGTGCCGTCAAAGGTAAGTTGAAAATGAATTTATAATTTTCTAGACTTCCTACTTTCATTTGCATGTAAACACTTAAACTAATTATTTTTGGTATTTTTTAACAATGAAATTGTCATTACAAATTTTCTTCCATTTGACTGAAATAAAAAACGCGTTTGTTGCTCGTTTCTAGTTGATTGTTTGGGGCTGATTACACGTACCGTTAATCTGATACTATTCTTTCATAAATCTTACTCAGATTTCTCAAAGAATAATAAAGATAAAACCGTGGCAGCCATTGTTGTGCGATTATTATGTCATACACAGCGGATTTGCAGTTAATGATTTTCACACATACATACCGCGAACATATATAGTACGAGCACATATGTATATGTATTTTTCTTAATGTCGAGTATTTATTCTCTTTTAAAATACTTTAAAATAAGTGCATAACTATGTGTTCACTCTTATCACTGTCAGCATTAATTTTAAAATGTAAAACGATATCCTAAAAGAATTTAAAAATAAATTCGCAGGAATTACACTTTCAGGAAAACAGCTAATAAAACAAATTACTTTTAAAAAAAGTATCTCAAGAACAAAGTACATTTTGAAAAATTACCTCACAAAAAAAAAAATTAAAAAATACTGTTTTAAATTTTACATTTTAGAAAATTACCTTCTGAGAAAAGTACCTTTTAACCTTTTTAATCGATTGTGCGATGTGCATAAAAAAAATTATCATAAAAACAGAGATTATTTCCAAAAGCAGTGCTTGTGTTAGCTATTTTTCTTCAATTAAATACGTTGAAACCGTAAAAAATATGTACATGAAAGTTAGTAAAGATCAGTCATTTGCTTATCTCAGTGGGATCAGAAGCATGCCAGGTGGTGAGTACAATATTTTAGTTTTTGAATTTTAAAAGCACTGAGAAAAGTTATGTATGGCAAAATAAACTCTCTTACTGGGTATTCAATGTATTTTATATACTCGCTCTCATTTAAATTGGAATTTCTATTTAAAAAAAAAAAAGAAGTTGACACAATTTTGTTATGCGGCTATAAGTTGGTGTTTGAATTCAAGCTCACAATTGTGTTATGTGGTCTATTTTTAGGAAAAAGTTTTAACTTTTCAAGGGACTTCGACCTTCAACAGGCTCTAGATATTCTTGAGAATTCAGATATTGATTACTCTTCGGATGATGACATCGAAGACACATGTTGGGAACCAAAGAATTGCAACGAAGAGTTTTCTTCTGAAGAAAGCCTTGAAGAAGGTTGCAATATCATATATTTTTTTTTATTTGACACTTTCAATATTTCTGTCAATTTAACAGCTTCATTTTCTGAAATGCAACCCACAGAAAATCTAAATAACGCAACAGATAAATTATGGAAACAAAACGAGTCTGAATCTCTAGGCGTATCAGTTCAATTTTCTGAAACTCAAGACCCTGAAAATCAAAATAATAAAAGAGATGAATTGTGGCGACAGAAAGAATTTGAATATCACGCTATTCCCATAATGCAAGGATGCCAGAATTTTGTAATAATTGGTACTCCTTTCGAATACTTTTCTAAATATTTCCCCGAAAGTCATTACAAAGAAGTGGTTGCGTATACGAAAATGTATTTTCATGCTTCCACTGGCAATGAAATTTATTTAACGGGGGCTGAAATTAAAAATTTCTATGGTTGCTCAATCACGATGTTTTGTCTAGGATATCCGCAGATTAATATGTATTGGGCCGAAAACTGTCGTAATGAGCTTATTTCGAGTTCGATGTCAAGAAACAAATTCATGAAGTTACGGAATATAATTCACTTTGTTGACACAAACAAAGCACATCCAACCAATAAGTTGTATAGAGTGCAACCTCTTATTGACTTAGTTAGAAGCCGCTGTAATCAATTAGCTTTTGATGTCACAAGTTACTCTATTGATGAATAGATGGTGCCCTTTACTGGAAGGTGTCCGACTCGGCATGTAATGAGATCAAAACTCCGCCCTGTCGGCTTAAAAAATTTTGTATGTGCAACATCTAAGGGACTAATAGTTGATTTTGAGTTGTTCCAAGGAGCTGGTACGTTTCCGGATTGTGGACTTGGACACGTGGCATCAGTTCTCTTAAGACTTACAAAATACTTTCCAGAGGGTAGTCAACTATACTTCGACAGGTTCTTTACTACAGTACTCCTATTAGAAAAACTATAAGAAAAAGGATATAAAGCCACAGGCACTATAATGTCGAATCGTTTAGGAAAAAGACTCAACCTTCCTGCTGATAAAAATATGTCCCGAGGCGAAATGGTTCAGTTTGTCAAAAATAATACCGTTGCCGTAGTAAAATGGAGCGATACAAAATGTGTTACGGTTGCGTCAACTATATGCGGAAAAGATCCAGTAGGTGAAAAGGAACGTTGGATAAAAAATTTAAAACGACGATTGCCAGTTCCAATTTCAGCGGTTATTCAGTTATATAATGACAAAATGGGAGGAGTAGACATAGCCGATCAAATGATGGAGTATTATCGGATAAAAATGAAAACTAGAAAGTGGCCAGTTAAGGTATTTTCCATTTTCTCGATCTAGCAATTTATAACCGCTGGAAAGAATACAGGCAAGAAGCAGAAATACTCCGAACTCCAAAAAATAAGCTGAAGAAATTTCTGAATTTCAAAATGGAAGTTGGAGCAGTTTTATCTAACTACAAAAACGTGCCAATAAATACGGTTCAACCCTTTCAGTTGCCGGAAGGATATTATGGAAGTAAATATCGCCCACATATCGCCCCCGATGATATACGGTATGATCGATTTGACCATTGGCCCGAATTCATACATGGTACAGCTAAACGATGCCGCAATACTGGTTGCGAAAGCCGATCAAGAGGAAGATGCCAAAAAAGTAAGGTTCATTTGTGTTTCACAAAGGACAAATCCTGCTTCAAGGACTTTCATACAAAATAGTACTATGCGTTCAAATTATACGTACATACAAATATGACTAGATCTCATTTTTTTACTGTTGTGAATAAGATATTTTGATTTTATGTTAAAAAAATGTTTTTTTTGCGTTATTAAAAAAATACTAAAAGAAAATAAAATTCGAAGTTTTAAATTTGGTTTTACTTATTTTAAACTTTGCCGCCCAAGGTATACGATTGTTTTAGGTCCTTTTTCTAAAAAAAAGTATACAGAAAAAATTTTAAAAATCTTTTTGGCTGGTATATACATTTTTTTTGCAAAAATTTTAACTTTTGTGGAAATGGCGTCAAAAAACGTCATTGGTTCTCAAAGGGTTAAAAAGAGTGTCTTTGGATGAAAGTACCTTTGAAAAAAAATATATATTAAACGAATTACTATTTAATAATGTTCTCTTTAAAAAAGTTCTTTTTGATTTGGCAAACTTGCGAGACTTGTTTCGTGAAGCCCATTTTGAAATTTTGCGCAAACAGTATATGTAAATTTGAAACAAAAAAGTGTGTGTGAATGTGTGTCTAAAAGGGCCTAAAGAAAGCCAAAAAAGCTAGAAGATATTGTTTTATAAAATGCACAATTGAACAGCTTAAGTTTACGAGTCAAAATTATTGGGCAAACTTAACAGCTGTAACTTTTTTTAATTCCAACAGAAAAAGATGGACGCGTTTAAAATATGAATGTTTACTAGAGTCTTTCTTTTCCATGGACTTTTTCATTTCCCGGGAATGCGGGAACGACTTTTCGGACAATACAAAATATTTTTTAATTTAATCTATTTCGACAAAAAAACAAATTATAATTCATGAGATCGATTATATAATAACGTTTTATAAAAACATTACGTCGGGTGGTTATTGGTTTACCTCACAGTATATTTAAAATCCATTATAACTGCGGCAAACCAATAACCACCCGACGATTAGTCAAAAAAGAATATAATACCATTTCAGTTCTATATATAATAGTAATGCATAAATACCAATATTATATGTAAGAGCAAAGCCGAATGCATTGATTTAACGAAAAAGAAAACAAATTATATTATTTAAAAAATCTTACAAAATATTTCCTTGGAAATAGGACTTTAGTACAGAATAAGCATTAATAGAAATGCTCTTTTTATCAAAGAGAATCGTAATTATTTTGTAAGTTTTCTTTTATTTCCTTGCGCATATCTTTTTTTACTTTTATGAATTGTAGAATTAAATTTTGAACGTCGCGTTCCGCTTTTGGCAAATGAAGGCCTCTAAGTCTCAGAGCATATGTGCGCCAGATGTAAACTCGGCCTTAGTTGTTGTATAGTTTCAGCTATTTTATTACATACAAATTAATTTTTTTTTTCCGGAAAATTTTTCCCAGGAAATCCAGTATGAAAAACACTAATAGTTACTTAAAAAGCATTAAAAAACATTGCTCACGTTTATAAGGAAATTATTTTTACCATCGTATATTTTGATGACCACCAGCAGAGTAGTTTGAGCGTAAAAGTCTACAGAGGCCTTTCCTTTACATATTGATATACATATTTCAATTTGTATAACATGTAGCCTCAAAAATATATAATGGATCAAATTTAGTCACGATATCGCACTGGTTCCTCTAAACAGCGTCAAAATAACAAAATTTCCGTAGAGGCGGATAAGTTCTTATAATTTCGTATCCAGTACAAAAGAGCTTACAAACAGGCCAATATAAGCCTAAACTTGTGATCCGGAAGTTGTGTAAATAGATTATATTGAAATGTTTACAAAAACTGCTCAGCTCTACCGCAGCTACATTTTCGCCAAATGTTGTTTTGCCAAAAATTAGGAATTCCTGTAAGTTTTACTTAAAAAGTGAATTTCTTTTCCTTAATGTTTGCAAAAAAGTGCACGAAAAAAATATTTTTTGACAAAAAATGTCAACAAGATTTGTTTTATAAAATCTTAGCTACATTATTGCTATATATAGTTCAGAGGTATCACCGAGTCCGAATTAGTTGTTGGCCAAAAACAAAGGACACCATTGTTTGAGGGCGCACTGATTTTCGAAATCCTTGGATTTTTATAAAAAAATTGGTCGACAAAATCGCTAAACTGAGTATAGGGTTTTATTTTCCTTTGGTAGTATATACTATCTCACCCATACAATCCAGTCCCTATGGTTTTCCAAAAGTTTTCATTTGTTTAATTTTTTTTTAATCATGTGTAATTGTTTGCAAAATTAGGCTGAGTTTACATTTTAGCATTTCTTGTGTGCCATTTGCCCAAAAAAGTGTAACCAATTAATTACTAATGAAAAACTGTTTGATTCAGACATGTACCCAGCAAAAAATTTCAAAAAAGGTAATCGAGTTTGGAATTAAGCATTTTTGGTGGAAGCACTTCCCTACTGGATTACCAACTTAATGATTTTAATAAGGCATGAGATTAAAATAATCGATTCTTGAGAAGTACTTACATTTTTTTTTTGTCAACATTTCACGTAATCTATTTCGTCTAAAAAACTCATTCTCATCATTTAGCAACTTGCACGTAATTTTTTTAAATTTTAGGTAATGTGATTTGTAAGCGAGTAATAAAAATTGGCAATCAGGCAAGTAGTTCTAATGGTAATGTGTAATTTTTTGCTGGGTAGTTATTGAATTAAACAGTTTGCAATCATGTTGTATTCTATAAAATTGTCTATTAGTTATGTATGGAACTATTTAACTTAATAAATACATGTCTGAATCAAAAAGTTTTTCATTAGTAATTAGTGGTTACGCTTTTTTACGCTTGTCTTGCACATGGCATGCAAATGTAAACCCGGCCTTAGGCGTATGAGTGTTATAATAATTCATTAGTACATTACTCATACGCTCATTTGAGCGCCTTGGTGACGCTTGTGGAAGCTTGATTGGTTTACATGGGCTGCTATTACCCGCAAGCAATCAAGTAGAACCTTAAATTCCTTTACCTTACACACATACATAAAGGGTGTTTTTTATTGAGGTATAGAACTTTAAGTTGGCATCACTTTTTTAAATGGCGGCCATTTTGTCAGCTGTCAAGTGATTAATATTTAGTTTGGTTTGCCATTTCATCATGAACAGGTTGACAAAAGAACAACGCTTGCAAATCGTGCAAATTTATTTCGAAAATCATGGTTCAGTTCGCGAAGTTTACCGCAAGCTCCGTCCATTTTATGGTCGACATAATCGTCCATCAGAGCAATTAATTCGGTTAACCATGGATCGTTTTCGCACTACGTTTACTCTATGTGATGATACGCATCCGCAGAGACGTCGAACAGTGCGCACCGAAGAAACAATTGCCGCTGTAGAGCAAAGTGTTGAAGAGGACCCGAATGAATCGATTCGCCACCGTGCACAGCAATTGGAGCCGACTAACCGACTATTTTGTTCCCGAATTGGATGGCATGAATGTGGATGAGTTGTGGTTCCAACAAGACGGCGCTACATGCCACACAGCGCACGTCACAATCGATTTATTGAAGGAAACATTCGATGAGCGCATAACTTCGCGGAATGGACCTGTCAATTGGCCACCAAGATCGTGTGTGTATTTTCTTTGGGGATATGTGAAGTCGCTCGTCTACGCCAACAAACCAGAAACGTTAGGGGACTTGGAAGCCAACATTCGTGACGTTATTGCCAACATACGGCCCCATATGCTCGAAAAAGTGGTTGAAAATTGGACCTGTAGAATTGGCTTTGTTCGAGCCAGCCGCGGCGGCCACATGCCCGAAATCATATTTAAACATTAATGGCATAAAATTATCCTTCTAATAAAGCCAAATTGATGGACATTAAAACGATTTTCTTGTGTTTTATTTCAATTCAAAGTTCTATACCTCTTAAAAAAACACCCTATATATGTCCGCAATTGATAAGATATAAAACAAATCGTATTTCTTGTATTTAGTTTTTAAATAGATTACTGTCTTTCGGTTGAATGAAACCTGCTGGAAAATGTGATATAATCACAATTATTTTTTTTAGTTAATTTAATTATTTGTTTCTATATTTATGATTTGAACAGGCTAAATTTCGTATCGCTTTGTAAGCAAAATTAACAATTGTTTAAACTAGTAAGTTCGGTTTTAAAAAATAAAACTAAAGAAAACGTACTTTTTATTTTCCTCTAAGTTCTTTTGCTTACGAGTATTTTTTATGTTTTTTGTTCTTGCTTTATTTTGCAAGATTAAATAAATTCGCACAACGAACTTTTTCTTCTTGCTTTTATTTAGTTTGAACAAAACTTTTACTTTTGCACGTATTTTTTTTACATGCACAACAGGTTAATAAAATCCTTTAATGTCGTAGTGGTAAGTGGTTGCGGTTTGATGTTTCTTATGATAAGCAAAATATTTGCAACATTTTTAGATTTGTGGAAAGCAATATTTTTTTTTTTTGTTTGCTGAAATGGTAAATTGCAAATAAAAAAAATACCGCGTTCTGCGGTTTCTCATGTATAAATATTAAAGCAAGAGCAATATAGTTTTAAATGGATTTTTGGAATTCCGTACACCAAAGGTATGATGTCTGTCGGTCTTTTTGCCTTTTTGTCTATCACAGGATGTTTTCTCGAGAACCGCAAGATGTACGGATCTGAAATTTTTACAGAATATGTATAAAATTACACAGTTAGGAAGCTTAGGAAGTTTGTTCTGTGCTATAGTCGAAACATTGCTGGATGTGAAAAAAGTCGCTATGTATTTAGTTTGCTTTGCGAACTGGTGGAGTGATTGATTCGTATTCAAAAACGGTGCTGAACAGAACATTGCATGGTCAAAAACATTGACTTTGTATTAGTGATGTAACGAATGTAAAATTTTGATATTCGCGAATACGAATATTTGAAACGATATTCGCAAATATGAATACGAATATTTCATGTGAAATTTATAGACATTAAATTAGGGCTGTATTTACGCTTGCAATATGAAATATTAAAAAATTGTTATGAGAAAGAACTTCATACTCATGTTGGCGTTATTTAAAGTTAATAAATTCAGTAAAGTGCGACTCTGACTCGCTCACGAAAGGTTCCGTACGAACACTAGATATGTAATTTATTACAAACTACATCCTATATAATAAATAGTTTTGGCATTTTTTCCGTTTTTGGGGTCTTTTCGGTTTTTTTGTTTTGGCGTTTTTTTTTTGCGTTTTTTCGGTTTTGGCGATTTTTTTAAGTTTTGCCTCGTACACCAAAGGTGAAAAGGCACCCTATTGTTTTCGCTACGCTGTCCGTCACACGGTATTTTCTCAGGAACCGTAAGAGCTACGGACCTGAAATTTGGACAGAGTATGTAGAACCTTGGCCGCTACAACAACAAATACATGAGAATTAAAAATTAAAGGGTGTTTCAAGACAAGCAACCAAAAATAATAATATACATATAATTGTATGAACATATGTATATTGAAACTTGAAATTTGTAAAATTAGTGTATTTTTATACAGACTACAACAATTAACACTAAAATTTAAAAAAAATTAAATTAAAGGGTGGTCCATCAGTTAATGCAATTTTGACTATGTAATTTTGACAATTTGCTATATCTTGGAAACCGTAAGAGGCAAACACTTGAAAATTTCAAAAACGGTAAAACTAAAAAAACCGAAAAAAATTAAAAAAAATCGCCAAAATTAAAAAAAAATTTCTAACACTAAAATAAATCGCCAAATTCGAAAAAATCGCCAAAATAAAAAAAACGCCAAATGAAAAAAACGCCAAAAATCGAAAAAAAATCGCCAAAACGCGAAAATGTCGCCAAAACTAAAAAAAAAATTTAAATAAAAAAAATCGCCAAAATGAAAAAACGCCAAAAACCGAAAAAAATCGCCAAAACAAGAAAATAAAGTGTCAAAACTAAAAAAAGCCAAAACTTAAAAAAATCGCCAAAACCGAGTGCGCGAGTCAGAGTCGCACTTTACTGAATTTATTTAGTTTTATTTTATGTTTTGGAGATTTTTTTCGGTTTTTGGCGTTTTTTCATTTTGGCGATTTTTTCATTTTGGCGTTTTTTCATTTTGGCGATTTTTCCGAATTTGGCAATTTATTTTAGTGATATTTTTTTTGTAATTTTGGCGATTTTTTTCGTTTTAGCGATTTTTTAAATTTTTGGCGATTTTTTTTGGTTTGGCGATTTTATAATATTCGGATTTTATAGTTTTACCGTTTTTAAAAATTTCAAGGGTTTGCCTCTTACGGTTTCCAAGATATGTACTAACTGATGGACCACCCTTTAATTTAAATTTTTTTAAATAAATTGTAGTGTTTACAAATTTCAAGTTTCAATATACATATGTTCATACAATTGTATGTATATTACATGGGATTTTAAAATTTTTCATTGCTCGTTTTGGAACACCCTTTAATTTTTAATTCTTATGTATTTGTTGTTGTAGCGGCCAAGGTTATACATAATCTGTCCAAATTTAAGGTCCGTAGCTCTTACGGTTCCTGAGAAAATACCGTGTGACGGACAGACGGACAGCGTAGCGAAAACAATAGGGTTTCTTTTCACCTTTGGTGTACGGAACCCTAATAAATACAACCCAAAATTTTAATGATCGTCAAAGCACAAATTTCTATAAAAAAATTAATGGATTCATACAAACTAATATTTTTATCCATTTATTTAAATTCAGTTTAGGATTTATGCATTAATTTATTTAATTTTTTGGAAAAATATTCGTATTCGTATTCTCCTGAATTTGACGAATACGAATGATTCATATTCGCATTAAAAATGGCCGAATACTCGGCAATTCGAATACGAATATTCGAGGACCACTACTTTGTATGCCCGAATTGAACAACCTTAATGTAAAACAGCTGTCATTTCAACCGAGAGACAGACGCACAGTGGGATGTTGTTGGTGTCAAAAACTCTCTTGCTTTTCACCACTCAATTGTGAAAATAAAAAAATCATGATATACTACTGCCTTTATTGCTACAAAAAATGATCCCAAGTTTTACTACATGATTGCCCGAAAATGAAAATGGCAAAGAATTGTCTCGCAGTTTAAGCCAAAGACAAGGCAATAGTTACTTAAAAAAATCTTTATTTCAGTTTATTTTTGAAAACAGATCAAGTCCATTTATAATAATAACTAATTTCATTAAAAACAGTTTGGTTAACTTTAAGGCCGGGTTTCCATATGTGTGCCATGTGCCACACAAGCGTAAAAAAGCGTAACTACTAATTACTAATAAAATACAGTTTGATTCAGACACGTATTTATTAAGTTAAACAGTTTCATACATAATTAATAGAAAATTTTATAGAATCCAACATAATTGGAAACAGTTTAAATCAATAAATACATGTCTGAATCAAACAGTTTTTCATTAGAAATTAGTGGCTACGTTTTTTTTTTTTTGGCACATGGCACACAAGAAATGCCAGATGTAAACTCAGCCTAAGCCACTTTTTAGAAGTTTAAGATAATATTTAATGATTTGGTCAACTGAACTTCACAATGGTTAATAGCTTGTTAAAAACTCCAAGCAAATACGTTAAACTAAATTGTTTCAAAAGAACTGTCACATCATTTCTTGACTGTTATAAGAAAAAGGAAAATGGGCAGATGAAGCAGAAACAACAAAAAACAAACAATAAATCTGCCATAAGCAAAAATATTGTAGAATAAAGACTGATACGAGTACATATGTATGTACAAACATACAAACACAAATAATAAACTAGTGTTTATGTCAGTCACTACGGCGGCCATTGGAAGACTGTGTCATTAGGTTAGCAGTTTATCAATGAATGAATGTCAGCAATGTTTAAGCAAAGTGATGAGACGTGTTATTTTGAGCAAAACAAAACCATCAACTAAAATAACCCTTCATGTCTTAGTTGCGTTTGTTTTGGTATTTAACATGCTCGTGTTTGATTGCATAGAATTTCCCATATGCCGAAGAGAGTTGTGTCCTCGAAACTGTGAGTTTTAGTACCAGTATTTTACGGTAAATCTCTCAAATACTGGGTTCAGTTGGGCTACATATTCCGAACGGCACATGCTCAGTTGGAGGTTGACATTTTGGCGCCAATTTGTTATTGTTATTGTTCTTTGTGTGGAATTGCTGAATAAAATTTCCATTTTATGTTGCTTCTTTGTTATGGTTAATTTTGCATTTTGTGCTTAAGAAGTGTGTTTTTATTGTTGTTAGTTTTGTTTAAGCAAAATGGTAAATGGTTATTGATATTGTTCTTTTGTAGGGAGGGGGCATGCTTATCTTTAACATGAATTAAAATATTACCTACCATCATCATTATCGTGTGTACGAACGACTGCTGTTCGTTTTTCAATGCCTTAAGACCGAACCAGCCGAATGCATTATGTTGGTTGGTTGCCAAAGTCTCTGATTTGTATGGTTTTCTGTATTAAAGCATCCTGTAATTGTGAAAGTTTATGTGCGGCGGAGTCCTGCGACTACGGACTGTGTGCTGGTGTTTTATACAAAACATATTGTGGTATTTTAGCCAAAACTTTAGTGTTGTTTTAGTCGCGTACGAGTCGAGTTGTTACAAAGAACAAACAATAGAAACAAATTTTAATAAAAAAAAATTATTCAATTAAAATAAATGTAGACAAAATCACTTAAAGGGGAAAAATAAATCGCTTAAAAAGAAAGAAAAAAAAATGTTGTATATTATTAATTAATGATAATAAATAAATAAAAGGAAAATGTTTATACACATATATTTATATGTATATGTACGTATATTTGAATTTAATCTTCAAAATTGAGATTTTTAAAATGAAATAAATTATAAAAAAAAATAAATTAAATAACTTGCATATATTTTAAATTCTTTTGCATGTGCAAACCAAAAAAAGAAGAGTTAAGTGGGTGTTTAAACTTTCAAGAAATAAACAAAAAATAAGATTATTAAAAGGTAAAAGTTTTATAATAAATTTTCATCACCTTACAGCGCATTAAATTTTTAAAAACATCAATTTAAAGTTATGGCAATAGTATAAATCAAATTAAAATTTTTGCAGTGCAGTGCCTTTGTGCAGTGTAAAGTGGGTGTCAATGAAAAACCAAAGTAATGAAAAGTTTTTTAATAGAAATATAAAACGTAACTTGAGCGTTGAGAGAAAACAGTGATATGGAACTACGGCATAAATTTTAATTTAATAGTTAATTGGAAAATGCACATCAGTTTATCATTGATATTGTGCTCAAAAATTTAACAACTTCGGTATTAAAGTTTTGGTAAATATTTTTTTATTTGATAAATGCCAAATATATCATTTTATCCCAAATAATATAAAAGAAGCAAATTAATATTCTTGTTAAATAAAATAACTCAACTGAATATATTATATCCATTTAAAATTTGAATAACAATTAAGGGATTAGCAAGCTGTTTTGAATGGGGAAAAGTTTTAAAATAAATGTGTTTGAATATTGTCAAATTTAGCACACATATTACATGTCACGTTTAACATACATATTTTGTACCAATTTAATATATTGAAAGCACTTATACACTTGTATATATATATATTTTTTTTTAATTTCTAATGTTATAAGACATTTTCATATAAGAATAGCGAAGATTTGCCATTTTAGGCTTTATATAAAAAAAAAATAGTTCTTAAGAATAGGTAGGTAAAGGTCACACTTGGCAAATATGAGGCCAAAAACTAATAAAAAACCTATTGGTTCAGAAAGAAGTTTATTAAGTAAAAAAGTTTCATACATAACTCATGTGTCTGAATCAAAATATTTTTTAGTGGTTGCGTTTAATCGGGCAAATATTTGCCAAGTGTGTGAATCATTTTCTTATATTCGTGGGTTAAACAACGTCTAAATATATTTTGTTTCTGCTTAAAAAATTCATTCTGTATAAAGGCTTCATTAGTCTTTACTTTCTGTTGCTGTTCTGCGCTGTACCGTTCTGCTTCTAAATTTGAGTACTTACTTTTTCTGTAGTAACTTATCAGCTGTTTCGGACCAGAAGGGTAGCAGTTTTCCACTAAAGCGATGAGTTTTGCAACCTAAATTGTTAAGTTTCAATATAAATTTATGTGTTTCTTTCAAAAATTATTATTTTTTAATTCTAAAAGCACAATCACAATTTATTTAAAAATATTTTTATTTAATTTATGCTGTCACTTACAATTACTTAACAATTTTTTGATTTTCACAAGTTAAACCGAAACAGAACAGAACGAAACAGAAAAACTTACGACTTGTATTAGATTTCTATGAACAAAATAGAGTCAGCTGATTCGTAACTGAACAAAAAGTAAAAACTATTTCTGGTTTAAGACATTGCTAGAATTATTTTATATTATACATATGTATATATTATCAAAAAAATTTATTTGTTGCTAGTTAAGCGTGTCTACATAGATGCATCTCGATGCTGCTAAGCAACTCATCACAGGATTTCAACTACAATTAAAAAAAGTAACGAAACGCATCTACAAGTTATAAACCAACAGCAAACTAATTTTTTAAGTTCGTATTCAATTTGACACGTGTTAAATAAAAATAAAAAATTTAAATATCATATTTGCTATTAATAACATAGCATAACATAATATTGATATTAATATCTATGTAGGGGAAAACGTACTCTTGTAAATATCATAATATTTCATAAATATCAGGCAGCCGTGCAGTAAACATCTTCGTCCACACGTAATATAATTCGATCTGCTATGAAATTTGACGTTTGCTGATAGAAATATATTTGATATTATATCGGGTATAGACGCTATGTAAGAACCATGAAATGACATCGTTTAATTGTGAATGAAATAAAATGTTGTGCTCGCTGCAGAATGATTTTATTTGCAGCACACATATTTTCATCTTTTTCATGTACATCATAATTGTTATTAAATATTTCTGTGATACATTTATAAATCTAATTGAACTGGAATGAATTTTAATCAGAAATAACTTTTTAATCAGGCTTAAGTTCAGTATTTTAAATTTTTATAGAATAAGATATTTTTATTTATTAATGCGATTTTCTAAGGAAGAGAAGAAAATTTAGACTGCACATTTTAGATGAGGGAAATACTGGAATTTTTCTGTGCCACCACGCACTTCATGAGCACCAAAGTCTATTTACTTGAGCAGATATTGCTTGTTAATATCAGCTATTTAACCAAGCTTGCAACTCTCTTAATTTTTTTCACCATTTTTGCTTGTCTAAATTCCAATTATTTAAAAAGTATGTAAATTTCTTTTTAACTTTACACGTGACCAACTTTATGTATCTGTACTAAATACTCGTCGAGATTTTTGTATGTACTTTTGACGCACTGATATCATATTTTGTTTTATTATGTCGCATGTGACATAGAAATGTGCTATTTAATAAATAAAAAAATCACAGCTATTTACAATCGCATTACAAAAAAAGATTTTAGAAATATCCAAATAAAAAAAGTGATTTTGCTTTCGAATATCTCAAAATGGCTTATGCATAAACGTAATTTTTTTTTACATTAGTTAAATTTTATAATTTCTCTGTGAAGAAAACAAAATCACCCTTATCGAAAATCTCAAGGTAATATATTCTAGGGAATAATTTTTTATTCCCATAAATAATAAATTGACATTGCCAATTTTAAGGGAATAAAATAAACATCTTTTGCCAGACGAACATGCTTGCATGTTCATGCATTTCCAATCATTTTGAAAATAAAATCAAACAATTAAACTTATTTGAATAAACAACAAGAAAACTGCCTACATTGTGCTTCTTTTTTGTTCCCAAATAAAGCGCTTGTGAAAAAACATACATAATTATTCAGAAAAACACACGGGAGTAAAAATCGGCGAAAGGCGAAATATTTCGAGAGAAAATATATTTACGACAGGGGCGAATGTAATTAAAATTTTTAAATGCAACGATGGAACCCTGATTGTTCTTTAGGTTCTACTGGTAGTGGAATAACAGCTGAGCTGATCCATCAGAGAAATACATTGCCACTGTCAAACACAGCGCGAGATTGAATAAATGAATTTGAACGAATAGATTTTTGGAGCTATGCTATTTATTGTGCGATACAGTAGTTAGGATGTGATTTTCGTAACAAAAATAATCGACACTATTACAGCTATAAATTAATTTTTGTTTTGGTTTCTTTGTACTTAAAAAGAAAGTATGAAAATAAATGAAACAAAATGTTTTGATTTTCTTTTGCTTCGTTCTTTGAGGTGAGTGGATGATAACGATTGGTCAATTTGCTTTGGATTGTTTTTGCACATGAGCACAAATCCGTCTTCGTTCTCGGCTGTAAGCTGGCTTACAACCGCCGACGGCCACAAACAATACATTAATCGTACGCAGTTGGAAAAGAAAATAAGAGTCTAAACACAATGTTTGCGGTGCGGTGCGATTTCTCGTTGCGGGAGATAAAAATAAACATAATACAACGGAAGACGGCGACGGCAATACTTGTCATTGTTTGTTTAAATTTTTATTAATTTTTTTGTGCATACATTTTTATAAAAAATTTACTCTTTCTGTTAAATATTTTGTAATGACAGTAACTAAAAACAAAAAAATTATTAAAATTTTATACATTCGCAGATATATTTGATAAATTTTTTAAGCTTTTTTTATATTTTAAAACAAACATTTTTGAACTTCAAAATCATGTCTTTTGTTGTGAACACCGCCAATTATTCAAAAACTATGGCAACATCAGAAAGAGAAAGAGAGTAAAAAATTGAGAGAATAAGAAGGTCCGCAATGAAAATAAAATAGATTTTAAATTTATGCCGTTCCGCACTGCGGGTTTTTACTTCAAAATCGTATGAAAAACCGCACCGCATTGAATTCTCGTTACATTGTCTTCAGACTCTAATGTGAAATAAATAGCAACGTTTTGAAATATTTACGGCAAATTTGATATCATTATGTAATATAATTTTATTTCATTGTTATTTCACACATTAAATTTGTTTTATATAAATAAGCAGCATAGCTCGAATCGGGTGTCCTAAGACATCTCTCTTCTTTTTTTTATGTGTCCTGGATGAACTGATTTTATAACAATCGGATTTCATAACTGATTGTGTGCAACTTTTCCTTGCGCTTAATTATTAGCACATCTTCGCTGTTCATTCATGAACTCTGTCTGCCATTACTTCCTTTTGTCTTGAATTATATTTATTATAATTAGTCCTAGAAAGATACAAATGCTACAGAAATTAAAGTTGTTCACTGAGATTTTAGTTTGGTTGGTGTATTTTGACTTCGAAAGTCAAAGAAAAAAGATGAAAGAAAAAATTTGCGGTGATCTTTAATCTGTCTTTAATTAATGTCGTAGTCGAACTCTAACTACGTCAACCACGATAAGGGGGGTCGATTTAAACAAATGTTTGTATGCACTCATATTTTGCTAGCGGATGACAGTTCATAAAAATCGTGTACGTTCAGTTATACGATCGCGTATTCAAGTTCACTGATGTAACTATTTGGGCCCACCTCTCAATTATATATTCAGTGGAAAAAAATGCTAAGAATATCGTATTATCAAACCATGTCCAAAAATTTTATATTAAAAGTGGGTGGCGTTGGCTGAAGTAGTTAACACGTTGACTAAAAAACCGAAGGTCCTGGATTCGAGCTCGGTGTCCGACAGTCATTAAAAATAACAACACTATGAATTTTTCTGATGTGCATTAGTGTCCTTTGTATAAGTTGTTGTAGGAAAAGTTCTAGTGATGCAGGCATAAGGCACTGATCACTAAAACTACACCAGCTTCAGCAAATGCTAGTACTAATGTAACATCACAGCAGAATCATCGGTGAAGTAAAATAACCAATAAAATGCCTACTAACAACAGCTTCAAAAAAATTAATATGCCTCATTTAACACCAGAGGCGCTGAAACACTGACTGTATTATTAAAAACAAACGTGCAAAAAGTAGAGTTGTAAAATAATGAAGCTTTCCTCTATCTCTTCTCTCTTCTATCCCTTTGATATCCCTTTCCTAAAAAAGATAACACCTATTAATACCCGTAATAATGAACATTCATTGCCCGAGTATTACTTCTCTTTTATAAATATGAAACAAAACTTCCACGTACATTGTACCCCAGAACTTTCACCTAATTTGTTGTAAATAAAATTAGTTGGAGGTTACTTTGGATGTCGACTACTGTAATTTATTGTTTTTTTCTGTTATATATTATATATATACCACATTCGTCAAGTTTAATTGATTCATTTCATTTCTAAGCCTTTTTTGCTAAATCTAATTTTATGACTAATAAATTGTTATATTAGATAAAAATTTGATTCTCCATGTTATTTGATTCTTTAGACATTTTCTCATAAAAAATTGAAGAAGAACAACTATAAAAAAGGAATTAAAAAATAAAATTTGTCTGAGTACGTCATACTACACAAAAATTCTAAAACTGAATGAACAAAATGGCAGGAATCTCACTCCTTAGATATAAAACATTAATTTTATTTAACGACTTTAAATGTTACAGGCATCCTTTTCAGTTAATATAAAGGGTGTTTTTTATTGAGGTATAGAACTTTAAGTTGGCATCACTTTTTTAACTGGCGGCCATTTTGTCAGCTGTCAAGTGATTAATATTTAGTTTGGTTTGCCATTTCATCATGAACAGGTTGACAAAAGAAAAACGCTTGCAAATCGTGCAAATTTATTTCGAAAATAATGGTTCAGTTCGCGAAGTTTACCGCAAGCTCCGTCCATTTTATGGTCGACATAATCGTCCATCAGAGCAATTAATTCGGTTAACCATGGATCGTTTTCGCACTGCGTTTACTCTATGTGATAATACGCATCCGCAGAGACGTCGAACAGTGCGCACCGAAGAAACAATTGCCGCTGTAGAGCAAAGTGTTGAAGAGGACCCGAATGAATCGATTAGCCACCGTGCACAGCAATTGGAGCCGACTAACCGACTATTGTTCACGAATTGGATATCGTGAATGTGGATGAGTTGTGGTTCCAACAAGACGGCGCTACATGCCACACAGCGCACGTCACAATCGATTTATTGAAGGAAACATTCGATGAGCGCATAATTTCGCGGAATGGACCTGTCAATTGGCCACCAAGATCGTGTGATTTGACACCATTGGATTATTTTCTTTGGGGATATGTGAAGTCGCCAGAAACCAGAAACGTTAGGGGACTTGGAAGCCAACATTCGTGGCGTTATTGCCAACATACGGCCCCATATGCTCGAAAAAGTGGTTGAAAATTGGACCTGTAGAATTGGCTTTATTCGAGCCAGCCGCGGCGGCCACATGCCCGAAATCATATTTAAACATTAATGGCATAAAATTATCCTTCCAATAAAGCCAAATTGAAGGACATTAAAACGATTTTCTTGTGTTTTATTTAAATTCGAAGTTCTATACCTCTAAAAAAGACACCCTATATATATCTTTTTTTTTAATCATGATGAGACGTAATTTGGAAGATAATTTTTGTAAATCTTATAAAAGCTTCTTCTAACTCCTTTAGCTAAATATTCATACTCTAAATGCAAATTGCTGCCTTCTTTTTGTAATAATTGTTGAAGAATTTCTTGTTTTGGTTATTAATGATGTGTTTATAAGTGAAGAGCACAAATTGCTTGAAGGTGTCCTTATTTAATGAGGACATTTATTTTTGTTTTTCTTTTTTTGTCCAAAATCTAAGTTCATGAAATCTTGTTTTAATCCATTTGTTTCTGTTTTTCATCCAGTCATAAATTTTAATAGTCAGAAACAAAACTGTTACTCGAGTACAAGGACAAAGCTAATGTTTGTTGTTTTTTGGAGTAAATAAAGTGAGAGGTACACCAATGAAAAAACATATACAAATATGCATATGCAATAACCACACAAACATTTGATAATGCGAAAACTATTCAAAAAAGGTATTTTTAATTAGGTAAAAAACTAAAGACTGGGTTAAAATTCAAATAAGTAGTATTTGACTTTATTCGGTGTCAACTACACAGAAAAACAAATTAAAATTGTTTAATATTTTCGAATTGTTTGACTTAAAAATTAAATTTCTTATTTTCGTTTATATTTTAGAGTTAAAGAACTTGAAAAAGTTATTTTTTTACGAAAAATATTACCAATAATATTAAAAAGTAATATGAAAAATTTTGTAATATCAATAAAAATTTCGTCATATCAATTTAAAAATTAATTGAATTTTCACCTGTAAATGACTTGCGGGTATAAATGTGATTTCTCCCCTCGAATTAATTAAACCACATAAAATTTAATTGAATCAATTAAATTCTTAATTGAAAATATCGGTTGGTGAACAACTTTTTCTAAGTAACTAAAAATGCGTATAATTTAAGTTAAAAAGTTTGCATGACTGAATCCATAAATTAATAGAATGTAAATTCAAAATTAATTTATTTAAAAATTTAACTTAACAACACAGTAATTGAAACGTTGAGCAGTGTAGAACGAATTTGGACAATTTCATGCAATACGACCCCACAGGAAGATTTTACTTATTTTTAATAAAAAGCGTTCCACAACAGAATGGCAATTGTGCACAAATTGAAAAATATAAAGATATTTATATTTTTGTGACTTTGGAAACTCTTTGAAATCAGGATATAATGAACACTCTGCTCCATCTCTTTGTATGTTTGGTCTTTATTTTGCGTTTTGTTTTATTCCCTTTCTCATCTGTAAAAAAAATCGTTATCACTGAAAATTCTATTATGCCCTTTTTTGTTATTTGTTGATGTTTCGACTTTTGCATATCTTAAAATGAGCATTTTGTGAATTAATTGAAATGTGAAATTTTTCGGTCACACCCGTCACAGTAAATATTGAAAAAGTTTGATAGAATTTTTGCTGTATATAATATAAGACTTGATGCTTTAAATAATGAAATTTTTTGGTCACACCCGGCACACTAACGCTGAAGTGTTTTTTTTAATAACTGTCAAAAATAAAAAAAACGGGAACGGGAAATATGAACTGCATTTGGATTAAGAAGGAGAAAGGGACATGAAAGGATAAAGCGATGGGAAAATTATGATAGACAAATAATATTTGAGAGATAAAAGAAAATATAATCGACAAGAAAACTAAAAAGCAGACAACGGAAAAAGAATAACAAGATGATGGATTAAATAAATGAATGTATACGACATTGAAATGTTGTATATTTTCAAACTTTCCGAGTTTTCATACTTGGTCACAACCGTCACAAAAAATTAAGAAAACAAAATTAAGTTTTTAACTTAAATTACCGTGTGCGTTCTAAGGAAGATTTTGCAGAGGAATCTTAAAAGTAATAATTCTGTTAAAGCTGAGATTTGTAAACTCAAACACGTTACAGCCTTCTGCTGGCCATTCCGTACAGAATTTATGTATTTTTAGTCTCTACCTGCTGTTAAATGTTTTTAAAATAAGCAGTCTTGGGAATTATAAACTTTATATTTTTAATTTAAAGCAAAAATGTTAGTATCATTGTCACACCCGTCACAATAGAATCACCCATTTATATATTTTTGACCGATAAAAAAATCATATAATTTTTCTTTTAAATTACATGAAATACTGAAGTTTACTTATTTGACATAATGTCTTTATTTAATTTCAAAAATTGGCTTGTTTTTATGGTTAAGCAATTGTATAATGTGCATTGTGCGCTTGTGGAACTCGTCAGTAGACTTCAACCCAAAAAATTTTTGAATTTAGTTAACAAACTCCGTATGTTTATAGTAAGACTCTTAATACTATATTGAGAATCACAATATACAGACATAATAACTTCGAAAACCGCAAACAAAAATCTTTACAAAACAAGCATCTGTATTCAACTGTGCATCTATTTTATTTTCCACCACCTTTTGTACCGTTTTCAAAAAAACTCAAAGATAATTTCGAGCCAGTTAAATATATCATTTTTAGATGTATTTCCTATAGCGCTCTTTGAATGTCGATACCCAGCAGATTAGGAAATTGTACATAGTTATGCCTTTCGTTGCCAATAATAAAGGGTGTTTTTTATTGAGGTATAGAACTTTAAGTTGGCATCACTTTTTTAACTGGCGGCCATTTTGTCAGCTGTCAAGTGATTAATATTTAGTTTGGTTTGCCATTTCATCATGAACAGGTTGACAAAAGAACAAGCTTGCAAATCGTGCAAATTTATTTCGAAAATAATGGTTCAGTTCGCGAAGTTTACCGCAAGCTCCGTCCATTTTATGGTCGACATAATCGTCCATCAGAGCAATTAATTCGGTTAACCATGGATCGTTTTCGCACTACGTTTACTCTATGTGATAATACGCATCCGCAGAGACGTCGAACAGTGCGCACCGAAGAAACAATTGTCGCTGTAGAGCAAAGTGTTGAAGAGGACCCGAATGAATCGATTCGCCACACAATTGCACAGCAATTGGAGCTTTGTCCATCAACTTTATGGAAGATTTTGCGCAAAGATCTTGGCTTGCGACCTTACAAGATCCAGCTTGTGCAAGAATTAAAGCCGCGAGACCATGCAATGCGTCGTGATTTTGGTGTATGGGCCGAAAATGAGATTGATCTCGATGCTAATTTTCATCGCAAAATTTTGTTCAGTGATGAGGCTCATTTTTGGTTGAATGGCTACGTCAACAAGCAAAATTGCCGCATTTGGAGTGAAGAGAATCCACATGAGACCCTTGAGACGCCATTACATCCACAAAAACTGACTGTTTGGTGTGCTCTATGGGCTGGTGGAGTCATTGGGCCATACTTCTTCCGAAATAATGCTGGAGAGTCAGTTACCGTTAATGGAGACCGGTATAGAGCCATGATAACCGACTATTTTGTTCCCGAATTGGATGGCATGAATGTGGATGAGTTGTGGTTCCAACAAGACGGCGCTACATGCCACACAGCGCACGTCACAATCGATTTATTGAAGGAAACATTCGATGAGCGCATAATTTCGCGGAATGGACCTGTCAATTGGCCACCAAGATCGTGTGATTTGACACCATTGGATTATTTTCATTGGGGATATGTGAAGTCGCTCGTCTACGCCAACAAACCAGAAACGTTAGGGGACTTGGAAGCCAACATTCGTGGCGTTATTGCCAACATACAGCCAACATTCGAGCCAGCCGCGGCGGCCACATGCCCGAAATCATATTTAAACATTAATGGCATAAAATTATCCTTCCAATAAAGCCAAATTGATGGACATTAAAACGATTTTCTTGTGTTTTATTTCAATTCGAAGTTCTACTAGAGGTAACACATATAAAAAGTTTAATCATACTGCAATTAAATTATTTTTCACTTTTTAGTGGTAGTTTTTGAAGTCAGCTAAATTCTGTTCAAGATTTATTTTTTGGAGTGTGGTCCGCCCACTTTTTCAAAAATCAGTGATCTCGCGAAATTTTGTAAATGCTAGGTGGTGCCTATTTCAAAATTCAAAGCGTATGCAAACATAATTTAACAACTCAATTTTAATAGGCGTGCTGCCGACTTTGTAGATTGTCAGATGGTTTTACTCTCGGAAGTTAGGTTGTGGGTTAACTTTCATAAAATAAGTTACTAGAAGCAAGTAAAATATAATACGAAATTTTAATGGGCGTGGTGTTGCCCATTTTTAAGCTTAATACTGCGTCACTATAAGTGTTCAGGGTATGTGCAACATTTCCTAGCAGTCGTATAAGTAGAAGTGCAAAAAATCATAATGGAGCCAAATGGAAGCTATTCCCTCTCAAATAAAAAAAAGAAACTTTTAAAATCGGTAAGCAAATGACAGAGTTATCAAGTAATATTTATAAATAAAGAGAAATATCGAGAACCCCCCTCTTTTTTTCATAATTTTGCTTGTTTAACTGCACAAACACATACACATTCAGTATTCATATACCCTGTCGCAAGTTCCGTTAACTTTAAACAAACTTTAAGTTAACTATTTCACAACTAGTACTGACTGATACTTGGATTACATTTCAATGTAATCAACTGACTATTTTAACATTTCGATGTCCTAGGTGGTAGTCAATTGTTTCACTCTGCATTACTTTTCAACTAACTTAAAGTTTATTTTTTTTTAGTCACTTGGTAGTCAGTAAATTAAAAAAAAAACGGCCTCGAACATGTCATCATCACACGTACTCAACGCGCTACCACTCAGCTAAGGCACCATCTAAAATAATAACAGTAAAATGTTAATATAAAACTTAAACGATTTTAAAAATAGCTAAGAATAAATTTGTTGGCTCTCAACAAACTCGATTACTTAATCAGCTTAAGAATTAATTTTGGATTTGTTCTGGATGACATTGCAGTTAGCTTTTAGTCACACTCAAAAAAAAAAACATTTAAAACTTTGGAAAATTTTCTAAATTTCAGTAAAAAAAAAAGTTGTCGTATGGCGCTAAAGCTGTTTTTTACTTGAAACCAGTAAAATATTTACTAAATTTCTAGTTGAATAATGAATTAGTTTATAGTAACTATATTTTTATATTTAAGTAAAATCTTTCTAAAATTAAGTAAAATTTTCCCATAACATTCGGAGCTTTGCAAAAAAAATTTTCATCTTTGATCTCAAATTTAGTAAATTTTTCAAAAAAATTTTTTATATCTTAATTCTGGTACTTTTTTTATTTTTCATTAAACTCTAACCAAATGCCTAACAGGGCAGCCTGAATAAGCATTGAAATGTTTGAATTTTAAAATTTTATTTTATTTTCAAAAATATACATATATTTCAAGTTTAAATATTCCTCGAAAATATGATTTTTTGCTTAATGCAAACAAAAGATATATTCTATAATTTAAAGAAAAAATACTTAAAACTGGTAAATATATGTCTAAAATTTAGAATACCTTTATATATCTTTCAAGTAAGTCAAATTTGATGAACTAATCGGGAGTAAGTCATTTCCTAAAATTTATTTTTTGATTTATAACGAGATTGACTAGTTCTTAGGATACAATTTCCCTAAATTTTTAAACCATTTTCCAATTTTTGGTAAATATTTCCTTTAAGCCAATAAACTTGTGCTTGAATGTGAGAATTTTTGTATGTATTTTTATGAACTATTTTTAAGGATATGAACTTTTTATTTTTTACTCATATTAAGTAATTTTTATCAGATTTTTGTAAAAATTTACTTAAACTTAGAAAAAATTACTCAAACTTAGAATTTTTTTTTACTTATGACCTGTTTCTACATAACAAGTAAGCTCTCAGGCAAGCAAGCGGTACACAGGCGAGTACGTAACAAAATGAGTTTTTATAGTACACTTGTCTAGCTTACGTACCCCCCGGGGGAGTCTACTTGTAGACTGCGGGTGTGGCAATCCCGGGGCCCCAGCTAGGGTAATGTAGCTTTTTCCGCTGACGGACCTTTGGCTCATTACCCATAAAACTTATGTGTTACTACCCAATCTCTGAATATAAACAGAGTAACGGATGTGCACATATTTATAAAAGGAAAACAAATATTGTACGCCCGTTGTTGTCAGCTAGGTGCAGCGTCACCTAGGACTGCCCCTGAGTTCAAAAGATGATAGAGGTGAAGCCCTTGTGGTGGAACTTCGAGGTCTAACCAGAGGCTACTTCTGGTACCACGGGTGCCAGTTGCCCGACAGCTGGGCTGCTTAGAGATAAATGCATTGCGGTTGTCAAAAATTTTGTGCTGAAATGGCTTTTCGTCCCGGATACGACCCCAGGACACTCTCACTTTTTAGTGTCGGGTCTTAGTAGGCGCAGAAATTTTGGTGGCGAGCTTGCGTTCTTCTCGCGTGAGTGGTCCTCGCTGCTCTGAAGTTTTGAGTGCATGTAGCGGTCGTCAGTTTCCTTTGCTAAAATGCCGAGTTCGTCCTACCCCAATGGGGTATACCCTACGGGGTTAAAGGGATGATTTTGGTAAGTGTGGAGTAGGCACTGGTTATTTGGCGACACAGGCATGCGATCATTATGGATGAGTGGTTAGCTGTGCCGGCAATGGTTGAGGAATTTTCTAGGGGACCTCGCTTAGGTGTATACACAACACCTAAGCGTGGAAGCCGGATAATTATCGTGGTGGTTGTGGTTGCTACCAAAATCGCTGGGAGAATAATCTTGGCTTCCCAGTGTTAAATCAATGCTAGTGGTTGGTGTGACGCGGTCAGCCAGACACTGTTCTATGTGCTGTTGCCATTCAACAGAGCTGCTATGGGCACGGACATAGCAGCAGAGTTTAGATAGCTCAAATTACCTCAGCAAGGTAATTGAATATAATACAGGGATAACCATATTCAAAGATTGCAACCTATGTGCCTTATGGAGTGGGCCATAGGTTCATTCTAAAAGGGTGCATGGGGGCGTTGGTCTGGCGTCTAACCCACACCCGGTGCTTTGGCACACGTGAGATAAGGCCGTAACGGCAGGTACTCACGTAAAGCAATTGCACATCTGTCTAGCTTACGTTGTATTTGGTATCACTTTTTGTATATTTAATTTCATTATTGCCATGGTATACAATTTGGTATTTGAGTTAATTTTTTTCCATACTAGAAGCATTACTTAATGGCAGCCCTAGGAGAAAATCGAGCAAAATAAAAAACAGCTGCTTTTAAATTACAATGCATTGTATATTAGATCATTTCGTTTATTTTTCAAACAAAATCGAGTAACTGAATAAATCCTGAGTATTTTTGCTATTAAGCATTAAAGAATGTTTAGATATTTTAAAAAAGCTGCATCAGAGATTCTTAATTAATAACATCGATAGTGACATACTTTTTTTCATTTACGGTATGTTATAATTTTTTCGCAATTATAAAAGCATTAAGATTTTGCTGAAACAAGTCAAAAAGCTTTCATGCTTCATGAATGGATTTCATTCATCATATACGTAATGTACATACATATATCATCAGATGGTTACTAATTTGCCGCATTTAATGGAAATACTCCCAATCGTTTTGCAAAAAAGCAAAGCTAGATCCAAGATTATAATGAATAAAAAACTTTACATTGTAATGTGGTTCAAAGCACAGGAGTTTATATATGAACCAAAATAATATGCCTTATCGTGGTTAGGAGGTTAATATCTTTCAATATATTTTAAATGTGCAAAAATGTATTACACATACACAGAAAAAATTATTCCCAAAAAATTTTCAAACAAACGTGCGATTTGAAATATAATTTAGTTTCAGTAAATATTTTTTACTGTTCCAGTAAATTATTTCTTCCAATTTTATTTTATGTAAAAAAAACTGTATAGAATGAAAATTATCTATATAAAGTAAAATTAAAAAAAAAATTAAGAATTGTTATTGATTCAGTTAATTTATTTTCTGATAATACGAAAAATTTTAGTGAATGTGTTTGTAAATTATAAAAAAAATTTGCTGAATAATACAAAAAAAAATCTGCAAAAATGTTTTTCTGTTCCTATTAATAAATTTGACTGAAAATATTTTGAGTTTCAGTTAAATTTTTTCTCTAATGCCATAATAAGTTAACTAAAAATAAAATTTTTTTTCCAGTTAAATTTTTACAAAATTTTTATCAGAATCTACAAATTTCTTTGTAGGTCCGCATTCACACAAAATATTTACTGATTCAATGAATTTGGTCACTGAAAACGAAATTTAGTTTTTTCTGTGTATAAAAAATATATTTCATATACATAAAACCGATGTATATTCTTTTTTTTAAATATGCTACACATCATACAAGAAAATGATTGAAGAATTTACTTAGAAATAAAATTCACAAAAAAGAAAAGTGCAGCCGCTATTTTCGGCAACCATTTATTCAGTGAGAGCTTGTCTCAGTCTCAAATTACAAACGAACGAAATTCAATGTAATACAGCGAAGCTCAGTAAAACGTTTCAGGTAATCGAATAAACCTATTATTACTTTCCTTGAACAAATTTATGTGAACAAAATTGAAAATAAAATTGTGATGAAAATACATACAAATATGGGATATAATGTAAGAATGTTTGGATTTATGCTTACAGGTTCCATAATGGTTGAATTAGACGATTGTGTGGACATTCGATTTCTTCTTTAATGAATAAAAATCTATTTTAATTTCCACACAATTACTAATTTTTGATTGGCTATATTTGACATTAGATACAATTGAAATTGTTATGTAGAAACAACAAAATAAAAAGGTATTACATATTTTACTCAGAAAAAGTTGACAGTTGTTTTATGAAACCCCAAAGCCAAATTTTGTACTCATATGAACAAAATTTTTGAGTTACTTGTAATGTAGAAACATGCCATTAAATTTAGAAAATTTTTTTCGTTAATAATAGTATATGCCTTTTTTTTTTTTTGAGTACATTCTAAGAAAAGTTAACTGTGAATAAACTATTTTTGTAGTCAACCACACATTATTCTCCGACAGGGTACATACATACATACATATACTGCTTAACAGCAAATACACATTTAAACTCACTAACAAATTCATTGTCATAACAAATTTCATATTGAAGCATGTAGCAGTAAAGTTATACATACGTACAGGATATTCTTTACCCCCTTTATTCAAAGCTCAAAGCTCATCACCATCATTATCATCAGCATCATTATCATCTTGGTCCAACATATGTACATATAATTAAGTTTTCTTTGCAGTGCTCTTTGAAAAGCAACATCATTTCCGATTTGGTTGAATTGAAACTTTGTATTGCATGTGGTAACAAAACAGCAATAAAGTGTGATGCCAGAAGATGATCATTATAATGACAATTGTTCGTTTCGTGCTGCACATAAGTATACTAGTAAGTCAGTCATCCTTGATAGCATTTGTTGGCATTATTTTGTTTGTATTTCATTTTCCCTTAAGACTTTTCATATCGATATTGATGAGACAGACACGTTCAATCGATTTGTAGTTTCTTTTATATTTAGTTGAAATTTTAAATTATATATTTTTTTTAAATTATTCTTATTAAGAAAAAATAAACACTTAAAGTTTTCTGCTTATGATAAAAATGTTTTTAATTAAACAAAGGGAAAGTTTACTAGTAATTGACTGAAGTTGGCTACATCAGCATGTCAAAAAAACTTTTTGGGATTAAAAACTCCAGAAACCTTATTAAAAAATTTAAATTTAAACTCAATTACTGTCTTCTTTCCGTGAAGTGAATCCTTCCAAAAAAAAAATTAAATTTGGCTTGCGTAATAAGTCCGTGACTTTTAAAATAAAACACCGATTTTTAGATAAAACATTATTTAATTTTTCAACGTAGTCGCGTTTAAAATTTAAACACTTTGTCCCACGTTTCTTTAAATTTTGTATCCCTTTCCAAAAAATCAGATTTGTCGAAGCCATCAAAATAATTATTTATCTGTGAGATGATTTCATCGTTGAAGTCAAATATCTTTCCACCGAGCTATTTCTGCAGGTTTAGTAACAAAAAAAAAAGCAATCCGATCACAGAGGAAATGTGTAAACATCTAGTAATGCAAATTTTTTTTAAGTTGGAAGTACTTATGCTTCTAGTATCTTTTTTTAAATTAATTAATTAAAAGTATCAAAACTTTCAATATTGTAAATACATAGGAATTTGTTGGTTTTTGTTTGTTTTATAAAACTTATTTGGTTAGTAAATGCGTACACTGCAGTATATGTATATGTACTGCATTCAAAATTGCAGTAAGCAGTAAATTTACTGATTACTAAAAAAATTCAGTAAATTTTTACTGCTAATGAAATTTAATTTGCATTACCAGTAAAATCATAATAAAATTGTAGCAAGTGGCAAAGTTTTTTCATTCAAATTTTGAAACTTTTGTATGAAAAACATTTAGCCACTTGGTAGAATTTCATTATGAACACGGGTATTACTGATTATTGAAAATTCAATGCACCTCATCATATAACAAATCATTTAAGCAATTTATAAAAATTGTAGAAAAAAATTTTAGTAATCAGTAAAAATTTACTTGTTAAACATTTTTTATTGTTTTTACTGAAACTTTAGTGGTACTGCAGTGCTCGTCTATGGTAAATGCCTTTACTTTTACTTTTTAATTTTTAATTCCTGTTGTTCATCGTTTAGTTGTTGCTGTTCTTGTTGTTGCGTACGCATTGCAATTAAAATAAATTCAGTAAAGTGCGACCGTGACTCGTGCACATTCGGTTTTGATAATTTTTTTTTGATTTAGCTTTCTTCCTTTTTTAAGTTTTTTCAGTTTAAACGATTTTTTTTCAGTTTTATCGCTTTTTTCTCGTTTTGGCGTTTTTTTCTCTCTTTTTGGGTTTTTTAATTTTCGCAATTTTTTTCATTTTGGTGATTTTTTCATTTTGGCGATTTTTTCTGTTTTTTGGTGTTTTTTTCATTTTGGCGATTTTCTTCTGTTTTTGGGGTTTTTTATTTAGGCGATTTTTTCATTTTGGCGATTTTTTCGTATTGGCGATTTTATTGTTTAAGGATTTTTTTCATTTTGGCGATTTTTCCGGTTTTTCGCGTTTTATTTTAGTCCTAGAGACTTTTTTTAATTTGGTGCTTTTTTCGTTTTGGCGATTTTTTGTTATTTTTGGTGATTTTTTTATATTTGGCGATTTTATATTTTATTGATTTTTTAGTTTTACCGTTTTTGAAAATTTCAAGAGTTTTGCTCTTACGGTTTCCAAGATACAGCAAGTTGTCAAAATTACAAAGTCAAAATTGCATTAACTGATGGAACACCCATTGTAGTCTGTATAAAAATACACGAACTTTTTTTTTTAAATTTTTTAAATTTTAGTGTTAATTGTTGTAGTCTGTATAAAAATACACTAATTTTACAAATTTCAAGTTTCAATATACATATGTTCATACAATTTTATGTATATTACATGGGATTTTAACATTTTTCGTTGCTCGTTTTGGAACACCCTTTAGTTTTTAACTCTCATGTATTTGTTGTTGTAGTGGCCAAATGTCTACACATTGTGTCTAAATTTCAAGTCCGTAGCTCTTACAGTTCATTTTCACCTTTGGTGTACGGAAATATACAGAAAAATAACCGGCGGCGGCGCACCGTCGGCTTCGATCCGGTCGACTTGTTTCTCTGCTTGGTATTGCTTCTTTCAAACACTAATACACTCATACATAGCTCACACCGATTTGACAATGCTGTGAAAGAAAAGCAAAGAAATCAAAGTCAAAAGATTTTTACCCCCTAGCGTATAGATGTTTACACATCAAAAAAAAAAAAAAAAAAAAAAAAAAATAGTCACCTGGGGCTAAGTTCATAAAATAGGGCGTATGTGGGAGCAATTCGTAGCCCGATTCATGGATGTTTAATATAAAAACTGCACGTGTGTCTTGGTGAAAAATAGTTTTGATCCTGGACAAATGTGGTCGTTTTTTTCAAATGCTCAATAAATGACCCAATAAGGTGGCTTAATATTTTTCATGGATTGTTTCACCCTTTTGAAGATATTCAATGCAATTTATAACGCTCACATAAAACACAGCAACGATTATTTGATTGGTAGAGTTCACAAGCTATCGGTACACCTAGGGAAAAAATGTGCTAAAATTAAGTTTTTACTATCGAACTCAAATCATTTCAAACTTAATAGTCTCTGTTAAATGCGAAAATTTTTGATTCAATAATAAAATCTTATTTATTTTTAAGATCGCATTTAAGATTGTAATTTTGCTTAAAATCTCGTTTTAAGATTGAATTCACGATTTAATAAAAATCTTAAATTAAGATCATATTAAAAAAAATCTAAGAATGTAATCTGAAAATTAAGATGACGTTCTTGATGTTAAGAATGTGTTCTTGATTTTTAGAATTCATTTTATAAATTAAGAATTTATGCTTACCCAGCAAAAAAAGACATGACAAATAATGTGTTGAATTTAGGTGAAACATGCATGATTTTTACATTAGCTTGTCATTGGATATCATGTGTTTGTGCGACAATTTAAATAATTTGATATCCATTCAACTAAATGAATTTAACCCACGCAAGTTCCCTGATTCGATGATGTTTTTTCACGTAAATACAAAACAAACAAATAAATAAAAACTTTTGTCTCAGGATACGAACCGAGCTGTTCTCACTCCCAAGGCACACTCTCTACCACTAAGCTACTGTACTCTTGTTATTTAATAGAGACAAAACTTGTTTTATGAAAATGTAGCAATGTGATGATTTAATTACGTTTTTGCATGCCCTTTTCCCTGAATATTTATTTAAATATAATTATTACCCAGTAATGTCGCATGCGTTTTTAATGAGTTAAAAAACTGTAGCATTATTTATGATATGCGATGATAATCAGAATGCATTCGAAGAAACAAATGCTCAAGAAAGCATGAAAAATTATTTAATTTTTAACGCGTTCATTTATTTTTTTGTTGGGTAAATTTGAGAACGTCAATTTTACTGAACAAATTTCATGATTAAAGTTTGAAAATTTCTACAATATAAATTCAAGATTTTGTTTTTAAAATTAGATCGTCATTTTTATATTAGGGTAGTACCATCGATAATATCGATGGTTTTTTCACTATACTATCGATTAGCGAATTGGCGCAATAGACGGGATACAATTTAAAACTATTATTCATGTTCTGAAAATCACATTTTTCAAAACTCCTTCTTTCATATTTGATGCTCTCTGTGTATTAGGTTTTTTTTTTATTGAAAACACATGTAGTTACATATCGCTTTATCACCCCAATAATGTCATAACTCAAAAAGTAAATTTATAAAGTTAATAATACAGAATACTTCGTTATGTTATATCCCATCTTATAAAAAAAAAAAAAAAAAAATCATGCGCATGGCGTGTAAACTAGAGATGGGCGTATTTTGCCAACACGGCACAATCCGAACTCGAATACCAAGATGTCCAACACGTACGAAACACGCACGAGAAAATTTTCCTAACATGATATTCCACAACACTTTCGAAATCAGACTAAATAGCAAGAAATCATTTTTTATATTCCAAAAAGATACATATTTTTGTTTACCTTCAGAACTTTAAGCTTAAGAGACCCACCCCTTCACTATCCACAAATTTTCTTGTTTTGCATGTTTGACGCTACAAAATATTAAATTTTTCTCTTTATTAGAAATTCATGGAGCCATATTTTGAACCTAAAATTGTTTCGCGTTTTTCCTGTATCAGATTTTGGTCAACACGATACGACCCGATTACGTACGAAATCAGATTTTATGTCACGAACACTTCGTGTTGAGTCATAAACAAATACGTAAACTCACCTCTTGACAGAAAAAAACCTTTTTAATATCTCCACCGAGTTGTATATAAATTAAAAACTTTTTAATAAATTTCTGCAAAACTACACTAAAAAAAAGACATACTATTACTAAGGAAAATTTTTTTCTAAATTAAAGAAAAAAAATTTTCTAAGTTTGAGTAATTTTTTCTAAGTTTAAGTAAATTTTTACAAAAATCTAGTAAAAATTACTTAATATGTGTAAAAAATAAAAAGTTCATATTCTCAAAAGTAGTTTCATAAAAATACACTCAAAAATTCCCACATTTAAGGACAAGTTTACTGGTTTAAAGGAAATATTTACCAAAAATTGGAAAATGGTTTGAAAGTTTAGGGAAATTGTATCCTTAGAACTAGTCAATCTCGTTATAAATCAAAAAATAAATTTTAGGAAATGATTTACTCCTGATTAGTTCATCAAATTTGGCTTACTTGAAATATACAAAAAAGTTTCCTAAATTTTAGAAAAATATTTACCAGTTTTAAGTATTTTTTCTTAGAATTATAAAATACATCTTTTGCTTGCATTAAGCCAAAACTCTAAGTAAGTTTATCATATTTTCGAGGAATATTTGAACTTGAAATATATTTTTTTGAAAATAAAATAAAACTTTAAAATTTCAATGCTTATTCAGGCTGCCTGTTAGGCAATTGGTAAGATTGATGTTCGCCTATCAGTCAGAAGGTTGTTGGTTCAATACTTGCCTCCTCCCAAGGAATTAATATGTATGTATGGTGAATTAATTAAGAATAAAATATGAAGATATAATAACATAGCATGCGGTATAGAATTTAATTAAAAATAAAAATAAGTACCAGAATTAAAGACACAAAAAAACTTTGAAAAATTTATAAAATTTGAGATCAAAGATGAAATAAAATTTTTGCAAGGCTCCGAATGTTATAGGAAAATTTTACTTAATTTTAGAAAAATTTTACTTAAATATGAAAATATAATTACTATAAACTAGTTCATTAATGAACTAGAAATTTAGTAAACATTTTACTGGTTTCGAGTAAAAACAGCTTTGGCGCCATACGAAAACTTTTTTTTTACTCAAATTTAGAAAATTTTCCAAAGTTTTAGTAAGTTTTTTTTAGTGTATGTTCTTGAGTTATGACGTTGTATGAGTAAATTAGCGATATGCATGAAACATTAAACTTAAAATTTCTAAAAGAATTCAATACTATCGATATCTTTCCAATAAACTATCGAATGACGGTACCATCGATAGTTTGTCAACTCTATTTATTGGCTGACAAACCCACCTTTGCCCTCTTTGATGCCGATTCCCCTAGTGAAACCAACTGTTTTGTCTGCTGTTTCGTCTCTGTTTTGTTGTGGAGAGTTCACATTTCGTGTCCAGTTACGAAATTTCAGTATCAATTTTTCTTTGTACATAAGGCCATACAAATTAGAAATTTCCTAACAAATAATGGAAAATTAATGAATACATAATTATATTTATTCAAGATTCAACAAAAACCACAAAATATTTCGTTTTGATTGATTTGGACTCGCGCTGGATGATAACATTAATTAATATTTTAATTGAATATAAGTTAAAAATTAATAAAAATTTATTGAAAAAGCAACATCTTTGAGGGAGAAAAAATTATAATATTTAATAAATAGATAAATACTCTAAGCTCAAATAAAAAGAAAGCACAAAGCTAAGAAATTAAATTTTTTTAACATTTCCTTACTAAATGGCAACAGCAGCTTTAACGGGCTGCAATTGGTTTAGTATCGTACAAAAGAAACACAAATAATGTCATTTAGTTTGAGTACGGACCTCTTTTAAGATGGCAAACGAATGCTTCCTTAATATGACTGACTAAGAGTTTTTTGCGCTCTTAAGGATATTCATCATCATCATCATCATCATCATCATCATTATTATTATTATTACTAATGCATATGTGTATGCATGCATAAGTGTTAGTACTTGTGCGCGAATATCTTTATGTGTGTGCAAAACAAATATTAAAATGTTTAATACTCATATACACACATAAAAAAGTTTGTTTTTCAGCGAAAAGTTTATCTTTCCAGACAAGAACTGAGATGATATATGTATATCTTTCTTTGCATTTTTAATGTCGTTATAAATCTGGCTTTAATTTTTTTAATGTAAAAAATTCGCATTTTATTTCCATTTAAACTTTTTTATCCTTTTCATATCGTTGATTATTTTGTTAATCAAATGTTGTATATCAGTATTAACACAATAATGCTGTTTGTTCAAGACGCTAACAAAATATAGCTTGTATAAAACTTTTCTTTCGAAAGTCTTTATTATAAATTATTCGCCCATAGTGCATCAAATATTTGGCAATTTATATTTTTTTCGCTTTATATATTTTTTTTTCAAAAGCCTTTTTTATAGTAAAGACTGTTGTAATTAAAAACGTCGAACAAAACTCTGAATAATGAATGCATTACTTCTATATACGGCTTATATCCTTTGTATCTCTAAATATTCATAAAATTTAAAGTTAGTTGGAAATTTAATTTATTTAAAATTTTTCATACAGAATTTTTGTAAAGTGGGTTTCAAATTCATTTTATTTTTTTTATCAATATGGGTGTTAAAATTTATGCTTTAAAATCATTAAAGCAAAACAAAACCAACTGCTATATATATATCCAGCACAAATATTTATAGTTTTTAGTGCTAAAAATATTATTCTTATAATTGTATTGGTTTCTTTTGATATGGAAAATAATTAATTCGCTTCGCTAAGTGGGCCTGCGATCGACTTACAGAAGATGCCGATTTCGTAAAAAAAAATCATCTTTTCAGATGAAGCTCATTTTGATCTTGGCGGGTACGTAAACAAGCAAAATTGTAGCATTTGGGGCACAGAAAACCCGCACGCATACATTGAAAAGCCGACGCACCCAAAACGAGTCACTGTTTGGTGCGGATTTTGGTCCAGAGGCATAATTGGGCCATTGAGCAAGGAGTGGCCGTTACAGTCAATAGCGATCGTTATCGGGCCATGTTGAACGAATTTTTGTTCACAGAAATTGAAGAGGAGGATATTGGCAATATTTGGTTTCAACAGGACGGCTCTACGTGCCACACAGCCGAAGCTTCAGTAGTTTTTTTTATAGCATTTTCAAAAAAAAAAAAGTTATCTGGCGGACCCTTTAGTTTCATATACATATCGCTCGCAGAAAACGAAATTGTACTTTTCAGTTTACACACAACTTAATGAAAATATAAAATTTTACTTTTCTCTTAAGAATTGAGCTTAAAAAATATTTTGTATGAAACTTTTAAACAATATAATAAAAGGGTTTCTAATTTCCCGGACTTTTCCAATTTTCGGGAATCGGCAAAAAAATTTTCTATTCCCGGGAATTCCTGGGAATTTCAAAATATATGACTTTAATTAAATGGCCTCAATCAAAAATATAATTTTATGAAAAAACATACAACATTTAACACTTAAGAAATTTATTATTTGACATATTGTCATAAGTTTATTTTAATTGAAATTGATTTGCTGGAGGTCAAGCATTGTCTTTGATATTCAAAAATGAGTTCTCAAACAGTGCTTGAAAGTCTTTCCATAACATAAGAGATTTGTGACTGTTCAAAATATATAGTTGAAGTCTACTGTTGATTTGGCTAAGCACTAATGAAATATATAGACAATTCTTAACCATCAGCAAATAAATTTCAATTAAAATACAACATTTAAATTAAAAACAAAAGAACAACAATATTTCAAAAACAATAATAAATATATTCATATACTGTGAGTTGTAGCATAGATGGAAATTCCATCTAATCGAGATACTATTTACTTTAAAGAGTTTTTAGGTTGAAAATATTTCTTAACTCTTGAATTGTTGCAGTCACCTCGGAAACTTCTATTACATATGTTTCCATGCTTATATTATGTATGCATCGTTACAAAATTGCATTTTTAAGTAATAAAACAACGAACAGAGCAATGCAAAATAAGCAAATTCCAAAAACTTAGATATTAAATTCTAGAAAATTCCCGTTGAAAATTTCCCGGGATTTGTAAACAAATAATTCCCGGGAATTGCCGGGATTGTTTTTCGCGAGTAGAAACTCTACAATATAACAGTATAAGTAATACTGTAGTATGCACAGATATTTCAACACGAAAATCGCTCATTCAATAAAAAAAAAATATCTTTTATTTTCTGTGATGATGATTCTTCCAATATTGATAAATAAAATTGTGTGCACGCTTATTGCAAAAATTTTTTTTGTCAAAAAAAAATTTTTGATTAATCAGAGAAAAAAGTTCTTGAGTGAAATTTTAATTTCAGTGATAATTATTTTGGTATGCGTGGACGAACGAATTCCACGTTTTTCAACCAAAATTCAAAAAAGCGTAACTATCAAAAATCTAGGCACACGGTAGTGCGCCAGGCCAAGTTCCGGCCAATGCACGCAGTGCGTGTATTTACAGGAAGCCATTCGAGCTGTTTTTACCCCCCTCATAACTTTGTTCCCCGCGACCGTAAAATTATGAAATTTAAACAATAATTAGAATAAATTCATATAACTTTATATGCGAAGTTTGAAAGTTTTACAATGAAAGGTTCCGGAGATATGGAGGTGCAAAAAGTGCATATTTTAAGACATACTCACCGACTCACTGACTCACTGACTCACTCATCAATATTATGAAGCACTTCCGCTATAGCTAGAGATCTGAAATTTGGTACACAGATTAGAAAAATTAAACTCTGTGCTAGTGAGCTGAAATTTGCTACAGAGCTAGGTCTAAGTGAGCAATAAACTAAAAAAGTTTTAAAACCCGAAAATTTTGGCCAGGAGGGCGGGGCTACGCCCATAAAGGTTAGAATTAAAAAAGTAAATCTAAGGCGCTTAATGGAAGCTATTTTATTGAAATTCGGCATACATGCTGCGATAAGACAAGCCTAAAAATTTTTCATTAAAAAAGTGGGCGTTGACACGCCCATACAATTTCAACCTCATTTTCGTGTACTACGGCTCAGCATATTTAGATATACTATTTCTGTATGTATTATTATCCGTTTGCAACGGAACTTGACAGGAATAATTAACAGTGACCGAAAAAAAATCTTAAGTTTGGAAAAGTGGGCGGGGTTACGCCCATTAAAATTATAAATGAAAAGTTGTGCTAAGGAGCTGAAATTTGATACACGAATAGGTATAGGGGAGAAAACAACAAGAAAACCCTGAAAACCCGGAAATTTTAGTCAGAGGGGCGGGGCTGCACCCATAAAAATTAAAAATTAAAAGTTACGCTTATGAGCTGAAATTTGATACACAATTAGGTCTAGGTGAGAAACGAACTAGAGAAATCTGAAAAACTAAAAAATTTTTACCAGAATGAGCGGGGCCACAATACTATTGCTTGAACTTGAAAACTTACAGCCTTATTTATAAAACTTATGAAGACTTTTTAAGAAACTTTTTTTATGAAAATTTGTCTTTAAACCCCTTTTATTAACAAGTTAAATAAATAAGGCTGTTAATATACAGCTTTTAACTTAAGCCATTTTAATGAAACTTTCCATATACGTTTTACGTATACAATACTTTAAACTATAACCTAAAAAAGTGGGTGTGATCACTCCCATAAAATTTTAGCCTGGTGTTTAATCTACTTCCGTCTAGCATATTTTAGAAGAAAATTAGCATGAATTATAAGCGCGGCTCACAACAATATTGTGAGTTTAAAATAGTGGGAGGCGTAATGCTCATAATGCTCACGATAAAGAGCTGAAATTTTGTACACAAGCAACTGTAGATGAGTAAACCAATGGAAAAATTTTAAAACCAAGAAGTTTTATCCGCTAAAACTTCAATTCACAGTAGAGTGCTGAAATTTGGTACACAAATTAATCTAGATCAGAGATCACTTAGAAAAATCTAAGAAACCAGAAGTTTCAATCAGGGGTTGGGAACAAGCACTGTTAACTCAAAATTAAGTTAAATTTTATTGAAACTTTTCATCCACATTGCACTTATTCAAAGTAAAAATTTCCTGTTTTGAAAAGTGGACGTGACTACACCCATAAATCGTAGCATTTTCTTTCATATACTTCGACTTAGCAGTTTTTAGTCTATTACTCATGTATTTCTCAAAAGCTTTATCATACAAAATTTAACATGAATCATAAGCACTAACAAATATAAAAGTCGGCGGGGCCAGGCCCACAAAATTTTTAAGCTGACATTTTGTAGCCAAATAGTCATAATTGATTTACTCAATCGGAAAATCCTATTAAAACTTTGCATGCACATTGGGCATATCCTTTTGATTTATGTACTTCGGCTAAGCAGACATTAATATGTAGATATATTGACAAAATAGGCGGGATCACTACCACTAGAATTGACGCTGTATTTTACGTGTTTCTTTTTAGACGACTCTTAACAAATTGCGTACACACTGGCGACCCGTTGTAATAGCAAAATAATTAATTTTTAAGGTGTACAATCCAACATTCATCATGCTCTAACCCATTATTTTATGTAACTATACCATTGTTAACTATCACAGTGATCATGAATAGAAATAAAATACCCCAGAAACCTTATGTTTAAAAAGTGTTAACATAGAAAATTTTTCAAAAAGTAGCCAAATCCTCACAAAAACATCAATGTGAAAAAAGGCCAAGTTCCTATCAATAATTTCGGCCATCGAAAGCAGTGAGATATAAATTTTGACCAAGTTCTTGTTTGGCACAACACCTATCACTGACATATGATATGCATTATATACATTTGTAATCGTAAGGGTGTCATATAATTTTTAGATAATCTGCTAACTTGGCAATATTTTTACCCTTCTAAAAAAAGAGAGAATAATCTTCATTTCTTTATATCGGTAAAAATGTTGTCAAGTTAGCAGATTATCAAGAAATTATATGACTTCCTTACGATTACAAATGTATATAATGCATAGCATATGCCAGTGAAAGGTGTTGTGCCAAACAAGAACTTGGTAAAAATTTAAATTTATCTCACTGCTTTTGATGGCCGAAATTATTGATAGGAACTTGCACTTTTTTCACATTGATGTTTTTGTGAGGATATAATTTTACAGGAGAAGCAAAAACATTACACACTCCCTTCTATGAGGAGGGTGATGAGAAGGAATAATTTTTGATATCTCTGGCGAAAGAAGCGAGAGCGGTAGGCGTACATCGCAATGACCATGCGTGTAAAAAAGAAGTATACAGGCCTTCTAAAAGGCATTCTGACTCCTTCTTTCCCTCGGTGGATAGTTACTTTTATCGTAAATAAGAAGTGAAATTTGCATTTCTTTAAAAAGGAAAGAATTGATATCATGAAATTTTTTCCCGCTTTCACTTCTCGGTGAATGTCAAAAGGAGCAAGAAGATTTACAAAAAGCTGCTACGAAAAATTATTATTAAAAATTATGATGTTTTTGTTCTATAAATAAATATTTATAAAGTTCAATGTGTAGCTAAAATAAATGTATTGTAGGTGTCGGGTAGTTTATACTGAGATTTCAAATTTTAATACATAATCATTCCATTTGTTAGTTAACACAGCTATTAATAAATTTCTATATGTAGATACTTACACATGTATGGGCGAATTTACTCCTAAGTTCATAGTGTAGTCATTGTTGTTTTTTTTTAACTTTAAAAATGTGTTAACTCACTCCTATTGGACAAAAATATTTTCAGCTGACGTGAAGGAAAATAAACTACGAACGATGGGCAAGAGCCGGAAAAGCAAATACGTACACACGTGTGAAATTGCATGTTAGTGTAAGTGCGTGTGTATTTGTGAGTGTGTGCGTGTGTGCGTGTGTGCAAATGTGTGCTCTATATATAATTATCCTTGAACTTGAAGGCATTTGAAACTTTTGCCATTATTTTAAGCCAAATATTGTAGTTGTGTGTAACTTTCAGTTCAGGCATTAGCCAAAAAGAATAGAAAAAAAGTACAGCTGTTAACAAAAGAAACCGGAATAAGGGAGTTGCTTTGGCAAACAATTGCTAGAGGAGTTTTATGTGCAACATTTTACAATGGATTTTTTGTTTTTTTTTTTATAATTTACATGTTTTAGTTTTTCTGTCTTTGATGTTCTTTTCGTTTCAGTTTTGAATTAAGGTACAATTTTTATTCAAATTGGCACAAGTGTTTCAAGGTTTTATTGTTAAATTACTGTCACTAAAAGGAAAAACAAAAAAAAAAAAATAATAATTTTAAAGTGGAATAAATTTAAACTAAATAGAAATATTTTTTAAGTATTTCCAGTACTAGAAAAAAAATTAACAGTGGTAATTATACAAAAGATAACGTAATCTTAGGTAATTATAGTCAAGCTGTTTAAGTAATTTTTAAGCATGAATATTTTTCTAATTAATGTATGGAGTTAAATTAACTCTGAAATGGGTAGAATACATTTCTTCATTGTATTTTCTTCATCTTAACATTAATTGTAGTATTTTAAGCAGGAATAATTTCTTAATCAAGCTTAGTTCTTATGGAATGAAATATTTGTATTAATTAATGTGATTTTCTAAAGAAGAGAAGAAAAATTAAACTAGACATTTTAGTTGGGGGAAATGTGCATTTTGCTGTGCAGCCACGCACTTCATCAGCACCCATGTCTACTTTAATTTTTCTTCCCTTCTTTAGGAAATCACATAATTTAATAAAAATAGTTCATTTATTTAGAATTGAAAATACTGAACTCAATTAAGCCTGATTAAGAAATTATTCTGGATTAAAATGCTTGTTTCAACTTTGTTATTTGTTGTTGGGCTTCTCATTTGTTTAAATGAAGGTTTATAACATAATAACTCTAAATGTTCTAAGAAACTTTGGGTAAAGATTCCCTGATGATCTTCATTAGCAACAGTGAAATGCGCATAGGATCCAGCTATAAACCCCTCAATAATAAATTTGAATGTACTTTTAATAGAAAAATATTTTAATTAATAAGTAAAATAATAATTTGGTATTATTAGTGCGTTAAAAAATTTTAAACAATAACATTTTCTATAAATCAATTAAATCTAATAAGTATCAATTAATTATAGTACGCCTACGGTACAAGCCGGCTTTCCAATTGTGGCACAAAAATATAAATTCAGCGAGTCACAAATCTTCCTTAAGCTGCATAATTTTTTCGTTTTATCGGCAGCAAATGTCCTTATCAAATGTTACAAGCAAACAGCCTTGATCAAATTAGAAAACCATTAACCACTTATCCTGTTCAGACCCCTACTGCGTAACTGTATTGCAAAATATAGATGAAAGACAGCTTATCTGAAGAAGGACATTGCTAACTTTTAACTAATTAAATATTTTTTCCGTGTAGAATTTTATCATCATGTCCTGCAGAAGCTTTTGTTTATTTTTTTGTTTTAAACGTTTTCATCCTCAAAACAAAAGGCAACGCAGCGGGCCGGTTCATATGAAGTTTCGCAAGACAGATCTTAAATTTCATCAGTCAAATTCCTAGTCATTAAAAATTTCAAGTATAAGTGATTATTTCTAACGAAATGCATATGTATCTTGCATTTGGAATTTCATTTAAGTATTGTATATGTTGATCAAAATTTTTCTTTTTATCACATTCCACAGCATCTTTCCAATCTTTTTTACACTAGAAGCATAGTTACCATTCTCGAGATATGGATGTCTGTCACACTTGTATTGAAAAATGATGCAAATTCAATCCGCAGGAGAGGTGATATATTCTTACAAAATATAATTTTGAGAAATTCTGTTGTAATACAAGGTAATGCAGAGTAATAAAATTGTTTACTTCGAGCTAGGAAAACTCACCAGAGCCTGAAATTTCCACAAAGAGAATAAATAAATTCAGTAAAGTGCGACGTTGACTCGAACATAAACTATGCGAAGTTTAGCCTTTAGGGAAAAACGTGCTAAAATCAAGATTTTACGCTCGTAATCAAATCATTTTAATCTAAATAGTCTGCGAAAATTCTTGATTCAAGAATAAAACCTAAATTTTTTTAAGATTGTATTTGAAATTGTAATCTTGAATAAAATCTAATTTAAGATCGAATTCAAGATTTTGTTCTTAATAAAAATCTTAAATTAAGATCATGTTCAAAAAAATTTAACAATAAAATCTTAAAATTAAGATTACGTCCTTGATTTTAAGAATGCGTTCTTAAAGTTTAAGATCACGTTCTTAATTTTTAGAATTCTTTCTATAAATTAAGAATTTATGCTTAAATTTGAAAACGTCAATCTTACTGGCCAAATTTCAAGATTGAAATATTAAGATTTCAGCAATCTTAATTCAACAATTTTGTTCTAAGATTTAGATCGTCATTTTTCTTTTAGAATAGCGTGTTTTTTCGTTTTGTCGATTTTTTGTTTTGGTTTTTAGCGGTTTTTTTAATTCGCGATTTTTCTTAGTTTTAGCGCTTTAGTGTTAGTGTTTTGCGGTTTTTAGCGATTTATTTTAGGTTGGGAAATTTTTTTGGGTTTTGTATTTTTTTTTTGTTCTGGCGATTTTTGCGGTTTTTGGCGATTTATTTTGTTTTTGTTTTTCACAAAACATATTTTTAGTGTTGCCTTTTATACGTTTTGAAATTTTTTTCGGTTTCTTGTTAATTTTATTTGATGTTATAGCTGCCAAAGTTTTAAATATTCTGTGAAAATTTCATTACATAACTCTTACGGTTCTCGAGAAAACAGCTTCTGACAGACAAAAGAATGAACGGAAATCGTAGCGAAAACAATAGGGTTTTCTTTTCATATTTGGTGTACGAATCCGTAAAATGAGCAGCAAATGTTTTAATGTCCCCAGAGGAGAAACAAGCTCATTACCTGAGTATTTCTATTAATGATGCATAGCTTCTACATAAAGCACTGCTACAGCAAATCGCCCGAGACAGAATTCGGTGTTAAAAACTTAAAGCTATCCTTCACTCAGTGTATAAACTCTACCTATTTTCGTTGTTTTATTTTTTTTAATGACGTTTTAATATTTTTTATTTTTGTTTTTTACATCCATTGGCTTAAGTCATCGAGAAAGAGCAAAAGAGTCTCATAAAGTAGCTTTTCGAAAAAACAAAAACAACAATCATAAATATTATAAATGCGAAAAGTTTTAAAGACACCAAAAAACCATAAATCCCACCAAGCAACTGAAGGAGTCCTTAAGAAAGTCGCATAATTTTGTTTACTTCATGTTCAAGCGATTTGTTCTACTGAACAAAAAAATAAAAACAAAAAAATTATAACAATAATCACAATAATCGGTTTAGTATTCAAATAAACGAGGACTCAAGAAAAAAGGAGAACAAAGACATGTTTTGTATATATTGGCTTTGGCAAAGAACTTTTAAGCCATTTGCTTGGGCCAGTCTGTGTGGCTTATAATTAAATCATTTCAACTTTATCACTTAATAAAATATGTTTTAATGATATGCATTTATTTATAAGGAAGTTTATAAAGATGTGCGTGATTTTGATTGTGAAGGGGGTGGTAGGGGAGGATGGTAAAGTATCTCTCCTCTTTTAAGGAATACATGAGAGGAAATTTCACATAAACTATTTTTCTTTTATTAATTCTGGCCCTCGCTAATAATTTTGAATTGCATCCACTCCTGGTGACATGTTTCCGCACTTTCATATACTCACAAATATTTTTATGCAAATAAAACAAGTAAATATGTGAATTAATCTGTGTGAAATTGAATTTCTTTTTGTGAGCTTCGCTGCTTTCAGTACAAGTCAAATTTTCGTTGTGTCTTTCAGATGTTGTTATTGGCAAAATATGCCTGGAATAAAGGGATAAAAAGTCAATTTGAAACAAAATGTTACTCTTGTATTAAATAAAGCGGTTTCCACTTCAAAAAATATATGTATTTTTTTGCATTCACTCATTTAAGAATAAAATTACAGTCAAATGCCTTTTTCATTTCAAGCAAAAAGGAGAAGTGAACCAAACCCTTTTTGCCTAAAAGATATTTAAATGTATATTATTTCCTTTAAACAGGCTTGTTTTCCTTTTCATTTTTATTCATTCACTAATCAAATTTATCAATGATCTTGATTAAGAAACTATTTTTTTTATTGACGGCAAATTTGTTCTTCAATCATAATATTAATAATGAAAAATATATATTTGCAACGATATTCCACAACGTATGTAAGTATGTCAATATCTGTTGTACATAAGAATTAACTGCTCGTATATCGTTTGATAATGGAAAAAGGTATGAATACCTTATCTTTAAATTTCTTGTATCAACACTTAAAACACTTTCACACTGTCTTGTATTTGTTTCCCTAGGCATGGTGGCAGTTGGTGTAAAGTTTGGCTCTTTATAGAAATTGTTCAATGCAAATAGAATACGCGAATTATTTTAATTCATCATATTCCATTTTGTTGGAAGCTTTTTATGTAATGAAAGCTAAAATTTTTACATCAGTAATTTATAACAGTCTTGCAATTGTGTTGTTTGCAGTGGTCTGTTAATTTGTTTATTTTTAATAGTCTTAGTCCTCGTCCAGACTTGCAATTTTTGTTGCTGCAATTTCTTAAAATTCTGCTCTCAAATTGCATAAGTGTCCACATTATGAAATTCTAATATTGCAATTATGCATTAAAAAAACTTATTACACCACAAATTTCCTTGAAAAATTAGCAATTATATTTACTTTTTGTTAATTTTTTTTTGTTTTTCATACATCTGAAGAAATAAAATTATAAAAAACGTCAAATACAACTAACAACTTGAAATTAACAATTACGAATTTCAGTTCAAAAGAGAATTGCCGAGCACATGAAACTGTTTACCCCTCCCCAATCTTCTCACCTCTCTCACCAATAGACTCAAGAATTGCTGCAACAAAAATTGCAAGTATGGACAGGGACTTACCAATTTGAATTGTTAATTTTATTGTAAGTGAAATTTGTTTGTTTTTATTCGGTTTAGATAACTATATTTGTTGCTTAAAATTACTAAATTTAGTTGTCAATAGTGAAATCGTTCTAAATTGTTAATGTAATACTACTTTTTTTGTTAATCCTGATATCCTTTATATTTATTTAAAATTTCCGAAATGTTAATTTTTTTTAATATTTGTGACTTATTTTTAGGTCGGTAATCTTCTATTTTTATTAAATGCAAACTATTTACTCATTTTATAATTGTTTCTGCAGATATTTTTCATTAAAATTTATTTTTCTCTTAACAAAAATGTGAAATCAATGTCGTACGACAATCTATCAAGTTAAACTACATTTGTATATCAATAAATAACTTTGACTTGCGTTGCTCAAACTAAAGAAATCAAATGCAAATTTTATTTATTTATTTAAAAAAATACATTCAGTTTTATGTATCAAAATATTGACATTCTTTTGACTGCTGTACAAGAGCGCACATCAAATTGCAAATATCTTGGGAAAACTAAACAAATGTTGCACTTACAAGTCCTGTCTAACTTTTGATGAAATACAAAATCCATATAAACATATAAAAAAGGAATCAAAAATCTTAAATCTTATGTGTGAAAAGTTTTACAAACTCTTTATGTAGCAGCAGTTGCAGTTTTTAATACGAGTACTTGCAATAACGACATCAACAACAGCTACTGCTACAACCAGATTAGGACTCATATAGAAGAAGAAACATTGAAAGGCTTTTAGTTTGAAGTAAGATTTCACTAAAAGAAAATAAGACCAAACGGGGAAAAAATTAAATATGCAAAACATAAAATACTTACATTAAACAAGAAAGAAAAAAATAACAATAGTATTGCCATAGCGGGGGGTTTTCCAAACGGCCCCCAGAAAGCTTTGAAATGAAAGGAATTATAAATACTGCAGACAGACAGAAAATAGAAATATGCATCTAGGAGTAAAGGCTCAGTTAGCCGACTGTACTGTAATGCAACTGCAACGGTAGGAAACAGCTTTCCGATATTGTTATGAGAAAAGTAATTAAAATGCTTATAGAAATATAATGTAACGCAACCGTTATATACGAATCTCTACATTACATAACAATATCGATCAGCTGTTTCCTACCGCTGCAGTTACATTCTATTACAGCTGGCTAACTGAGTTACAACACGCTTGGAAGAAACTTGTGCAAGTTGTTGCTTTTGAAACTTATTTCGTTTATCTTAAAATTGACAATTATAAATTGCTATTTTTTGCAATTATTTTATTTGTTTATTTTTCAATACGAAATTTTGTTAGGCTTACTCTCATAAATATTATTATATCTGTGGCAAAAATGAAAAAGTGCTTAAGTCTAGATAAGCTGATTTTGAGTTAAAGGTATCTCCGTAATCTGCATACTCGAAAGTACTCCTGGGCAATATCTCAATTAATTTGTGCGATTATTCAAGAAGTTATTGCAAAATGAATTGCGGCTTATCTTTTTTAGACTTCTAATCTCGTTTGAAATAAGAGCTTAATTTATTTTACACTTTGGTATATTTCAACTTTAAATGTATTACCTATAAGGTGTAGAACGATGTTTGCTTAGAAAAATAAAGGTTAATAGAGAATTCCCTAATTTAAACGCAAAAGAAATACATTTCTAAAAATCGACTTGAACGCTTAAAAGTGCTCTCCTGCAAAACAAGCAAATATGACTTAAGCACTTTTTCCTTATTGCCACAGATATATTAAGAGATATATGCACCTGAAAAAGCTAAACTCAAAATAATAAAAAATGTTCATATAATAAATTTCATTTATTCATTTTACTTTCAATAAAAATATTTTAGTTATTTATGCGAATAAACAATTCCAATTTTAGACGCAAATTGACTCGTCTTATAGCTAGGCATACAATATAGTTTTTGTGGGCAATATAATAAATATGAGCAGTTGAGAAGACTTAGCATACACAATTTACCAATATAAGTCGGTTGAAAAAAAATTTTTTTTTTGTTAATTTTATTATTTTAAGTTTTGACTATTAAATTACCAATTTAAATTGTTAATGTGCTGTCTTCACTCTAAAACATTAGCCCAAATTTAGGATCATATTTTCTCTAAATTGTTGTTGAAATATTCTTATTGTCTAAATTTATATCGATTGTGTAGTTACTTGTATCAAAAAAACAATATTTGTCTCATTTTACACAAAAATATAAATCTGCTTTTAGATATGTTTATTTTTAAACAAAGTGTGCTTAAAATACAGCTACATAGCCTTAATAACGTCAAAATGTTGAAAACTAAACTTATGTGCGTAAAGCAGCAGAAATATATTTAACAAGAGGAAAGAAGAAGCTCAAAAGTACACATGCTCTAACAGAAGCTAGAGCTGTGTCGTTCATGAACGAACAGTACAAATGAACGAATCAGTAAAATGAACGAAGTGAGCCGGTCACTTTACTGAGCTGTTTTGGCTAAGCAGTGCTGATAAAAAGTACAATTGAACGAAATGAAGGAACGAGCGCACTTGGGTGTTTTTGTTTTGTTTTTTTTTTGCTTTTTCTTTATTCGTGTGAGATTTTTTGTCACATTCTGGTTTTCATTTGCCTGCTTTTAGTAGCAGTATGACCATTATGAAATTAATAAAATTGCCATTAATATTTCTTAAGTTTTTAGAACATATTAAGAGTTTTTTAAACATATTTACCTATGTACATAATAATATTATAAACAGTCTATTTGGATTCTTTATATGTGGCTCTTTTGCCAAGATGAATCTTTTGATTTCTTATTCCTTTAATATTTTAAACATTTTACTTGCTGATTTTTATTTTATTTTTTTGTTTCTTATATTTTCTATTGTTTGTTTTGCTTAGTTTGCTAAACAATTCATAACAAGCTCACTGGACAAATGCCCTTTTTATTTGACAAATCAGCTTTTGTTTGATTGTTTTTATTTCGTTCTATTTCTTGAAAAGAGCGGATGAACGAAATGAACGAACTCGTACTTTTTTAGAAAATCAACGAAAATGGGCGGTCACTTGAATGAACGATTTGACACAGCTCTAACAGAAGCACGCCATATTAATATAAAATTAATTAAAATTAAAATAAAGCTATTTTTAAATAATAACCGTATGTGTTTTATATAAAAAGCGATAAGTTAATATTGTAAATAATGCACAAATTGAGTAAAAAAATTATTAAATTAAAGCTTTGAGTTAAGACAGTATTGTTAAGTATGTATACATACTTATGTTAGAAACAAACTTACTCAAATTTTAGAAATTTATTTTTCATTTTTATTCAAATTCTAAAAATTACAAGTAAAATTTAAAGCAAAACGTGAATTTTTTATGTTAATTCAGTAAACCTTTTTATCAATAAATTTAATTAAACACATGTATTACACAGAAAAAATTATTCCCAAAAAATTTTCAAACAAACGTGTGTTTTGAAATATAATTTAGTTTCAGTAAATATTTTTTACTGTTCCAGTAAATTATTTGTTCCAATTTTAGTTTTATGTAAAAAAACTGTATAGAATGAAAATTATCTATATAAAGTAAAATTTGTAAAAAAATTTTTTAGATTTATTTTTTTATATTTAAATATGTTATTTTCAGTTAAATTTATTTTTATATACTGTAAAAAAATTTGTCTGATTTCTTTTTTTAATTTTTTCTACAAATTATTTTATATAAATATAAAAAGCATTTTATTTTTTTTTTTTAAAGATTTTTGTTTGCGGTTTTCAAACTTATTATGTTTGTATGTTGTGATTCTCAATATAGTATTAAGAGTCTTACTATAAACATACGGAATTTGTTAGCTAAATTAAAAAATTTTTTGGGTTAAAGTCTGCTCACGAGCGGGAACGAAATGCTTAACCATAGAAACAAGCCAATTGTTGAAAGTAAAAAAAAAAAAAATAGTTGAACCTTTCATTTGATTCAGTTATTTTTTTTTCAAATAAAACTTTTACTAATTAAAAAAAAAAATTTAAGAATTGTTATTGATTCAGTTAATTTATTTTCTGATAATACGAAAAATTTTAGTGAATGTGTTTGTAAATTATAAAAAAAAAATTGCTGAATAATACAAAAAAATCTGCAAAAATGTTTTTCTGTTCCTATTAATACATTTGACTGAAAATATTTTGAGTTTCAGTTAACTTTTTTCTCTAATGCCACAATAAGTTAACTAAAAATAAAATTTTTATTTTCAGTTAAATTTTTACAAAATTGTTATCAGAATCTACAAATTTCGTTGTAGGTCCGCATTCACACAAAAAATTTACTGATTCAATGAATTTGGTTACTGAAAACGAAATTTAGTTTTTTCTGTGTAAATGCATTTTTATTAAAACATATTTTAAAACTAAACACAAGGGGGAAACTAAACACAAATTGCGTAAAATTGTGAAACATATTTTGTTCAAAATTAAACATATAGTGCTCAAAAATCAACAAAACGTTGAAAAAATATAGTTGTCTAATTTTAGGTCGAAAGTAGTCTGTAAAGTGTTGCCTACTATTATTGACGTAATTTTCAACAAAAGTGTTTTAGAGTGTTGTTATTTAAGATTTTATCACCTTTGTATTCACTTTATGATGTTGAAAGTTTAAATTTCGTCGTAGCTGAGGCAGTAAAGGTGTTTTTTCACAAACACTGTGTTCAGCTCCTACACAAAGTTATGAAAAGGCTTAATATCAAAATATCAAGTTTTTCTCAGGACTGAAAATTACGAGTTATGAATAAACTCTAAGTTGGATGACAGGACGCTTCACAGAAAAAACTAAATTTCGTTTTCGGTAACCAAATTCATTGAATCAGTAAATTTTTTGTGTGAATGCGGACCTACAAAGAAATTTCTAGATTCTGAAAACAATTTTGTAAAAATTTAACTGGAAAAAAAATTTTATTTTTAGTTAACTTATTATGGCATTAGAGAAAAAAGTTAACAGAAACTGAAAATATTTTCAGTCAAACTTTTTTGCAGATTTTTTTTTGTGTTATTCAGCAAATTTTTTTTTTATAATTTACAAACATATTTACTAAAATTTTTCGTATTATCAGAAAATAAATTAACTGAATCAATAACAATTCTTACCAATTTTTCTAAAAAAAATTAGTAAAAGTTTTATCTGAAAAAAATAACTGAATCAAATGAAAGGTTCAACTAATTTTTTTACTTTAAAAAATTGGCTTGTTTTATGGTTAAGCATTTCATTCCCGCTTTAGGAAACAAACTCCGTATATTTATAGTAAGACTCTTAATACTATATTGAAAATCACAATATACACGCAAAGAAAAAATATGGTTGAGGTAACCATAATCAAATAGCAACATACTATGATTGAATTATATGGTTGCAGTCAAATAATATTATTGTTAATAGAAAGAAAAACTTTAACAATATTATTATCTGAGTTAATTATATTATAATCTTAGTATTGTAAATATGACAACAATATTGTTAGATGTGACTAAAATATAATTGAGACTCACCATACCATGTTCTAATATTATATTAATATTGTTAAATGCGACCACAGTATTATTTAATATAATAATACAATTTTATTTTTTAATCATATATTTATTGTAGAAACAGCTGTGCGTTAAATAAAAATAAATTAATATTGTTTAAATAAATTGTATATATAGAAATATATACTTACACGACATGCAGTTATGTCTGTATAAAAAGATACACAAATGCTTATATATTTTTATTGATCTATCCTTTTGTTTATACTTTATTTATTTATTCATTTATTTAACAGTACCGGTAGCTCACAAACGAAGTACTGAACTGACAGATGTTTCTGAAAAATATTGTTTTTTTTAACTTAACATAGTATGGTTTTGGAAAGCATTATATTGTTATTTACATCATATTATTTTTAAATAATAATACAAATTATGTTGTAGTCATAAATTTTTAACAAAACTGTATTGTTAAACTCTAACCATATCACACTTTTATATGGATGTGATAATGTAATTATTAAATTCAAACATTACTCTGTTTATCGTAACGAAATAAATGTTTGAAATAACAATAAGTAGTTTTCGACGACCACACATTTGTTTCAGAGAACATAATATTGTTTTCTCAACCATTCTACAACCATATCTTTTCTTTGCGTGTACAAACATAATAAGTTTGAAAACCGCAAAAAAATCGTAAAAAAAATAAAATATATCTTTAAAATAATTTGTAGAAAAAATTAAAAAAAATCAGACAAATTTTTTTACAGTATATAAAAATAAATTTAACTGAAAATAACAAATTTAAATATAAAAAAAAATCAAAATTTTTTTTTACAAATTTTACTTTATATATATAGATAATTTTCATTCTATACAGTTTTTTTTTACATAAAATAAAATTGTAACAAATAATTTACTGGAACAGTAAAAAATATTTACTGAAACTAAATTATATTTCAAAACACACGTTTGTTTGAAAATTTTTTGGGAATAATTTTTTCTGTGTTATTCGTATGTAATACAGACAAGCTGGTGAAGGACATTTAATTTAAAATTTTTTTTGGGTTTTGCTGATATAAACTACCATCTATATATACTAAGATATTTCTTCCAGAAAAACAAAACAACAAACAAATGAAATGAAAATGATAATGGTTTGTGTGTCTATTAGCAAAGCAACACTAAATAGTTATCAAATTTCTATTGAACAATTCCTCGAATTCTATAGAGAGCATAGATGAAAGTCTTGAAAGCGATGACAATCTTGAGGATCCCACTTATGTTTTCGATAGTATCGAGATCAAAATATTGCCAGATAATGCAAAACAGATCATAGCAGAATGTGTTCAAAGTATGGCTGTAGCTGAGATACGGATACATTTATAGAGGCGGCAAATTTCTGAACTTATTCTGGCTTATTCAAATTTCGTTTTAGGTGCAGCAGTAGTTGAAACGGATCTGATACAAGTGGCATCAACACCAACTACAACAAGAGCATATTTTAAACGTAAAAGAGTCCGATCTCTACTGCCAGCAGCTGAACATACGCACCATCAGTTCAACATAATCCTGGATGTTTTTGGTGGATGTATGACTCTATTTGGCTTATATGAAAAGTATTCATTTTCTCTGTTTAGTAAATAGCTGTCAATGCACTGTAAAAACCCCGAAAGCGCTCTCCAAACTAGCATGCCACAAGATTTTGATGTGCTTACATGTGAATGAGACAGCCTTTCGTTACATCCATTGCCTTAAAACAACAATAGAACTCTTTAATTGCTTTTTTTGGGATGATATTATTGAATTCATAGTTATTGAGACAACGGCATCCCGAAAAGGTCAATGATTTTAACATTATATCCGATGAAAAATCGCTTTTACAGCTTCCAGATTTCCGTGTGGCAATAACTGCTGGACTTCTTGCCTTCAGAAATACACGGTCCGTACAGAGCACGTAGTAGCATATCAGGTATTGGAAAGAGAGCTGTTCGTCCAGTTTGTCATATTCGGTTCGATAATGTCGATCATTTTACTATTTTGGTCGATAGAGAAGCCAATAATAGTGAAAATATTGTAAAAAACCTTACACCCAAAATCTTGATTCCAAATGGAAATTATTTCCGGGACTATCACAACTAAAAATAATACATATTTTAACTTACTTTCATCTTTAATCTTAATAAAACTTTATATAAATAAAACTTACCTGTGATTTTTCATTACATGTAACTCGCCAAGTCCGTCTCTGCAGACGGTCTTCACTATTTTTTACCTGAAGCTCGTTCCTAACGTTTTTTATATGTACTTAAAAAAATATATTGCCTTCATTCGGTAATTTTTTTAATCTGGGCTGGTTAGAGGGCTAAACCAATAAAAATTTAAATACCATTTAAATAGTGCATTGACAGCTATTTACTAAACAGAGAAAATGAATACTTTTCATATAAGCCAAATAGAGTCATACATCCACCAAAAACATCCAGGATTATGTTGAACTGATGGTGCGTATGTTCAGCTGCTGGCAGTAGAGATCGGACTCTTTTACGTTTAAAATATGCTCTTGTTGTAGTTGGTGTTGATGCCACTTGTATCAGATCCGTTTCAACTACTGCTGCACCTAAAACGAAATTTGAATAAGCCAGAATAAGTTCAGAAATTTGCCGCCTCTATAAATGTATCCGTATCTCAGCTACAGCCATACTTTGAACACATTCTGCTATGATCTGTTTTGCATTATCTGGCAATATTTTGATCTCGATACTATCGAAAACATAAGTGGGATCCTCAAGATTGTCATCGCTTTCAAGACTTTCATCTATGCTCTCTATAGAATTCGAGGAATTGTTCAATAGAAATTTGATAACTATTTAGTGTTGCTTTGCTAATAGACACACAAACCATTATCATTTTCATTTCATTTGTTTGTTGTTTTGTTTTTCTGGAAGAAATATCTTAGTATATATAGATGGTAGTTTATATCAGCAAAACCCAAAAAAAATTTTAAATTAAATGTCCTTCACCAGCTTGTCTGTATTACATACGAATAACACAGAAAAAATTATTCCCAAAAAATTTTCAAACAAACGTGTGTTTTGAAATATAATTTAGTTTCAGTAAATATTTTTTACTGTTCCAGTAAATTATTTGTTACAATTTTATTTTATGTAAAAAAAAACCATTAAATGCAATCTAGCATTTAAAAGGTTGAGCACAAGACGGAAAAATAAATCGCTACAACAAATTGGTTCAGTTTATCTAAGAATTTTTGTAGATGTAACTTTATTGCATATTTGTGCTGTAACAAAATTTTAATAAACTTCCTTAACTAATTGTCTAGTTTATCAAATTTCCAATCGAATTTGGCACCTGCCAAATTTAATTTTCATAAAAAGTAATCAAACGACAACTTCTCTAAATGTAATTTTGTTTTACAAAGGTTTGTCATTAAAGCAATTGAATTTGTCAATAAATTATTTACATGTGCGATTGTTTATAAAATTCTCATCAAAGCTGGATGAGTTCCCTGAATTGACTAAAATTTTTCAAAAAAAAAAAAAAGTTTATAACAATTCTGAGAAAATCGCTTTGGCGTCTGTTTATGCATGAGAAATTGTTACACAAAAAGCAAAAATAGAAATATGTATCTAAGCATCATAAGGTGGGCTGTTGCAGATGAAAGTTCTGAGCCTCAAAAATAATTGTTGTATTATATTGAAGATAACAGGCTTAACGATTATAGTTTCTGAAACATATAGTAGCATTTTTATTTTTTTACAAAAATTAATTGCCGAACTCAACCCGAAGAAAGCTCCGGGTATTGATGGAATTAGTAACCAGATGCTTATGAACTTGCCTCGTATTGCAATGAGAATCCTATTATTCATATTTAATGCCATTTTACGAATGGAGTATTATCCACACAGCTGGAAGCTTGCCAAGGTTAAAATGATTCCAAAGCCGGGCAAAGATCTAACCAAGGCTGAGTCATATAGGCCAATAAGTCTACTATCAACTATGTCAAAGCTTTTCGAAAAACTGCTCAAAACAAAATTGTTCCCAATTCTAATTAGTAGTGGGTGCATACCAGACCATCAATTTGGTTTTAGAAGTCAGCATAGCACCATTGAACAAACTCACAGACTGGTTCAATTTATAAAAAGAACTTTTGAGGAAAAAAAGTATTGTTCTGCGCTCTTTATTGACGTTTCCCAGGCATTTGATAAAGTGTGGCATGAAGGCCTAATTTTAAAATTGAAGACTTACTTACCAATAAACATTTTAAATATTTTGGAAAGTTACATTATTTCCCGTAAGTTCACTGTTGTGGAAGGAGACTTTACGAGTAGGCCTGAAACTATTTCATCCGGTGTGCCACAGGGGAGCATACTGGGACCAGTTTTATATTTGATTTATACTTGTGATATGCCTGTGAGCAGTAGTATCCATACTTCCACATTTGCCGACGATACAGCCTGCCTTAGTATGCACGAAAACCCTGATGAGGCATCCCGCAAACTCCAGGAACACATTAGCCAGATGGAGCTTTGGTTAAACTTATGGAGAATTAAAGTCAATGAACAAAAGTGTGTCCATATAACGTTCACCCTAAGAAGAGATACTTGCTCCCCCATTCGGATTAACAATCAAGTTGTTCCTCAACATTCACATGTGAAATATCTTGGTTTACACCCTGATCGACGACTTACATGGAAACATCACATTGACTCTAAGTTAACTCAAATGAAACTTAAATTAACTCAGTTACATTGGCTGATTGGTAGAAATTCAACACTTAGCCTAGACTGCAAACTTTTAATATACAAGTCGCTTTTAAAGCCAATATGGTGTTACGGAATTCAACTATGGGGCACTGCTTCAGCTTCAAATGTAGAGAAAATTCAACGAAGGCAAAATAAAATTTTACGCATGATAACATCGGCTCCATGGTACATCAAAAATTCAAATATACATCGCGATTTGAATATGCCACTAGTGACTGAAGAAATTGTAAAATACGCAGGCAAATATCTAACAAAACTCGAGTCACATCCTAATCCGCTTGCTCGTAATATTTTGAACTTTACTGGGCACATCCGCTTAAAAAAGAGAGATACACGGGCTCTAATATTCAACACTCTAGATGATGAAGCTGCTTGAAAACACTTTTTTCTTTTTGTTGCTTATCACTACTTATGTATTATTAATAACTATCACTAAGCTTATGTCCGACATTGGTCGGGCCTAATAATTTTTTTATAGATTTAAGATTTGAATACTTATTGTTAGTTCATATTTGAAGATACAATAAATAAAAAAACATGCATTAAAAAAAAATATAGTAGCATTATGTTCAAAAGAAATTTTCTTTTGGCTGAAAAGTTCTTTATTTAAGGTATTTGGCTAAGTAAGGTATAGAGACCTTCCTTGTCTTTGAGTTGAGCATTTTTTTGTAGCGAAATCTTTGACACTTTAGTATTTTATGTTATCATATTTCATAAATATGAACATACTCTTACACACGTACATTGTTATTCATTTGTTATTCATGGCTCCTTTATTGATTTGTCAAAGGAAAATAGAAATAAATATATTGTTTAACTTGATCTCAAAATAAATTCATTGAGACGTTAGAAGAAGATTTGTTTACTTCCTTTTTTCGTACACAGTTTAGCATGTTTGTCAGGAATGGGAATGTCACTACTATTGCTGTTTTGTATTGAAGAAATAAGGGAAGATTAAGACTGTGCTTGCTTATTCTTTAAAGATCTGTCTTCTCTATCACTACACCTTCCCTTAAAAAAGGTAACACCTAGCAGCAGTAGTGGGTAATCATTGTCTGAGTGTTGCTTCTCTTTATAAGAAAAACTTGTTTTGGGCCTACTTTTGTCAACTGTGTATATCTACATATAGCACATTTTGCTTGTATTTTAATTGTCAACCGACTCAAAACAAACAATTTTATTTACAGTGCATTAGAAACTTAAATTGCCAGAAAAGAGATTTATTTATAGCAAAATTTAGCAACCGAAATTGATAAAATTATTTTTTTTAATTTTCTTGGGTGTATAAGCCATTACAATTTAAAGAAGTGCGGTTTAGAGATATTGTATCTATTCAGGCTTTCAAGGTCATTCAAAATCATTAAAATGTAAATAGAAGACGTTTTATATATATATAATTTTTAATATAACGGACATTTCGCTGGGATTTTCCAACATCTTCGGGGATCATTGTTTTTATATAAATCTGGTAGCATTGTTATCAATTAATTACAATTTCATTTAAATCGCTACAACAATTTGCATTTGAGATAAAATAGCAAATCAAAATTAGTACCAATAAAAATTTATATTTACTGTCAACATGACAACTGCAATTGTTTAGAATAATTCTGTTAGATCTTTTTACCCTGCAAAATTTCGTAATCTGAATCCTTAAAAATTAACATTTAAAAAAAAATATCTGAAGGTCATTAAAGTTTGGTAAAAAATGTATATTCCTAATTTTACAAAAGTACTTTACTAGTAAATTTCAGCGCCATGTCTTTGTTTTCCATGCCTGAACTCTCTCTCTCTCTCCCCCTCTCTATTTTCTTAAATTAAACGAAAAAAATTTTGAACGGCAAATAGATAGAAATTTGATAACTCTCGAATTGGAATCACACATTAATAACAACAGAAAAAAACTTTCTTCATATCGTCATTTACTTTAATAGTGTCACAACTCAAAAACTACAGTTTTGCAGAAAACGCGTTTAAAGTTTCCAATTTACATACAAAGTTTGGAAGACATGAAAAAATATTCATCTTTCACGAGGTGGTACAACAAGATAAAATGCGAAATGCAAAATTATTTTGCATCATTAGCTCAAAAAATTCGAAATATTCAATATTAAATATGATTTCAAACAATTTTTCTTAAACAGTACCCCATTTCTGTAACTTGTGAGAAGTTCTCGCATCGAGATAAATTAAATAATTATATTGGTTGCCCTATTTTACACAGGGTTACTCACATAAAAACTTATACAAACTTACAAAAAATATCAACAAATACAGTTTTTTTCTTACTCACCCTGTGTTTCACAGGATAATAACAATTTTCTCGACTCGAAAAGTTTTCACATTCCTTACAGAAACGAGGCACAGGTCTTTATTTTTTTTTTAATTAAAAAGTCATTTAGAACTTTTATTTTTATTTACATATATATATACATTAGGGCGTTTCACCAAAGGCGTTTTTCGCGATTTTTGCAACACTTGAAACGGATTATTAAGGCTTGTGATCTAAAAGAATTTCGAAAATTTTTTGGGATTTTTTGAAGATGGGTATGGGGTCGCTGAAATAGATTTTATCAAAAAAATGAGGTTAAAAAATTTTTATATTATTTTTTTCTGGTGCTTTTTGTTCACACAACTAAACAATTCTATTCTTAATGATCCGACCCCACGACAAAAAAATTACTGGTGTGAAAAATTATTATATTAAGGACCACTTTGATAGTCTTGAAAGTGAAAAATTATTTTTCCTAGATTTCAAACCTCGATAACTTGAAAAGTTTTCAACATTTTTTCAAAATGTAAAATGCGTTAGAAAGATAATTTAGATACCATTATTTTGGTGTATATAAGTTTATATATTACCTGTGAAAAAATGTTGAAAAAAATAAAAAATAGACAAAAAAATAATTTTTTATTTTTAAATTCACGCTATTTCAATTTTAAAATATTTGAAGTAGCCCCTTTTTAAAATGTAACAAAATATACAAAAATAAAACTATTTCAGACTATTTGAATTTTGCGATACTTGAAGTCGGACTTCTATAAAAGTAGGTAATTGGGTTTTTGATGAACTAAAATTGCCCACTTCCTTTTTTTCCAAAGATACACATTTCTGCAAAGAAACAACTAGAAAAACTATTATTTGTGAATGGTTTATCAGAAAGAGGCGTGGCGTCAGTTAGAATATATAACAAAAAATTACAAAGAATGAGGCTGATTTTCAAAACTTATTGATTAGCGTTGTCATTGAAAAAGCTCTTAAGAGACCAATTTGAAAATACTTCCACAGTTGTTCTACATTTAATGTTTAATGTATTGTAATTTTAGATACAAATTTACTTTTTAATTTTAATTTGTTCATTAAATATGTTGATTTTGTTTATTTAATATCTTTTGATTTTATATGGGAATACAAATATATTGATGAATTGAATTTTTGATATTTTTACTAAAGCAATGCATTTTAGATGTTATTTTTGACCCGCGGCTAAAAAAAGGGGTGTTATAAGTTTGTAGTGTGTGTCTGTTCGTGTCCACATACAGGCAAAACGGCTGGGCCGATTTTCATTTAGTTTTTTCCGTTTGAAAGATGACTTGATCGAGAGGATTCTTAGCTATGAAGCCTTTTAGAAGCCGTTTAGAAGATATAACATCTTTTCTGAAAAAAAGTCGGGGTTTTTTTTTATTTTTGTTATTATTATTTACTTAACCAAGAACGAAACATAATGAAATTCTTTTAATTTTCATAAAATTTGATATATAGAAAAAATTTTCTCAAACTTTAATTTTTTTTATATTTTTCCAACAAGTAAAAATAAATCTATGTACCGAATGAAAGGTAATTTAAAGACCCTTCTAACGCATTTTACATCTTGAAAAAATGTTATCGAGGTTTGAAATCTAGGAAAAATAATTTTTCACTTTTAAGACTATTAAAGTGGTCCTTAATATAATAATTTTTCACACCAATAATTTTTTTGTCGTGGCATCGGATCATTGAGAAGAGAATTGCTTAGTTGTATGAGCAAAAAGCGCCAGAAAAAAATAATATAAAATTTTTTTTCTCCATAACCTCATTTTTTTGATAAAATCTTTTTCAGCGACCCGATACTCATCTTCAAAAAATCCCAAAAAATTTTCGAAATTCTTTTAGATCACAAGCTTTAATATTCCGCTTCAAGAGTTGCAATTTTTTTTTGTGAAACGCCCTAATGTACATATTTATGTATTTTTATATATGTATGTACTTAAAAACAAACTTTTATGCAATTATGTACTTCCAGGAATAATTTTATTAATAAATAATGAAGATGAAAAAAAATCTGTTTGGTATACACCTTGATTTTAACAATAAGCGTAGGCAGGCAGCTTGTTTTCTTAATAAAAAGTGCGCCAACAGAGAGGCATGCATTTTTTTCCCATAAACAATTATTTTTGACTTCCCTTTCAACGTAATCTTTTCTTTATTGATTTTTCTGATAAATTTGCTTTTTACTTAAAGTTGTTCTTTTCTTTTGTTGTGCTATTTATTTGTATCATATATTTTTATTATCCTGCAGCGTTCTTTTTGTTAGCATTTAAGACAAAAGAAAAAGAATTCAAAGGGCTTCAAATTACAAATTACAGCCCATACCTATTTGACAGATGTTGCTTAATGCTGTTTTTAAGTATCATAAAATGAATATTGGAAAAGCAAAAAATACCATACTGTTATTTAAGAAAATTTAAAATAATTGAAAAATTGATATTTATACATATTTATTACTAGCTGACCCGGGCAAGCGTTGTTTTGCCTTCAAATTTTATTTTCACTGCAAGTCTGCGGTATCGGGCTAATTAGCGCCACTACACGCTGATTAAGGACCCAACGCCTTCAGCGAAACACAGCATAGGCTTATCGCGCTAATCTCTATCGGGCAAAACACGAAAAAACTAAATATTGCGCCATCTGTCGCACGAACCTCAAACTACACAGAAACACTACTCACGGCCCATAGAGCATGCATATAAAATTTGGTCAAAATCGGTCTAGTAGTTTTTGAGTTAAATGTAAACGTGAAAGGCTGATGTCACAGTGTATTCAACAATTTGCTAAAAACTTCTATAGCTTATGTTACAATAATGCTTTTTGTGCACTACTTTATCATCCTTCTAAAGCGATTTAAATCATTTCGAATCGATCAAAGTTTCGAAAAAAAAATATTGGAAGAAATCAAGAAAAAAAAATAATTTTACAAACAAGATAGTGCGAAAATACCCAGCAAAAAATTTCAAAAAAAGGTAATCGAGTTTGGAATTAAGCATTTTTGGTGGAAGCTTTTCCCTACTGGATTACCAACTTAATGATTTTAACAAGGTGTGAGACTAAAATAATCGATTCTTGAGAAGTAGTTATGTTGTTTATTGTAGGAATCAATTATTTTTTTCGTTAAGGGAAATGCCGTTGTTTGAGTAAATAAAAGATCTTGATTAAAAACTCAGTTTGAGTAAATAAATAATATCTTCTTAAGAAAAATATAAATTAATAAAAAAAAGCTATTGTTTTTCTACGAAATACATCATTTTGTAAAGTTTCTTTTATAAACTCGATTGAAGTGGGTTATATTTTATTCGTATCCGTGCCTGTATTGTTACTTATAAATACTTTATTTAGAAAATTGTCAACTGCTTTGATTGACGAACTTTTATTAAAACCGGAAATGAAAAAAAAAATTATTTGGAACTATAATAATAATAATAATAATTTTCCAAAATGTAAGTACTTATTTTGGCAATATTTTCACGTCATTTTTTAAAACCCGAAGAATATGTTCAACTTCTGCTTCCTATTTTTAAAATTTTACGTAATGTGGTTTGTAAGCGAGTACTTCAATTTGGCAATCAAAAAAGTAAGTCATTATATGGCAAGTAGTTGAGATGGTAATGTCAAATATTTTTCTGGGTAATGCCATAATTGTAATTGGGTGCCATCTTTGCCGACAACTCACGATGCTTTGAGATTTATGGGGAGGATCTATAGAAAACTTGATATCAATTAGCCATATAATGATACACGCTAGAGAAAAATAATGAATATAAAAAGTTATCTCATTAGGTTTGCATTAAATATGATTTTAAAATGAACAAAGGTCACTACACCATCACCAGCGCTCTTTGTGTTTGGCGTAGTGGCCTTCGAAAACAGCTAGTTGTTACGTTCTACTACGTGTTTGTCAGAATATTTACAACAAGCTTTGCTGTTATTTGTTCATTAATATTTATCACATGTAATTTGGCTTACGAAGCGATACTAACTTTAGCCTGATCAAATCATAAATATTTTATTTTTTATTTTGTGCGATTCATAATTAATTAAACCAACGTCAGGACATAATTACCTAAAAAAAAGTACATTTGCTGCCGCACCGTGTAATCAATTACTAGCTTTAGAAATTGCTGACATACTTAAAAACTATCTTCTGTTTTAATGGCAATATTGGCATGAGTAATTGGCTGAATTAAGTAAAGTTTTTTCTTGCTGTTGCGGTTATAAAAAATAAACTTTAAATTTCTACAAAAACAAATAAAAACTATGCAATTACTTCAAATAAAAAGGAAAAATATCGAGTCGAATCGAATTCGAAAAAAATTGTTTCTCCCCTCACAAAACGTGTTACTCATAAGCTTCTTCTTTTTTTTAGACACACCTCACCGTGTCACAGTGGGTTGAATTCGTAAATTTTTGTGCAAAAACTATAAAGAATGGTGCTATATCATTTAAAGCAGGCAGACTAGATTGAGGAAAACAAGTGGAATTTCATGGCCATCTCCACCACCAAACGCTCACACAATTCAAATCTACTAATTTGTATATAAATTTATTCTATCTGAGCAAAAGTTTTCAAGTTTAGTAAATATGTACACATTTTAAAATAAAAAAGGCGCATGCCGAGTTCCACCAAAATCTGACACACCCATCCGTCCATGAGAACCACGCAATATATAGTTTTAATTTTTTTTTCTTCTTTCGACAATAAACTTTATTTATTATTTATCTATCATTTCTTTGACTACATTGTCAGATCCCAAAACCTGTTTGGATAGCTCAAGTCTGAAGGTTATAAAAAAATTACCTCATGGAAACATTAAGTGCAGAAAATTGCGAGCATTTGTCGCTCAGCTGTATTTCCTAGAAAACATTAACCTTTACCTTTTGAAGTAATTAGTGCTTACTTTTTCACTTCTTTAGTTATCGTACTAATAATGAGAATTGCTGCATCCATGATGTATTTTCCATGCAGTTTTGCTGTATCCGACGTATTTTATTGAGCTTCTCGGAATTGAATTGGTCACACATTATTTGCTTAAAATCTAAAATATTCTTCCTGTTCCGGAAATTATCGGAAATTATTAAATTAGGGAGAAGTGCTATATTTTTCAAATGTGTTAAAGTTAAATGATATTACCCAGCAAAAAATATATGGATTAATCCATAATCGAGCAATAAAGGAGTAATGATTTGTTCATTCATTTGGAGTAATAAGCGAGCTATCGAAACTTTTTTTATACCCTTTACCAAAAAATGGTAAAAGGGTATATATGGGTTTGTCATTCCGTTTGTAATTTCTAGAATATTAATAAGCGAGCCATAAAGTATATATATTCTGGATCCTTATGCATAGGGAAGACGAATAAGCGATATCCGTCTGTCCGTCTGTCTGTACGTGAAATCGGTTTTCCGAAGCTCCCAGAAAAGCTAGAGACTTCGTTCTTGCACTGGTGTGTCAGAAATGGTCGAAATAAGACTGGTATTGAAAATCAGCAAAATCGAGCAGACGGTTTCAGAGCTGGGAAGCTTAAACTTCATTTTGCCATACAAAATAACTACCGAAAACTAGTTATTATTTTTTTATTAAATAAACTTATTTTATACTTCAGTATGAATAAAATTAGTATTTCTTAATAAAAAAAATATATAAAAAAAAATTTAAAAAATTAAATAGACGTTTCCAGGGTTGGAAAACTTTAACTTTTTTATAAAAAATTATACAAAATTAATTTACTAAAAGACATTTTTCCTTTTTTCTATAAATTAAATATATCTTATATTCTAAGAAGAAAAAGATTGGGTTAACAAATCAGAAAAATCAAAAAGGATAATTCCAGGGTTGGAAAACTTAAAATTTTTGTGATATAAAAAATTAACTACCGTAAACTAATTTTATATATTTTTTTTATTAAATCAACTTATTTTATACTTCAGTACAAATTAAATTGGTGTTTCAAATTAAAAAAGAAAGTTAAAAAAATTAAAAAGACGTTTCCAGGGTTGGAAAATTTAAATTTTTTTTCATATACAAAAGTAACTTACTTTTTCTCTATAAATTAAACATATCTTAGACTCTTAAAAGAAAGGAATTGGTGTAACAAGTCAGAAAAATCAAAAAGGATTATTCCAGGGTTGGGAAACTTGCACTTTTTGTAATATATAAAAGTAACTAGGTCTTACTATTTTTTTATTTTTTTTTATTAAATTAACTTATTTTATACTGCAGTACACATTAAATTGATATTAAAAATAAAAAAAGTTTAATACATGAAAAAGACATTTCCAGGGTTGGAAAACTTTAACTTTTTTCTTATGCAAAAGTAACTGACTAAAACAAATTTTTTCTTTTTCTCTATATATTAAACATAGCTTATATTCTTAAAAGAAACATATTGGTATACGAAATCTGAAAAATCCAAAAGAACGGTTCCAGGGCTGGAAAACTTACACTTTTTGTGATATAAAAAATTAACTACCGAAAAATAATTTTTATTTTTTTTTATTAAATAAACTTATTTTATGCTTTAGTACGAAAAAAATTGGTATATAAAATAAAAAAAAAACAATTAAAAAAATTAAAAAGACGATTCCAGCGTTGGAAAACTTTAACTTTTTTTGTACAAAAGTAACTTACTAAAACAAATTTTTCCTTTTTTCTATAAATTAAACATATCTTAAATTCTTAAAAGAAAGAGATTGGTGTAAGAAATCAGGATCTATAAACGTCGTTACATGCTAGAAATGTTACAAATAATTAATACACCAATAACACATAGAATAAATTATAAGACAGAAACAGAAAATGTAGCACAAAATTATAGAAATTTAATAAATAAAAAATAGATAGGATATTTTGTAAATATGTATGTTTAGTTTCTTAGACACAAATATAATTATATAGCTTTTAGATTAAGTAGATGATAAGAGATAGATATATATATATATATATATTAATGTATTTGTATGTTTTATATGTTACCCAATCAAATTTAATTTATTTGAATGTTTCTGTTTTTTAAAATTGTTTTTTAGTTTATTTGAATTTTTTATATGTATGTATGTTTGAATGTATGTACAGGGTGGGCCAAAAGAAACCAAGGGGTGTAAAAGTTTAATAACTTTTTTGTTTATTAATTTTTTTTTATTTTTTCTTTCAGATTATATAGACAACACTTGGAGAATTTATAATGGAGAGGTTCACAACTGAACAGAGAACCAGAACAATAGAATTTTATTATTTAAACCAGAGATGAAAATTTGATTATGAGTGATGAAGCTCATTTTCATTTGAATGGCTTTGTTAATAAGCAGAACTGTAGGTTCTGGGGTTCTCAAAATCCAAGAGCCATTCATCAACGCCAATTGGTGTACAGTATGGTGTGGGATCACATCTGAAAATGTCATTGGGCCCTACTTCTTCGAGAATGAAGGAAAATGCTCTAAAAAGAGCCCATCAGTGCGAAGCTGAAAACGGTGGTCATTTAACAGACATCATTTTTCATACTTAGTGTAAAAAAAATTTCCATTTTGTATATTATATAATCTGAAAGAAAAAATAAAAAAAAGTTAATAAACAAAAAAGTTATTAAAATTTTACACCCCTTGGTTTCTTTTGGCCCACCCTGTACATATATAAAATTATTTTTCAAATCAAAAAATTTTTACCTGAAGAAGACACACAAAGGCGTGTCGAAATATTGTTAAATAAAAGCTGTTAATTTTTATTAAAAAGACCTCAAGCTCAATAAAATAGTTACTATTTTTATATGAATGTTTACTCCCTTTATGCTCTTTTAGGATACAAAAACGATTACTCCCTCTGTCGTCATTTTCAAGATCAAAGGGAGTAGTCCATAAGGAGATTAAAAGGAGTACTCATGTGTGCGGGCATGATGTGTTAATAATCCAATGAGGTCCGAACTTTTATGGAGTAATCCATTACTCGCAAAGGAGCGCTCCAAGATTACTCTTTGGATGATCCTATTTTTTACTGGGTACCTTAAAAATAATACATTTATGGACCGCTGCATTGCCTGAAAATATTAGTAATCTCTTGTTTAGTACCATTGCAAGGACTTTGCTGGAAATTATCAAATAAAATAAATTTTTTTTAAAAAACTACACCCAGAGAAAAATATCTTAAAATCAATAAAAATCATATTGAATTAATAAAAAACATCAACGAAAGTCTATGTAGTAATGTTAAAATTTCTTATTTCAAAATGGAAAAACAATAAGTTACATTATTAATTTTATTTATTTTTAAATATATTGAGAATTATTGAATTAAAGTGACGCGTTCTTACTTTTAAGTTGCTGCTTTTCCCTGAGTGTATAAATGCACATTTCATACTTACCCATTTTTCCACAAAACTCCATCATTTGAATTTTGAAAGTTTGTGGGCGAAAACAAAGTTTTCGTCATCAAAGTCCCACTGTGAGTGTGCTCTTGCTGCTCTTGTAAAATGTAATACTTTTAGTATTTTTTGCTGTTTCCCTCATTACTTTTCCTAATAAATTTAAGCCTTTTGAATGCCTCAATGGCACATTTTTCTTTTCAGCTCTTTTTTTTCCATTTTAAACGGAAGTATGGAATCTTTATGTAGTCGTGCTGCTTTTAAAAAGATTGCTTAGAAATCTAATTAATGAAAACATTTTTCCAATGTTTTAGTTTTCCACTTCTTTTTTTAATTTTATTTCATTTTCCTTAAAAAGAAAAATGCTCTTATAGGTATATGATTCCTCTTTTATGTTTTTTTTTTTTTTTTTTTTTTTTTTTTTTGTTAGTTTCTTTTTGTTTTGTATCCTGTAAATACCACAAAACAGCAGTACAGCAACAATATGAAATAAATTTACTTGGACACAAAAGGAATGAAGTACTCTTGCAGTTAAGCAGAAATTCAATGGCACAACATGATTGTTTGGGAACTTTATTTGTGGTAGAAAATTAAAGGGGTTTCATGTTAATTTTAATAAGACATTCATGTGGGTTTTCATAATTCTGTATTAAAGCCCGGTACGAAGTTCTTACGGAATTTAACATTTGTAAATTTACATTTATTTCTACATGGAAAAATAATCGTGTAGCCTTTTGTGTTGAATAATGTTTGCATACACATAAATTCATTTATTTTTTAATTTGCCACACACAAAATTACAAGTTGATGAAAATTAGAAATGTCAAAAATTCCGTGACCAAACAATTGTTCGAACATTAATTTTTGTTTCAGTTGAATGAAAAAAGTCTTCATTTATATTTATAGCTCCCTAAGATAGGCAATAAATTTTAAAAAATTCCGTATATTTTCCTTTTGAAAGACTGTGCTAGCAAATGACAATTTCATTATGAAATTTACCAACCTGAATTCCCGTATTTTTTTTACATACAGTTTGTATGAGAACCAGGAGTACCAGGCCTAAAGGAGGGGAAAATACTAATTTTTCTAGTAACAAAAACATACAAGTTTTATATACTTACAGTTTAAGTTCTTTAGAAGTGAATATTTTTCTAAAGCAAATTGGTTTTGACTACACTGTATTGTAATGTTTTTTTTTATTTTTAACATTTATGTATACATATAAAATTAAATTATTTACGATATCCCTCTATACAATTTCAAATGAAAAATTTTTCATTTTGAAACTAAAGTTATTTTTAATTATTCAACTTAGTAGTTCAATGCTTAGAAGTTCAGTTTTTGAACTATATGAAATATATGGTATATGAAATACCATCGCCATTACGTAGAAATGTAATGCCAGTTAGCATAAGTGGCAAAATTGCAATGAAAATCGTCACATAATGTAGTTTTAACTCATTCTAGCGTGATTTTTCAATGTAAAATTGAATAGCAACACTCGTCGAGATCATGTAAAATTTTGCCTGTTATGCTAACTGCCATGAAGTTTTTCCTTATAAATACATAAGGCTGCATATGAGTTTTAATGAAAGGATAAGCAAAGTTTTTTGCTTACGCTGCTAACTTTTCCCTTCGCTCACGTGAAGCATGATTACTTATGCATTTGTTTGTTTATTTATTTTGTCTTCTTCATTCATTTCAATTTTTATATTGAAATAGGGATAAATCTTAACATAATAAATCTTCAGTCCTTAGTTAATTATATTGTCCAACAAAATCAAACTTTTTGCAAACAAACAAGGTTTTATTGACTGATTTTCTCACTAGTTCATTTTTATTACAAGCCTATGATCAAACACATGTAATTTAATTGGGTTTGCTGCAGACTTGGGTCGAACTCGTTCACTAGTTCATTTAATGAGTTTGATCATTGGCTTGTGACAAAAATGAACTAGTGAACGAGTTTGACCCCAAGTCTAGTTTGCTGACACTGGTTTGTGGCAAAAATGAAATAGTGAACGAGTTTGACCCAAGTCTAGTTTCCAATCATTCTGGATTCTACAATGTTATGTATTAGTTGTTTATGAAACTATTTAACTTTATAAATACGTGTCTGAACAAAACAGTGTTTCATTAGTATTTAGTGTTTTTTTTTGGCACTCGGCTTTAGACTCTAAAAAACTTTTCTCTTGCACACTGATTCTGCTAAAATGACATTATAAAAAACAAACTCATAACTAAAACTACTCAATTTGAACGATTAAAATTGCACTAATCAGCGAAATCGCTGAAACTAATAATTTTATTAATTGTACGAAAGCTTTATCCAAAACTTTGTTATTGTAGAATTTCAGCAGTGAGATTTGGGTCAATAAATTTTTTTTGGAAAAATAAATAAATTAAAGCACAACTACACCAAAATAAATAACAACACATTCTTCTGATGTACATTAGTGTCCCTTTGGGTCAGTTTAAATGATGAATGCATAGACACTGGTTACTAAACTATACCGGCTTCAGTGGATACTAATCCTAATGTAACATCAGAGCGCCCCTCTTCGACAAAGTAAAATAACCAATAAAATGGCTACTAAGCTTTGAAAATTTAATACGTCTCATTGACACCAGAGGCGCTGCAATACTACATTATTGGAAACGTGCAAAAGAAAGCAGAGCTGTAAAAGTGTGAAGTCAGGGTGTTATTTATCTTTAAAAAAAAATTCGAACTCATTCATTAGGCCATTCGGAGACACATATATATGCTCAAACATATTTAAATTACGTGGGTTTGATTAAAGGTTTGAGTCTAAAATTATCAAATGAGCAAACCCATTTAAATCTCATGGATTTGATCATAGCGAGGAATGTAGAAGGGATTATTTTGGTAATTCGTATTTTAAATCGGTATTAAAAATTTTCTTTTTTTCAACAACATGTATTGCAACATTTCATAAAAAAGTGGAAGTCTGAACCAGTTCACAAACTTAAATTTTTTAAATACTTTTGCGACTACATAGTGTTCTCATCGAAAATATAAAATTTTGTCTGTATGCGTCACACTGACAATGTTTGAAGTGAAATCAATTTTTTTTTATTTTTCTCACATGCGATTTCGCTTCAAACAACGTCAGTGTGACGCATACAGACAAACTTTAATTAATATTATTATAATGTATTTTGACCGTGAATCGTACGTTTGAGGAGCTGGTTAGATGAAGATGAAAGGTCAATCTACCAACTTCTCGGGAACTGTTCATCTCTGAGAAAGTGCATGTGTAATACTGACTTGACCTCTTAAATTGTACAAAAAGTTATAAATTCCTATACAGTATAAATTGTCCCCTACACGTGACAATTGTCTTGATTTGCATACATACATGTGCATCTGCATGTTAATATAATATAACAATTCTAAAATTGTTGTATACATATGTATTTCGTTTCATGTTTCGTTTGTCGATTTTGAATTAATTATAAAATATCCTTTATAGTCGTTTTTTTCTTATGTTTTGATAAATCTTTCTGTCATTTTTGAAGTATACGACTTTCATTATTTTTTAATTTTTATATTGCGAATCATTTTTGAATGCCAACATGTTTAGCGAACATTTTTCATTTTTATATTAAAATAAAAAGAAGGCAGGCATCAAATTATGCCATAAAAAAGCTATTAAAAGAAAAATGTTATGTGGTTTTAACGACTTTATCAACTGCCTGCACGTAAATGACGCATCTTACCAAAATTAACATTTGCTTTTAAAAAGGCCTGTTGAATTCCGTCTTATCCTTCAAAATGATTGGATATTTTTATGAAAAATTTTGTAATGATGAGAGTTTTCATTTATGAATATTTCTCAGAAAAATTTTAATGGAATTTTAAAGATATACATACGTTCTTCAACTTGAATTCATTCATTACTTAGCTGCCGTTTGATTATAGGTTTATTTACAAATATTCTAAATAATTCTTATTACTATTTTAGTCTAAATAATAATAAAACAGCAGCAGAAGAAATTCATTTGTTTTATGATAATAAAAACTAAATATTACATGCTGTATTTTAATTTCGCAGAATAAGAAATATTAAGCTAATGTACTTTGGTTATTTATTTATTTGAAGCATTAGGGAAAATAATAAATCAAACTTAATGTAGTTAGTGGGCCTTCGGCTAGCATACTAAAGCATATTGTGCTCATTATGTTGCTAATATGTTTGAAAAACGTTTATCTCACAAGCACTCAATTCTCATTGTTTTCTTTTCTGCTTTTCGCTTAAAATATTTTTGGAATGTAAATTCCTTATGACGTGCCATGCATGTAAAACAAAATTTTTTTGAAAATGAATAAATACTGGCGGAATACTGGTTACAAATACTGGTAACAACTATTTACATAGTACAATGGTGCTGTCACTGCGGATGTTTTAGATTTTCCATATTGCCGCAAGTTTCGGGAGAAGTGCCGGAGAACTTCTGGGCTTTTGGAAATTTTAAGCATAGATTTTGGGAATCTACAATATCTTTTGTGTCTTTACTAAAAGCTTTGTGACTTCGATTGGTGGTTCATGTCAGTGATAGATGAAGGTGTCTCTGCTAACTAATATATTACTGTAGTATTGATTTAGCTGCCTTTTTTTTAAGTGCACTTTGGACTTAACTGCCTAAAATGATAAATTTCTGTGACTATTCTGTAAACTCCCATACAAATTCGTTTTTTAAGTGCACTTTCTATACCTGCACATTTAAGATAAGTGCCCTAAAAATCAATGTTGGCTGCACATTGACTTAGCTGCACAAAATATATTTTTTCTGTAATTATTGTTAAAAATTATTTTTTAAGTGCACTTTGTATACCTGCGTATTTAACATGTTTTTTTGGCAGTTTTAAATTATTATAATATCAATAGTTTAAGTTAGCAGCACACATTAAAAAAATGTGGCTACATAAATATGCAACCATGTATGTGTATAAAACTGAAGGCCAAAATTGTATACCTGCACATTTAGGCAGGTAAGTGCATGTAAGATAACAGCATTTTTGACTTATCTGCACAAAAAGTCTTGCAAAGTTGATTGTGCAGCTGAGTCAAAATTACTGTATAAATGCGAAAGTAAATTTATTCCACCGAACCGATTTTGATGAAATTTACAACATGAATAGATCTAGGTCAGGACACACAGGCTACATATTTTTAACAACTAGGAGTACGAGGGCATATAGGGGAAAATTTCTGCCTCTCAGAAACCATCTAACCTATTTTGATTAAATTAAAATCATAGATAGCTCTGAGTCCAAAAGAAGAGATAGGCTATATATATATATATATATTTTTCCAAAAATAGGACCACGAGGGAAGGTAAGGGGAAATTGTTTTCTCTTTGAAACTATTTATCCGATTCCTTGAAATTTCCTACCTGATTTGTATGAAATTCAAAATATAGATAGATCTGACTTTATAAGAAGACATAGGCTATAGATTAGAAAAAATAGGAGCACATAGGTAGGCATAGGGAACATTTCCTTCTCTTTAAAACTATCTAACCGATTCCTTAAAATTGCCTATCTGATTTGTATGAAATTCAAAACAAAGGTAGATCTGAGTCTACAAGAGGCAATTTCTAAGGTAAGTAAAACGTAAGGAGGAACTTCGTTCCTACCCGGTGTCCCATGACGCGGTGTGTACTTTTTTTTAAATAAGATGACTACTACTCATGCAATATAATGTGCTAGAACTAGTAAATTAGGTTATGAGGAGGAGAATAAAGGGAGTAGCGTCCGTGGACATCAAATTTAAATTTTTTCACGTTAGAGGTGACAACCTCCGCAGGTAGTTTGTTCCACATACGAACAGTACGGCTAAAAAATGAATTCTCTCTGTAATGCGTAGTGCGATTTGTTCGCTAATCTACCAAAAAAGATGTGCTCGAAATGAAGTACGTGTTATGCGTAAAAATGTGTGGGTTTCAGGAAAAAGTTCCCTTATTTCATTAGAACACAATGAATCAATAGAATTGTATACCTTACTTTTTTTTGGTCGGATATAATTGGTATACATATCGCTTGCACCATTTCAAAAATTCTAGGCACTTGAATGGTTCTTTTGAGACTTGTAAAATGTGTCCAATCCGTCGTACAGCATACTGAATTTGTATGCCAAGAACATCAAGAGCTTCTGATTCCTTAATTATAGGGCAATAATAGGGAGTAATAGCTTAATTTAGCTTATAAGTCGGCACATCGTACCACAACCGCCAAAAAAGCTTAAACGATATAGTTTTCGAACTTAATTTTTTTAACAAAAATCGATCATTTGCGATCGTAAATAATCGATTTTCGTCAAGAAAAAAAAAGCAAGACCAATAAATATGTCTAATAAGTTTTTTTTGTGGTTATGGCTCGATATGTTAAATGGAATTAGAGATGCTAATCGGGACAGGATTTTAGAAATCCCGGGCTTCGGGATTTAGTGATAGAGTCTCGAAATCCCGAACCGGGACCCCGAGATTTTCGGGACTAGCAAAATCCTAAAAAAATTGTGAACAAATTTGCGTCTTTATATTAAAAATAATATTTTTATTTAACAATTTATTTTTTTTTTTTGCATATTTAAAAGTGCATACAGATGAACATATGTATGTATGTCTGTACTTATATAATTCAGACTTTTAAATAAAATAATAAACACTAATGCCGTTTTCGTTTCTAGAAAAAGTTTCACATTTTTTATTTTTTGCTATAAAATTAAGCGTTCATGTGATACAATAATTTCTAATAAACTCTCTATTTCAAAAAACCATTTTATTGAAAATTTTCATTTCATGTAATATTTTTTTCTAGAAAAGATGGAGTTTTCTTTTTTGTGGCAAAAAGGAAAAAGTGCTAAGTCGAGATAAGCTGATTTTGAGTTAATGGTACCTCCGTAATCTGCATATTATTTAACCATAGTATCCCTGGTTAAAATCTCAATCAATTTGTGTGATTTTTCAAGAAGTTATAGCGCTAGGAGTTGATACCTATCTTTTTTATACTTCTAATCTCATTTGGATAGCTTAATTTAGATTATACTTTAGTATATTTCAACTTAAATATATTAATTATAGCGTGTAGAACAATATTTGCTTAAAAACTAACGATTATCAGACAAATTTCTGAAAATCGACGTGAAAATTCAAAAGTGCTCTCCTGCAAAACAGTAAAATATGACTTAATCACTTTTTCCTTTTTGCCACAGATATATATTATATACTCGTATGAACAATATAATAGTATCTACAAAAATATTTGTTCAAAGCTTATTTTATATTTTAACTTTTTATAATAATTTTTGTAATAATTTTTAATATAGAAGATGACAGTCAAAAACATTATTTATGCAAAAACGGGATTCAGAAAATCCCGAAAATCCTGGGCTTTAAAATTAAAAAATTGCTGGCTCCGGGATTTGCATAGTCCCGGGATTTCCGTGCTCGGGATTTCCCTTTTAGCATTTCTAAATGGAATGTATTATTTATAGGTGCTTTTTTTTAAAAGAAATTAAAGTAAACAAACTTCTGAAAATCGTTTTAAAAGCTCAAAAGTGCTCTCCTTCAAAACAGTAAAATATGACTTAAGCACTTTTTCCTTATGGCCACATAAATATAAAAAAAAATAAATAAATGTGATGGTTAAAAATTACACTCAGGGAAAAGCTGCAACTTCAAAATAAGAACGCATTACATTAATTCAATAATTTTCAATATAATAGAAAATGTATATTGAGATACTTAAAAGTAAATAAAATTAAAAAATTAATACTCTAAATTATTATTGTTCCAAATTGAAATAAGAAATTTCAACATGAGTAGACTTTCGTTAATGTTTCTTATTAATTCAATATTCTTTTTATTGATTTTAATCTATTTTTTTCTGTGGGTATAGTTGAAGCAAGACCTAGTAATGAAAACAAAACCTTAACCATATGTATATACATATAATAATCATGTTATAGATTATGATAACTTAATAATATATGCATATGTTTTTATTAATCTATGTATTTAGCAAACTTTTATCTACTTTTAGTTTTAGTAAAAAATTTTGTTGTTAAGTTTTATGACTAAAAAAAATATTTACAGTAATAAACATAAAATATTACTAATGAACATAATATATTAATTTATATTTATTTCTTTTCCCGTAAGTGAAATATGACCGCAGAAAGAAAAAGTTATTTTCTCTGTTATAAGTTGCTTGCCTTGTGAAATATTTGTCTAATTCGAAGTTTGTTGCGAAAAAAAAATATCGTATGAGGAAAAGTTATAACAAGAAATTACGAGAGAGAAATGTTAGTAAATAATTTATGATTAAAAACATTTTATTTTTCTTAGCAAATTTATTTACAAAAGTGCATAATCATGTAACACTAATTTTCCTAAGTTAAGAAAAAAATAAACAAAAAAATTTAAATAATTCATATGAATGTATGAGAGCAAAAGTAGCATAACTCACAAAACTACCAAAAATGATAAGTGATACTTCTAGTTTTCCTAAATTTTGTTTTTTATGTTAAGCTTTAAATGCTTGCAGTAATGCATTGATAATAATTACAAATTAATATATTAAGATACTTTAGAGCAGGGGTGCCCAAAAGTTCCTTAGGGAAGAGCAAACACCAATAAATCTGAAGAAAAACAAATTTTTATTCAATGATTTTTTTGCAAAAAACCAATACATTCTTGTCCCTGGTGAGTCTAAACGTGCTATATGACACACGACATTATGAACATTTTGTGGCTACATATTTGGAAGTTTTTTCTTTTTAACAACCACCAGACAGACAGGCTGACTGACAAACAGACTAATATATTGCCTTTGTTTTGCTAAATGCGGTATTACAAGTGTCACCATCATTAACTGCAGTGGTCATCTATCATGTGTGTGAGAGTGTTTTTGTGGGTTTAGCTTCGGCTTATATTCACAAAATATCAAGTAAACTAATAAGCACACGCTCGAATATATGAATATATATGAGTATTTTGTGGGAAATTCACTCTGTCCAACGTTTGTGTATATTTTACATAAATTACAATAAGCTTTACATGTAAATCCTAAAGGTATTCCTTTTATTTATGCAGAAATTTTTGATTGTCTGTTATTTCTCTTGAAACTATAACTAATTTGCATTGGAATATGTTACATTTAATTTAAATTTATATAACACACAAACACACCCTGGAAATACAAATGTATATGCATACGTGTAAGGCCGGGTTTCCATTTGTGTTTCATGTGCCACACAAGCGTAAAAAAGCGTAACCACTAATTACTAATGAAAAACAATTTGATTCAGACACGTATTTATTAAGTTAAACAGTTTCGTACATAAATAACTAATAGATAATTTTATAGAATCCAACATGATTGGAAACTGTTTAAATCAATAAATATATGTCTGAATCAAACAGTTTTTCATTAGTAATTAGTTGGTTACGCTTTTTTGGGCAAATGACGCACAAGAAATGCCAGATGTAAACTCAGCCTAAGTTAATATTAATATACAGGGTGGCGCAGAATAAGCTATATGGTTTAAATGGTTTATAACTTTTTTATTTATGCGATTATTATATATTTTTTAAATAGTGTATATTACGGGGGATTTTTTACAAAAAGATATCCTGTATATCCATTTTATGCTATTTTTAGCATATTTTTCATAACTGTTCACAAAATTTCGGGTGTAATGGCCATGATTTAATTTCGAATGCTTGTTTTTGGTTGAAGTACGGTTCTTGGTTTGTCAGCGTTCACTCTTTGTTTCAAATATTTCCAAAGAAAACTGTCAGGAGCTTGTGCTATATGCACGCTGTATCAACACAATAGATTTTTGGCTTGAAAAATATAATTAAATTATTTTTGTACATTGTTCGATCGTGTAATAATTCATAATTAATTCCCCAAGTATTCTTCACAATATGCTGAAAAAAAAAACAAAGAAAGAATAATAATTAAAAACGTTATAAATAATTCAAACCATATAGCTCATTTTGCACTACCCTGTATTATTATTATCTAAGAGCCGTTAATTTTGCTAGTGACATAAATCACACTATTTAAGAAAATAATCCACTCAAATGTTGGGATTATTAAACTTTCAAGAAGTTCATATTTATATTTAAAAATTAGTTTACAACGATACAAAGTCGTATATTTACTGATAATATTTGATATACTTTAATCGTAATGCATTAAACACATTCACCACAGCAGGCTACACGAACACACGACTTCAAATGCCGCAAGCAGCATTTGTCGCCTCGTAGCCGGCTACTTAAGTGTTTTGGAGACGGCAGCAGCACCATCTGCAGCTGATATTCAAGTACAAATACATAGTACAGTATTGCCACTTTTATATATTTTGCATTTATAAAAATTAATTACTCTTTTAAAATGTACTTATTTCACGTAAAAGCACAAAAATTAATCAAATTATTCTTTACATAAAATTTTGGATATTGTTTCTGTTATATAATATGAAATAATTGCATAAAATCATTCATTCAACATATTGTATTATACTGGCAACACTGAATTTTCTCATTGTAGCCAAAGAAATAGAAATTAGTTTAATTGGACTACAACGACAAAATCAGCATAGACAACAACCTGCCACCCTGTTGCCTTGATGTCTTCAAAAGAATCATTCTCATATAAACATGTGTATTCTATCCTTGACATTTGGTAGTCGGTAGCTTGCTGTGGTGAATGTGTTTAATGCATAAAACTCAAAAAATATTAAACTGAAAATTAAGAATAATTTAGATTACCTTAATTAAAATATTTTTATATGTGTTAGCTATAGCTAAATTATATTATATATTATATATAAGTAGTTAAGTTCAAGAATGATAAAATAAAGATTACGCCTTGCGCATGATTTACCGTTTGATGACGTAGTAGTCCCCTCGCAAAGGTTACCAAGTCTGTATCATATGTGAAATTTATAATTTCTTGTAAAAAATTTATTTATTTTGTTGTAGTTGGCAGCCCTGTTGTTGTTGCTTAAAAGCTGCAAAACTAAGAAAAATAAAAAACAAAATAAAAATAAAGGGATAAGAAATAGAGCAAATATGAAATGTGAGTTTGTGTGTGTGTAATAGTTCTATAGTTGAATTTTACTAACCAATGAGAGCACAGGCTGAGTAACGTCAGAATTCCATCATGCGCAGAAATGTATTTTTATTCTTGCGCGCTGGCGTAATCTTTATTTTATCATTCTTGGTTAAGTTATAATTGAATATTTTGCCATGGATTTTAAGTATACTGAAGCAGATCTTTAGCCTGCGCATTTGGTACAAATGATCGTTGGCGTATACTTAATGTATAATTATGCGGAATTCCATATATTGTATACGCCTTGAGACGAACTTTAGCCATTAAGGTGGAAGTACATAACTCGCGTTCAATGCGCTAATGCGATACACGCGTCTGTCAAAAAAGTTGAAATGGTGTGTTTTCATAAGGTAAGTTACACAATGAAGTTTGCGACGCGCGTACCTCGCAAAAAGTTGAAAATTCTTCAACTTTCACGCGTTGTATACAAAATTACAGCTAGTGTTGCCAGATTCATAAGCTAACATACCCAAATATGATTAGAATTTAATTTCTTTATTAAACAATATTAAATATTTAAAGAAATATAAAACGTTAATGCAAGACGAAAAAGTAGCCGGCACAGGCTTTAAATTTTACAACTAAAAAAACCTCAAAAGCGTGTTGTGTAACTTTCCATTTGTATAGCGTTAAACGTTTAAAAAGCCAGAAAAGCGTTGCCGCGTAACGCGTGGTATGTGCTTCCACCTTTAGTGTGATAGTCATTTCTATCAGTCCAATTGCATGAAGTGAATGTATCTACGTTTCTCTTTTGAAGATGAATTGCTTAAACAATATAACCACACAAGAACCGAATAGTAAAAAATCGTTTGTCTTAGAATTGCTGGAAAAAAACCCACGAGTACACTTAATGCGCCATTCAATTTCAGTTTCTTTTAAATTAGTAATTTTTAAGGCCACGTTAACGCAAATAAGTTTGTAATTTCAGCAATCGCTTTAAATTTTTAATTAATTTTTCGATTTGGGATTTCCAAATTTAGCGCTTTCCGTTTATCCCTCATTCAATTCAGTTGAATTTCCTCTTCGTTCGTTGTTTAATATTTGATTTGGCATAAAACCAAACAAATTAGTTGCCTACGAGTATAGACGAAACAATTTGGTTTTGTTTGCCTGAAACGTATACGCAAATATATAAAGCCACTAGGGGCTTTTTATCGCCAGACACATTTTTGTTTATAGAGATTTTATGCAGCCACCCGCCAACCAGCAAATAAACCACTTCTTGCCCAAAATGATGGCTTGTTTAGAAATGCCCATAAAAATAAAGTCTTTAATTAAAACCGACAGACAGTATTAAATATTTATGCTAATCACAACAAGTTGAAAAAAAATGGCTGCCATTTGCAACAATAATAATAATATGTTTAACAACATCGTTAATGACTATTGTGAACCAAATGAAGTCAGTGAGATATTGTTTATTTTGTTGTTAAATGAACGTTTTGCAGCATAAAATATCCATTTAAAATCAATTAGCAATCAACTAATTGCCAAAGGTTCTTCAAATACCAAAATGAGTCACGTGATCAAAAACGCAATTATTTCTATTTGCTGAAATTGTTTCGTATTTATTTTGTGGGGCGGTTGTTTTTTTTTTAGAAAAAAGTATATTTTCTCGTTATGCGTAATTATAAATAAAGTGAAAAAATAATTGAAAATATGTATATAAAGCTAATTGATACCATACTCAGTGGACTAAATACAAGAACGCTGTGTGACGACCCTCGAAAACAGCATGTTGTTCCATCCTGTATTACATGTACTTTAGTTTACAAAGTTATATAAACTTTAGCCTTATTGTGTCATATGCAGATAATAATTAAAATTATTTTTTACTCCGTAAAAGATTTTCGGCTTCAACTTAAGAAAAAATTTCTCACTTAAAAAGAACATTTGCAAAAAAATAACGTTTGCTTGAATTGTACTTTAAAACAAAATTTCCATAGAAAATCAGTTTTTACCAACACTTTAAGCACACGTTATTTATTTTACATATGGCTCCTTTATTGCAACGTAGTCATATCTCAATAAAACAAATTTTTCGAATTAATAATGCAGAGTTAATCCTCATATCGTTATTTATATTGTGTAAGAATTTCTTACAATTATTTTGTTTACTCAGCTCTTGAGAGAAAAATGAAATTTTCTTTTTAACTCCCGACTAAAAAAGGGGCTGTTATAAGTTTGTAGTGTGTGTCTGTGTATCTGTGTGTCTGTACAAAAACACGTGCAGACCAACGGCTAGACCGATTTTGCTTTAGTTTTTTCTGTTTGAAAGGTGACTTGATCGAAAAGTTTCTCAGTTATGTTTTAATAAGTCTAGCCGCTTAGAAGATATCACATCTTTTCTAGAAATATTCGGGAGTTTTTAAAATTTTTAATTTTTGTTATTCCATTAAGTTGTGTTTAAATTGAAAACTTTAAACTCGTTTTCTGGCGAACTAGTTTTTTTTTGAGTTATGACTACGTTGCAATAAAGGAACAATATGGCAGCAAATTTTTAAATCTCTTTGAGTGAGAAATATTTCTTAAATTAAACTGAAAAGAGTTTTTATAAAAAAAGTAAATAAAAAATAAATCTTCAGTTTAGTTTGCTTTGTTGCATGCTTGAAAAAGATTTTAAGCCCTTGCAATTTTTTTTGTTGTAAACTTTTGGAAAGGATTTATTACCGAAAATTAATTCACAATTCAGTTGTAAAGAGTGGTTACAACAGTCCATAGATTACAACTACGGCTCAGCTTTATTTTTAAATATTCTTTTATTAACAAAATAGCTAAGTATTGGAAAAACTTGAGCAAAGGTAATAATTAAAAATAGAAGAGTAGATTTTTCAAAGGAAAGAATTTTCAATTATATCTGATCTCCAACTAAATGAAGTTTCCCACGCCTCCAACCACAAGACTAAAAATTACATCAAATTGGGGTAATTAGCAACGAAGTGGCAACACTCTAATGAAATGTCATCGCACATACACACAAACCAACAGAATGAATACATGAACTAATGACGTAATGGAAAGCTCCTATTGAGAGCTCCTATTGTTTTCTGCATGATCTGAGATTCATTTGATGTTGCTAACATTCTTCTGGAAGCGTTATGTGAAATATAATAACGGGGAGGTATATCTGCAGAAGACTAACTCAGCGGAGTCAGTATTGTGTGAAGAGCAGCTAAATAAGTCTTGTATAAAGTGAAGTTCACTTCGTGATGTAAAGTTTTTAAATTATTTAACATTGTGTGTTTGAAAAACTCTGAATAATAGTGTTTTTTTAATATAGCTAACTTATTTACAAATAATTATAAACTGGAAACTTTTTATTTAATAGCAAATATTTAAGCTTACAAAAACAAATTTTTTTAAAGAGTAAAAACGTAACAGCATGTGCTTGAAAAGGGATTGCAAAAGTAAAATAAAACTCATGCATTTAAAAAGATTAAACATAAAAAACTCAAATGTTAAAGAAGCTTAAGCGTAACAATATTTGCAAAAATCAAAATAGTTTTTATCAAACTTAGATAATTAGTAATCTTATACAATATCGAACAAAATTTTTAAAGAACTCTCTACAATTTAAATCGATTGTTTTTAAATTTCATTTGGCCTGGAAGATTCCAAATTTGGTCCCTGAGTCACAAAAATTAATGGTCTATTCAACTATCTCAATAGCAAAAATATAAAATAGTTTCGTTTTTTATTTTAATAAATTTTTTAATATAAATTTTTAAACGAACTTAGCTTTAATATTTTATTTCTTTAAGAAATTGACTTTTTATAATTTTTTGTATTCAAAGTCGTTAGTTTGCATTTTCATTTTCTGTTTCCATACAAAAAGTATTATCTCGTATACCAAAAACTAAATAATTACTTAGTTGAGCTCATTAAAAATGCCACCTTCTTCAATTGATTTTTATTATAATAGTTTTTTTTTTACGTTACTCCGTATAAAAGATTTCATATCAAACTGTAGGATAATAGTGTGAGTGTTGTCATTTATGTATATGTGACGCGCAAAATAGAAAGGGACCTAAGGGTAAAAACCGGTTTTGTTCAGGAGAGCATCATAAAATGCCCATATCTCTGGGAGGGAACACTTTTGGGGCATGGGATCAGTCTCATTCGATGCTCAGATGTTATCCACATCAAAAAAAAAGTGAAAATTGATCCCTTAGGTCCCTTTCTCTATGCGCTGTCACATATATGTATATATATATTCGTCCTTTGCTGTTACATAGTTTCATTTTATTTGCTTTTTGTATTGATTTTCAATTAAAAAGTCTAGAAATATCAACTATAAATAAATTCTTTGTGCGCGCTATACTCTCATACTTCGTTATACACCATTCAACATTAAAGTCATCCCCCTTTGAATTTATAATTACATGGATTAGTTTTTACTGTTTCAGTTGTTGTGTGACCAAGTAAAATCTTAATAAAAAAAAGTAATTTGAAATAAATAAGGCTTAATAGCTTCTCATTTGTATGTGTGAATCCGGATATTAAAGTTTCCTTTTGCAAGTAGAGGTATTAAAGCAGTAATTATATTTGTTTAACAGTTTTCTAAGTTTCCTGTGAAACGAAACAAACTAAATTTGTAAATATAAAACGAATAAAATTAGGTTAAATTAATTAGTAACTTAATTACGCAACTTAAATTTAATTTAAAAATCGTTAGTTATTCTTAACCGACTGCGCGACACAAGCAAGGTTATTGTGTTTATGTACGTATGTACATATGTATGTATATATGTAAGTGTGTTCCTTTGCGGAAATATATAAACCGAACTGGTAGGCAGATTTTCATGATTCTTACGTCAATTGATCTTGTCACCAAAATTATAACAGTAGTCAAAATTCAATATGGCGGCCATCAGACGCCATTTTTTGATTGCGAAAAAAATTCGGCGAACTACAGGTATTTTAAAATCATCTTTAGGTTTCTCTCATAATTTCTCATTCCGAATGGCTCTTTAACGGCCTACAATTGGTCGCATGCAGTTGGGTTTTTTTGATTTTTATAAATTTTTACTTGTTAATATCAATGACTCAAAAACATTCTAATATTTACTTTGAAAGTGTGTGTCCAATTATTTAACTTTTGCTCTTTTCTTTCAAATAAGGAATTCATCAATTTTGGAACTTTAATATTCCTCGATTAATCAATTAAAGCTTATAAATTATTCGAATGACTCGACTTATTCAAAAAAGCTTTCAAATAAATTTGTCAAATAAAACAAAAATGTAATAAATTGCAGTCTTCCACAAATTTTTCTGGCATTCACTATGATTTTTAACAGCAGAAAGGAGGAGAAACAGATGATGCAAGGCGTATTTACTTTCTTTAACCTACAATAGTAATTTTAGATATCAAATTATACGCAAGCTCAATTGATTTCCAAAAGATCTTGAGCAGTCCATAAACAATTAGCATACTATTCTGATGAATCAATGCATTAGTAAAAATCCAGATGCTTTCGATATAAACCATCAAGGATAAATATGATTAAAGGATATTTGTTAACAATAACTTCTGCCTTCTGTCCAGAAATCCTTAAAATTTAAAGCAAAGTTCTGGTAATTACTTGATAGTAATTGAAAAATTAATGTTGACTTATTATGCAGAGTGGCGGACAAAGACATTTTATCAATAACATCCCATTTTAATAAATTACATTGATGCTTTACACTCACTCATGCATGAGTGAATAAATTTCTCATCACCCTACTTCAGTGAGCAGAGCCAATTTCTTGAAAAAATAACAGTGCAAGCACATTGAATTCATTAGACCGGTATAATTTATGGAAATATGTATAGTTCACTACGTAGAATAAATTTTTAAGAGAAATATAAAAAATATGAAAACATTTGAGTATTTGTGAATTTCTTATTCTCATACATTTGTAAAAAAAATGCATAGCATGTGCTTTCTTTTTAAGTGTCTTAGTAAAAACAGTGCTTTTCTGTGTCAGTTTCGGTTATAATTTTTTTTTGTTGTAGAGAATTCCCCATCTCAACTAAAGATATGATCATAGGACTGCCGCAATGCTCCAATTTGACTCAATCAAATCAAATTTGTTGTGCGAAGGCAATTAAAACGAACTAGTTGGCGCTAACTGGAGCAAAACTGTACAGTGACAATAAAAAGGTGCCACACGATCATTAATTTCTTATGGAAACACCAAGATACAGCTTTCTGCCAAGCCGCAAATTTTGTTTAGGTTAAATAATTTAAAAAAATTATATTAATTTTCCTTGCGTAAAGTTGACTTATTCTTATTAGCAAGATGATAGCAATTATTGATAGCTTCTGATAAAATCAAAAATTAAAAAATGGAAAAAAATTTAAAAAGAAGGACGTTACCAAGATAGTGGCTCACAAAGAGAAGCACTCACTGATGGCGCGTATGAAAAAACAACGATGGTAATCGTCGAACTCCATATTGAAACTGCAAATAAATTATAATTACATTTAACGTTTGCCTTAATTACATTTATTTTATAAACAAAAAGATATGAAAAAAAATTAAATATCGCTGCCATTTTTCTTATTCTATTGTCACACGAGCATATAATAAGTATTGGTGTCAATCGTAAAGTAGCTCTGGGCGAGTCAACATCACGCGTCGTTGGCAATTATTTCTTAAATGCAACCAGGCCACTGTTGTTTATTGGCCTTCGAGAGTTTTACGGACTACCGTATAATCTTGCGGTTCTTTTGTGGAATTTCCTTAGCAACCACGTTGCTACTTCCTATGTGAAGGCATAGGTCGTGTGCAGTCAATCAAAAAAACATTTTTAAGAATACTGTTAATAACATCATGGACATATGGTCTTAGTCACCCTTCCATTTTTGTGCAACCACATTCTGCAAATTTACTTTGTAGAATATGTACGTACTATAAATAAAATAAATAAATAAATATTGGTGTGTTTTTAATACTTATAATGATGCGTGGCTGCCTGCCAATCTTTGACATAACTGCCGCGCCAGGGTTACGTTGGTGCTGGTTGCCACCTGAGGATTGGCATATAAAAAATAACGCATGGTGTCATGAGACACCGGGTAGAAACGTTTAACTTTCCTCAAAATTGCCCCTTACCCCCTAGTAGGGTTATTTTTGATAAAATATATACCGTTTGTGTCCTTCCAGACTCAGGTCTATCCATGTTTTGAGTTGCATAAAAATCGGTTATATAGTTTCAAAGAGGCAGATTTTCCCTTCCCTCTTCATGCTACGATCTTTAAAAAAAATTTGTGGCCCATGTCTTCTTGCGGACTTAGATCTATCTATGTTTCGAATTTCGTCAAAATCAGGTAGATAAATTCAAAGAGGAAGAAAATTCCTCTTACCTTCCCACGTGGTGCTATTTTGGAAAAAATTTCATCAAAGTCGGTTAAAAAGCTTCTGAGAGGCAGAAATTTTCCCCACTTAAGTCAATCTATGTTCTAAATTTCATCAAAATCGGCTCCGTGGTTTAGCTGTTAAAGCGCAACATACAAACAATAAAGCATTTATAATATTATCCAGCAGAGACACCTTCAGCTATCACTGCCACGAAGCACTTATTTATGTTACGAACCTTTTAGCAAATACACAAGCCATATTGGATATTTCCAAAAACTTTGCTAAAACCTCCTAAATCCGAAGTCTCTGGAAAATTTTGGCAGCACTGAAAGTATCAAAGATCCGCAGTGGCAGCACCAATACGCTTTGTATTTGTTAAAATTATTTTCAGCCAGTATTCGGCAATATTTTGAAATTTTCGTACATTTATGTGCATGGCGCTCCCAGAAGGAACTTACGTTCCAAACACAATTATTGCTGCATTGGTGACGTATGAGTGATTTTTTTTATAATACGTGTTTGTTGATAAAAAAAACTTATACGCCACCATACCCACAATTCATTAATTTTATGTTAAGTAGGGTCGTTATAGCGGGAGTTATAAAAAGAGGACAGTAGAGGGGAAAACCCCGGACATTTGCTTAAAAAAGTAGGACTTAAAAATAAAATGAAATTATAAGCATATACTTACATACACATTTGTGAATAGTTGCATACATACATAAACGTACAAAAATAGCACTTCAAATATCATTTAAAATGTTGGAAAATTTTTTGAAACTTAGGGCCGGTCCCACGATGTCGATATTGCTCGACTTGTCGCACACTTACATTCAAAACAAAACAAATTTTAAAATTTTGTTGTTGTTTCCAATGTAACAGTGCGTTAAGTCGAACGTTGTCGATATCGTGGGACAGGCCCTTATAGTTTTGTCGTTTATACTTAACAAAAAAGGTTTATAGCTTGGTTTGTAATAAATACCATTTTTTAAGCAATGTAAAAGCAAAAAACGTCTTTAAAAAGTATAACTTTCCCGGACGAAAATTTTTTAAGAGGACAGAGATCCCAAAAAGAAGACAGTGTCCTGGAAAAAGAGGGCGGATAACAATTCTATATTACAGTACGAATAGACGAGCAATTTTTATTTCTGAACATAAGAAATAACGTCGGCAGAATGACGTCACAAAAAAGTTTCTGTTCAAACTTATTTTAAGGGGTGGCTAGACGTATAATGCCAAAACTCATAATTTAGGTTGTCGTATGCATACAAAGTGCACGTTTTACGTTTTGATTTTTTAATACTTCTGCAATAGAGCATATATTTTGTGCTTCTACTTGATTTTTTTTTTGTAATAAACTTATTATTTCTAGTTTCCCGCCATTAGTTTCTACGAAAAAGGTAAATTTGACAACTTGAGTCCTAACATAATTGCTCAGACTTGCGTTTGAGCAATTGTTTCCAAACATGTGTTCGAACACTAACATTTACGATTTACACAGTCATTTTTTGTGTTCGCAATCTTTAGGCTCATATACATACTTATACTCTGAAAACATAACTTCGAATTATTTACACAAGTTTTTTTGAGAGGGGAGAAGCTTGTGATATATGTTCGGAGAACATACATTCTCGAAAAAATGCTCTAATTTCAAAAAAAAATACAAATTAATTTCAGTGAAAAGAAAAGTTTTAAGCTCCTCTTACTATTTGTACGTCCCAAGTAAATTGATGTTTAATAAAAGTCTCACACCTAACATTTGTTATATTTTATTTTGATTCGAGTATCCTTAACTGATGTAGAGTATCTTGTAGTGGGTATTGCTCCCTTCTTTATGTTTTACTTTTTCTCTTTTTATTCATAACAATTTGAAACGATTGCTAACTGCAAATTGTCAAATAATTGAAATTTAAACAACAAATAATTCTTGACTCGCCTCTGGCTTTCTCTTCATTTCACATTTTTATTAAATTAAAAATACACTTTACGAAAATGAATATGGCATTGGCAGTCATAACAATTTTCCATTTATTTAAAGGACAATCGCTTATAAAATTTAACATTCATGGCTTCATGCATGAAAATATTACATTCATTTGGCTTGTGATGATTGTGCCCATTTAGAATATCAATGCAAGGATTTACTCATTCTCGCCAAGTTTTTGGTTTTGTTTTGTATTTCTTATTATTATTTAGACTAAAGCCAAATTAAATGTTATTATTTTAAAGTAACAAATAACACCAAAGATGATATTAAATAAATTAATATTCTGATGAACATCAGCTGAACGGAACAACATGTCGATTTAGAAGGACGCTATATGTATCGGGTGTTTTTTTTAGAGGTATAGAACTTCGAATTGAAATAAAACACAAGAAAATCGTTTTAATGTCCATCAATTTGGCTTTATTGGAAGGATAATTTTATGCCATTAATGTTTTAATATGATTTCGGGCATGTGGCCGCCGCGGCTGGCTCGAATAAAGCCAATTCTACAGGTCCAATTTTCAACCACTTTTTCGAGCATATGGGGCCGTATGTTGGCAATAACGCCACGAATGTTGGCTTCCAAGTCCCCTAACGTTTCTGGTTTGTTGGCGTAGACGAGCGACTTCACATATCCCAAAAGAAAATAATCCAATGGTGTCAAATCACACGATCTTGGTGGCCAATTGACAGGTCCATTCCGCGAAATTATGCGCTCATCGAATGTTTCCTTCAATAAATCGATTGTGACGTGCGCTGTGTGGCATGTAGCGCCGTCTTGTTGGAACCACAACTCATCCACATTCATGCCATCCAATTCGGGAACAAAATAGTCGGTTATCATGGCTCTATACCGGTCTCCATTAACGGTAACTGACTCTCCAGCATTATTTCGGAAGAAGTATGGCCCAATGACTCCACCAGCCCATAGAGCACACCAAACAGTCAGTTTTTGTGGATGTAATGGCGTCTCAAGGGTCTCATGTGGATTCTCTTCACTCCAAATGCGGCAATTTTGCTTGTTGACGTAGCCATTCAACCAAAAATGAGCCTCATCACTGAACACAATTTTGCGATGAAAATCAGCATCGAGATCAATCTCATTTTCGGCCCATACACCAAAATCACGACGCATTGCATGGTCTCGCGGCTTTAATTCTTGCACAAGCTGGATCTTGTAAGGTCGCAAGCCAAGATCTTTGCGCAAAATCTTCCATAAAGTTGATGGACAAAGCTCCAATTGCTGTGCACGGTGGCGAATCGATTCATTCGGGTCCTCTTCAACACTTTGCTCTACAGCGGCAATTGTTTCTTCGGTGCGCACTGTTCGACGTCTCTGCGGATGCGTACTATCACATAGAGTAAACGTAGTGCGAAAACGATCCATGGTTAACCGAATTAATTGCTCTGATGGACGATTATGTCGACCATAAAATGGACGGAGCTTGCGGTAAACTTCGCGAACTGAACCATTATTTTCTAAATAAATTTGCACGATTTGCAAGCGTTGTTCTTTTGTCAACCTGTTCATGATGAAATGAAAACCAAACTAAATATTAATCACTTGACAGCTGACAAAATGGCCGCCAGTTAAAAAAGTGATGCCAACTTAAAGTTCTATACCTCAATAAAAAACACCCGATACTTTCTTCATCAGCGTTCTTGTATTTTTGTGTGTGAATGCAAATTTTTGCCGTAAATAAATGAAATGGTGAAAGTTTTATTGCAATGAAAGCTCAAATGCACCAAATGCAGTGCTGCCGTTGTTGTTTGTTCTCCATTAATTATTCACATACCTGTTAATTTGCTTAATTTTGTTTTATTTACGTCAAAATTTGTTTGGTACCTTTAAGTATTTGTATTTGTTTATGTTGCTGCATGCTAGTAATTTTAATTACTTTCTATTGGAATTTGTTAAGTTTTTCATTGCTGGGCTTTATTTAGGGTAAATTTTGTATTTTGAGGAAGCCAACCTATTGACGTGACGTCGACAGATTGGTTTTAATTTTTACTTTGATGTGACAGTTTTCATCTGAAAAATTATTTAATTTTTGTCATAGTCCATTTATATTTAGCAATTTCACAGAATTTTTACTTATTTAATATGCTCGTGAGAGTTAAGGACAAATTAAGAAAAGTTGTTGCTTATCTCTATTATTTTATATTAAGTTTTTTTTAAATTTTTTTTCTGTAACAATTTAAAAAGTCACCATTGTTTTAAAGGAAATTGAAAATGAAACAAACACGTTAAAAGTTGGATCTTAAACTTTAATTGTGTATGAAGAACTTCACAACGATCTATGTTATTACAATAGGTTTGTCAACAATAAAGTTAATTTAGCGAAAGTCTTTATATAGTATAATTATACAAATGCTTTGAGGCTCAAAATTAAGTGTGATACTTTAGGTAAAAATGAATCATTTAATTAAACTACTAAGGCATGTTTAATTTTTACACCATGAATACTCGGTCAGATGTGTAATTTAACCTCAGGAGCAAATGTTCAGAAATGGACGAAGCTGGAATATAAAACTACCTTTCTTCAATACTGCATGGAATTAATGCAAATTAAATATGTACGTACATATGGTAGTCTTAATTTATTGTTTAATTGGTATGTACTTTTATTCCATAATAAAATAGAATTCGGCAACACAATGGGCAACATCAAATGTTCTGCTAGTGACGTATGTATGTACTCATACATTCCCACACACTTGCAATTTATGCAAAGGGTCTTCCAATAGGTACTTTTGAACTGCAACAGTTGATAGCGGCTGTATGGTTAAGGCTTTATCGGACGAAGTACTCATTTACTCAGTCACCGCAAAGGGACAAAGCATTTAAAAAAACGTATAAATGGTAGAATTATTTATTCTTTCAACCCGTGTGTTTTGTACCGACAATGTTCCGCGCGTAAAATTATCTTCAGCAGCGGAGACAGTTTCTGAATTAATGCCTACGCTATGTATGTCATAATTGTCTAATTTAGGACGATTTTAATCCACATGAGATCGAAGAGCATCCAATGCTGGAGGTGCCATCGGTTCTTATTTAAGGACACCAGCGATATTATATTTGAACTGTATGGCAATACCTTACGATGCTACAGAAGCAATAATGTGTGTTCGCTCAATGGACCCTAAGGTAGTTGGAAGTTGACCCTGTTATGAAGAACATTTTCGGATAAATGTGTAAGGGACCAAACAAAATTGTCGATTTTAGAGCAACAGATCCAAATACCGTCCACTGCATCTCGAAAAATTTGCAGGCTAGTGTGGATTTTGGTCTTTCTTTAATAAGGACGTTCACCAGCCCTTTACCATCAATGACCACCACTAAAAATTGAAGATTGCCAACTGATTTTGGCCAGAATTGAATGATATGAATACCAATGATACATGCTGTCAATGTGAAGACGATACTTCCATACAGCTCATGCTACAGTGAAAATTCTGCACAAGCTGTTTGAGAACCTGAGGTCACGTGAACTGGTCACAGATAGCGTCCGTATTTCTATTTTCTCAGTTCTCGAAGCATTTCTCGATGCTTATATAACCTATGCTATTGGTCAAATTCAACACGATTTATGTGCCAGAAATGTACGTGTATGTTCTGGCTTCCGAGTAGTTTTCATGCGCTTTCTTGTAATTGCGGCTGTTAAAATATATGCTAAAACTTTTATTTTTAAAGCTTTGCTATTAATTGTGCAATACAAGAGTTGGGGCGTGATTTTCGTAACAAAAATAGTCCGCACTAATACAGTTATAAATTTGTTTTTATTTTGATTTCTATGTACCTAAAAGCAGAATAGAAAGATAAACAATACAAATTATTTGTTTTTATTTTGTTTCGTTCTTTGAAGTGAGTGAAACAAAAACAAAACAAAACCTATGAGAACGATTGCTCAATTTGTGTTTGTTTTTTTGCACATGGGCACAAACCAAAGAACACAGCCGATCGCCTGTAAGCCGCACGAAATATTTGCGGCAAATTCGACATCATCACTTAACACAATTTTATTGCATTGTTATTTCACACATGAAATTTGATTTGTATAACTAAGCAGCATAGCTATAACTGGGTGTCCTAATACACCTCTCTTCGTTTTTATTTTTTTTATTTCGTTTGATTTTTAGGAGACTGTTTACAAGTGGGAAGAATTCAAAAAATTTAAACGCCCATTTCCAAATTTTTTCCTTCTAAATTTGGATTATAGAACACATACTTTTAATTTGTTTTATTTTCCATTTCAAATAAACCAGCTGTAGCATATGCCGAATTCACAAGAAAACACTTGAAAACGACTCGAAAGCTAGAACATTCACGATAGAGAATTAGATACTCAGGATTCGTATCAGTCAGTTAAAACGTGGCGTACACTTGGATTTTGTTATATTTTATATATAAAGAAATTCCGTTGATACCTCACCTACATTTTGTTTAATTTTGCGGATGGGAAGCTCTTAATGAAAGATATTTTACATACATATGGTATACACACATTGACTTTTACATGTTTTTTATTTATAAATCAGTGTCTTTGTTATACAAGTGTTTGTTCAACATACCATACATAACATGATTTTTCTAAACTTTAACAGTCGTGACGACTATTTATTACACTTCACTACACTATTTATTTCACTTCACGTTTAAGCAGACTCATCATCAAGTCCGTCTAATTTGAAATGTTCAAGACATCGTTTTGATTGATACATTTTTACAAATTCTCAAGTTGAAACAATTTTGTAATTTTTTTTTTCTTATGTTAAGGAAACTAAAAGCAGCTTTCACAGATAAAAGCTAGAGTTTACTTTGAAATTTCTCATATATAATGCATGAAAGCAGAAATACCTCAGAACAGTGTACACACGAAAAAAATTTTACCAAAAAATTTCAAATAAACAATTTGTTTAAATTAATTTATCTTTTTAGCCAAATTATTTTACTGTTTCTATTAATTTTTTGTTGGGGTTTTAAAATCATTAAAAATTAATGCATTATTTCTAAAGAAAAAGGATTTTAGCAGTAGATATAAAAATTGTTGTTTGTTCGCATACTGTAAAAATTTTGAGTCTCGGTTAATTTTTTAAAAAATTGTTATCAAAACCTACAAAATTATTTGTAGGTCCGCATTCACAGAAAATCATTTACTAATTCAAAGAATTTGCTTGCTGAAAATTAAATTTAGTTTTTATACCCTTTACCAAAAAATGGTAAAAGGGTATATATATAGGTTTGTCATTCCGTTTGTAATTTCTAGAATATTAATAAGCGAGTCATAATATATTCTGGATCCTTATGCATAGGGAAGACGAATAAGCGATGTCCGTCTGTCCGTCTGTCTGTACGTGAAATCGGTTTTCCGAAGCTCCCAGAACTGGATCAGAAATTGTCGAAATAAGATTGGTATTTAAAATCAGCAAAATCGAGCAGACGGTTTCAGAGCTGGGAGACTTAAACTTCATTTTGCAATACAAAATAACTACCGAAAACTAGTTTTTAATAATTTTTTATTAAATAAACTTATTTTATACTTCAGTATGAATAAAATTGGTATTTCTAACTAAAAAAAAATTAAACAAAAATTTAAAAAAATAAAAAGACGTTTCCAGGGTTGGAAAACCTTAGCTTTTTTTGTTATGCAAAAGTAACTTACTAAAACAAATTTTTCCTTTTTTTCTATAAATTAAACATATCTAATGTTCTTAAAAGAAAGAAATTGAGGTTAGAAATCAGAAAAACAAAAGGGATGATTCCAGGGTAGGAAAACCTAAAATTTTTGTGATATATAAAATTAACTACCGTAAATTAATTTTGTATTTATTTTTATTAAATAAACTTATTTTATACTTCACCACGAATAAAACTGGTATTTTAAATATAAAAAAATTAAAAAATTAAAAACAAAACGTTTCCAAGGTTGGAAAACTTTATTTTTTTTTTCTTACTAAAAAGTAACTTATTAAAACAAATTTGTCCTTTTCTTTATAAATTAAACATCTCTTACATTCTTAAAAGAAAAAGATTGGTGTAAGAAATCAGAAAAATCAAAAAGGATGATTCCAGGGTTGGGAAACTGTAACTTTTTGTGATATAAATTATTAACTACCGAAAATTAATTTTTATTTTTTTATTAAATAAGCTTATTTTATACTTCAGTACGAATAAAATTGGTATTTCAAATTAAAAATTAAACTTCAAAAAATTAAAAAGATGTTTCCAGGGATGGAAAACTTTAACTTTTTTATACAAAAGTAACTTTATAAAGCAAATTTTTCCTATTTCTCTATAAATTAGAAATATCTTATATACTTAAAAGAAAGAGATTGGTGTAAGAAATCAGAAAAATTAAAAAGGATAATTCCAGGGTTGGGAAACTCACTCTTTTTGTGATATATTAAAGTAACTAAGTCTAATTAATTTTTATCTTTTACTTTATTTATTATATACATTTTTAATGTTTTGGAATGAAAAGTTTGGTTTGGAAAATTATAAAAATAAAAATCACATCTCCAGAGCTGGAAACTTTTAACTTTTTTTCTAGATATTAAAGTAACTAAATAAAACTTTTTTTTAATTCCCTTTTCTCTTTTTTCACTTAACACACTTTTTTTAAGAACTACTATATTGATATAAGGAATGAGAAAAGTCTAATTTGATGATTCTAGGGTTTGAAAATGAATTTTTTTTTGTACATAAAAGTAACTAGGTCAAATTACTTTATGTATGTGCTTATGTATGTATCTCTATACTACATAAACGCACTTTGGTAAAGGGTATATAAGATTCGGCACAGCCGAATATAGCACTCTTGCTTGTTTTTTTTTTTTTGTAATTGGACCAATAATCATTTAAAAATATTATAGAGCTGTGGATATTGAAGGACAAGAATTCTTTGTGTTGTATATGTAATATTTTTACATACTTTTCTTCTCTCACATACACTAACCACCTGTTCTTGTAAAACGTTAGAAATTTTAGGGTTTTTGTAAAATTTTCATTTAAAATATTACAAACACGCTAAGATTTCCATCGTCAACGGCTTACAGTAGCAGGCTAAAAGACAAAAGAATTAAACAGTTATGGTTTTTTTTTTTTTTTTTTTGGTTGATACCTCCCTTTCAGAATCATAGTTGGGAAATCATATCGAGCCTTATATTTGAATTGATCGTAAACGAAATGTTATGGGAAATATACTTTTTTATTGAAATTTATATTTGATGGGTCTATCCATAGTTTAGAATTTAAAATAAATTTAAATATTACAAAAAAAATTTATTTTTATTGCGATAAAATCGAAAATAGGGCTCAATATAGAGCTAAAATAAGTTCTATGAAATAAATGAATTCAGCAAAAAGTTGACATTAATTAGTATGCGAAGAGAAGATATCGGCATTCAGATATTATTTAACAAAATCACAAACGCAAGGAAAAACTTTTTATAACACTCTTCACAATCTTATATCTCGAATTGCCGTCATGAAGGGTACAATATTAACAAATACCTACAAAATCCAATTGTATGTTTCTGAAAGGAGAAGGAAAAGCAAGGTATTTTCTGTAATGTTAATGATACAATTTGTTATGCTACTTGAACTTACATTCCCACTTTCTTTTTCTTGTTATTTGATTATTAAGTTTTTGTGTGGCATTTACAAGAATATTAACAAATACATACATACAGATGTAGCACATACATACGTAGATCTGTACATTCTTTCACAACAAAAGAAATGCCAAATAAAATTACACAGTCTCAGTGAACAATTAAACATACAGCTACTCAGTGATGCCAACTTTTTTGGCTCTAAAAGCACATCAGAATTTGAAAAAAGCACTAAAAAGCGTAATTTTGAGATCTAAAAAGCGTAAAAAGCACTAACGTGAAAAACGAGTGCAATTTAACAATGTTTTCTAAGCTATTCTCTATTTCGGCAATATTATCAACATCTTTAATGAAATATATCAGACGAAAAAGGTATGATTTACACTGAAAAAATAAATACACCAAGTTTTTTATTAAAGTAATTTTAAAAATACACAAATTTCTTAAAAGCACTACTTAGTGTTTTTTGTTAGTTTGTTGGCGTTTTGAGTCTTCAAAAAGCACTAAAAATAGTGCCAAAAGCGCCAAGTTGGCATCGCTGCAGCTACTCATACATACAAACATATACATACATATACATATGTATACATGTGTACATACATTTATTATTTGTAAATATCCAGTGAATAATTTTTGGCCCACATGTCTAGTGTCAGAACAAATGTGAAACTTCAGCAGACAACCAACGGAATTATATAAAATTCCCCCAGGACATTTAACAGAACGTTCAATAATTAAATAATTGTTCGCTACGGCATTTCATTAATAACAAAAAGAAATTATTAAACGTTTCTTCACCGGTCTCTTTAAGAATAAACGATATAAAAAAATATCTAATTGTACTGACTTTTTTTAAAAAGAATTTTCAAAGTAAATAATACATATTATGTATTCTTTTTATTTTCTGAAGTGTATTTATTTACTTCATAATAGTTTTGTGAATTTCTTTAAGCAAATAGGTTCGCTTTGTTATCAAACACTGACACAATTGTCGTTGTGAATTCAGACCAAAGTTTCTGTCAAAATTCTCGACCGAATTTGAAAAAAAAAAAATGTTCGTTGGGTATTGAGTACACAATGTAGCACACATGTTTTGCTGGTATTTATGTATGTGAACATACCATGACATAAAACCCACAATTGTGTTATAGAATTTAATGCAGTTATATGGTTGTTTATAATTTTTCCTTTAACAATTTGCTTATTTGTTTTGTTGTTGGTGAAAGCGCTTTTTGTACAAGAACAATCACACTTTACATACATTCATTACCAAGAATTTATACACAAAAGTTCTAAATATGTACATATGTATGTATGTATGTATGTATGTATATACACACAATTGGGTGTAGTTAAATCCATAATAATACATTTGGAATAAACATTTATTTGATTTTTATAGAACCGATTTTTTTAAATTTTGTAGTTAGTCGCTAAAGGCTTTATTCATAAAAAAAATAATATTGACTTATAAAAATGTTTAATAAACAAATTTCTTTATAAAATTAGTTTTGTAAACCTTTTGTATATCGAAATTATTTTTTATAAGTACAGCAGTAAATATGTCCTTTAGAAATTCCATTGCATAAGAAGGAAATACTTTGAAAATTGGCCTGGTTATCAGGCATCAAGAGCATTATATTTAGGAGTTGAAAATAATTTTTAATAATTCTGGGTGGCAACAGCAGTTCTTCTCGGTTAAGTCCTTTCTCTCTATGCCGATGAAACTAATCTACATAAAACGATAAAACTTTTCACAACTTCATATCGCCATATGATTTCAAAAAAAAGCCCTAAATTACAAACAACTCAAATTCATCTTTTTGATTGATTATAATGCACCGTATTAAAACACATATTCCTGCAAAATTTTGCACTCCTGAAATTAAAAATAGCGTTGTTATTCACAAAATTCTAAAAGCCCTGAGTGCAAAGGAAAATTTCCTAAAACAAATATGTAACTTAAGCCTTTAAATAAAGAGTAAATAACAAATAAAAAAGAGGAAACTAATGTAATTTTTATTATTTTGCTTATAAGCAGTTAATTTTTTTGTGCTTTTTGCATTAAAAAAACATAAATATAGAGTACAACTATTTTATAGCTGGACATACCTAAATACAATGCAATTCAATATATTCGTTAATCCAAAGAAAAATTAATAATAAAAAAATTAATAATCCTTCTGAATTCGTGAAGTATGTTAAAGATTCACGACAATTTCCATTTCCATGGTGATACTCATTCGTTTTTTTTCTGGAATAAGATTCTCTTCTTAAGCTTTACTCCTCTATTCATCCAGGTACACAGAAAGAAAAAATATGGTTGAGGCAACCATAATCAAACAGCAACATAATATGATTGAATTATATGATTGTAGTCAAATCATATTATTGTTAATAGAAAAGCAAACTTTATTTATATTATTATCTGATTTAATAATAATATTATCTACAAGAACAATTGACTTTGTTGTACCTAATCTTATTATTGTTAATATGACAACACTATTGTAAGATGTGACTACAATATAATTGAGACTCACCATACCATGATCTAATATTATATTAATATTGTTAAATACGACCACAGCATTATTTAATGTAATAATACTATTTTGTTTTTTAATCATATATTTATTGTAGAAACAGCTTTGTGTTAAATTTGTAATAAAAATAAATTAATATTATTGACATAAAATGTATATATACACAGAAAAAAATAGACAAGAATTATTTTCAATAAAACCATGTTAATGAATAAAATTTTTAATTTCAATAATATTTGTCATTAACTTGAATATTGTACTTATCAATTCCGCACATTTTAAAATATCATTTAATTTCATTTGTTTGTGTTGGTGTTTTCCTTGCTTGTTGATTGACTCAACGTGGTCATGTGCTGATGTTGTTGTTTTTTTTGTTTGCTCGAGTTATATACGTGTGAATTCCGACAAGAAACCGAAAAACATCGTGGCTTATTTTTTTTTTACTCAACAAAGTTATTTTTAGATTATATCAACGCAATGCGCACATGTAGAAGAAACATAAGCAATTATGTTTTGCGTGTATACATTATTTGCGTCACCAATAACTATTTGCTCTTTAGCTGAGTGGTAAGTACGTTAGTCTATTACTCAAGAGATTGCCTGTTCGACTCATCATCCGAAACACATTCAATTTTAATCGCAGCCAAGCAAAAACAAACAAAAAGTGGTTGAAATGAAAAATGTGACATACACACAAACAACACAACAAAATAACAATTATCACTGAAAATAAAATTTCACTCAACAACTTTTTTCCTTGATTCATTAAATTTCTTTATTTATATTTGTATTATTGAAAAAAATATTACTATTCGTTTACAATTTTTATTATTGATATAGCGGATTTCTTTCTCACAGGAAATTCGAAAATTAAAATGATTGAATACCGGGATTTTTGTTATCAAAAATGAAACTTATTTTTTTCTGTGTAGAAATGTATACTTACACGACATACAGACATGTCTGTATAAAGAGATACACAAATCTTTATATATTTTTATTGGCCAACCCTTTTGTTTATACTCTATTTATCTATTAATTTATTTAACACGACCCGTGCACTACCGATAGCTTACAAATGAAATACCGAACTGACAGATGTTTCTGAAAAAGATTTTTTTTTTAAACTTAAAATAGTATGGTTTTGGATAACATTATATTGTTATTTACATCATATTATTTTTAAATAATAATACAAATTATGTTGTAGTCATAAATTTTTAACAAAACTGTATTGTTAAACTCTAACCATATCACACTTTTATATGGATGTGATAATGTAATTATTAAATTCAAACATTACTCTGTTTATCGTAATGAAATAAATGTTTAAAATAACAATAACTAGTTTTCAACGACCACAAATTTGTTTCAGAGAACATAATATTGTTTTCACAACCATTCTACAACCATATCTTTTCTTTGTGTGTAAAATTATTATTAAAGGGTCCGCCATCTAACGTTTTTTTTTCAACTAGTGCTTATTTCGTGAATGGTAACATTTACCTCATGTCTGATTTGATCTGTCAGATAATTATTTTTATCCTTCCGCTGAACGAGCCAACTGACCATCCAATGCGTTTTCGCTTCGCTAAGTGGGCCTGCGATAGACTTACAGAAGATGCCGATTTCGCCAAAAAAAAATCATCTTTTCAGATGAAGCTCATTTTGATCTTGGCGGGTATGTAAACAAGCAAAATTGTCGCATTTGGGGCACAGAAAACCCGCACGCATACATTGAATAGCCGACGCACCCAAAACGAGTCACTGTTTGGTGCGGATTTTGGTCTAGAGTCATAATTGGGCCATTGAGAAAGGAGTGGCCGTTACAGTCAATGGCGATCGTTATCGGGCCATGTTGAAGGAATTTTTGTTCACAAAAATTGAAGAGGAGGATATTGGCAACATTTGGTTTCAATAGGACGGCGCTACGTGCCACACAGCCGAAGCTTCAGTAGTTTTTTTTTATAGCATTTTCAAAAAAAGAAGTTATCTGGCCGACCCATTATAAGTATTCATGTAACTACAAATAATTTACAGGAAAGAAAGCGGGGGATCCCACAGTTAAAAAGATCAGGCTTTGTAGTATGAAGTGCAAAAAATAATCATAACACCGAATTATTTCCATTTCATTCTCAGTAATTAAAAATTTCTAAAAAGAAGTGGAATATATAAATGATCTCAAGGTATTCATACCAAAAGACTGTAATGACTTTTATACTAATTTACGACATGAAAATGGGTAATAAGTGGAAATGTGCAGGCATGTTCTGTATTCTATGCCTAATAAAAGTGTTCGGAATTGTTGTCCTAAATATTAATTTGCAACAACAATTTTTTGATACTGCCGAACATTTTAATCCCGCATATCTTTTTATAATCAGAATTTAATTTTTTTTTTGCTTTGCTAAGTCCAATTTTAAAGCAGATTAGTTTGATGGAGAAAGAGACGAGGGAAACAGCAACGTTTCTTTTCCCCTCGTCACTCTCTCCTAAAAAAAACTAATCAGCTTAACAATAAGGCTTGCATAGTGTAAACTAGGACTAATTACTTTTTATGTTTTATTAGTTAAAAAAGTTAAGTAAAAATATATATTTAGTTTAATTAATAAAGAAAATAAGAAAACGTTTCCTTAAAATTATCAAAACCAGTTTTTAATTTGACTTAAGCCCTCTCTAGTTTCAGAAAAAGAAATCCTCAAAGGCGTAAGTTTCACATCTCTGCAATTAATACAAAAACTGGATATTTTTTTCATGTATTAATTCTTTAATAAGAACTAAGCTTAAACTGGAAAAAGTTTGAACGTTTTTGGATAATTTTTAATATTAAAGAGTTTTTTGCTTCTCCTGTAAAAATGTTTCAATATAGCTTAGGGCTTTTATGAAATCATATGACGATATAAACTAAACAAACACATACAAATATTTATAAAATGATCGGTGTTGGATGAAACTGCCCAAGCTAGTAACCTACAATAAGATTGTGAACACCACGTATAAATGCTTTAAAGTGAATTTAACACAATTAGGTTTTTAGTTTATGAAATAAACCTACATTATTCCTACAATTATATAAAAAAACTAATTCACACCAAGTCAACTTATTAAAATAAAAATTTGTTTGGCTTAGAAGCCAATCCAGGCAGAAAATATGACTTTGCGCAAAATATATATGTACCTCCACAACACTGTAAATACAAAATTACGACTCTTACAAAATTTGTGTACCACCACAGTACTGCAAACACAAAAACATGACTTTAAGTTTAAAAATACCGCATTCTTAGTAATTCTATACCACTACAGCACTGTATATACAAAAATTCGAACTTAGTTTCCCAAATACCCCGTTCATAATATATCCTATACTGCTAATACACCGTAAAAAATTGCTTAAGTTTGGAAATTTTCATTGAGACGACCTTATAAATTTGTGTTTAGAATATTGAAAATAAGAGTCGGGGGACGGTAATTTGGCGTTATCATTTTAATGTTATGAGTACATTCAAATTTCCCTACATACTAATATACATTCCTTCAATATCCTTACAGGCTAATCAATAAAAATACATTTAATAATCCTTTACTTTCTAATAACATTCTAGAGTTATTCTCAGAGAAAGAAAAACATTATTCATATTATTTGAAGTAAATATTTCATGCCCGTAATATACGTACGTTCACACATGGCATAACTAGTAACATGTGTCGAAATATAAAATAAATTATTGTATCTAAGGGCTTTGAAAGGTGTACAAAAATTAAACAAATTTAATAAGTATTCACAATGAATGGCACCATTAATCAAGTTAAAGATTATCATGACTGCATAGTTCTTCCTAAATACAGAGGCAATATGGGCGTAGAAAAGCGATTCTGGTGGGTGCATTACCCCCCCCCCCCCCAACCCTTTAAGAATTGTTGTTGCTCCCCGGCTAGAATTATTACAAATTGCATTTAATTTCTAGCTATGCCAATGAATGGCAATAAACTACTCAATAATATTGTGTAGTGTGAGAGTAACTTTGACTGCCAAAAAAAATTAGCTTAGATAAGGAATTAATAAATTTCTTCATTTTCACTATAAGAGTTTTAGAGAAAAAATGTGCTTTTTATTCATAAGCTCATGTAATGGAAACAGTTTGTTATTTAATAATCAAGTAAACGGCGCCAACATATTATCAGAAAAATCTTTTTTCTTATCACAGATATTGTGTTATTACTTCTTATTCATTGAAAATAATTTTTTAATTTAAATATGAATATCTTATGTTAATGTTACAAATGGGATTCTATTTAAATGTTCGTGATCGTTGTTTAAACTAACATGCGTTATCCTTTTATCCGGCATGTGTACCATGCATATGTACGTTTGCTTGCATATGCAAACATACTGCTATTTAAAACTTTATTCATTTGTATAATAAGTCACATAAATATAAATAAAAATGGCTTAATAGTCTTCGTTTTGAAACTTACTTAGTTATGATGACTTGAATTTTGAATTATGTTGATTTTCATAAATTATTGTTACATAGCGGAGCGTGTAAACGTGACAAGTCCATTTTTTTCATTATAATTCTGAAATATTTAAGAGCTTATTCATTTTTTTTTCATTTATAAGGGGTTTATAAAACAGTTTTTCATGCAAAATTTATTTTATAAGCCCTTTGTCTATATGCATTTCATTGCTGCTGTAGCAAATCATCAGTAGACTTCAACCACACATTTTGAATAGTCACATATTAAAATAATCTTCTGACAGTAAATTTCTTTAAAAAAAAAATCTAACATTAAAAAAATTAACAAAAAATAATAATAATACGCCCCCAAGTGTTCCGTAGCTGAAACGAACGATAGACTAAAAATATCGAGTAGTTCCCCTACAGTGCACAGTGGTATGGCGTACTAAGTTTGTTTTTGCAAAATTGAAAGGTCATTGAAAGCATAATGTTCACTATATTAAGAAATAAATTGAATTTCTTCAAAATCCGCCACACCCACTGCATAACTTTTTCCCCATCCAAGCAGAATTTGTGAAATTTTGTACATACACTTTCTAGAATATAAACATTTTAAAGCCGTGTAACCCATACAAAATAAAGATACGATGTTTTTATTTAATATTTTGTTTATCATTCAACAGAAAGTTTTTTTATTCTTCATCTGCTTTATTTATTTGACTTTGATCGTCAGAATCTAAATCCTGTTTGGATGGTTCATATCACTTGTCTTCTCTGAACTCACATTTAAATTAAAAATATTTGTAAATTCTTGGAATAATCTAATTTTATTTTTCATTTTCATTTCCATTTATTTTTCGATTTTCTACCTAGCTTCAATAAAATTTAGTGCAAAATAAGGACTATATACTTTGCAATAAGTAAGTAAACACTTGATTGACAGATGAATTAACTGCCTGTGTTTTGTTAACAAAATAAAAGTTTTAGTTTCGGACTTAAAATATTGAAACAATAAAAACAAAAAAAACTCAAAAATTATATTTGTTTTCAATGTAAATTCCCAAACGGAAAAGTTTATGTTTTAAACATGCGAAAAAGAAAATGTACACATTTTCAAATTTGTGTGTGTGCCTTGTGGTAAATCTTAAAATGAAATTTAATGTACTTGTATTATAAAAATTAAAGCCAATTTACCATAAAAATCGAGCGCGTGCTAAAAAGTTGCTCGTGCTAGTCATGATATTTGCTGGCAAGACTTAGTAGGCAGGATTACAATTTTGGAATCCATAAAAACAATATTTATCTCTGCTGCTAACATTAACACCGTAATTATTATCTTACCTCTGGGGACTAAAGCATAATTTTTGTTTTATTTAAATTTCAGACATATTTCATACGGGAAAACCAAATTAAAGCGTGCTTTCAAATGCTGGTAGAGCTATAGATATTCTTATTTCAATATAATAGCTTTAATAATAACGACAATGATAATAATGTTGTTGTAGAAGTTTATTTTATGGCTGCAAGTGTAATAAACACACTCACATAACACAACACATACAATTTGAACACTCTCAGTTTTCGTCAGTGCTGAGATTAATTTACTATTTTAATTAAGTCAACAAGCTTAGATAAAGTATACTTACACACGTACAAATATGCTTAAGTATTCAAATTACAACCAAAAACAACAACAAATAACTTAATCATAATGCGAACAAAATCTGTACTGAAGGTGTGCGATTGAAAACACAAAAGTCATGTGAGATGCGTCTTATCGTGGCACTTAAAATGTAATAAGAGTACCAGCACATTTGAAATCTTCCTGCTATCAACGGCATTTCGCCAAATAAAACAATAGGTGCGACGCGACAACTTTACGCTTACAAAAATACACAACAGCAAGAGTCTTACAAGAAATATGAAAAAGCAAATAAATATTAAACACAAGAGTTCCTGTTAATGAGATCATTTACACACATACATACATTCATTACACAGAAAAAAATTTTAAAAATTTTAAATTCCCACCAGCATTTGCTAAAAATCATTGTTAATTTGTTTCATTTTGACACACCATTAATAATAGAAAACAATATCAGCCAAATGACCGCTACGGCTACGTCAAGCTTGCTGGTCCACATTTTTTTCATGAATTGTTCGATAACTTCACGAATTCCATATTTGAGGCCTTGCGGCAATTGTGGGCCATTGGCATGACCTTATCTTTGATGTTACCCCAGAGAAAAAGATTTTACGGTATTAAATCCCTAGATCTTGAAGCCCAATTTTAATTGCAAATTCCAAGAAATCAAACGACTACTGGTGTGACACGTATCACCATCTTGTTGAAAATGAATGTCGTCGTCTTCATCAATATCTTAAAGTTAAGTTCAAATAATTCCACCAGATCAAAAACTACACCAAACAGTCACACGTTTGGGAATAAAGAGGCTTTTCCACAATTCATCCTGATTTTTTCAAGCCCCTGCTTATTAACATTCACTCCGAAGTGAAAATGGGACTCATCACTTAATGAAATTCCGGCCCAGTTTTATGCATTTCAAGGAACCAATCACCAAAGACACTATACACAATAAATGTCATATTAAAATCTACAAAAATTAAATTAATTTAACCTTTTTCGGCAAATGGTTCTGCTTCGTATGTATTTCATTTTGATTCAACGTGATTTGCAGTTTAATTATTATCATATTTTATTTTTATTGTTATGTATTTCGTATTGGTTGAACATTCCAATACTGTTAAATCAAAGTAAAAAATAATGTTGAATCAAAGTTATCTCAAGTTGAAACAACATGAATTTGGATACTGAAATAACACAAAGAACCATGCTGAATCAAAGTTATTTCACGCTGAAACATCATGAGCTTAATTTAAATGAGTCATTTTATTTTATTAATTATTTAACTTACGTAATTGTGTATATTGGCACAGCCATCAGAAAAATATTTGTCTGAATAATTAGCTTTTCCGGCCAAGATTTGAACTCGAACTCGATCATCATTTAAACCCCCATATTCATAGAAAAATTAAATGAATTTGAAATACATTTTAGGAAAATTTTGTATAAAAAATTTGAAATAAAATAAATTTCAAATTCATTTGATGCGGAGTTCATAAAGAAATTCATGTTTCCTATATCGTTCCATAACAGCAAAAAATAGCTTAACCGACATAATTTTCAAACTTCAATTTTTGACCAAAACCAACCATCATTTGCGATCGTAAATAGTCGATTTTCGTCAAAAAAAAACGAAGTCCAAAAAATGTGTCGCTTAAGCTATTATAGCGTTTATAGCTCGATATGTATGTATACGAAAAATTCAGGTTGGTAAATTGTCTAAAGAAATTTGCGTTTGCTAGTTCGGGCTTCCTGAAGAAAAGTACACGGAATTTTTGATATCAATTGTCTCTTACAGTGACAAAACCAAACCTTCCCTGAACTGCACAAATTATTTATTAATTTTAGAAATGAATTAAAAAAAATGCTTCACTAAAAATAAAATTTAAAAAAATTTTTAAGTGCACACACATCCTTGAAATTTGATGTGTTATTACATTGATAAATTTCAAGCCGTATTTTGATTTTTATAACTATTATTACAAGCATGTGTGAGGGCGTGTATATATACATCCATATTTGTGTGCGTTTGTGTACTATGAGTGTAAATAAGTCTTTATAATAATTGTGTTTTAAAAGTAAATTAAATTAATAACAATTAAATGATGTATTTATAATAAAAAATATATAATATTACGTGCTTTTACAACAGATTTAGAAGCATAATTTAATATTATTTCCTTAGTTGAAAAAAAAATAACAAGAAAAGTAAATGGTTTATTTATTTTATGTATACGAGTATGTAAAAGGCATTTTAAATTTGCAATTTTCTCCTCTCAATCAGTCATTAGTTAAATTTTCTTCACAACGAGGTTACATGTATTTTATTTTTATTTTTTTCTCTCAACTAGAATATAAATCAAATTAAGTAATCGTATTTTCAAAATTCAAACATCTACATGAATTGCATGTGTGGAATTTTAAATTTATTATTACACGGTAAAATAAATTGATAGAAAAACGTTGATGAAGGCCCACAATTTTATTTTTATTTATTACTTATAACACGAAAACCCATGGGCATATGAAATGCCAAAAATTCTTTAACTAAATAATTTTCCAAACATTAATTTTTATTTGAGTTGACGGCAAACAGTCTCAGTTTTCGTTTAATACTCGTAATAGACAATTAATATCAAAAATTACGTAAATTTTTCTTTTTGATTTCAGTAGCAGCAAATGGAAAATTACTTTAAGAATTTACCAATCTGAATTTTCTAAGTTTTTTTTACACACATTTCATTTGTTCTATCATTTGATTGATATGTCTGCAACAAATGCGTACCTTTTATGTCGGCGTATCCATGCGGAAAAAATGAATGATTCGAAAAGTACATCTGATATTAACTTCAAATTGTTGGACTTGGCGAAATTTCGTGAAGAAATTGCTGCTGGCCTCATCAAATATTCTTCGAAGCGCGTTATTGGCCGACCATCAGCTCCAGTTAGCCGACCATCAACTCTCTAGTTGATCGACCATCAACTTCAAATTCACGACCATCAACTACAGTACTTGGTCAAGTTGTTCCCGTTGGTCATCGAGCCATTCATCCAGTCGCTGATGTACGCTATGATGGCTTTGACCATTTTCCAGTTTGGCTACCGAAAGCAGGTGGTAAACAACTTTGTAAAAATGGCAAATGCAAATCACAAACTCAATGTGTTTGCAAGGTATGCAACGTACATTTGTGTTGTTCTACATCAAGAAATTGTTTTTTAGATTACCATTCAAAAAAATAATCCATTGTTCACCTTTTTTTTACCTCTTCATCTATTTTTCAAATAAAATGCATCAAAATTGAAATTTCTACCTGATTTCATCTTTTTCATTTAAACCGACAATTATGCCTCGAGGCATATTTCACCTTTTCTCACCTGAAAGTTAAACGGTAAGGTAAATTGAAAAACTAATGATGCGGAAGTATTTAGAATGTCGTTTTTAATCTAGAAAAAATTATTACGGCTAGTTTTTTCCATTATTTCAAAAAAGGTGGTTAGAGGGTTAACACTAATTCATTCTAACAAAACAAAAAAATATTTGCTCAATTCACAACCTATTTTAGGAGTCGTAGTTCTTATTTGAGTTGTGGGTTAAGCTGGATTCACCCATTGTTTCCGAACAAAATTTTTGTCCAGACAAACATTTTTTTACTGAGAGTTTTCTGCAGCACGATTCATCCATTTCGAACATTTTGTCTGGAAAATCAAAGCTACCATATGAAATACGTGTGTAAACGATGTGTATTAATTTTACAAGTGGCAACACATCGGCAAATGATTACAATTCGCTGTGTCTTTTTGATTGTTCAATGCAATTCTTTCGTTCAACTCCATATGTATATTTTTTTATTTTCCAATTTTCTTTTATATCTATTATAATTAATAAAGGGTGTTTTTGATTGAGGTATAGAACTTTAAGTTGGCATCACTTTTTTAACTGGCGGCCATTTTGTCAGCTGTCAAGTGATTAATATTTAGTTTGGTTTGCCATTTCATCATGAACAGGTTGACAAAAGAACAACGCTTGCAAATCGTGCAAATTTATTTCGAAAATAATGGTTCAGTTCGCGAAGTTTACCGCAAGCTCCGTCCATTTTATGGTCGACATAATCGTCCATCATAGCAATTAATTCGGTTAACCTATGTGATAATACGCATCCGCAGAGACGTCGAACAGTGCGCACCGAAGAAACAATTGCCGCTGTAGAGCAAAGTGTTGAAGAGGACCCGAATGAATCGATTCGCCACCGTGCACAGCAATTGGAGCCGACTAACCGACTATTTTGTTCCCGAATTGGATGGCATGAATGTGGATGAGTTGTGGTTCCAACAAGACGGCGCTACATGCCACACAGCGCACGTCACAATCGATTTATTGAAGGAAACATTCGATGAGCGCATAATTTCGCGGAATGGACCTGTCAATTGGCCACCAAGATCGTGTGATTTGAAACCATTGGATTATTTTCTTTGGGGATATGTGAAATCGCTCCTCTACGCCAACAAACCAGAAACGTTAGGGGACTTGGAAGCCAACATTCGTGGCGTTATTGCCAACATACGGCCCCATATGCTCGAAAAAGTGGTTGAAAATTGGACCTGTAGAATTGGCTTTATTCGAGCCAGCCGCGGCGGCCACATGCCCGAAATCATATTTAAACATTAATGGCATAAAATTATCCTTCCAATAAAGCCAAATTGATGGACATTAAAACGATTTTCTTGTGTTTTATTTCAATTCGAAGTTCTATACCTTTAAAAAAAAACACCCTATACAAGTATACTCTGTATTTTTATTATTGATATAACATGACGTGGCAGCTCAGTTCAACTTTGGCTGAAAAAATAAAATACTTGGCAGCTCAGTTCGATTTTGTCCGGACAAAATATAAAATTAAATCAATTCAAACTGAGAGTTGTTCGTAAAAAATATTTTCTCTCTCTCAAGAAGACAGAAGTCAAACTACATATAAAAAAATTTTGTCCGGAAAAAAATTTTGTTCGGAAACAATGGGTAAATCCGGCTTAATTGCAACAAAAATATTTTTTTAAGTTAATTTAATTATTATTTTTGGAACTTTATTTGTTTCTATATTTATGATTTGAATAGGCTATTCGTATCGCTTTTTAAGCCAAATTACATGTGATAATTATTAATAAAAAAAAAACACCAAAGTTAGTTGTAAATATTCTGACAACACATAGTTGTACGGAACAGCTAGCCGTTTTGGAAGGCCAGTAAGCCTTCATCATCAGCGTTCTTCTGTGTTTGGCCTACTGTGTGTGGTGTCAGTTGATGTAGATTTCTGCTTTATATACGAAACTTTTTTGCAAATGGAATATGTGAATTGTTTGGATTCATTGTATTTCAATTTGCTGAAAGATGTTTTGTAATGAAAGCTCACCTTACCATCTCTAAATTTACAACAGTCTTACCATTGTCGTTTGTTTTTTACTAATTATACACATGTTAGTTAATTTGCTTATTTTTGTTCTACTTAAGACAAACTTTTTTGGTTTGTTACTATTAAGTATATTTATTTAATTTTTGCCACAAGCCAATGACTATTAATTTAGTTAATTTAGTTATTATTTTTCGACCTTCATTTGTTTCTATATTTATGATTTGAACAGGCTAAAGTTCGTATAGCTTTTTAAAAAAATATTTTTTATAAACAAATGCTTACATAGAAATTACCAACAACATTTGTGCGAACTACATACAACCCCCACAATAGGTTGTGAATTGAGCAATTGATTTACTGCCAGTTTATAAAAAAAGGCGAGAAAAAATTCTCGTCTGCCTATTTATATTAAAAGAAAAACAGATTTTAGTGCTTTGTTTTTGTTTTCAATACAAATAAACAAACGAAAAGTTTTTATTATCTTCCATATTTATTTTTATAAATTATAAATTCACTCGATGTCACTCGCTACTTTTATAAAATTGCTCTTATGCTAAGCGACATGTTTTTTTTACTCATAATATATGATCATATGTATGTATATATAATTATGTACATACATACGTACATTACATATATAATTACAATTTAAGTGAAATATTCACATTAGTCTCTGACTGCTGCACATCCATAAAAATTTACAATCATTTACATTCCCTTGTCATCTTTACATGCTTTTTCACCCTTAAAGAAATTTGTTTTTAAAATTAACATATAAAAGGGTTTACGTTAATTGTAAATGTCAAGTTAATTACAAGAATAAAATTTCAATAATGAGGCGTAAAATTTATTTATGAGTTCTAAGAAAATGTATGTAAACAATAATTTTAACGTTTGAGTGGAAAATTTTAAGATATGCTAGAGGCAAGGGTTTTCCAATAGGGCATAGTAAATTGTTCAATTCACAACTCTTGTTGTCTTGCTTAAATTTGTATTTGAAAAGAAAATTTCACTCAAAATATGTCTCTTAAAATTTTTATTTTGAGAGATTTTGTTTGAAATTTTCTTTTCATATATAACTCTAAAAAGACACAACAGCGCTCGTAAATTGACCAAATGTTAAAATTCATAAAAAACCTTAAATTAGTTATTAACGAAATATTTTTATTTGTATAAAATATTATAATGTGGCAACCGTGGCATGATTTAGAGCGATCCAATCATGATGGGTTTTCCATATGATCATGTTAATTATTAAAATATCGATATCTTGCTTCAAATTGATACAGCTATCGATAGTTTTCCTCGTTAAGCAAAATACTTTCATGGCAAATGAAAATTGAATTCTTTATCCCCCATCAATTTTTATACCGTTTTCAAAATGAAAATCAATATACAACAAGTCTGAAATCTGAACTAAACGGCAACACTTATGAATGCAATTTTTAAAGAAGACGTTCCAAAATGTCATAAATTTTTAGCTGTATTAATAATGAGCGAGTTATTGGAAACTAAATATAAATATTTGAAAATTTTTGCTCGCCAGTTACCATCTTTTTTGTTTAAATTTTTTAATAAAATTCACATTTGTGTCTTTGTTAGACGAACAAGCAAGAACAAGTTGCATGGCAACTCTTTGGAAATTCAATAAAAAACAACACTATGTATTTTTAAGCTGTCAGAAACATATACAAACATGAACTAAAGTATATGATGCCCAAAAATGTAAACAACCTTTGAAAGTTTAAAAACTAAAATACAATAAATCATAAGGAGTATTGCATAGACCTAATAAATACATCTACGATTGTTCGATGGCGAACAAAAATATGCAATAATTTTGTAAATAAAAATAAAATAAAGCTAGACAACAGGTACTTTCTGGCTTATTAGTCATTCGTATAATCTGCTTCCGCATTATTGGAAACCCCTTTACATTTAGTTCGTTGAGAAAATTTACGTATTAAAGGATTTAAAATACATTTTCATAGTTTAAGATAAGTATACGTTTCGCGTGTGCACCATTTAATTTCATATCATAAGAAGTCTGTGTATCCTTTTTTAGTTTTTATATTTTTATTATATAATATTGTGTAACAACCGCGAAAAAAAGTTTAAGTGACATAATGTCTAGACGAACAATGATTTATATACGATCGTAAATAATCGATTTTAGTCAAAAAAGTTCCCAATTTATCGGGCCTTATTTTCGATTTTATAGTTTGCGACTTTTAGGACCAATTTCAGCAACTCTATTTAAATATCAATTCATAGTTAAATGTTGATTTTTATTAATTTTTGTATGAAAAATTACTTTTAAATATGAATTTTTGAAATATGCTCTAAGTCGAAAATAGTTTTTTTTATTGAAATTCAAATTTTATGGGCCTACTCATAGTTTAGAATTATCAAGATGCCAAAATTATTGATGACTTTTAAAATACGGGCTGTTGAATTTTGTCATAAGCGACAACTTACGAATGTTTAAACAAATTTGAATATTATAAGAAAATCTTCCACTGAAAACTTTAGTTTTTTCGCTTAGGATCAAATCGAAAATAAGGCTCGATATGTCGCTGAAGCTTTTTTGCCGCTTATGGCTCGATATATTCTTTAGTTATCTAAAAATAATTTTGTCTATATTCTGATTTGTTTTTATTTGCCCCTTTGAGTTCCTAAAATTGATGCCATCATACTCAAAAACTTTCCGCATTTTTCTCAGTTTTTTTATTTCTTAAAATTGACGCTATCTAGGCGCACTTGATTTGAAAAACTGTGAACGTTGACAGCTTTTTTTCAACCACGTTGTCAACTGATATGCATTTTGGATCACCATGTCGCTGTAGTATCGGGAACTAGTCTCTAACTCAGCAAAATATTCGAGGCTTACAAGCACTAATACCCGCCAAAGTTGCTGGTCTCTTAGCGGGCGTTTCTCCATGCAGCTGTTGTTAAAAAGCGAGCGCTTCGACCAGCTCAGTCGCTAAGAGGGATACAAACAAACCCAATTGGTAGAGAAGGCTGGAAACGAAAAACGGTAGGAAGCCACCATCCTACAACAAATTAGCCAGGAAACATTATAGGGACGAACTCTGCTTTGCAGTGATTGATACCAATACCCCTTTTGGTAAAATTCCTGCAAATCATCAAGGAAATATTTAGGATCCAATAAATAACATTAAAATGAAACTTTTCTTCAAAACAATGTACAAATTATAAACTGTGAGTTCAAAAGAGGAATCTTGATGATGAGTCTAGCATCAACTTTATGCATCAAAACTCTCACACAGAAAAAATTTTAGCCAAAATGCTTCGAATTAAATCAATTAATGCTGTTTCAAACAATTTTATAACTGTCCCAAATAAATTTTGTTGATTGAAAACAAAAAAGCTTAATGTTTGTATGGATGTTAGCAAATATGCAAGCATACAGACGAAGATTAAACTTTTGTACGCATTATTAAAAAATCAACCAATTTTTTTATTGTTTGAATTAACTAAGTTTAATGAAAAAAAATATTTTAGTTTGTATTTGTGTTTGTGTTTGTTCATGTTTTCATGGAAGTGTGTCAGTCTGTTATTCTAGAAGTACCAAGTTCGAAGCAAGACAGCACTGTAAGTTAAAAAATAAAATAAGAACACATACCCACATATGTGCAATAATTGAATAAAAAATAATTTGCCACGATAGCCTAGTGGATGTGTGTTAGCCTGCAGCGTAAGTTTACGGCATTAAACAAATAAATAAGTTAAAATAAGTAAATAAAAAAATTACTTTTTAAAATTTTTTTTAATTTTACTTTTTAAAATTTTATACAATTCAATTACTTTTATTAATTCATTCAACGAACAATTTAATTGTTTAAAATCTCTAAATTCAATTATTAATTTAATTGGGCCAATTAGTCATTTATTTAAAATAAACGCGCACTTTCAATTAACTCTATTAATTGATCTCAAAGAAAACCTCATTGTTACAAATTCATTAATTGATATTATCAATTTGTTTGAAGGACGAAAATCAGTACAGGATTTACTTAATAGTACAAATTTCTAACTAAAATATTAATTAAAGTTGATTTTAAATTTTTTCTGTGCAGCGAGTTAATCGATGGTATCACCTTGACCACGGCGAAATAGGAGGTCTTTCATAGGGAAGTGAACACAGAGGGAACTCTTCTCGTGATAGGCTTAGACCAGGACTAGTCTCGCCAAGATAAAGGATATTGTGTTCTTTGTGTCGAATGGTGTCTTTTTCAAAACTGGGAAGAATTATATTGGCAGGGCATCAAAATACAGCAAGGAGGAAAAATCTATAAACAGTAATCCAAAGCCAATAAACGAGGGAGAGGCAGAGGGCGAACAGCTATCTAACTCCCAAGAAAATAAGCTTCTAGAAGATAATGGCAGAAGAAGTTATCCAAGTTCATTTACATCGGAGCAAGACGGCAGCCATCGCTCTAATGGAAAAAACTCCTATTTAAAAGAATGCATTATTTACATTCTTACGATTTTAAAACTTGATTATGCATCCTTTGAGTCATAATTTACAATATTTGAAACAGAATTAGTTGAAACAGAACATGGTTTAACACATCGTATATGTTAATATTATTTTCCTTGCAAATATTCATTATTATTAATCATAAAATCGGGCTTTTATCTGAATAGAAACCACTTTACTATCGAATAAAGTCTAACGTGTCAGTGCGTTTATGCAAGTAAGCATGAAGTAAGCATATTATTTTTCTCAATAAATTTCTTGTGCATATTACAGATTTTTTATTTTATGTACAACACACTTGGGTCCCCGAGCAAAATCATATGTAAATGTGAAGAATATTCATTCAAAAATGTACTTGACTTTAATGGAAAATCAAAATGTGCATTTTAAATGTCACGCACACTTGTTAGAACATTAATCACCAACTATCATTTATTATAATCATACGAGCATTTTCCCAGCAAAAAAAATAAAGTAATCGAGATTTTGGAAACAGTAGATATATTTCTTTGTATACAAACTCACTTTAATAAATTAGAGGCATGCGTATGTATTAAATAAGGTTTGTGCAATAATGTAGAAAAAAAAAATGTTTTTGTATTTGACGTTCTAATATATTCGAAAAAAAAAAATATAAGCACATTTTTTTTTGGAGATTGTAAAATGTTCAATTTTAAGACTAACGATGACTTACGAATAATATGATTTATTTCATTATTTACTCAATAGTCACGTTGAAATAATTTTTTGAATGTACCCATATACTACACAATATAATTGAGTACCTTAGTGCTATTATTATTGTGGCTTTGCCGCACAATATGCAATACACGAGGGTGGATCATTAACTCAGTGCCTTTTATAATTTCCCGCCTCTTGATTGAAATGGCAACACTGCTCCTGTCAAAAGGCAACTGTCAGTTGACTCCTGTCTAAATTTGAATAAGTGTGTCATTTAGTTTGTGTTTGGCAGCCGAAATTCACTTCTTTAAATTTTTCTGTTATCAATTTAAAGAAGTCAATTTCGTGTGCTCATTAAAGATTATTTTTTGCGAAAAAAGAACCGTCAATCAAACCAAGAAAAAGCTCGATAAATACTATGGGGACTCTGCACCATCGATTTCAATGGTAAAAAAGTGGTTTACTGACTTTTGTTGTAGTCGCACAAGTACAAATGACGCTGAACGTTCTGGACGGCCAATTGAGGTCAATAAACCCGAAAATGTTGAAAAACTCCACGATATTGGCCGTTGGCCGATCAAAGAGTAAAAGCGCGTGAGATTTGTGATGCCATAGGCATTTCATATGGCAGTCTGGTTTCGATTTGAAAGAATCAGATGGGGTTAAGAACGTTGTCTGCAACATGGTTGCCGAGTTTGCTCTCAATTGACCATAAACGTAAACTTGTGAAAACTTCAAAGGATTGCTTGGAGTTGTTTAACCGCAATCCGCATGAGTTTTTGCGACATGGATCCATTACTGTACTCCGGAGACCAAGCAGCAGTCTAAACCTGCTCCGAAGAAGGCCAAGGTGAGTTTGTCGGCCGATAAGGTGATGGCAACAGTTTTTTGGAATGCACGCAGGATAATCCACATCGATTACCTTCAAAAGGGAAAAAGAATAAACGGCAAATATTATGCCAACTTATTAGACCGATTTAATGAGGATTTAAAAACGACACCATATGGCAGAGAAAAAATTTCTTTATCATCAGGATAATGCACGAGTGCACACGTGTGCAGTCTCAATGGCAAAAATGAATTGGTCTACGAATTGGTATCCCATCCGCCATTTTCTCCGGACTTAGCCCCTAGTGACTACCTCCTATTTCCAAACCTAAAGAAATGGCTCGGTGGAAAGAGATTTAGCTACAAGGACCTCAAAAAATACTATATTTGGGAAGGCATACAAAAACTGTAGAAACGTTGGACTAAGTGTATTGAGTTAAAAGGAGATTATGTTGAAAAATAAATTTTTGTTTTGCAGAAAAAAACTGTGTTTCATTCAAAAGTTCATGGAAGTTCATTATTGAACCACCCTCGTATTGCAGAATGTTAAAAAAAATATCTTGAGCTAATTTTCTTACAACTTAGTTTTGTAAGAGTAAACAAATTAACTAATTAATCTTTAAGAAATTGTAATATTGATTGCTTGTGATCCATAAAAATTATTTGAAAAATTATAAATAATAATATAATATTTTTGGCGGGAAATCGTTAGTGTATAACGTTGCCAACAACTTAATATTCTTTTTACATAATACAAATACAAAAAACTATCATATACATACATATTTTCTTTTGGGCTATTTCCGTTCTCTTATACCACTTAATGTTGCTTTACAAAAAGGAAGCTGTGATAAAATCGCTTTCCTTAGTGCTGCAATAAAACAATTTTAATTTAAGATTTAAACGCAAAAGTTATATAAATTAACATAAATTTTATTTTTATGTACGGATGCGTTTCAGTCCCGGCTCATTTGAAAGTGTAGTACATTAGAAGTTGTATGTGACATGTTTTTCAATCATTTCCTTTCTTTCATTTCATTACTTGATGTATGTATGCATGTATTGGTCTTGTAAGTGTATTACAAAATGGTATGGATGTGAATGACTAATAAGGTGAAGGAGCAAGGAGAACATAAGTAACATTCAGCCTCAAATATTTGTTTATGATGGTCTTATAATATTGTTTATTACAATATAAAGTTAAGTTAGATTGAAAAATAATAATTTTTTTTGCTTATTTTGTCTTTACAGACTTGGCATTTAATAAATAGTAAATTTATCTCAAGAGTACTTATATAAATTTATGTTTGTATAATGAGGGCGATTTATAATTTATGAGTTACGTTTTCCAGACAAACAAAGAGTTAGACGGGCCAAAACATTTTTTTTATCTATGCTAAGACCTTTTTATGCTATTTCATTGTAAATTGTGTAAACGTGTCACGAAAATCAATTTTATTGCGTACTCAGTTTCATCTGTGAAATGGTGACCTAGATCACACGGTGTATGAATCAGAATTATACACTTTTACGGGTAAGGCAAATACTTTACATATAAATTAAATAAATAAATTCAACTGCAATTATATAATTGATGCTCGTACTCAAAATGTTTGCTTTGTAATTCGCCAGTTTTAATGCCTTATTTTCTAAATCAGGTCACCAAAGTGATATTTGCAGGAAAACAATAACAAAAGTATCAAGGGGCCAAGCAAAGCCTGAATTTATGTGATTTTTTTCGATGAAAATTTTGTGTGAAAATCAAATTTTTATAAATTTTTAAAGTTAATTTTGTAAATATAACCCAGTGAAAAAAATTGGATGTAATTATTGAGGAACTACTTTTTCTCTACTACCAAAGTATCAATAAGTGTGTATTTTTGAATTGTCAGGAAGTGATTATTAACCATATCTAGAAAATTAATTTATTTTTAAGCAAACGAATTTGATATCATTTTTAATTATACATGAAGTCGGTTAAAAATATATTGATTTAAATGAAATTTTTGATATTTGATATTTCGATCACGGATGGAAATCATGGTAGAATTGTACTTTTTATGGTACATTTTTGACCTTGTTGGTACCGTGGTACTACCGCGAGTTACTTGGTACAATTTCAAAATGTCAATGTTTCACTATAATACTAACATTAATTCTCACAAAAACATAAATGTGAAAAACGGCCAAGTTCCTATCCAAAATTTCGGCCATTGAAAGTTGTGAGATATAAATTTTGACCAAGTTCTTCTTTGCCACAATACTTAACACAGATATATATTATGTATGATATAAATTTGTAATCGTAAGGGTGTCATATAATTTCTAGATAATCTGCTAACTTGACAACATTTTTATCAATATAAAGAAATGAACATTTATACATTATTTTCTCCTTTTTTGGAAAGGTAAAAATATTGCCAAGTTAACAGATTATCTGGAAATTATATGACACCCTTACGATTACAAATTCATATCATATGTACATAATATATTTCTGTATTATGTATTGTGGCAAAGAAGAACTTGGTCAAAATTTATATCTCACAACTTTTAATGGCCGAAATTTTGGATAAGAAATTGGCCGTTTTTCACATTTATGTTTTTGTGAGGATCTGAATACTTTTTGAAAAGATTTCGATAATAACACTTTTTAAACTTAAAATTTCTAGTGTATTTTATTTCTATTCATGATCACTGTGCCAGTTGAAAATGGCAGAGTTACATAAAATAATGGGTAAGAGTGTGATGGGTGTTGAATTGTTGACCTTAAAAATGCACTATTGTGTCATTACAACTGGTCGCCAGTGTGTATGCAATTTGATAACAGTCGACTGGAAGAAACATGTAAAATACAGCGTAAATTTTAGTAGGCATGAACCCGCCTATTTTCTCAATATATTTACATATTATATTATTATATATATTACGTAAAGCTTTCATGAGCCTGGCCCCGCTGACTTTTATATCTGCTAGTGCTTATGGTTCATTAAAAAGTTAATAAGAAATACCTGAGTATTAAATTAAAAAAAGTACCTGAACGAAAAAACTAAGATTTATGGGTGAAGTCACGGCTACTTTTCAAAATAGGGATTTTTTTTCGATAAGTGCAATGTGTATGAAAAGTTTTGATAAAATGTATGTTAATTTTGAATTTGAAGTGCTTGTTTTCGCCCTCTGATAGCAACTTCTGGGTTTTCAGATTTTTTAACGTCAGCACCCCCATACCGGGTAAAACTTTTTGGTTTTTTTAAGATTTTCCCATTGGCTTACGCAGCTACACTTACTAGTGTATAAAATGTCAGCTCTCTAGCGCGAATTATATCTTTAGATTTTATCAGCATTACCTCTCCCCGCTATTCCCAACTCAAAATTTTGTTGTGAGCAGCGCTTATAATTCACGTTAATTTTCTTCTAAAATATGCTAGACCGATGTAGATTAACAATAAGGCTAACATTTTATGGGAGTGATCACGCCCAATTTTTAAGGTGATGCAAGATTTCACTAAATTAGCTTGAATTAAAAGCTGTATATTAAGTATTTAGTTCAAAATAATATTAGCGTGGCCCCGCCCATTCTGGTAAAATTTTTTGGGTTTTCAAGTTTTTCTAGTTTGTTTCTCACTTAGACCTACTTGTATATAAAATTTCAGCTCCTTAGCGCAACTTTTAACTTTTAATTTGTATGGGCGTGACCCCGCCCACTTTTCCAAAGTCAAAATTTTTTTCGGTCATTGCTTATTATTCGTGTCTAGTTTCGTTACAAACGGATAATTATAGCTAGATAAATAGTATATCTAAATATGCTGAGCCGCAGTTCATTAAAATGAGGTTTAAATCGTATGGGCGTGTTAACGCCCATTTTTTTAATGAAAACTTTATAGCCATGCATTACCGCAGTATATATGCCGAATTTCAATGAAATAGCTTCCATGAAGCGCCTTAGATTAGCATTTTTATTTCTGACCTTTATGGGCGTAGCCCCGCCCTCCTGGTTAGAGTTATCGGCTTTTCAGATTTTTCTGGTTCATTCCTCACCTAGATCTTCTCGTGTACCAAATTTTAGCTCTCTAGCTATAGCGGAAGTGCTTCATAATATTGATGAGTGAGTCAGTGAGTCAGTGGGTCAGTGAGTATGTCTTAAAATATGCACTTTTTGCACCTCCATATCTCCGGAACCTTTCATTGTAAAACTTTCGAACTTCGTATGTGAGGTTATATGAATTTATTCTAATTATGGTTTAAATATCATAATTTTACGATTGCGGGGAACCAAGTTATGAGGGGGGTAAAAACAGCTCGAATGGCTTCGTGTAAATATACACACTGCGTGAATTGGCCAGAACTTGGCCTGGCGCACTGCTGTGCGCCTAGATTTTGCATATGTTCTCTTTAATTTTTTTGTGTGTGTTTTATTTTAATCTCTAATATAATAGTCGAATCTACGAACATACCTTTATGAATGTAATATTTAATGTTTTTTTGTGTTAAGTTTCTGTTTTTTATTGTAAAGTTTTGTATTTTTATACTAATTTTTTTACGTTTCTGTTTTTATTAATAAATATTTAAAATTGGTACCGTCATGGTCTAAAAAGTACATTTTAATTTCATAGTTGGTACAAAAGAAGAAGAAAACAAAAAGAGAAAAGAAGTCATTTTCCTTCCCTGATTTCCATGGTTGGTGTCTAATTTTTTTTTTTTTTTTTTTTTTTTTTTTTTTTTGCCTGCGAATTATTAATTTAGTGACGAATTAAAGACAATTAGGTTCCAAGTCTCGCAATTTAGCTGATTTTTTTTTGGCAAACCATTGTTGGTTTCTATAATGTCATAAAAACAAGTTGATTTTATTACTTTCGAATGAAATTAAAATCTATGATCAAATCCGATTTTGAATACTCGTACATTTGCTTATTTGTTTACAAATTTTTATTCTACTATTTTGCAGAAAATTAAACAAAGTCTACATTTTTCATTAAAATATCAATAGATGTTAGGTTTTTTTTTAAATGTTAACATGTTAGCGCTTATTATCGACGAGTCGCGTTCTGCAAACAGACTGTTAATCTGGTAACACTATTGTTTGTTTATTATTTTTTTGTTTTTCTTATTTTTTTACAAAGCAATCCATAAAAGGAAACAAAAACAAAATAACATAATAATAATTTAAGATAAATATATGTACAAAAACATAAACATTTATGAAAAAAAAATGGAAAATTTCATAGAATTAGAAATTAGTGATTTTACACGAAAACAAGTTGTTTGTACCCTGTCGGAGAATGTGTGGTTGACTACAAAAATAGTTAAGTTATAGTTAACTTTTCTTAGACTGACTTAAAGCTAACTGCAATGTCATCCAGAACAAACCCAAAATTAATTCTCAAGTTGAGTACGTAATCGGATTTGATGACAGCCAACAAATTTATTCTTAGCTACTTTGAAACTCAATTCAGTTTTATATTAACATTTTTCTGTTGTTATTTTAGATGATGCCTTAGCTGAGTGGTATCGTGTTGAGTACACAACGTGTGATGATGCATGTTCGAACCCCAGAAATTTTTTTTTAATTTACTGACTACCAGGTGATTTAAAATAATCAACTTTGAGTTAGCTGAAAGCAATGCAGAGTGAGACTATTGACTACCGCCTAGGACATCGCAATGTTAAAATAGTCAGTTGATTAGATTAAAAGTAATCCAAGTGTCAGTCAGTACTAGTTGCGTAATAGTTAGCTTAAAGTTAATTTAAAGTTAACGTAATTTCCGACAGGGTAAGTATAGGTGTGTGTGTATTTGTGTGTGTGTGTGTGTGTACGTTACGTACTTGTGTTATTAATTTTGTTCTTTATTTATTTTCGTATTATGGACGAGTTGCTTGTTTTAGTTTTATTGGCCCAAAAACAATTTTGTTTGTTTAATAATTGCTTGTTGTGTATGTGTGCGCATATGTACGTATGTATAGATACGTATATATAAATATAATCCAGATTTTTACCAACAGGCAACTGCCATACAATCAGCCATACTCTGGCTGGACTGTGATTTCTATTGCTAACTACTTTAATGAGCATTTATTACACCGTAGTTTTGTTTTCTTTGCTATTTTAGCTTATGGTGGGTCGGAAATGTTGTATATGACAACAAAAAACATTTGTTTTTATTAATATTATGATTGTTTTTGTTTTTATTGCTATTGCACTAGTATTGCCAAAAAATTGGCAACTACTCAAATTGACTTGCTGGCGGATATAAAAGGAACTGCCCTTGTTTCCTTTGCGGAAGTTTCGCTATACTAACACTTAGCGTACATATACATACGTATTTGTGTGTGTGTGCTTGTATTTATTTAATTTTTTTTGTTCATTATTTTTTGATTTTTCAAATTGTTTGCCTTTGTCACGGTAACTTTTGGACAGAAATTTCGTTCTGCTAGTTAACGATTGCATTGTTACATCTGTTTGTGTTTCCCTTCATTTCCTGCTATTCTTGTTATTCATTTCTTAGTTGTTTAAATTGGCTTTTGTTGAATTCTAGTGGAAAAGACATGTCATTTGATTTGTACATTTATATGTATAAACATATGTATGTATGTACGTATGTGAGTTATTCCGGTCGTAATATTCCGATCCTTGATATCACTTCTAATTAGGTTTATGGTTTTGTTTGTTTATTGTATATTTCACTTTAACATTCAGTTAGAACTTCCGGTAGATTTATTTTCAAAAACTAAAGCTGTTAAATAAACATTTTTGTTGTTGTTATTATATGTTACTGTTTCATTATAGTAGACAGTATATTTTTTATACGTTTCCATAATATTTAGTGATCATTTGCTTTCATATTTGGCATTTGAAATTTTGAAAGAGTATAGCGGGCAAAATGTTGTTGATACTAAAGTTTTTCGATACATATTACGTTTCTTAATAACGCATTTAATATTTAAAACAGTAAAGGACCAGAGATAGATAGACAATTTATAAATGTCTACTACTTTTTAAAATTTTATAGGAGAGAGAGAGAGAGAGGGAGAAAACTAAGGCCTATAGGCCTATAATAATTGTCTTCTTGATTTAATGTCATTTAACTTATTCCCACTTACACTTAAGTTGCACTTAAATATAGTTTAATTTTTTCAGTGGTTAACTTAATTTCATATTAAATTACATTGAAAGATGGCAGCACTACAAAATTACAAAGTATTATGGAAGGCTTTTCAAGCAACAGCTGTTTATCATAAATAAGGAAGCTTATCAAAGTGCAGAAAACTTAAATTGCATAAAAACACATTTTATGAAAAAAAGAGCATCAGAACGCATTTTTCTATTTATTTTTCTATTTATGATTTGAAACTATATATTTGGGGTATTCACAAGGGTGTCCTAAGAGTCATACAGTCCTAACATTTTAAACCAGTTTAAAATAATTTTTATTTTCTTTCACATAAAAGGAGTACTATATTAATACAATTCTTCACTCTATGTATTTGTTACTGTCATAACTAATTATTTTGCTTTTTACTTTTCTTTTTCGACAAAATGTCTATTTACGTTTAAATACGCGGCATTTTTCTTTAGCAAATTTCTACTCAAATCATTATATATTGCAAAAAATATAAAAATTCGCAAGGGATTAAAATAATGGAAACAATCTCCCAAAGCTATATAATCAGCTCCGCAATCGACCGCAAAAAAAGTAATAACTCGAGTACAGACTTACAACATATAAATCGCGAAAACTTGCAAAAATGCGAATATCTTCAAAAAAATTTCCAAAGCCTCAAAAACTGCAAACGAGCAAACTCAGTAGATTTTATGAATCAAAAATTATCTCACGTGCAAATAATTTTTTAATTGAAAAAAACCTAAAATTTATTTTAAAAAATGCTTAAATTGTAAGGAATGTAAAAAACTTTTAAAAATTCGCAAAAACTTGGTAACATCAAAAATATATTAAAGTCTGATACTTATTAAAAAAAGTTTAAAACTGTTAAAAAAAAACAAAGAATTGGGAACAATCACTTTTATTGCAAAAATTTGCAACTAATTGCAAAATTGCAAGTAAGCTCCAAAATTACTTACAAATTCCTAAAAATCTAAGAAATTCCAATAAACGCAGAAAATTCACAAAATTATGAAAATTCGCACAAATAGATAGATGTATTAAAAATCGGTAAAATGGTAAAAAGGCAATCCCTAAAATAGCACATAAATACCTAAAGCAATAAGAAATTCCAAGAAATCGGAAAAATTCGCGAAAATGAAAATTTGCAAAAACTTGCTAATACCAAAACGATAGCAAAGTGTGATATAAAATAAAAGTCGCCAAAATTGTGTAAAAAAGGCAAAAACTGCAACAACAAAAATACTTCAATCAGACAATGATGTGGCTTGATTCAATACAATCAATTTGTTAAAATTACACACAAGAGCAATAAGTTTTATCAAAAATTACCTGATCGCAAAATTTAAGAAAATTTGCAAGTAAATGCCAAAGCCTTAAAATTTTAAAAGGTCAAATGCTCGAAAAAATTTTATTTTACATATTGCAAAAATTCGCAAATAATTTTCGGAAACAGATAGAAGCCGTTAAATAATTTTTTTATAATTTTGCATATTCGTACCAAATATTATTTAATTTTTGTAATATTTTTTCTCATTTGTTTTGTATCATATTGTTTATGTTTCAACTAACACAATAAAATATGAGGGGTTGCTCACAGCATTCGTATTTTAAACTGGTTTAAAAGTTTAGAACATTGTGACGTTATGACTTTAACACTACCGTTTGAATACCCCAAATGTAGTTGTTATAAACTCGTATTTATGAAAATTCAACGAAACTCTTTTTAATATGACCACATGATATTCATGTACATGTTTTCAATAAACACATACACAAGCACAATAACATATGGTATGCTCCTAAAACTTAAGTAGGATTTAAATTACAAGGTTGGGCATTTAAGTCTCATTTAATTGTCTCACAACTTTGTACTAATAAAAGGAATTCGGTAATTAAATGGCATTTAAAGATAAATGACACTTAATTGAGAAGACAGTTATTGGGCCTTAATGAAATTATTAAAGTGAATGAAGTAAAATATCTTTATTTTCATTTTTAATTCGGCTCATTTTCATTTAAAGTTTCAAAAATTTTTAGGGACACGTGTTACGGTGAAATACTCAATAATTTATTAAACATGCCATTTTGAATGTTTTGTTAGTTACGTGGCTTTGTATTTCAGCAGACGATATGTAGGTAAAACTAAAAATATATTCAAAAGTAGAATAGCTGGACATAATTCCGATCAGAGGTATAGAACTAACATTTCTTTAGAAAAGACATCCTTATAATATCATTGCATGAAGTGAAATCATAGTTCTTATTTTCATTATGTATCAGCTTTATATACAGAAAACAATTACACACGCGATGTTATACTCGTACATAGAGATGTTCAAATTATAAACGTTTTAACAAATTAAAGAATTAACTCTAGGCCAGAGTTACCTTAACATGGAAAGGCTCTAACTCGTTTTTTAAAATCGAAATTTTTGCATATTTCGATACATTACATGTTCTTCTATCGAAATACAACATACATTTTACATACTATATAGGGAAGTGGTGTTAACGAAAACAAAAAGTATTTTAGTTAACTATTTGCTCATTCAAAATGATTTTGTTTCATATATATTTCATGTTAATCTTACATGATTTATACCAAATTTCAAAAAAAAAAAAATTTCCTTTAGAAATAACTTTATTTCACGTTGATTTAGCATTAACGTACTATTAAAATCAAAATGAAGAATCATGTTGAATCAAAGTTATTTCAAGTTGGAACAACATGAATTTAATTGTTTTTTATTAATTTTTTAACTTACGTCTGGTTGACATAGACATAAGAAAAATTTTTGTTTGTATGTATAAATTGGCTAAGATTTGAACTCGTTACTCATCGCATGGTAGTCAACGTACTTACCATTGCAGCCACAACAACTTTAAATATTTTTTAGATACATACTAAATATGTACCATACTGAATAAAATTTTAATTCAAAATTATTTCATTGACCATTTAACAGACAATTTATTTGAAAAGTTTATACAAAATACTTTGACTTGACTCCAAGATTCGGACCTGCGATCCTCTGACTGCCAGACTAGTACACTGCCTATCAGTCAACAGCAGTTTGTCGGCTGTTTACAAACATAAAAAACAACAACAATACAAAAACAACTCACACTACTTAGCACTTAAACAACATATTATTTCTTGTAAATTTAATATGATTTTTATAAATTTGAATCAAACTTTTTGCATGGTGATTTTAAATTGGTATTTTTTTCTTCTATGTATTCACTTTTTCAAAAATTTTGGTTATGAGTTTGACTTTAATATCAGAATTCATTAAGCGCATACGAGTAGCTAATGTATTTGTATTTTAAGTATATGTATGTATGTATGTAATAACGTATCAATGATTGATTTTTGATTAATTTCGATTAAAGTGGTTCCCTTTTGTTTTACAATTAATTAGCTAAACTAACACGAATGAGAGGAAGAAAGTACTGGGCTAAGAATAATTAAATATTCTGGGGAGAATATTATCGGGCAAAAGGAAACAAATTGAAACAAGCACAAGTTCGTAATCAATTATTAATTCAGTTATTAAGTCAACACGAAAATGTTTAGTTTGTAATTAAACAAGAAAGAATGGTCATTAGGTATTGTTGTTATCACTTGAAGGCGTATATTGTATAGTATCTAGTCACTACACACTGAAAGTAATTAAGTATGTGTGCTTTTAACAAACTTCTTAATTTCTTACCTAAAAATAGTCCTTCTCACGTTTACAGCTATGGGCAAAGAAATAGTGCAGCAACAACTCGAATACAATAGCATACTATTCTAATTTTTCTTCCTTCTCTCCAAATAATATGAAAAACACCAGAGGTCCGTTTCTCAAAGCTACAACTTACAAATCGACAAGTAACATAGGCTGAGTTTACATCTGGCATTTCTTGTGTGTCATATGCCCAAAAAAGCATAACCACTAATTACTAATAAAAAATTTTTTGATCCAGACATGTATTTCTTGATTTAAACAGTTTCCAATCATGTTGGATTCAATAAAATTGTCTATTAGTTATGTATGAAACTTTTTGAACTTAATAAATACGTGTATAAATCAAATTGTTCTTCATTAGTAATTAGTGGTTACGCTTTTTTACGCTTGTGTGGCACATGAAACACAAATGGAAACCCGGCCTTACACGTATGCATATACATTTGTATTTCCAGGGTGTGTTTGTGTGTTATATAAATTTAAATTAAATGTAACATATTCCAATGCAAATTAGTTATAGTTTCAAGAGAAATAACAGACAATCAAAAATTTCTGCATAAATAAAAGGAATACCTTTAGGATTTACATGTAAAGCTTATTGTAATTTATGTAAAATATACACAAACGTTGGACAGAGTGAATTTCCCACAAAATACTCATATATATTCATATATTCGAGCGTGTGCTTATTAGTTTACTTGATATTTTGTGAATATAAGCCGAAGCTAAACCCACAAAAACACTCTCACACACATGATAGATGACCACTGCAGTTAATGATGGTGACACTTGTAATACCGCATTTAGCAAAACAAAGGCAATATATTAGTCTGTTTGTCAGTCAGCCTGTCTGTCTGGTGGTTGTTAAAAAGAAAAAACTTCCAAATATGTAGCCACAAAATGTTCATAATGTCGTGTGTCATATAGCACGTTTAGACTCACCAGGGACAAGAATGTATTGGTTTTTTGCAAAAAAATCATTGAATAAAAATTTGTTTTTCTTCAGATTTATTGGTGTTTGCTCTTCCCTAAGGAACTTTTGGGCACCCCTGCTCTAAAGTATCTTAATATATTAATTTGTAATTATTATCAATGCATTACTGCAAGCATTTAAAGCTTAACATAAAAAACAAAATTTAGGAAAACTAGAAGTATCACTTATCATTTTTGGTAGTTTTGTGAGTTATGCTACTTTTGCTCTCATACATTCATATGAATTATTTAAATTTTTTTGTTTATTTTTTTCTTAACTTAGGAAAATTAGTGTTACATGATTATGCACTTTTGTAAATAAATTTGCTAAGAAAAATAAAATGTTTTTAATCATAAATTATTTACTAACATTTCTCTCTCGTAATTTCTTGTTATAACTTTTCCTCATACGATATTTTTTTTTCGCAACAAACTTCGAATTAGACAAATATTTCACAAGGCAAGCAACTTATAACAGAGAAAATAACTTTTTCTTTCTGCGGTCATATTTCACTTACGGGAAAAGAAATAAATATAAATTAATATATTATGTTCATTAGTAATATTTTATGTTTATTACTGTAAATATTTTTTTTAGTCATAAAACTTAACAACAAAATTTTTTACTAAAACTAAAAGTAGATAAAAGTTTGCTAAATACATAGATTAATAAAAACATATGCATATATTATTAAGTTATCATAATCTATAACATGATTATTATATGTATATACATATGGTTAAGGTTTTGTTTTCATTACTAGGTCTTGCTTCAACTATACCCACAGAAAAAAATAGATTAAAATCAATAAAAAGAATATTGAATTAATAAGAAACATTAACGAAAGTCTACTCATGTTGAAATTTCTTATTTCAATTTGGAACAATAATAATTTAGAGTATTAATTTTTTAATTTTATTTACTTTTAAGTATCTCAATATACATTTTCTATTATATTGAAAATTATTGAATTAATGTAATGCGTTCTTATTTTGAAGTTGCAGCTTTTCCCTGAGTGTAATTTTTAACCATCACATTTATTTATTTTTTTTTATATTTATGTGGCCATAAGGAAAAAGTGCTTAAGTCATATTTTACTGTTTTGAAGGAGAGCACTTTTGAGCTTTTAAAACGATTTTCAGAAGTTTGTTTACTTTAATTTCTTTTAAAAAAAAGCACCTATAAATAATACATTCCATTTAGAAATGCTAAAAGGGAAATCCCGAGCACGGAAATCCCGGGACTATGCAAATCCCGGAGCCAGCAATTTTTTAATTTTAAAGCCCAGGATTTTCGGGATTTTCTGAATCCCGTTTTTGCATAAATAATGTTTTTGACTGTCATCTTCTATATTAAAAATTATTACAAAAATTATTATAAAAAGTTAAAATATAAAATAAGCTTTGAACAAATATTTTTGTAGATACTATTATATTGTTCATACGAGTATATAATATATATCTGTGGCAAAAAGGAAAAAGTGATTAAGTCATATTTTACTGTTTTGCAGGAGAGCACTTTTGAATTTTCACGTCGATTTTCAGAAATTTGTCTGATAATCGTTAGTTTTTAAGCAAATATTGTTCTACACGCTATAATTAATATATTTAAGTTGAAATATACTAAAGTATAATCTAAATTAAGCTATCCAAATGAGATTAGAAGTATAAAAAAGATAGGTATCAACTCCTAGCGCTATAACTTCTTGAAAAATCACACAAATTGATTGAGATTTTAACCAGGGATACTATGGTTAAATAATATGCAGATTACGGAGGTACCATTAACTCAAAATCAGCTTATCTCGACTTAGCACTTTTTCCTTTTTGCCACAAAAAAGAAAACTCCATCTTTTCTAGAAAAAAATATTACATGAAATGAAAATTTTCAATAAAATGGTTTTTTGAAATAGAGAGTTTATTAGAAATTATTGTATCACATGAACGCTTAATTTTATAGCAAAAAATAAAAAATGTGAAACTTTTTCTAGAAACGAAAACGGCATTAGTGTTTATTATTTTATTTAAAAGTCTGAATTATATAAGTACAGACATACATACATATGTTCATCTGTATGCACTTTTAAATATGCAAAAAAAAAAAATAAATTGTTAAATAAAAATATTATTTTTAATATAAAGACGCAAATTTGTTCACAATTTTTTTAGGATTTTGCTAGTCCCGAAAATCTCGGGGTCCCGGTTCGGGATTTCGAGACTCTATCACTAAATCCCGAAGCCCGGGATTTCTAAAATCCTGTCCCGATTAGCATCTCTAATTCCATTTAACATATCGAGCCATAACCACAAAAAAAACTTATTAGACATATTTATTGGTCTTGCTTTTTTTTTCTTGACGAAAATCGATTATTTACGATCGCAAATGATCGATTTTTGTTAAAAAAATTAAGTTCGAAAACTATATCGTTTAAGCTTTTTTGGCGGTTGTGGTACGATGTGCCGACTTATAAGCTAAATTAAGCTATTACTCCCTATTATTGCCCTATAATTAAGGAATCAGAAGCTCTTGATGTTCTTGGCATACAAATTCAGTATGCTGTACGACGGATTGGACACATTTTACAAGTCTCAAAAGAACCATTCAAGTGCCTAGAATTTTTGAAATGGTGCAAGCGATATGTATACCAATTATATCCGACCAAAAAAAAGTAAGGTATACAATTCTATTGATTCATTGTGTTCTAATGAAATAAGGGAACTTTTTCCTGAAACCCACACATTTTTACGCATAACACGTACTTCATTTCGAGCACATCTTTTTTGGTAGATTAGCGAACAAATCGCACTACGCATTACAGAGAGAATTCATTTTTTAGCCGTACTGTTCGTATGTGGAACAAACTACCTGCGGAGGTTGTCACCTCTAACGTGAAAAAATTTAAATTTGATGTCCACGGACGCTACTCCCTTTATTCTCCTCCTCATAACCTAATTTACTAGTTCTAGCACATTATATTGCATGAGTAGTAGTCATCTTATTTAAAAAAAAGTACACACCGCGTCATGGGACACCGGGTAGGAACGAAGTTCCTCCTTACGTTTTACTTACCTTAGAAATTGCCTCTTGTAGACTCAGATCTACCTTTGTTTTGAATTTCATACAAATCAGATAGGCAATTTTAAGGAATCGGTTAGATAGTTTTAAAGAGAAGGAAATGTTCCCTATGCCTACCTATGTGCTCCTATTTTTTCTAATCTATAGCCTATGTCTTCTTATAAAGTCAGATCTATCTATATTTTGAATTTCATACAAATCAGGTAGGAAATTTCAAGGAATCGGATAAATAGTTTCAAAGAGAAAACAATTTCCCCTTACCTTCCCTCGTGGTCCTATTTTTGGAAAAATATATATATATATATATAGCCTATCTCTTCTTTTGGACTCAGAGCTATCTATGATTTTAATTTAATCAAAATAGGTTAGATGGTTTCTGAGAGGCAGAAATTTTCCCCTATATGCCCTCGTACTCCTAGTTGTTAAAAATATGTAGCCTGTGTGTCCTGACCTAGATCTATTCATGTTGTAAATTTCATCAAAATCGGTTCGGTGGAATAAATTTACTTTCGCATTTATACAGTAATTTTGACTCAGCTGCACAATCAACTTTGCAAGACTTTTTGTGCAGATAAGTCAAAAATGCTGTTATCTTACATGCACTTACCTGCCTAAATGTGCAGGTATACAATTTTGGCCTTCAGTTTTATACACATACATGGTTGCATATTTATGTAGCCACATTTTTTTAATGTGTGCTGCTAACTTAAACTATTGATATTATAATAATTTAAAACTGCCAAAAAAACATGTTAAATACGCAGGTATACAAAGTGCACTTAAAAAATAATTTTTAACAATAATTACACTTGAAGGCGTATATTGTATAGTATCTAGTCACTACACACTGAAAGTAATTAAGTATGTGTGCTTTTAACAAACTTCTTAATTTCTTACCTAAAAATAGTCCTTCTCACGTTTACAGCTATGGGCAAAGAAATAGTGCAGCAACAACTCGAATACAATAGCATACTATTCTAATTTTTCTTCCTTCTCTCCAAATAATATGAAAAACACCAGAGGTCCGTTTCTCAAAGCTACAACTTACAAATCGACAAGTAACATAGGCTGAGTTTACATCTGGCATTTCTTGTGTGTCATATGCCCAAAAAAGCATAACCACTAATTACTAATAAAAAATTTTTTGATCCAGACATGTATTTCTTGATTTAAACAGTTTCCAATCATGTTGGATTCAATAAAATTGTCTATTAGTTATGTATGAAACTTTTTGAACTTAATAAATACGTGTATAAATCAAATTGTTCTTCATTAGTAATTAGTGGTTACGCTTTTTTACGATTGTGTGGCACTTGGCATACAGATGGAAACCCCGCCCTACACACCAAACAAGAAGGCTTTTAAATATAGGGTGTTTTTTTCAGAGGTATAGAACTTCGAATTGAAATAAAGCACAAGAAAATTGTTTTAATGTCCATCAATTTGGCTTTATTGGAAGGACAATTTTATGCCATTAATGCTTAAATATGATTTCGGGCATGTGGCCGCCGCGGCTGGCTCGAATAAAGCCAATTCTACAGGTCCAATTTTCAACCACTTTTTCGAGCATATGGGGCCGTATGTTGGCAATAACGCCACGAATGTTGGCTTCCAAGTCCCCTAACGTTTCTGGTTTGTTGGCGTAGACGAGCGACTTCACATATCCCCAAAGAAAATAATCCAATGGTGTCAAATCACACGATCTTGGTGGCCAATTGACAGGTCCATTCCGCGAAATTATGCGCTCATCGAATGTTTCCTTCAATAAATCGATTGTGACGTGCGCTGTGTGGCATGTAGCGCCGTCTTGTTGGAACCACAACTCATCCACATTCATGCCATCCAATTCGGGAACAAAATAGTCGGTTAGTCGGCTCCAATTGCTGTGCACGGTGGCGAATCGATTCATTCGGGTCCTCTTCAACACTTTGCTCTACAGCGGCAATTGTTTCTTCGGTGCGCACTGTTCGACGTCTCTGCGGATGCGTATTATCACATAGAGTAAACGTAGTGCGAAAACGATTCATGGTTAACCGAATTAATTACTCTGATGGACGATTATGTCGACCATAAAATGGACGGAGCTTGCGGTAAACTTCGCGAACTGAACCATTATTTTCGAAATAAATTTACACGATTTGCAAGCGTTGTTCTTTTGTCAACCTGTTCATGATGAAATGGCAAACCAAATTAATTATTAATCATTTGACAGTTGACAAAATGGCCGCCAGTTAAAAAAGTGATGCCAATTTAAAGTTCTATACCTCAATAAAAAACACCCTATACGAGTATCTTGTGGTTGTTTTATGTGTATTTTATTTGAAGATTTGTAACTTGTAGCAAGGCACATTTATTTCTAGGTAATATCAGGATTACAAGAACAATGAAACAATACAACAATGAAAAAACAAAATGGCTTTTAGTTGAACCAAAATATCAAAAATAGAATTTGTTGTGAAATAATAATAATGAAAATTATTCACATAAATTTGAAAAAATTTCTTCACGGCAGCTACCACTAACAAAATTTGCAACGTTTAGGCACTTTTCACAATTTTTTAATAGTTTTTTCATATTTTTAAATTTGTTTCAAAAGAATTTTTTTAATAAAATATTTTTCACATTGAAAATTTTTTAACATTTTTTTTTAGTTTCTCTTTCGTAAACAATTTTTGAAGCTTCGAATGAACTATAATTAAAAAAAAAATAGCTCAGCTGCGTTTCCGCTACTACCTGATGAATGTGCCTTGACTTGTAGTTTTGACAAACGAACCCCTGTTATAGTTTTTAAATAAATATTTCTTTGTTGCTTTACAACTGAAACATTTTCTATTGTTTTTTTTTTTTTTTTGCTCAGCGTTTCCTGTCGATTATTATTATTATTAAAGAAAAGTAAACATAATAATTGTTGCCCCTACCACCAGAGATGATATGAATTATATTCGGCAGGTGGTTGTGGCAGGAGTATTGAGTTATTTGTTTATTTTACAAAAATTAAGCACCTAAAATAAAGCAGCAAAGTTTTCTTTATTAAAAAGAGATCACAAAATTCAAAAACAATGAAGCAACTTAAAGGTAAAATAAATAATATAAAAATTAATAGTAAAAATAATACCTCACAGTATTGAATAAATAAATTAAAAGCAACAAAATAATAATAATAATAATAATAATAATAAATCAAGAGGCATAATTGAATGAAGCTAATGCCACATGATTGGCTGTCTTTTACGTGAAAAATTAATCAAATTGATACTTGTGTTTAGTTTTCTGCCAAGTACACACATTTGGATTTTTATTTAACTGATCCCTATTTTCCTTTAAGTAAGTAAGGAAAATAACATCTATTGAAATTTATTCATCGATTTTGCCATCATTAATAATGATTACAGGTGAACAGGTATGAGACTTTTACATGTACCATCCAGTATAAATTGCGGAAATGAAGAAACATTTCTTATTTGTTTGCAGAATTGACAAGCAGTTCATCCATCCATCGTCAATGACAGATAATTATTGGAGCTAAAGACAAAAAACAAACGTAAAATAATAATAAAAACATCTAATTTATACATATAGTTGTGTCTTATTTGTAATGTTGTCAGCAGAAAGCGGAAATCGTTTTAATAACATGCACAGTGGGAACTTTAAAAAAAAAACGATGTCAATGTGCTGCAAAATATGAAAGACACAAAACATTTCCAACTTTCAGTAGAACAGCGATACGTGCCACCGAGCTCATGCCACATTGAACATTCTTTACGATCGATTTTCCGGGTTGGTCATCTCACGTGACGGTTATGTGTATTGGACTTTTGGGATGCGCGCCACCCCACTGTTGTACGATGCTATTTTCCATACATAATGCCATCTATAGGCCATTCAAATGAATACAAAATATACAAAGATAGAAAATGCTTAATGAAACACCCACCCTAATGAACATGGATAGTTCGCGGCATATGTATGTATGCATGTATGTATACATACATGAATATATGCGTTTGCCTGTGTGTGTGTGTGTTTTTTTAACAAATTCTAATTCTTAATTCAATTTAAAATGTTGTTTGCTCGAACATTTGTATTTTTAGACCGTGTTAAAGAATGCGTCTGCTGGTTGGTGGGTTGATACCCCACATAAAGTTTTTTTCTTTTGACGAATGTGTATAATGTGTATATTTATGTGCGTATATGCAAATATGCATTAAGTAAAACACACATAAATGTTTATTTTAAACGGCAAATTTAATTTGTTACTTTGCATGCATAAAAATATTATTTAAATTCTGCGGCTTTTATGGCTCCACTTCAATTAAATTTTAAACGAGATGTGTTAAAGAATATTATGACGTACATTAAAAACATTAATATTTTATCATTAATATTTTATGGCTGCATACAAAAACATCCCAGTCAGCATTTTGATCATATTCGAGTCTGTTTTCGACTCCTACGCGCGATTAAAATAAGCATTTATGCTCTCGTTTTCGAGTCGAAAACGACTGTTCATTCGGGAGAAAATGGTATCCTAGGCGCCCGTCTTCTAAAAGACTCGCATTTCTGTTTTGATTTGTTTCAATTTTGATTCACTTGTGAGACACTTTGTGGTATTACTTCAATCAGTTGTTTTGTTTTGAATTTAGATATATGTATATATCCACTCACACTTTATATATTTTTTTTATTTTACTGCTCGAGCTTGCTCTTTGTTTTTGTTTTTTAAACAAATCACTTTCTAAGTATTTCTGGGAATCATTTTCGAGTCTTATTTTAAGCGTAGAATTGATTAATTAGTTTTTCATCATCTCAGGCAGTCGAAAAAGACTCAGTTTGGTGAAACAATCTTCCATATGCTGACTGTGATATAAGAAATAAACATACATACTCGTCCATACATACATAAGTACTCGTATACGCATTGCACTCATGCTCGTCTAACCCATAAATAAATCTATCAATGATTATTCCGGTCATACGTAAAAGTAAAATAAGAGTTTTCGGAAACATTTTATTTTCGAAATAATTTAATTATATTACATTTGAAATATTTATCTATATATCTTCTTCTACATATATATATATATATATATATATATATATATATATATATAAAATCGTTGTGTGCGTTTGTTAGTAACGCATGATCTCGGGAACTATGGGATCTGTGGTGCAGAAATTTTTACCACAGGTTCGGGACAATACCCGGTAGGTTTTTGTTTTATTTTAGTCCCAAGAAGTGACTACAGTGTGGAGTAATTTGTATTTAAAAATATTCGCCTAGGTTCTGCATTCGTAAAATGAAACGAAAGTGAAATTTTCTCTTGGTTTTTAATCTCAGTTTCGTAAAAGTGATTTAAAAAGTAAAATTTAATTTTCAGTTTGTTTCAAATGAAATTGAAGTGTTCTGTAATCCAATTTCACTACAAAAAATGTAATTTGAATTCGGCAGCAAACAACATTGTGAAAGAAAATACTTTTCAGTAAAAATGAAATATTTGTAACAATTTATTGCAAAAATACGAAAATGTAAGCAAATAAATAACATTTTTATATAAATTCATTTTTATGGTTTATTTTATTTGTGTTTTAAAGGGGTAAGAACAAAAACCCGGAGTAACAGGTGGCGTTGTTAAAATATGTGGAAAAAATCCGCGATTACCTAAAGGGATCTGCGAATGATTTCTTTTCAATGCGTTTAGAATTTGCAATTTTTTCGCGAACTTGCTATTTTTCGCGTTTTTTCCGAGTTTATTTTCTTTTTAACAGCTTTGGCGACTTCTAATGAATTTCAAGGCTTGTTTCCGATTTTGCAACTTCTCGCGAATTTTTGCATTGTTCGCAATGAAAGCGAGTTTTTGCAAGAGTTCTGCTTCTTATGAGTTTTCGCGAATTTTAAACAATATTAGACTTTGCTATTATGCCACTTGCGAATTTTCGCGATTTTGTTTACCGAATCTTTAGCATTCCTTAAAGTTTTAGCGATTTTTAATAAAAATTATGGTTTGTTTAAAATTTTTAAATTTTTCGCGAATTTCTGTTATTTTTGCAACGTTTTTGGCTTTCTTTACTTATTTATATTTAGGGACTTAAAATTTAAATATTTGAAAGTTTTGTCATAATGTTTTGCGCTTTCTCCCGAGTTAACCTTACAGTTATAGCGAGTTTAATCAATTTAATTTTATTGTTTATTTCCAATATGGCGAATTTTCAACATTTTCGTGATGTGTGATTTATTCGAATTTTAATCAAGTTCAAGACGTTATATAGATTTTTGCATTTATTTTTATTGCAAGTTCTTAATCATAATTTTTTTGGTGTGAATATACATATATGCAAATATTGGGTCGTCAAATTTAATTGTGCTTTAAAAGACGAATTTTCGCAACGAATTCGGAATTAAAAACGTTTTCATTTTCATATTCGGCCAGGTTCTACATTCCACTACAATATGAAAATGAAAACGTTTTTAAATCCGAAAAGTCGAAATCACTGTGTTCTAGAAAAGTACTGAAACTTTTTTTCCACGACGATTTCATTCCCAGTTTATTTCAAATAAATATTTTATGCAACATAGGAAACACACATCTTATGCTATAAACACAATTGGAACTAACGGCGAACTTCGCATAGTTCGACGAACTTGTCTTAAAGAATTCGTTGGGAAAATTCGTCTTTTAAAGCACAATTAAATCCGACGACCCAATATTTGCATATATATAACTATATTCACACCAAAAAAATTATGATTATGAACTTGCAATAAAAATAAATGCAAAAATCTATATCAAGCACTGAACTTGATTAAAAGTCGAATAAATCACACATTGCGAAAATGTTGAAAATTCGCAATATTGGAAACAAACAATAAACTTAAATTGATTAAGCTCGCTAAAACTGGAAGGTTAACTCGGGAGAAAGCGCAAAACATTATGATAATTCGCCAAAGCTTGCAAAAATTTCAGTTTTAAGTCCCTGAATATAAATAAGTAAAGAAAATTAAAATAGATAAAGAAAGCCAAAAACGTTGCAAAACTTACATCTTTCGCAAAAATAACAGAAATTCGCGAAAAATTTAAAAATTTTAAACAAACCATAATTTTTATTAAAAATCGCTAAGGGTCTTATGCAAAAAAACTTAATAAAGCTTTGCCAAGCAATATTAAGCAAAGTTGTATTCTAAAAAAATTATTGTATAAAAATTCTAAAGTAGGCACCCACGTTTGTTAAGACTACTTTAAGTTGATATTTCCAAAATGTGTATTTTGTACCTCAAATATTTTTACTAATATAGCACATACTGATTCATGTTACATCTGAAAATGAAGCTAGAAGTGCCTGCTCTTATCTTAAATTTATTATTTCTGTCATGCAATGGGAAACATCGCCAAATTATCGAACTGATTCGAAATACATAGCAAAATCCATAAAAAAATATTAAAATAAATACAATTATACAAAAATGTTTTAGTGATGTATATACAATCAAAACAAATCGAAAAAAGCTGGATATTCAAATACTCGTTTCATTCGAATAAAACAAACTGTGATAATTTTCCACATTTTTTTACTTTTACTTCATGGTTGTGTTTATCTGTTTTCCTACTATGAAGAAGCTCATATTTTTTAAATTAGGTTGCTTTACTTCAAGATAATGAAAATTTATTTAATAAAATAAAAAAAAAAATATTTGAATACCCGAATGAAATTGTATTCAATTTTGTACATCATAAGCTGTGAAGTGGTTGTTGAGGACGGTGGTGTTACCAGTATTTATTATTAAATCACAAAATATTTAAAGTTGTCTTTTGCATATGATTTTTTAACAAAGCTATGTTAGCCTTAAAGTGCTTATCAACTACTATGAACCTTAAAGCTAAAGTAAAATATTTTTTTGCATAAGGGGGTAAAACTTTAAGGAATGCTAAAAATTCGGTAAACAAAATCGCGAAAATTCGCAAAAACTTAATAATAGCAAAGTCTAATATTGTTTAAAATTCGCGAAAACTCATAGGAAGCAGAACACTTGAAAAAACTCGCTTTCATTGCGAACAATGCAAAAATTCGCGACAAGTTGCAAAATCGGAAACAAGCCTTGAAATTTATTAGAAGTCGCCAAAGCTGTTAAAAAGAAAATAAACTCGGAAAAAACGCGAAAAATCGCAAATTCGCTAAAAATGTCTAAACGCATTGAAGAAATCATTTGCAGAACCCTTTAGCTAAACGCGGATTTTTTCCACATATTTTAACAACGCCACCTCTTTCTCCTGGTTTTTGTTCTAACCCCTTTAAAACACAAATAAAATAAACCATAAAAAAGAATTTATATAAAAATGTTATTTATTTGCTTACATTTTCGTATTTTTGCAATAAATTGTTACAAATATTTCATTTTTACTGAAAAGTATTTTCTTTCACAATGTTGTTTGCTGCCGAATTAAAATTACTTTTTTTGTAGTGAAATTGGATTACAGAACACTTCAATTTCATTTGAAACAAACTGAAAATGAAATTTTACTTTTTAAATCACTTTTACGAAACTGCGAACACAAACCAAGAGAAAATTTCACTTTCATTTCATTTTACGAATGTGGAACCTAGGCGATTGTAGTGGAATGTAGAACCTGGCCGATTAAATAATTTAGGGTAAGATAATGTTTGCAGGGATCAGCTAGTAATAAATAAATTACTTAAAATTACACTCAAAAAAAAACTAACTAAAACTTTGGAAAATTTTCTAAATTTGAGTAAAAAAAAGTTGTCGTATGGCGCTAAAGCTGTTTTTTACTCGAACCCAGTAAAATATTTACTAAATTTTTAGTTCATTAATGAACTAGTTTATAGTAATTATAGTTTTATATTTAAATAAAATTTTTCTAAAATTAAGTCAAATTTCTCCATAAAATTCGGAGAATTGCAAAAAAGGTTTTTCATCTTTTATTTCAAATTTAGTAAATTTTTTAAAGTTTTTTTTTTTGTCTTTAATTTTGGTACTTTTTTGTTTTTAATTAATTTCTATACCACATGGTATGTTTTTTATTATATCTTCATATTATATTCTTAATTAATTCACCATACATACGTATTAATTCCTTGAGAAGGGGCAAGTATTGAACCAACAACCTTCTGACTGATAGGCAAGCACTCTAACCAATTGCCTAACAGGCAGCCCGAATAAGCATTGAAATTTTAGTGTTTTAAAATTTTATTTTATTTTCAAAAAAATGTATTTCAAGTTCAAATATTCGTCGGATATGTGAAAAATGTACTTGAATTTTTTGCTTAATGCAAATAAAAAATATATTCTATAATTTAAAGAAAAAATACTTAAAACTGGTAAATATATTTCTAAAATTTAGAATAACTTTTTATATCTTTCAAGTTAGTCAAATTTGATGAACTAATTAGGAGTAAGTCATGTCCTAAAATTTATTTTTTGATTTATAACGAGATTGACTAGTTTTTAGGATACAATTTCCCTAAACTTTTAAACCATTTTCCAATTTTTGGTAAATATTTCCTTTAAACCAGTAAACTTGACCTTGAATGTGAGAATTTTTGTGTGTATTTTTATGAACTACTTTTGAGAATATGAACTTTTTATTTTTTACTCATATTAAGTAATTTTTACTAGATTTTTGTAAAAATTTACTTAAACTTAGAAAAGATTACTTAAACTTAGAATTTTTTTTTACTTTAATTTAGAAAAATTTTTTCCTTAATAATAGTATATGTCTTTTTTTTGAGTGTATATAAACTAATAAAAGATTTGTTCATTTAATAAAAATTTTTACGAATTTGTAACAATTGTTATTGGAAAGCGTTCATTAACTCAAAAAGTTTGCAAGGAGAGATCGTCAAAAGAGAGAGAGAAAAATTAAGAGATAAAAAAATCCTAAAAATTATTACTAGTAAAGTTTTTACTTGCAAGAATTATCCAACCACCTGTTGTTTGTTTTGTTGCGAAATTAATTATTTCAAAAATATCTGAAAAAGGAAAACTGAAATATGTATTTCTTCGTTAAAAAAAAACATTGTTTTTCTTTCATTAAATAAATTAAATTTTAGTGGTAAATAATTTTGTTTGTTTCTCATATATGATCAGAGATGGAAAGTGGTATTTTTGTATTTGTTAATGAATAAAATAAAAATATATGAAAAATTCATAAAAATAGTAAAAATACATGAAACTGTGTAAAGAATATCTATTAAATGAAAATTTCTAATAAAAACTGCAATTTAAAATATTATCAAACAAAATACATCAGAAAATGTACAATTGTATCATGATTTCCATCCATGGTTCTGATATGAATAAAATTTTATTGCAAGTTTTTACAAGTAAAGCGTTCATTTACTTTTTCATATTTAGAAGAGTAACATTGTAAATTTCAGCCTTACTCTTTCGTTCCTAGTTTCTGCTCGGAAAGTAAATGAACAGACCTAATGAATAAAAATGTTAACATAAACGTCAACTTAATTTCGAAAATTCGTACAAAACAAAACGCTTGCAGTATAATGAAAACATCTAAAATGATATCATAGTAAAAAAATAAAATTTTACAAATATTGGCCCATAGTGAAGTCTTTATGATGAAGTTTTAAGTCAAAAACTTTCCTCTTTTTAACAACAACAAAAAAAAAAATCAAAATATTACGTGTATGATTTCTCTTATTGGATTAACTTTCTTAGGCAAATCTATCGTTAGAATCAGTTAAATTCAATAAAAATTTACAATATTAGTTTCATTTTTATTCCACTGATATGCATTGATATGCAGCAAATATAAAAAAGACAGCCTTGGGAAAGTTCAATGATTTCTGTGTCTCACCTGCAAAACTCAAATCGTTTTCATAATATGTTGATATAATATTTCTGAAATGTGCTTGGCAGTTATTTTTTATGCATTTCCTTTACGACTCTTTTTATTCGTGTCTTTACAGATTTCGTCTTAAGCAAACGCCACATTAAGAGCCATTTCAACTCATTTAACGAAATAATTCACCAAAAATTACAGACAAAAAAAAAACAAGCAAAAAAAAATGATTTCGATCGAAGTTCATTGCATCATAAAATTTGATTTGATAGCCATAGAATATGGCGCCTGCCGCAGGTGCTGCTAATGCTGGCGGCTAATGTGATAGAAAAGCGACAGGCCGGAACAACAACGACGATTTTAAGCTAAAGATAAATGCTAAATGATAATGAATAATGCAATCGGCCACATTGGAAATGTTTCATCATCCGACTTTATTAATACCAATAGATCCGTGCCATATTGGGAATATGCCACCTTGCTACAACCACTGGCCGCGAACATACCGAGAGCGCACAGTATGCCCGCACAACAGCTGCCCACCAGAGAGCAACAAGAGCAAAGAAACTCACCCGCCACTTCACAAACCGACAATCAGAGCTACACAGCACCATCGTTGGTGGAAGAGAGCACCCAAATGCCTGCGTCACAATTTTTCTCGAGTTTCAATATCTCCGACGAGCTCTTTTATTACTTCAATGGTTTTTTGGAACGCGAAGACTCGCCGGAAACCATTTCACCATCTCCTATTGAAACTATCACCTCACCTGCGAAAAACTTCAATGTTACGAACATACCTCAAGAACCGGATTTTAGCGAGTTCATCAGCTCCTTGCCGAATGATCGCGTTAGTCTGCTCTCCTTCCTCTTTCTCTTCTCCTTTGCCACTGTGTTCGGCAATTCGCTGGTTATCTTGGCCGTCATAAGAGAGCGTTACCTCCATACGGCCACAAATTATTTTATTACAAGTCTGGCAGTGGCGGACTGCCTGGTCGGTTTGGTTGTGATGCCTTTTTCTGCCCTCTACGAAGTGCTGGAGAACACTTGGTTTTTTGGGACAGACTGGTGTGATATTTGGCGCTCTTTGGATGTCTTGTTTAGTACGGCTTCCATACTGAATCTCTGTGTAATATCGCTGGATCGATATTGGGCTATAACAGATCCCTTCTCGTACCCCATGCGCATGACTGTGAAAAGAGCTGCTGCACTAATATGTATAGTGTGGGTATGTTCGAGTGCCATCAGTTTTCCTGCGATAGTGTGGTGGCGTGCAGCCCGTGATGGCGAGATGCCTGCCTACAAGTGCACCTTTACGGAGCACTTGGGATATCTGGTGTTCTCCTCCACAATATCCTTTTACCTGCCGCTGCTCGTGATGGTATTTACGTATTGCCGCATCTATAGAGCGGCCGTAATACAAACTCGTTCACTGAAGATCGGTACGAAACAGGTACTCATGGCCTCCGGTGAGCTACAGTTAACGTTACGTATCCATCGTGGCGGTACCACACGAGAGCCATCTACCAGCTCTCACCATCAGGCGCTGCACGGTTCACTGGGTGGGGCGCCAGTTAGCGGTTCGCAACATCATACTCACCTGCACCATCATCATCGCACTTCGCATCATAATCACAATAATGCGGGAACTACCACTTCAACGCCCGAGGAGCCAGACGATGAACCACTATCGGCAATGCAGAATAATGGCATAGCGCGCCATCGTCATATGGGCGGCAAAAATTTCTCATGGTCTCGCAAACTGGCCAAATTTGCCAAAGAAAAGAAAGCTGCCAAAACGCTGGGCATTGTCATGGGAGTCTTCATTGTTTGCTGGTTGCCATTTTTCGTTGTTAATCTTTTGTCTGGATTTTGCATGGAATGCATAGAACACGAAGAAATTGTATCGGCGGTGGTGACGTGGTTGGGTTGGATCAATTCAGGCATGAATCCCGTAATTTATGCATGTTGGAGTAGAGACTTTCGAAGGTAAATTTAAAATGATCTATTGCACTTAAATGTGTTTTCTTGTTGTTTTTGTCATTTAATTAAATCAGTTAAATATTTGTTTGCTTATTTATTATTAAAGAAAAAATTTTGCAATGTTCTTTAGTCTAGTAGTCAAAATACGACACTCGTAATAAAAAACATTATATAAGGCTGAGTTTACATCTGGCATTTCTTGTGTGTCATTTGCCCAAAAAAGCGTAACCAACTTATAACTAATGAAAAACTGTTTGATTCAGACATATATTTATTGATTTAAACAGTTTCCAATCATGTTGGATTCTATAAAATTTTCTATTAATTATGTATGAAACTGTTTAACTTAATAAAATACGTGTCTGAATCAAACTGTTTTTCATTAGTAATTAGTGGTTACGCTTTTTTTACGCTTGTGTGGTACTTGGCACACAGGCGGAAATCCGGCCTAGAAACCATTTCATTGGTGTCATGTCCCTGAGTTAAAATTATCTCAAAATACTCACAGGCTTTCTTACAGGCCATTCAATACATTTAGTTGGCATTGAGAAGAACAGCCTGTGCAAAGTTTGTGATTATGACGATGAAACAGCAGAGCATATTCTGAAGGACTGTGAAGAAAATACAGCCAATTTGGCATACAATTACTGCAGAAGTGGTAGCTGCCAACACATATACTCGTATGGCAATCCGGGGGGCGAATTATGGCACTCGTTATCGAACGAAATTACGAAATATTTCAATAGAGTTTATATGGAAATATTTCGTAATTTCGTTCGATAACGAGTGCCGTAATTCGCCCCCTGATGTTCTTCAGGAGAGCAGGGAGTCTACTCTGCAATTCGAAATAAAAGGAAATACTTTCGAATTTGCACATAATTAACATAAAAACTCGAAAGTATATCGAATTACTGAGTGAACCGCTAGTTTAGATGATGTGCTATAGCATCTGCGAAGGTATAAAATAAATTTATTCTGCCGCAGTATCCTGCTCTTTTTGTATAATCAATAATTCATTCATGCATTGGACATGTTTTCACAACGGGTAGAGCTCCATTGTAATACCCTCTAGCACAGCTTACGTTGTGATTGGGATCCGCTTCCGATACCGCTTCTACAAGCTTGTATTATAGTCTTTTAACTTTTAACCATATCATTTATTGTAATCGGATAAATATTGAAAATTTATTGCCATTCATTTTGCCTTACATGCCGACCACACGAGCAATAAGCTTGGCAATTATTGCCATGGCAACTGTCAAATTCGATTGCCGACACAAGATATTAGCGTGTGGACCGTATGAATATGTGTTCAAATATATATTCAGCAACAAATGTTAAAATACATTGCTGAGCAATAATCTCTTAACACATGCTGTCAAATACAAATTATATTAATTCTTTTCAACAAAAAAGTAGAAAACAAAAGTTTTAACTACATAAAATTAATAAAAGTTCAATTTAAACTTAGAAAAGGATAAAATTATTGATAATTTAACTATTTATGTGAATAAAAAGCAAATATATTTGAATATACGTGTTCACCACCTGCAGATACATTGTTGAACACAAGCAATTTGACGTCATCATTCTGCCGGCGTTATTGCTTGTTTTAAGACACATCAAATTTGCTCGTGTGGTCGTAGTGTTAGACCAAGGCACATTTATTTCCAGGTAATATCATGATTACAAGAACAATGAAAAAAAACAACATGGCTTTTAGTTGATCCAAAATATCAAAAATAGAATTTGTTGTAAAATAATAATAATGAAAATTATTCACATAAATTTGAAAAAATTTCTTCACGGCAGCTAACACTAACAAAATTTGCAGCGTTTAGGCACTTTTCACAATTCTTTAATAGTTTTTTCATATTTTTAAATTTTTTTCAAAAGAATTTTTTTAATAAAATATTTTTCACATTGAAAATTTTTTAACATTTTTGAAGCTTCGAATGAACTATAATTTAAAAAAAAAAGCTCAGCTGCGTTTCCGCTACTACCTGATGAATGTGCCTTGCCTTAGACTAACTTCACTTTGGATCCTTTGAAATGTGTATTTAAATTTTAACATTTTGTAGAGGAAACCTGAAAATAAGCGCACCTCGTGTGTACTTTTAGACTTATAAAAATGTCTCTTTTTTGCGTGCCTACTAAATATTGATTTTTATTGCTTTTTAACATAAATTTAGAGTTTTGTTTTTTTATTTTTGCTTCTATTTGACTCACGGCAATTTCCTGTAGTTAAAATTTGAATAATCACTACCAAAACAAAGTCTTCTTTGTGGTTATACACAAAACGCTCTAAATTGGGAAGGTATACTACCAAGTAGATTTATTCTTATTATCTAATATGCATATATTAAAGCAAAAAAGGCAGCCTTGTATTTTGAATGTAACATGGTTCAAACTATTTGGAGTGGTATATTGTAAAAGCAGAAAGTATTAATGTATTTCCATTAAAAAGGAAAATTAACATTTTTGTCTATTAGAATACATCCCGTAATCGCACACTTCTTATTTACTCCTACTAAATAGAATTTTTGGGAGGAAGGTGTTGAATTTAAATTGTTTTTAGCATTTTATGTAAAATTCTTCACTTTATTGCGAGAGATTGAAAATTTATTATTCCTGGTTAAAGTGTTTCTGTTTTGGGTTAAGCAATTTTTTTTTCTCATACTCATACTTTGATGAAAACAATATATGTGAATGTGTGTGTGTGAATGTACGTATATATTAGATATAAAAATCTCAGCTTTTAAAACATTGTGCTTGTTTTTTCAGTTTCTTTTAAAATGTTTGCTTAGTGTCTCGTTGTGTTTGCCTGGGTATTTTCCTATACTCTGGACAAAATTTGCATAATAAATATTTTTATTTGTCTAATGGCATACTTTGCAGCAGAGGGTGCCAAACTTTTTGGATCATTAAATACCTTTGATCTTAAAAATGTCATTAAGCTCTAGTCCTCAAATATACTTGGGTATTAATAAATTTAATTCGCATGTGAGGGAAATTTGTTCAAAATTCGAATCGTTTTGTATTTTAATTTGCTGGAATTATATCTAACTTTGGGAGCCACACGTTCAAATTTTGCCTTTCAATTCCATTCAATTTGCAATACACTCATACTTTTTTTAAGGCCATGACTCAATATTAACAAAGTCGTGCGATCTACGAAGAAATATAACCCTGGTGTGATGAATTGTTATAGGGTATAGGGTTGTATTTTTTTTCGTAGATCGCACGACTTTGTATGATAGTGTATCACGACCTTTACTAGCACAATCAAACTTTTTAAATTGAAAACTAGATAGCTTTCAAATTCACCATTTTTATGGCAATTTAATTTTCAATTTTAATAGCTGGTCACAGCACACATTGATTAAAGCTACAAATTTGAGGTGTTTCTTCGTCGCACAGTGGGGGATTTTGAGAAAAAAGTGGAAATAATTCTGCAGTTGCTAAACGAGCCGTCTGATTGTCTGCATTTAAGGAGGTGTTACCGAGCTTAAGCTTAGAATTAGAGCTGCAAAACTATCGATAGTCGCTCCACTCGATAGTTTCGATAGTTTTATGTAAAACTATCGATACTATCGATAGTATCGAATAGTTTTATAAAAGTTGCCACATAAACTACATTTGACTCGAAAAAAAATCCAGAGTCCTCAACATTTTCATTAGTATATAAAAATATATCAAGCCTTTTTTCGATTTTATCGTAAGCGGGGCATATTATCGAAATTATACTTTTTTGTTGAACTTAAAATTTTATGGGCCTACCCATGGTTTAGAATTATCAAAATGCGAAAATTGTTGATAACTTTTAAGACACTAACTGTAAAGTTTTATCGTAAGAGACGATTGGCGGCCGTCGCGATATCAGTACCACCAAAAATTTATCTTTGTGTCGACGATGTTGAATTTATTAAAATACTTGTGACTACTTTTTGTCGAATAACACTTGGATTTATAAATAAATTCATATACATACATATGTATTTAAGTACTTATGTATACAGAAGCAGGGATGCGATGTCATATTTACAAATTGTACTAACTTTCAAAAAAAAATTTAATTTTTTCAGGACGAATGTACCTAATTCTTTATTTATATTTTTTTAATACTTGTACTTTTAAATTAACTAAAAATCAATTAACAAAACGCCAGAAGGTGCACAAAGAATATTAGTTGCTGGGATCTGAATATAAAAGTAGCATTTACGATATACTACGTTTATAACCTTTCTTTTATTCGATTGTTCAAAGTCGATGCAAATAGTCGACTTCTCTCCTTGGTAGGAAAATAAAATTTCCACATTTGCAGATGAATTTGGAATAAATAACATTCCCCCAGCAATTCTTTAAGTACCGGAAAACATCGTTTGATTTACTTAATTTTCTAATACCTTCGAGCTAAAGATTAACCCCCTTGTGCAAAAAAATAAGTGAACGTTAAAACCGGTTTTTCTATGAAAATTTTTTTAATGTCCACTTCAAGCACGCATTATTTTTTGCATAAGGGGGTTAATATATTTTAATGCTATTTTTGGCATGCAATATAATATAAAGAGATTCTAGTAGTGCTAAATGGGTCATTGCGGTGCTACGGTACTTTTGGCATATTCAAATAGCGCTAAAATTATACAATTGTATCAACTTTTCCATCGCTGTACAAGAGCATAAATCAACTACGGATAATTTGCTTCAAATCTGCCGGCTACTATTTACTGACTTCGATTATTTTTACTCTTTTAATTACTTGTTTTTTTTTTGCCGATAGTATCGATAGTAGAAAAAACTATCGATATTTCATTTACAACAAAACTATCGATACTATCGATAGTACTATCGATAGTTTTGCAGCTCTACTTAGAATTTGGATTATATATCTTTAAAGCAGGCGGAGCTACAAAGCCGCAAAGTGGTCAACCTCGGGTTAATGAAACCGATGTGAAGCGGATGTTTTTGATCTGATAAAAAAGATTTTTTGCAAGCCTCGTACTTTTATTCAGTTTCGCTTATAGTTTAGGAAATATTTGAGAAAAAAATTGAAATTTTGGCTGTTTTACCAACCTTGTTCTGCTAATGGAGAAATTAAATCTTGTTCGATTTAAAAAAAATTAGTATCGTTTAAGAATAATTTGATATCAAAAGCACTACTAGCACAAAAGTTATACGCAATTTAAATTAAATATTTGAAAAAAAAAGATTTTTTGCCGTTTTTTGCAAAAAAAAAGTGTGTTAATTATTTTGCTATTAATTGAAAATTTTGCAAGAATACCAACCCCATAATTTTATTTATTCAAAAGGTAATACTATAAGAAACATTATAACAAAATTTTTGTTAAAAATTTTCATTATTAAAGGTGCCAGATCGTTTCGAAATTTGACACACAGTATGTGTAATGGAATTGAAAGCGATTTATTGAACGTGTGGCAGCAGCTTTAAGAACATTTGGCAGACAGGGTGAAGCTATTAAAAGTCTCCCTTTATTTTGCATTGCATCAGTTGAAATCATTTGATTAATTGCTTGATTATTAATGGCAACCGAGCTTCAGTTGCGTTGCCAGTTGACAACAAGTATCTAAAACATGAAAAGGAGTACTATTCTGCTATATCCATACGATTTTTTATTTTAATAGAGCTATCCATTTCGAAATGGCTGATTTATTTTCAAAATACTTTTATTCTGCTCCAGTGCACTACGCTGCGTTGAGGCTAGAAACCAGTAGCATTAGAAAGTTTGCTAAACTCAAGAAACCCCACGCTAATCATCCCTCTTTTTGCTGCTCCGAAGCAGATTTCATTTTGAGTGCAGCATAAATAATTGTGTTGAATTCAAGCAATCCTTACGTAACTGTTCGTAATTTGTAAGACTTCCCAGCTAGCCTTTTCAATCGCAGAAGAGTCTATTTTGAGTCGTATGCAGATCACTTTCAATCGCAGACGAACTCATATTTTAATCGTGGAAGATGCTTCGCACTGGAGAAACTGTTATCTATGACGATTCGTATACAGGAGTCACAGAAGGCGCTTTTATTACCTGTAGATACAATCGTTTGAGATTTATCTAGAGATTATCTTACATTTCTTTTCTCAAGAACATTGAGAATCGTATGAGGCTACTCAACGTTAATCCTATAGGAGCCATAGGGAGAATTGTAAAAGAATCATTCGATAACGATTTGTGAGTTAAATATAAAAAATAAAATAAAAGCCTAATTCATAAAAAATATTTTGATTTTAAAAAATTAATAAATATTAATAATAATTAATTTCCTCAGAAAATTTGTTTTATTAAACTCTTATAAAATAGAAATATTTTTTATGAATAAGTCAGTAAATGTTTTAGTACTTATTAATTAAAAGTTTACATTGAAAATTTATGATTTCTATGTTGATCTATGAAAAATTTAATTAATTAAAAGAATTGGATTATGTTAAAACTTGTTTACGTACCTTCTATAATTAAATAAATATTTGATGTAAAATAACAAACACATTAAATTTATACTTGTCTTTAATAAATCTTTAATTCTTCTAAAAAAAGCACTTGGAACAACCGGCCAAATTGTTATTGAAAACATAAATGAAAACATCAGCGAAGAAGTGAAGAAAAAATAACAATAAACACGAAAATAACAAAGAACAAGCATATTTTAGATAAATGTATCTTCGATCAAACATTGGAAAAAGAAATGCTACAATATCACTCTCCAAATAATCAGCAGAAAATTAATTTAGGAGTTGCATGTTAAACTCTATCGCCTATTAAACAGCTCTTGGCTAGCTGGGTTATGGGTCGTTTATAGAAAGTACCCGTAGTTTAGTTGCGTTGCTATTGCCAAACTTTTATTAAGTAATTGACAATTAATGGCTTCGTAAGTCAAATCGTATCGTCTTACTTTTGAAGTTGTCGTATCGTTTAAGTAAGGATGTTAGTTAGTTATTAAAAACGTGAGGCTGAGAGCGAATTGTGTTCCTCTTTATTATTGTGTTTCTCTTTGCTTTATACGTGTGTGTGTGTGTGTGTGTGTGTGTGTGTGTGTGTGTGTGTGTGTGTGTGTGTGTGCGTGTGTGTGTGTGTATGTATGTAAGGCAGAAGTTGACGTTGGCTACGTAAAAATATATTTCCTGTAGATTTTTACGTAGCAGACGTTGCCAACACATTTGCAATAAGCATAAATGTTATGGATTTTGTCAGCTGATACGCAACAGCACGATACGATTTCAGTAATTTTACCATAATAGCTTTTTTTTTAAGAGAAGTAACACTTAGGCAATTAATGCCTAATACTATTACTAGTTGTTAATTTCTTTAGGAAAGGGATAGTGAGGGATACTGGCAAAAAGTTGGTAAAACTAAAAATATTATAATTTAATTAAATACGTAAACAAGTTCTTCTTTGGGAAAATGAAAACATTTATGCAAAAAAAGGATGGTAATTCTAAAGAATTTGAATTGTTTTTTAAGCCTCATCTAATAGTTGCCATATTGTCGAATGGCTGATTTGTTTCCAAAATAGTTTGATTTTTCCCCCACCATCCCATCAGAAATATAATTATTTAATCTTTCGTAATAAGAATATTTTTCACGATTTACAAAAACGAGGCAGTGTACTGCAAAAAGAAGTTACTCTTGTTATCTTCTGGATTACACGATATATACATATGTGCGCTCGATATCGAGTACTTTATCTAAAACAGATTAAGAAACTCTGCTTTGCATATATAAACATTACAACAATTTTGCTTGCTGGTAATTTTATAAAATTTATAAGCGCCAACAGTCTGTTGCCTTTGTTTTACAATTTTATGAATTTTGGTCTACTTTGCTTTGGCTGATGTTAAGGTGGGTCATGGAGAATAATTTTGCAATGATTAAAAAAAAATTTATATTAAAGTAATTTACATAATACAAATACGAAATTTGTTAAATGTTTAAAGTAAAAAGCTTATTCTATTGCTTTAATGATAGAGAACTGAAGAACTTAAGACCTGCAAATAGCAATGATCAAAGTTTAATTTGAAGAAAACTTTACAGGGCTTTATCATTTTGTAAGGTCAGATCTACTATATTTTAAAATATATTTGCCAACTCTCGTCTTTTGGGCAACAACTCAACAAATTCCAATACAATAATGATGTGCATTTTGCACTTTGTGTCAGTTGTTGTAGTAAAGTTCGAGTGATGAAAGCATAGTCACTGGTCAATAACCGATAAAATGGCTACTAGCCACAACTTCAAATAAAATCTAATACACCTCATTTAACACTAGAGGCGCTTCAACACTGCATTATTAAGAACATGCAAAAAGCAGAGTTGTAAAGGAATGAAACTTTTCTCTGTCTCTTCCTCCACCGCCTGTCTTTCTATCACTGTATCTTTCCTAAAGAAGGTAACACCTAGTAATAGTAGCAGGCATTCATTGTCTGAGTCTTGCTTTTCTTAAAAAAAAAATATAAAAAATACAACCAGAAACACGAGTATGTGAATGCAAATGGAAGTGGATAATACACACACTTCGTAAAGATGATAATGATATTGCCAAGCAGGAAATATACTCTTCCTTTTACTGTGTATTTCATGATCATTTTTTAACAATTACATCCTTTTTTTAAATTAATTAAATAATTTTAATTACATTCTTTTTTTTTAAATTATATTTCTGTTTAAATTCTACTTTTCTGGGGAGTACCGAATCACATTAACACCTGATAAGCTTTTATTTGAATATTGAGCCAAAGGCAAAATAATAATTCATGGCGTTGTGCGCCTTATTTGCTTTTATAATTGCAGGGCCTTTGTGCGTATACTGTGTGTTTGCTGTCCACGTAAAATTCGGCGAAAATATCAACCAACGATGCGTTCAAAATCTCAGGTGAGTTTCTCTTTGATTTATTTTTATTAATTTATTTATTTATTTTTGTGTTGCTTCTGCTGTGCCTGTTTCCCCCGATAACAATTCTATGTTGTTGCCGCTGGGAATAAGAGGCGAGAAGTTGGTTTAATTTTTGTTGTTTTTTTTTTTGGTGTTGTACATAAATTCAGTGTTTATTATCTTCAGCTTTAACAACTTTATTTTAATAACTTACATTAATTTTGAACTTATTTCTAATGCAAATGTAACAAATGTCCTCTTCCGTTTGTTTTTTTATGTTTCTTTTTACTTTTACTTTTATTATTTTTTTCTTTTTTTGTAACAAAAAGGCTTTTGGCCAAAATCTTAAATATTTATGTAAATGAAAAATTTAAATTTGTTTTGTGAGATAATATGGCTTGGTTTTTGCTTATCTTGCACTTCCTTTTGCTTAGATTTTTTTAAGCATCCGGCGGCTAAGCTTAAAGTTATAATTTTTTTATATTAAGCATTTCCAAAAAAAAAAGACTTAAATGATTTATTGCTTGCAAAGATTTCCTTGAATTTTTTTTGTCTTCCTCTTGACAACACAAACTTTCATTAAATGTTTCAGAAGCCAGATAAGGATATCAAAAATCAACTTATCTGCCTAAAATGTAAAAATTTCAAGGGAGTTTTTACAACTTGAGAAAATAACATTAAGTATTCATATGAATTTTTGTTAGATATACAAGACAATGACTTAAAGGATATATGTATGCCACTGGTTTTTTGCAATAAAAAAAGTTTTTCCACAATTGATAGTGAAAACATCAACATTTTGTTACTTTTTGTTAGTTTCAATACAAATATTATTTTCCATTTGTTTTATCTTCTTTTTCGACCCCTTTTTATATGTATAATTTAACTATTTTTTTAAGCTTTAGGTCTTTATTTATATATTTATATTCGATTAACTTCTTCACAAATAAGAGATTTCTTAAACAAGTTACCCGAAGGTTAACGAAATATTGATAACAAAACTAAATATTTAAATAGAGAAGCTTAAAACAGTAGTTTAATTAATTTTCCATTCCAGTAAGAGATTTGCTGAAGAACTTAAACGAAGTTTTACGAAATATTGAAAATAAAACTAAATATTTGAATAAGGACCTTAAGCTCAAGAAAAATAGTTTTTATTTCCCATTTGATAGAAATGAACCCTTTCGATAAAATAGCGCAGCGTGGTAAGGCTGTATCGTCTGATGACGTTGTAAAAAAGGTAGTAGGGGAGGTTGGGCCTACGTTTGACGTGCACGTGCATTATGTCCGGATCAAGAGTGGGCGGAGGGGGGGGGGTTTATCCGAAATGAAATAAATTTCACCCTCTTTAACGATTTCAAACTTCACCCTAATCGAATCATAAACAGAACTGTTTCGTACCCGTTCGTTCAATCAGTCATTATAGTTATGCCGAACTCGTTCCTATCGAACATTTTTGTTACAAACATATGATCGAACTAATTTGAATTACATGATTTGATCATAACTTTGTGTCTAAAAGTACTGTACGAGTTCGAAAAAAAATGCCTAGGACAATGGGTAATTGCCGTTTTAAGTATTAAACACATTCACCACTGCAAGCTACCGACTTCAAAATATCAAAAATAGATTACACATGCTTATATGAGAATGATTATTTTTACAACAGCAAGGCCACACGGCGGCATGTTGTTGTCCATGCTGATTTGACAATGAGCAAATATAAAGTTGCCAGTATAATACAAAATCTTGAATGGATGATATCTTAAAATTATTTCATTCTATTTTACTGAAATAAATCCTGAAATTGATGTAAAGACATAAATTGAAATAAAGTGTTAAGGCCCTATTCAGAAGAAAACACATTTTGGTTTACAAACGTTTAACAAACAACCCTACAAGAAATAAATGACTGAAACTAACACAAACTAAATTTTTTTTACTAACACATTTGCAACAATTTTACATTAAATTTAATAGTGACAGTCAATTCACTAGTTTTTGATCGATAGTGATGATGGATTTATTTATTAATTATATTTGCTCAACTCTAGCATATATGTTATTTTTAAAAAGCAGGTGCGTTGGAGATAGAGACGGGCGCGTGTCGAATTTTTCCAACACAACACGATACGAACATAAAACTAGCAAGCAAAATTTTTTGTCAATACGATACTGCATAACACGCACAAAATATTATTGGTATGGTGTTGAAGATCAGAAAATTGAATTGATTTTTTTCAAGATTCTCTTTTCAAAGTATGGTACTGAGTTAGCATTGCCAGCTGGTCTTATCTGCCACCGCAGCTGCTACTATCGGTTTACGTACAGAACTTTAAGCTTCAGAGGCCCATACAATATCAACAAATATGCTGGTGTTGTGTGCTTGACGATACAAAATCGAGCCATAACCGCTAAAATAGCTTAAGCGACACATTTTTCGGACTTCGTTTTTTTTTTTTGACGAAAATCGACTATTTACAATCACAAAAATTTAAGTTCGAAAATTATGCCGTTTAAGCTATTTTGGCGGTTATGGCGCGAAATATTAAATTTTTCTATACTGGAAATTCATTCATACATATCTTACATAAAAAATAGTTTCGTGTTTTTCGTGTTCGTCTCAAGGAAAAAACACGACACGCGCTCATCTCTAGTTGGAGGTAAAAATGTGTGTTTTTGCTTATTTATATATTTCGTTTAAAAATATTTAATTTATTTGTGTATTTTTAAGTTACTTTTTATAATAAAGTATATGTAATATCAAAAGTATAGATGCTGCCAGTATATCAAGCATGTATGACTACTCAATTGTGGGGGACATATTAGTCAAGTATGATTAGTCATATGATATCATTGATTAGTAAAAAGTAGTAAAGTGAGCAGTTATATAGACGACAAAATTTTTTAGTTAGGGAGATGCAACATCACACGTACACAAAAGTTTCTATCACATTTTTTTAATTTTGCCCTTAATGAGACAGAAACTTTGTTCTACACAATGATGAATATATCCTGCATGACTACCGATCAAATTACCGGTCAATTTCCTAATACTATTCTTGTAGGGAAATTTCCATACAAAATTTGTTTTTTTTGTGAATAAGGCAGTTATAATTTTACGTAATGTAATTTCCTTTTTATAAATGCGAAATATTTGAAGGTAGTAAGGTTGGAATATGTATTTTTATTTGAATATCAAGTGCTGATGATGCTCCTGCCGTCTACAAAATAATTAACTAGCTGGCTACAAGACGTCAATTGCTGACATAGGCATTTAAAGTAGAGTGTTCTTTTTGCCTGATGTAGCGAATGTGTTCAATGTAATAATAAAAATTATTTATAAATATCTGAAGACTTGTTAGTAGTTTATCGCGAATGTCATATAAGCTTTGAAAAATTCATTTTTGGCATGTCAAAAACGTCTTGAAAAATTTATGTTCACATCTGAAAGATTATCAAGTTTTAAGCGCCGAAAATAGACATCCTGAAATGAATTCGCTTGCACGAGTCGATTTGGGTATTTTGTAGTTTAAATTTCTGTTTTCACTTGGACTAATTACTGTAAACTCAAGAAAGAGCCCTTGTTCGTACACAATTGATATATGTATATGTTAAGACCCATAGTGACGTTTTCATTACCCCTTTTTGCTTTTTGCCTTAATCTCCAAGTGTGCTTGAGTGTCTGTATATATATTTTTGTGACACTTGACTTACTTTAATTGTAATAATAATTTCAAAATCTTTGTATTCTTAAATTGTGCGCTGCTTCACAGAGATTTGCCACTCGACGCTGTTACTCGACATGTTCACTGCATGGCATCCAGCATATGCGGCACAATTCATGCGAACAAACTTACATTTAGTAACTGTTGCTAGTCGTCGTTACAACATGCAACATCTGGCGTTTTATACTCAAAAAACATATCAAAGTGACCAACATTAAAATGCCAATTAAAATGAAATTGAATGGAAGAAAATGCAAGATAAAATGTTTATTTAATAATAAAAAAAAAATTTAGCCCGCCGCACTTGTTCTCCAGAAGAGAGTGGACTTCCTCTGTAGAATTTTATACATGAACCATCAAAAATGCCAAAAGAAAATATCAATGGAATGTTGCTGCAGTGCCGGCTTGCCTTTAAAGCTCAAGGAAAACAATTTCTGTAGTTTCTTTTCCTATTTCATTAAATATCTTGAAATAAAATATTCTACGAAATATTTCAACATTTACAAATTCTCGATAAGAAATTATGACAAACAGAGGAAGCAAGAAGCATTAAATGCGAAAATAAATTTTGCAGACACAGACGACTTTTTTTTATTGGTGGAATTTTTGTCGGTAATTGTTGCTTTCCATTTCCATTGTCCATACCACGTCTACGTATGAGTTATTGGCCAAACGACAAGCATTTCCTTAATATTTCTCTTCATATTGCTTATCAACTTTATAGCCATTCAAATTGTCAACATCAACATCAAGAGCAGCAGCATTGTCACCATCACCATGGGATTGTGTGCTTGTGTGTGTGTGTGTGTGTGTGTGCAAGTTGCTGAACAAATAAAGACAATGACTTCCTTAAACAAAAACAGCAAAGGAAGAACATTAAAAACAATAAAAGGAAGAATAAAGACACACATGAATTCATAAATTAAGAGGAAAAAAAAGGAAAACTTTCTTCGTTGTGTGGTCGTCGTGGCGTAGATGTTTATTTTGTTCATAAACGACAACAAGTTTAAGAAGGATCCAGCATCCTTATTCTTCTACCTTTCACGAAAGGTATGTAAATTTCTCTTCTCAGTAAAATTGCACTAATTCCTTTTCAATTTTTAAATGTTGTCGTATACCACTTGATTGCAGGATTTTTTCACATATCGTTATTTTGTTAAATTTCTTAAATTTTAATGTAGTTACATATTTGTTGTATTGTTATATGAATGGATTTTCAATCACCAATCGCACACAAAAAGCAGTAAGCAGCTTTTTGTAATACATTCTAGGCACTTTTGTATCCTTGTTCCTTGTTATTAGACTATGAGTTTATTTGTAGTTCATTTCATTACAGTGATTCCTTTAAGACTCTGTATTCGTGCACCTTCCGTAGTTGATGTCTCTTCCAATTCCTGTTCCACATGATATAGAGAAACTCTTGTCTTAATAATACTTCAGTTTTAAAATATAAAAATCATTTTTCTTCTTTCGCCAATTTCCACTTGATTGTGTTTGTTTCAAGTACTAGTAATATGAAAAACAGTTTATTATTTTTACTTTTTATAAGCAGCTTAAAAATTTTACTGTGCTCATGCTGAAAAGTATGAGTGTTTAAATTTATGTAAATAAATAAATTCTTTATATTAATATGAATGTATATTGTATATTTGTTGTTTATTTTATGACAATTTTATGTTGCTTTGTAAATACTCGTATTAAAGTAAATGACCCATTTTTTATGTTATTTACGTAATTTTGATTTTTTTAATAATATATTAAAATTTATAAATTTAATTTAGTATTGATATAATTTAGCAATATTTTTTATATATATATATTTTTTTTTTTGAGCATAAGTAATGAAGTTACCTGGAAAATTATTAATCTCTATAGAGGTCTATATACTCTTGGACAATTTCAACTTTGCCGCTCGCTCTGCTAAAAACATTTACATAGTTATATGCAAATTTCAACTAGAAAAAACTTACGATACCATTTTTAATTAATAATTATAGTAATTAATAATTAAAACGTAGCAGCTCTTTAAAATTTAGTTCAACATTCGTTTTTGGCTCATTCCCACAAAACCATGCGATTAAGAAAATCTTGAGCATTTTTTCGTAATATTCCCAGTAGGTTGTGTATGTAAATGAATCCAGTTAAACATATTGTAACACAAATATACGTGAACAAACCTTATAAACACAAATGCTTGCCGAATTTGCATTGAAAATATCGTGTTTTTCAGAACACCAAAAAATCACTCGGTCGTGATTTTAAGTCGCCGTGATTTCAAGAACAGTCTCATATCGCACATTTACTTCAATAGTGGCATAACTCAAACAATGAGTTTTTTGAGTTAATAATGCGGCATTTAGTATTTTATCTTGTGTAAAAATTTCATATAAATAGCTTGCACCATCACCTCCTGAGAGAAGAATTTTTTTTCATTTCTACATTGAGTTGTATGCAAATTGAAAACATAAAACGCGTTTTCTGCAAAACTGGTTTTTTTGAGTTATGCCACTATTGAAGTAAATGTGCGATATATTTTAAAGTTATTTATATTACGTTAAATTTTTTTACAATAATTCCCGTTTTAAACTACCCTGCAGGAAATTGAACTGACACAATATTAGTCACGTGACCGGTCCCCAAGTGATAGGGAATAGTCCGAGTTCTAACACTAACATGAAGCGGACCAGTCACTTTTACATGGTAATGGCCTAGGATGGGGTTAATTGATACTTTTTATGCACCTTGTGACTTTTCACTGGACTATCCCATAGGGAGCTATTCGGTGTATAATAATATTAATTATATATAAATGTCATTCCGACATTTAACTGTGACAATGAACGGACAACCTCGCGCATGACAGGCTTGCACACTATCCACTCAACCACAGGGTCATGTTTCAAAAGTATAAATACCAGTTAAGCTTAGGTTAATATCTCAGTAGAGTTACGGGACTGGTTTCAGAGTCACATCGGAGGGAGCAATTAACATTACATTTATACTATTTGATAGGTCCATGTATTCAACCACATCGAACATGTTCAGTGTCGTTTACTACAATATTGCACCGAGTCCAAATTAAAGTGGCTCAAGATAAAGACCAGATACATTACGAAAATGGTGAATATGGGTGTCCCTGCGGCTGAGTGGTAGCGATGCTAGCCTCTCAGTCCAGAGGTCGTGGGTTCGATTCCCACCATAGTCCCTGGGTGTTTTTCGCAGACAAGCTAATCGCTTTGCGAGTTGTGTTTGTTACTTATTTAAAAACAAAAAAAAAAAAAATTTCACGACATGTCTTTTGTCACCATACACTTCTCCGTACATTTGATAACACTCGCATTTTCTCAAGTCATAGGACGAGTACGTTTGGATCAATTGTCACCAAATTTTCTGCAGGTTGGTAACACCATATGGGTTATCTAGCAATAGGGTAAACATGGCCAACAGAATACCAAAGAGAGTTAAATTTCATTTAGATAAAGATATGAACCGGGGTGATATTTGCCACTTCACAGAAATAAATGATTTGTAAATACAATTAATTTTTCTGTTATATCAATTAAATAATTAATTGATTTTGAACCTACAACGATTTTTGTAAATACAATTAACGAAATTGTAAGTTAAAGGAAAATCTTAAAAATATTTTCAATTTTTGAATTTCATTTATTTTTTCAACATTTATTTCTGTTATTTCAATTAAAGTTATTGTTATATTAACAATGTGAATTGTTGAATTTCTGTATCATTTTTGTTATATTAACAAGCTTTTCATACACAATCACAATCCTCGAAACGATTTTTGCTCGTCTGCGAAAAACACTAAATATCTTTGGGCGGACTTGAACCGCCAACCTCAGGACTAATAAACTAACTCGCTTACCTCTCAGCTAAAGAGCAACACTTTATTAGATAAGCAAATAATGAATACACACAAAACACGATTTCTTGTTTCTTCGTTTTGATATAATCTAACAAATAATTTTATTGAGTAATTTAATTGACTACAAAAATTTTAATTTGTTATATTAACAATGATGATTGTTAATTTTTAAATTAAATTTTAACAATTTCTTTTGTTGGTTGCATTTCGATGATATTTTTTTCTGTGTTTGCAAATGAACACTTAGTTGTTAATAACTGGAAGAACTCAAAAAAGGTAATAGTTGCCTCAAATATATCTGGCAAAGATCGTGTTAGTGAAATCGAAAGATAATCTTAAGAACCGTTGCCCAGGACCAAGTACCAGCAGTTATTAAAAACTAAAACGCTTTTATGGGTATTTTTGATTTGTGCGACCAAATGCTAGAATATTACAGGATTAAAATGAAAACTAAGAAATGTACTGTCAAAGTATTTTTCCACTTTCCTGTTCCAGCGATCTATAACTCTTGAATGGACTACAGAAAAGAATGTCCAGCTTCTTGGATTACCTAGTTGTAAAGTATAGTATTTTTTAACTTTCAAAATGGGGATAGGTATACATTTAGAGACTTCTTTTGAGTTTTCTGGGAATGTTGAAAAATTTCTAAGCATTTTTAGGGTACGAAATATCGTCCACATAATGAAACTTTTTTTTTTTTATAAAGCATGTATTTATTTATTGTATCTTCATATGTGAACTAACAATAAGTATTCAAATCTTAAATCTATAAAAAAAAAAAAAATTATTAGGCCCGACCAGCGTCGGACATAAACTTAGTGGTAGTTATAAATAATACATTAGTAGTGATAATCAAAAAAAAAAGGGGGGGGGGAAGTATTTTCAAGAAGTCCCATCTGGAGTATTAGGTATAAGAGCCCGTGTGTCCCTCTTTTTTAAGCGGATGTGTCCAGTAAAGTTCAAAATATTACGAGCAAGCGGATTAGGATGTGATTCGAGTTTTGTTAAATATTTGCTTGCGTATTTTGCAATTTCTTAATAATGAAACTGACGATATTAGATTTGATCGCTACAATCACCACTTGATCTGACGATCCACCAAAACGATATCGCAATAGTAGTGGCTGTTGATCCAGAGGACGATGTCAACTCTACATTGGCATCTACTTATATAAAAATTTCATTCAATATTTTATGCAATGAATAATAGATTCGTTACTCTGGTTTTAGACTCGACAGTTTTAGTTGCTGAATTTTTGATTTTGTATGAGAGAGATGAGAAGGTAATATATACGTTTTGTCAGCGTTGCCATTTTGGTGTTTTTCGGGTATTTTTTGGTGCTTTTTCTTTTCTAAGTATCCGAATCAGAACACAAGTTTAAAGTTTTTAATTTACACACAACTTAACGAAATAAGAAAATTTTGTGTTTGTTAAAAAAAAAAAGAAAGAACTATATGAGGATTAATCATCATAATTGACTCAAAAATTTAAATTTATTAGAATTCAAAATTCTAGTCTTCTTTCGCAGGATTTTTCTTTCGACAGTAGAAACTTATCGTTGGTCTCACGAAGAAAGGTCCTAACTCAAATAATTGTTATTTTACAGGAGAAGGTAAAAACCCAATATAAACTGTAATATTTTTGTACAAATGATTGTAAAAGTTTTATTTTTTATAATAATGCAATAAATTTTTGTGACGAGGTTTATTTTGTTTGTATTAGACTTTTGACTCTTCGTTTTAATTATGAAAATTTCTTTCCACATTCGCTGATGAGTTTGGAACTATTTTGCTAACTTTTGAAAGCTACGGAAACAATACTTCATCCAATTAATTTTTCAAAGCTCAAAACTCGTTATTTATAGTATTTCATTATTTCAATATTTTTTAATAAGAAAAGTAATAGAACAGATAAAATAAATGAAGACGACGCTATAGCGCATTATCATATTGAAAACGAAACACCTGTGAAGTTATTTAGATGTAGTTCTTTATAATAAATCAAACAAGTATAATGCATATCTAACAAGGTAGTCGCTCTCAAAAACAAATCAAATTCGCCACTTTTCTGTCAAACTTGATGTACTTTAAACGAATGCTATTTATTTTTTGTATAAAAAAAGATATTAGGTTCTCGCAAATTTTTCAAATAGTACCAAATGATTCAACGTACCTTTAAGGTTTGAATTGTACAAAAAAAAAGTACAATTGTACCAACTTTATCATCCTTGCTTATCTTTTTCTTTCTCCCTTTTTCTTTCTCATAAAGTAAAAAGTTGAGCAACTAAAACTACCGAGTCTAAAACCAGAGTTAGTCAAATCGTATCGTCTTACTTTTGACGTTGCCATATCGTTTAAGTTTGGATGCTACTTAGTAGAAACGTAAAGCTGAAAGAGAATGTGTCAGCTGTTCTTGTATTTCTTTTTACTTTATATGTGTATCTGTGTGTTAGCCAGTAGTTGACGTTTACCACGTAAAAATCTGTTTTCTGTACATATCCAATAAGCATCAACATGGTTATTAAATTTACGTATGTATTTTGCTAGCAGATACGTAACAGCACGATACGATTGCATAAGTGCTTGCTTACCTTAAAAATACTTATAAAGCTTGTGCCATAATCAGAGGTAAAATCAGATATAGTTATATAAGTATGAAATTGACAGTTTTGACAGCATTCATGTATGTACGCATTGGCAACGTGCCAATTTAGTTGAAAAAATATGCATAAAAGCAGCATAATGAAAACAATAAAACCTTTTGTGTTTTGACGCCACATTCCTTACAAATTAGATTTTCAAAGTTAAATTAAATTTTGTGTACTTTATGTAACATTTTAGCACCTTGTTCAATTTTTACGTGCCGTCTTCAAAGTCTTCATCCGGTGCAACAACAAAATAATAAAATAGAACATGTGGTGTATTAAGTACGAAAACTAATGAACATATGGGGAAAGATCTAAAATTAAATTTATTTAAACCCTCACAAATATCGTAAAGCGGATTACCATTTATAGGAGCTGAAATTTTAACGGCCATATTCCAATACTTTGTATTTCAAATGTACTTTAGACAAAAATTGTAGAGAAATTTCGGTTAAACATACAGTTCAAAGGCAAATAATATTTAGTAAATATTTCTGATTTATACACAGAAAAAATTATTCCCAAAAAATTTTCAAACAAACGTGTGTTTTGAAATATAATTTAGTTTCAGTAAATATTTTTTACTGTTCCAGTAAATTATTTGTTCCAATTTTATTTTATGTAAAAAAACTGTATAGAATGAAAATTATCTATATAAAGTAAAATTTGTAAAAAAAATTTTAGATTTATTTTTTTTATTTAAATTTGTTATTTTCAGTTAAATTTATTTTTATATACTGTAAAAAAATTTTTCTGATTTTTTTTAATTTTTTCAGTAAAATTTATTTTTATATACTGTAAAAAAATTTGTAATTTTTTCTACAAATTATTTTATAGATATAAAAAACATTTTATTTTTTTTTAAGATTTTTGTTTGCGGTTTTCAAATTTGTTATGTTTGTATATTGTGATTCTCAATATAGTATTAAGAGTCTTACTATAAACATACGGAGTTTGTTAGCTAAATTAAAAAATTTTTTGGGTTGAAGTCTACTGACAAGTTCCAAAAGCGGGAACGAAATTCTTAACCATAAACACAAGCCAATTTTTGAAAGTAAAAAAAATAGTTAAACCTTTCATTTGATTCAGTTATTTTTTTTAGATAAAAATTTTACTAATTTAAAAAAAAAAAAATTTAAGAATTGTTATTGATTCAGTAAATTTATTTTCTGATAATACGAAAAATTTTAGTGAATTTGTTTGTAAATTATAAAAAAAAAAATAAGTCCCAGAATACCTATTTGCGCATTTGTGCGATTTTTGAGTTATGAAGGTTTTTGTGAGAGAATTCCAGTTGCTAAAAGTCAATGTGAAAAATACATATTAAATATTTATTTTTTTACACATAAAGTATGATCTAATTTACAATTTAATTTACTAATTTATATTTTTTCATGCCAAAGTTACAGCAAAAATAGTCAAATAAGACCATTTTCTCTAAAATACAAAAAAGCCCATAAAAGGTTAAAAATTTTTTTCAAACATTTTTTTTAAATGCCGGGTTTTTATGTATTTATTAATATTCATCAATGAAAAGCCAATTTTTGAAAGTAAAAAAAATAGTTAAACCTTTCATTTGATTCAGTTATTTTTTTTTAGATAAAAATTTTACTAATTTTAAAAAAAAAATTTAAGAATTGTTATTGATTCAGTAAATTTATTTTCTGATAATACGAAAAATTTTAGTGAATTTGTTTGTAAATTATAAAAAAAAAATTTGCTGAATAATACAAAAAAAATCTGCAAAAATGTTTTTCTGTTTCTATTAATAAATTTGACTGAAAATATTTTGAGTTTCAGTTAACTTTTTTCTCTAATGCCATAATAATTTAACTAAAAATAAAATTTTTTTTTCTAGTTAAATTTTTACAAAATTGTTATCAGAATCTACAAATTTCTTTGTAGGTCGGCATTCACACAAAAAATTTACTGATTCAATGAATTTGGTTACTGAAAACGAAATTTAGTTTTTTCTGTGTATGATGCCAGAATAATTCGCTCATTTACTTCAATAGTGGCACAACTCAAAAAAACCAGTTTTGCAGAAAACGAGTTTTAAGTTTTTAATTTGCATACAACTGAATGGAGAAATGAAAAAAAATTATTCTCTCAGGAGGTGATGAAACAAGCTATTTATATAAAATTTTTACACAAGATAAAATAAAAAATACCGCATCTTTCTGCATTATTAACTCAAAAAACTCATTTTTTGAGTTATGCCACTATTGAAGCAAATGAGCGAATTTATTTTCAATTTCATATATATTTCGCTACCGCTGTCAATATGTTGTATTTTTTCGATCATGTCAATGTCTCAATTTTCTATGCAATTACATAATCTTCAATTAATATTCATTTGCTTGGTTTACCAATACCTCCAAAGTCCTTGCTTTGGTAACAAATAAACTAATAAAACGATTTTATCCTCCAGAATACCAAATTGAACTCTAATGAACACATATTAGACCCCTGCAAAATACCACTTACAAGAACTTTTAAGACATGAGGGTCTTTTCAAACGCTTTACTACAGCGAGATCTTCTAAAACAAACGCTTAACAACACTGTAGGCAAAACAATTTATTTCAATTATCGCAGGTATAGGAATAAAGAAGAAAACACTTCGTGACGAAAGAATTTGTAATGCTTGCTTCTTCCTACGCATGGATGCGTATACAAACGTCATGCATGTACGTTGTGTGTATGTTTATTTTTCTGCGCATATACGAACGCACACATGCATTGACATTAGTTGTAAGCGCTTGCTTTAAAAAACCACCCCTAAACACAAACATAGCTTACCGTCTACATCTTATACACATACACTCAAACGTGCAATATGCAAAATAACAAGCATACAAGCATCAACAGTATTTCTTTTGTGTGTTTGTTACGAACAAGAACTCTTCGCAACATAGCTTAAAAACTCTCATATATACTAGTGTCCTGCACAACACCTCTTATAAGAACTTTTAAGACATGAGGGATTTTTCAAATGCTTTACTACAGCGAAATCTTCTAAAACAAACGTTAACAACACTGTTTGCAAGAAATTTGTTTCAGTATTGTAGGTATAAGAGTAAAAAAGAAAATACTTCGTGGCGGAAGAATTTGTGATGTTTGCGCTTTTTTACGCATAGGCGCGTATACAAACGTCATGCATGTAATATGCAAACGCACACACATGCATTAATATTAGTTGTATGCGCTTAATCACATAATAGCTTACCATCTACATCTTACACATACACTCAAACGTACAATATGCAAAATAACAAGCATACACCCAACAACACTGCTTCTCTGGATTGTTTGTTATCAACAAGAAATCTTGGCGACATCGATTTTTAACACTCATATACACGTACACTCGTACTTCGCTTATAATGCGACATAATTTATTATTGCTTTAGTATAATACATGCGACAAGAATACATTTAAAAAACAAGATGTCTTTACATTTAAAGACTGTTTACGCAGCTCTCTAATATATACTTCGCTTATTGTACGACAACATTTATTATTGGTTTAGTATAATACATGCAACGACAATACATTCAAAAAAAACAAAACGTCAAAACGTATTTACATTTCAAGACTGCTTACGCAGCCCTCTAATACATATTTAACAAAACAGATGATGCTCTTGACCAAATGAATTCCATTGATGTAAACTGAACGAACTTATGGTGAAATTGAGTTTTTGTTTTGTTGTTGTCGATTTGTAAAGATTTATTATGGTGAAATGTTGACTTGTTGGATTTATAAGTTTAAAAGAAAGAAATATGCACTTGTGTTGGAGTTGCTGTTGTTGCAAGGATTTGGCATTTGACCAATGATGATTGTTTTTGTGTGCATGTTGAGACATCGATTTATAAAAATTACCCTTAAGTTCACATGATTGAAAATGCAGCAGTTTTTGGTTGGAATGTAAAATACTAGAGTACGAATTTGTAAATAAGAACCTACTAGTATGTACATACATATATTTATGCATGTACGTACAAAAATAACAAAAGAAAAGTAATTTTGCAGTTCTAAGTAGATCAATAATTCTTTATTTGAAGTATGTACGAGTAATAATAATTTTTGACTTATGAGGAAGAAACTATCCCTTCATATTACTAGTTCTTATGCTTTAGAGATTTGCGTTTATATAAAAGGTATTCACGTCAAAAGTTGCACTGCACTGTTGCAGAAAAGCAAAATTGCAAAATTTCCAAAAAATATAACAACAACCACATAGAAAATTATTTTGCACAAATGATGCAAAATTGACAGACTCTGAGCAAGTACAAGATTATCAGGGTAAATTCTGCAAAGTTGTGCAACTTTTTATGGCATTGCCAATCCAAAAAAAAATTAACAAAAAGTACTTTTAAAATCAACCATACACCAAATTACAACGCAGAATACCTAAATGTTTTTCTTTTAAATGAAAAAAAAAGTCGTTGAAGATATTTTCGATACAAATAAATTAATTTAAAAATTATAAAATTAAAAAATATTTAAAAATTCTTAGGTAGAAATTATAAAGAAATCTTCAAATTCGTTTTTTAGATAACAAATACATATGTACATAATTTTGCTATTTTCAAAAGACCTATGGCTCAAAATAGTTATTAGAATTTTGTTAAATAATACCAATATTATTAATATTGATATTTTATTAGTGAATTGATTACAAAATTAATCAGCGAAGTTCCAACACTTCGTTTCAGCGTTTAAACAAACATACGAGTACAATATATCTATGCACATATTAAAGAAAATTGGTTGCTCACGTCAGAAAGTGCAATTATGCATTTTTGCACAGTTGCAAGAGTTGACGTGAATACCTTTATAAAGAATTAATTACACTGTACAACAAAAAAAAATTTGTTTAGTTGTTTTTTATGGGAATTGTTACATTTAAACTTAAAATTTTTTTTTATTTATTTATAAAATCTTATAAAAAACACAATTACAAATTATATTTACAATAACTTCTTCTGACGACCATTACAACATAGACCTTCATTCGTTGTATTGAAACAAAGTCTTTGGACTACAATCGTGAATAATTTTGTGCTAGAATAATTTTGCTCTTTTGACTCGCCTTATCAGGAATATATTTTTTTTTAATTTTTTTCACTGCACCCTGAATATTTAAAAACACAATCTTACACTTAAAACCATTTCATTTGAAAGCAAACAGTTTTATATCTATTATTGTTAAACTTAAATTTGTTCAATTAGCTTTGATTTTATTGCTGTTTGTTGTTTTCGCTACGCTGTCCGTCTATATTTATTGGATAAAAAAATAATAATAATAAATGAAGGTATTATAATGCAAAGCCATTTATCGGGTAAACAAAATCCTGCCTTTAGCTAAAGGCAAGTTTTGAAAATCGCCCATAGTGTATTAACACTAAAATTTAAAAAAATTTAAATTAAAGGGTGGTCCATCAGTTAATGTGTAATTTTGACAACTTGCTTTATCTTGGAAACCGTAAGAGGCAAACTCTTGAAATTTTCAAAAACGATTAAACTAAAAAATCCGAAAATTATAAAATCGCCAAACCAAAAAAATCGCCAAGAACCAAAAAAAAAAATCGTTTAAACGAAATAAAAGCACCAAATTAAAAAAAATTCTAAAACTAAAATAAATCGGCAAAATCGACAAAATTAAAAAAAAAAAAACGCCAAAAAGCGAAAAAAATCGCCAAAACGCGAAAAAGGCGCCAAAATTAAAAAAATTGCCTATATGAAAAAAAATCGCCAAAACTAAAAAAAAATCGCCAAAAAAAATCGTTTAAACGAAATAAAAGCACCAAATTAAAAAAAAAATTCTAAAACTAAAATATATCGGCAAAATCGACAAAATTAAAAAAAGCGCCAAAAAGCGAAAAAATCGCCAAAACGCGAAAAAGACGCCAAAATCAAAAAAATTGCCTGTATGAAAAAAAATCGCCAAAATAAAATAAAAAATCGCCAAAATGAAAAAACGCCAAAAACCGAAAAAATTACAAAATGGGGGAAAAAAGTGCCAAAGCTAAAAAAAGCGCCAAAGATTAAAAAAAGGCAAAACTAAAAAACGCTTAAAACCGAAAAAACCCAAAAACGAAAAAAAGCCAAAATTATTTATTATATAGGCTAAAGTTCGTGTTGAATTACATACATATCTAGTGTCGGTACGGAACCCTTCGTGCGCGGATCAAGTGCACATCACTGAATTTGTTTACTTTCACTGAGAACTGACAGCGGGAGATTCACTATAACGTTTTCCACCTACTAGGGGGACCCCTTCTCGTTATTCACGATAGATGTGAAGAATCATGAACATTATATTATACATAAGCATAAATTTTAATATTTAATTGAAAGAATACGAGAAATATCGAAATTACTCGATGGATTTATTCAGTTCGCCTGTAAAAGCAAAATGTGCAAGCCCGAGGGAAAAATTAAAAATCATCACGAAAAACATTGTTCATGATGAGTGAAGCTTATTAACGATTGGAAGATCGGGGAAATATTTTAAGACAGGTTTCATTACAGGTGTATATCTAATGATATTTTAATTAACGAAGGGATCCAGGATTATTTAATTATTAATTATTAAGCAAACACTAGCAGAACTTATCAACAAGGTGTTTCCGAAAGGCACTTCAACCTTATCGTCACTATTCATGGGTGTGATCTATTTCGTTTTGTGCTTGCTAATGCAAGTTTCAGTCTTATATAATAATATTATTTTAATGTAAATGTCATTCGAGACATGTTTTTTAGTCTAACGGCATCCTTATTTTACTCGAAAAGAGCTTGAGCTTTTCTATCCGTTTTGTCATTATTAGGATCGAAAGACTATAATATCCTAGTGGTGGATTTTGTATTTTCCAATTCACAATTTCAAACTTTTCGCCGCCTCTGACAAGACTAAGAAATTTCAAAGTATTTTGGAGCCTTCTTTTCTATAATAAAATTTTTTTGGTGCGTAAAGGAATGTGTGTGAATAAAAGCAAACGTACAATTGTACGTACAGAAGTCTGTACGTACAATAATGTATTATTTGATAAATTATTTACTCTGATTGAATTTTACCAATATTTATTTTTTCTACAAATTTTATTGCAACGTCATTTACTTAATAGTCTGCCAAAATGTGGTTGGCACCGAATTGAATTAAGACGGAAAAAATCAAAGAAACGAAATCAAAGCGTAATACGCAAGGAATACATCTATTATATTTAATTTTTTGTTTTTCTACAATTTTTTTATTGTGCTGTAATAATGATCGACTATTAGTCAACTCCAGTCCACTGGTTTCTTAAATGTAATGAAATACTGCTGGATTTCTTGCAGCATAACGAAATGGTTTAAACGTTGGTATGCAAATTAGATTTTCTTTTCAAGATATGTACTCGTATAAGAATAAATTAGAATTATTGGTTTGATGACCACAAATTATTGAGCAATATTTCCACACGTTTAGCTTGAGTCAAGTAACAAATTACTCTTGAGTGTTAGTGGAGGATGTATATTTAAAATTTGTCGAAATATTGCTGTGAAATGATGTGAACAGAAAAACATTAATTAAATTCATTTTTGGTTGAGGGAAAAACGAAATATATAAAAAAAATTTGGCATTGCGAACAAATGGATAGCATTTACTTGTCGTATTCAGTCTTCTATAGCTAAATTAATTTATCTAAAAGAAAAAATTACTTTAAATCAATGCAAAAGTATTTTTATAATTTTAGTTACGAAATAGCTATTGGCTATAAAAGCAAATGATGGCTTTCGAGAGCACGAGTTCGATCCTTCGCAAAAAAATATTCATATCAAGATGATAGATTTTTACCCGACTACGCGACACAAAGAAGGGTATTGTATTTATCAGCCTATGTATGCACTAAATCCATAGTCGGCAAAATATGGGCGCCGCGCCTTTAAATATACTCTTCTATTACGTATGTGTTTACACGCATTGTTGAGAACAAGTTGTGTGTATCTCATACTCTTAAGAATCAGTGTTGCCAGAGAAAATTTTTTTCCCAACAATAAGAAAATATGTGTGATGAGAATTTACTAAAATTTTTATTTTCAGAAAATTATTATGGCAAGCCAGAAGGCTTGGTTTGTCAACGTGCGTTGTCATTAATGAAAAACCGTGACATGCAAAGGCATTTTCAAGCATATATTTAAATTATTTTCAGTAGACTTTGGTCGAACTCGTTCACTATTTCATTTTTGCCACAAACCAATGATCAAACACATTTAAATTACATGGATTTGATCATTAATTTGTGGCGAAAATGAACTAGTGAACGAGTTCGACTCAAGTCTAATTTTCAGAAAATTTTCTACAAAACCATCTTTTTACTCACCATTGCCTTTATATATAAATAAAACTTGAGTGTTTTTTCTGACCATAATAAAATCAAGTTTGCCTTTGGAGATTTAGAATTTCAAATTAGGGAAATGAGACGAAATTTGACTGGCAGCACCGGTTTGTGTTGAGAGTATAAAACATACAATCGTATAATGTAATGGTATAGGTTGCCGACCACGGCACTAAATAAACCGAAGGCGTGGACCGATTTTTATGATTCTTACATTAATAGATTTGTCCTAATCCTTAATCAGAGTGTCACTAAAGATATGACAGTAGTAAAAACTCAATGGCTAACAGACGCCATTTTGTAAATACGAAAAAAACGCACTAAACTATATCCAAATGGGTATCATTCTACAGGTATTTCAAAATACCTATATCATTAAAATCATCTTTGGATTTCTCTTGAGATTTTTCATTTTGAATAAGTATTTAGGATATTTAACGGTTCAAACTTGGTCGCAGTCTTGTTTTTTGATTTTTTTTTAATTACTACTTTTTCTGATATGAATTCGTATGTATGGTAATATACATATATTTACATATCAATAAGTGAAATAATTAATAAAATGGTTAAATAGCTTATTATAACACGCCTACCTAACACTAGAGGCGCTGCAGAGTGGGGTGAATGGTAGAGAAAGTGGCGATTAATTCATAGAAGTCATAATTTTAAAGTGTTGCTATTTTTTATTGATGAATATTAATAAATACATAAAAAATCGGCATTTGAAAAAATTTTTGAAAAAAAATTTTAAACCTTTTATGGGCTCTTTTGTATTTTAGAGAAAATGGTCGTCTTATTTGACTATTTTTGCTGTAACTTTGGCATGAAAAAATATAAATTAGTAAATTAAATTGTAAATTAGATCATACTTTATGTGCCTTTAAATATATATATATATATATATATATATATTTTTAATAAAAAAATAAATATTTACCCCCATATTCATAAAAAAATAAAATGAATTTGAAATTCATTTTAGGAAAATTTTGTATGGAAAATTTGAAATAAAATACATTTCAAATTCGTTTAAAATTTTATGAATATGGGGGTTAATATGTATTTTTCACATTGACTTTTAGCAACTGGAATTCTCTCACAAAAACCTTCATAACTCAAAAATCGCACAAATGCGCAAATAGGTATTCTGGGATTTATTAGCTAAAATCTTATATTTTAAGAGCATAAAAGCATTTTTCCCTACACTCATCCGCAAAGTTGTTGAAACTCAATGTATATATCAAAAATGCCACATTTTTAGAGCAATTCAATTTTTTTTTAATATTTCTAAAACACTTATCTAAACAAAAAATAATTTTTTAAATATATATATACCTAAAGTTGACAGTTCCATTGTAAAACTTTTACTTATAGAAGTCTTAACAAAAACTGTAATCACTTGAAATATCAAAATTTTCTCTTTTGATCAATGCGCGCAAAAGTAACTAAAATTATTGAGCTTTGAACACACACTGCAAATAAAGTAAACCACCAAGAACTTTTATTTTTGCAGTTAGTGATGTAGAATTTTATCTACTTTCATATGGTACCGAATACGCTTGTGAAAGTTAAAGTTCATCTTTTGAATTAATCGCCACTTGTGAAGGCTTTCACCCCAGAGTGCCTTGCAACGTTGCTATAAAAATTAATAAAACACACAATAGCAGAGCTGTAAAGCGGGCTAAGCTTAATAACTTAATAATTCAACAACAGCGCTCACTTTACCATAGCTTTCTTAAAAAAGAAGCTAACGGAAATAATACATACATATAAGGAATTATTCGTGAAGTGGAGAACCCAAAATTTTATTTTCAAGATTTTTGGTGTAACTATGTACTTGACACGCAGAAAAGTTTTTTTATAAGTTTAATTTTTCGAGGTTCTAAATTGTTGCTGTTTTTGAAAAAAAAATAACTATTCTTTCGAATTAAACAAAATTAAATTAGTGATTTTGTTCATGTGTAAAATTTGAAATAATCAGTTCACATCCAAATTTTTCTAAAATACCAGCAAAAGTGAAAAATTTCCAAACAAATGAAATCAAAAAATTTTCGGGAAATTTTTCACTTTTGCGGCTACGTAAACGGTATTAAGAATCATTCCTAGGAAGTTGATATATTCTAAGAATTTGTTTATTGAGATCTAAGGTACATTTTTGTAGTTGAATGTTTCCTTGAATTTTGAACGGTTTGCTACCTAAGGACCTAAACAGGGGAAAAAGGTAAAAAAAATCCAACCTTTTGAGATTTTTTTTTAATTTTGATCTTGAAGATTAAGCTTTTTTTTGATTTTATGTGTTCACAATTTTTTTTTTATGAAAATGGCTACAACTTTGCCTCAGAAAGTAAATCAAAATCCCGAACGGTTTACAAGATATGAGCCTGAGAAAATTCAAATAAATTCAGTAAAGTGCGACTCTGACTCGCGCACGAAGGGTTCCGTACGAACACTAGATATGTAATTTAATACAAACTTCATCCTATATATCATATATAGTTTTGGCATTTTTTTTTTCGTTTTTTGGGTCTTTTCGGTTTTTTGTTTTGGCGTTTTTTCGGTTTTTTCGGTTTTGGCGATTTTTTTAAGTTTTGGCTCTTTTTTTAGTTTTGACACTTTATTTTCTTGTTTTGGCGATTTTTTTTCGGTTTTTGGCGCTATTTCATTTTGGCGATTTCTTTTTCTTTTTGGTGATTTTTTTCATTCTTGCGATTTTTTTTATATAAAAATTTTTATTAGTTTTGGCGACATTTTCGCGTTTTGGCGATTTTTTTCGATTTTTTGCGTTTTTTTTTTATTTTGGCGATTTTATAATTTTCGGTTTTTTTAGTTTTAACGTTTTTGAAAATTTCAAGTGTTTGCCTCTTACGGTTTCCAAGATTTGCTATAAATTGTCAAAATTGCATAGTCAAAATTGCATTAACTGATGGACCACCCTTTAATTTATTTTTTTTTTAAATTTTTGTGTTAATTTTTGTAGTCTGTATGAAAATACACTAATTTTACAAATGTCAAGTTTCAATATACATATGTTCATACAATTGTATGTATATTACATGAGATTTTAACATTTTTCGTTGCTCGTTTTGGAACAACCTTTAATTTTTCATTCTCATGTATTTGTTGTTGTAGTGGCCAAGGTTCTACATACTCTGTCCAAATTTCAGGTCCGTAGCTCTTACGGTTCCTGAGAAAATACCGTGTGACGGACAGACGGACAGCGTAGCGAAAACAATAGGGTTCCTTTTCACCTTTGGTGTACGGAACCCTAAAAATGACACCGAGGAACCTAAATCTTTGGGGGCCCTTTTATGACTTGGGGCGAAACTGGGAGACATGGCTCTTTTTTGGTCCTTTATAACGTAAAGGTGTCCTTATATGGTTATATTTCCATGACTTAAAATATTACACACAGTGTAATGTAATAGAAACGTTCTTCTATGCAATGATGAATATATCCTGCATGACCACCAGTCTAATGACCGGTAAATTGTCTGATACTGTTCTTGTAGAAATGATTTTTATGTATTTGTTTGGTCATATACTTTGTTTAAAAGTTAGTTCAAAATAATTTAAATTTATAGAGTTGATGTTTTTGAAGTTATCATATCTTTAACAGAAAATGTAAGGTATGCTAACTTTAAATATTTTAAAGTTTTATGACAAGATTAACATGCCCTAAGCTTATTGATTACTTTCAAGTTGAAATTAAAAACTTTTAAGCTAACAATACATATACACATACATATGTATGTACATGGGTAAAATATTTTCTTTTTAGTGAAACTTTTTGAATGAACAGTTCAAAATGTACTGACCATTTATACCAAGGTATTTTGTGTTACTAAAATGTTGCATTTTGATCAGCCTTATGTTTGAACATGCGCAATAAATTTGTAATATCATCATATATTATCAAAATATATTATCAGGAAATTCCTTTTTATACGAAACATATGATGACTCCTGTGATGATAAATTGAATTTAGTTGACCATAAAAAATGCTTTAAATTTAAATTAATGGTAGTTTTAATTCAGGCGTGACTTAACGATATTCTATATTTTTTTTTTCCTTCAGATAATTTAGCAAAATCGTAAAATTCTACTTTAGGAGATAATCTATCGTTATAAATAATTTATCTAACTAAAGATAATCTGGAAATATCATAAATAATTCTATTAGATGATTATCTAGCCATATGACAGTCTTATCTTCTAGAAGTATTGCATTCGTATCTCTTAGAAGTACCGCTCTGGCCGCAAAACCTCTACCGCAGGGGGAAACTTTCGCAATAGGAATATGACTGTTGCCGCAGTAACAAAGGATCCGCAAGATAACTTTTTTTTGAAAATGCTATAAAAAAAACTACTAAAGCTTCGGCTGTGTGGCACGTAGCGCCGTCCTGTTGAAACCAAATGTTGCCAATATCCTCCTCTTAAATTTTTGTGAACAACTAACTTTGGTGTTATTTGTTCATTAATAATTATCACTTGTAATTTGGCTTAAAAAGCGATACGAACTTTAGCCTATTCAAATCATAAATATTTTTTTTTTACTTTATAACGTTTTATTATTTAATCTAAAATAACTATAAAAAATTTTAATCTGCTTAATATAATTTGGGCCTGTAGTATGATGGCTTTCTGATTGCCTTTGATAAATGAAAATAATTAATTTTGTTGTTGTTTTTTTTTTGTTTGTTTCTTTAGCCCTTAGCCCATTCAACGAGCGAATCTGTTACCTTTGGGCACATAGGTTTAAACACAAGTTATTGATTCCGTTACACAAACCCACACCTTTACCAACACGGACACCAAAACCAACACCAACACCGACACCCACAGTAGTGCACGAGTGCTTATGCTAAGCCAAGTTGAATAGTCTGTCGAAATACGGTAAACCATTTTCACAACTCAAAGTTAAAACATTTTATATTCTTTGCTGCTATTTTTTATTTTCTTCTACTTTTTGTTGCATTTTGTTGGCGTTGTTTAATAGTATTAAAATAAAAAGCTGCTCAGTTTTTTCTTTCGTTTGGTTTAAATATAAATTTCACAGTCATGGACTTTCACTCGTGTAAAATGAAGCGATAGATTTCATATGTTTTTTTTTTGTATTGTTGTGCAGGGGCATTTAATCGGTTAGTCAATCAATGTCTCTGTTTATATTATTTTTTACTCGCGTCCATTAATGTCGCTGTGTTAGTTCGAGTGTACAGGATGTATATATATATATATATATATTTTTTTTTTTTTTTTGTAAAATACACCATGTAAGCTTTGCTGTGTACACATATGTACAAGTATACACAAATTTGTTTTAAACTTATATATATGTACATATTTCTACTCATATATGTAATATACACTTTCATAAGCATTTGTAAGTATTTTTTAAGCTTTTGGCCTTTTCACTTCATCGCTTTCAACACCCACGTGTTGTTCATACTTGCAACATGTTGACTTTTGTCTACATGCAGTAGTGTAAAGTGAGCAAACATAAGCACCTGTAGATGTGTGTGTGTGTTATTAGGGCATTCATTTCAATAGACTTTTAAAATTGTTACTGAAATCGAATAATCTTAATTGAGATTTTTAAATTATTTGAACTATCTAGTAAAGATTTTATTTCCTTGAAATTGCATATTTATTATTGGATTTTCCTTAAAAAATGTAAGAAAGTTAAATTTTCTTAGGGTTATGATACGAGTACTTTTCAGACCTGTTTTGGGCATAGCAGGTTTTCTTGTATAAGTTTTGTCTGTGAGAGATGACAAAGTAATATTAAGATTTCTATATCTTTATCAGTATAAAGTCAAAACTTGAGCAAGAAAACTTGACGTGTGTGAATCAGATCTTAGTAAGACAACAAATCAAAAGCACACAAGGCAGTATAAATACGAGTAATTAGTTAACTATAATTTATAAATGTATACAAGTTTTATTTTAAAATTTTCTAAAGCGGCCCATTCTTTTATTTCTGTTGTTTTTGTCATTTCTTTTGCACTAGAAATTTAAAAAATGTCATGATTTGCTATTTGATGTTTGAATCAAGCATTAGTCACGCGATATATAATAATGATTGAAAAAAATTATGTGTGTGATTTTAGCTAACTTTCTTAGGCTTATTAAAGACTCTATTTTTGAATAATTCGTATCCTGAGTCAGCCAATGGAAATTAACCAAGAGCGTGCGTGAATAAAAAATATTATAAATTTGATAGGTAGTTCATTCCTGCTTCGATATTTCTTATATAAAAAGATTATCTTTATTAATTAATTAGTAATTACTTTGTATGGGGGTATCCATCTCCCCCTTCTATACACCCTAGAAAACTAATAATTATTTGAATGGAGCTACCCGTCTCCCCCTCTTATTTCAGTACCTTCAACGAACATGCAGTTTGTTCTAAGAGCTACCCATATAAAATAAAGTGACCGTCACTATTGTAGCTGTGGAAATATGATTTGATCCGCCAAAAAATGGTCCTTTCGTCCTACTGTGTGACGTCTATATGCATTTTGATTTTGTTCAAAACTATCGTCAGTAAACTACAATCAAAAGATTTTCAAAATACATTACCTAGCCATAAATAGTACGGGTATATGCAGTATGACTGATCACTGGATCTAGCATTGGGTCTAAAGCTTTTTCCCAGGTTAGGACTCAAAGGAGTAGAGTTGTTTATAACTAAATGAAGTCTCACGGTTGTACATGATTGCTTGTAGCAGCCACGTAAATCAAGCAATTAACAACCAGCTAAAAACATTAATTTCAATTATAATATTTGCACGAATTAAAAGATTTTTATCATCTGTTTCAGCAACGCGTCGACAGTCCGAGTAGAAAATTTGTATGAAAATCAATTAGTGCTTTTCTTATAAATTTTCTAGACAAGTTGTCTTCATAGTTTGTAGAAACAATCGATCATACAAATTTGAAGTTTGTAATTTATATGTACATAAAATTAACACTTATGTAAGTGCTTTTTTAATATTAATTTCTATATTTACATCCTTATTTATAAAACTTATCAAGGCTTTATGAAGCATTTTTAAAACAAGTTTTCATGCAAAATTTTTCCTATTAAGCCCTTTAAAGCCTTACTGCCTCTTCCACTATTTCGAAAGAAGGTCTTCATTCGCATTCTAAGCGAAAGAAAACTGATTTCCATTTCTCTATCTTACTTCTGTACGAACATTGAATCGAACGACAAGTTGCAAGAAAACGTAAGTGTTTTCATACAGATTTTCATACCACTAATTCGAATGAGTCGTCAACAAAGCGAACACTATGTCAAAATCACTCACTTGCTATTTATTTTTTTTATTATTGTTTTATGTTTTATAAAAAGTACTCGCACATTTCTTACATAACGAATATAGTTTCAAAGCAAAACAGTAATAACATACTGTTGCTGTGCGACTATTTTGTTGAATTCTTTTTCGTTGTTCAATATGGTTGTATTTATTTTCATGTAAATGTTAGTAAGTTTTAAAAAATCGCTAAAAATACTTGAAATATACAATTTGGCACTACTTTAATTTATAAGCACGTAAAACAAAAAAATTACATACGTAATCACAAGCGAAAGAAAGCTGACGACATAGTGGAATGAAAATGTATTAGAATTCGAGCGACTAGATTTCTTTCGCAGAGTTTTTCTTTCGACATAGTGAAAGTGCAAGTAAATAATTTAAATAAATAAGGCTGTTATAGTAGAGACAGACGACAGCGTTAATTTGCATTAACTGTCTTAATGCAAATTAACTTGTGAATTATCCTCAGCCGTAAATGCACTAAATGACAGTGAATTAATACTGAATTTATGATATATGATAACACAGTCCTAATATGGTAACACCGTCAACAATCAATCAATTGTTGGCGAATTGTTTTGGTTTTCAAAATTAAAATACGATTCAGTCAGAAAATATAAGTTATTTTAATTGTTTTTAGAAAAAGAACAAAGAAATATTAAAATCGAGATAAATTTTTTCCATTTTAATATTTCCAAGGAAAATTATCGAAGTGTGTGGCACGAAAGGGATGTACAGATTTTGTTTACTTAATGCAAATACTGTCGTCTGACAGGGTAAATTTTTAATTCACATTGGTGAGATTTTAATGCAAATTAACGCTGTCGTCTGTCTACGCTATTAAGCTTCAAAATTAAATTCAAGAGTCCTTCTGCGTCATAATTTTCCACTTCCTAACAAACATGAAATCAATTGCTTAACTTTCCAAAGGTTTAAAAATACGACTATTACCCATATTTTTAAACTCCCATCTGCGCTCTGTGAGCTATCTATGCCTGCTGTATGTTCCTCTCAAAAGTGTCATAATTTTCAAGCTTCACACAAATTCACAGCCTATCACGATTGTTTAGAACGAATGTAAAACAAATTAAGCTCAATTCATACTGCGATAATTAAACAAACAAATTCAAAAGTATAATCAACTAAATACAAATGTTACTAAATTGTAATTATTCTCGATAGACCATGACAAATGTTTTGCACGTTTTAATTGCCCCGTTAAATAGACGCAAATTTACAAGCACAACAATTTGGAAAATCTAAACAACCAATTAATTTATAAATTTAAATTTCAATTATGTATATGTGTGTCTGGGAATGAACGCATTATAATGCACGTTTTCATAATTGTTTAAAGATGACCAAAAGATTTTATTCAGGAAACGCTCAAGTGCGTGTACGCACCCAATAAAAATAAATATAATATTTAAACTGTAAAACAACGTCCGCACAGGAAGAGGCCCTTGAGAATATTAAACGAAAAACATGGCCGGCCAATTTGCTTATTTTAAAATACAAGTGAAGCCTTTATTACATTTTAACAGCAAACCGCCCTCCGTTATGTTTTATTTATGTATGTACACAACAATGTAAATTAAATTAAATTGTTTTATTGTGTAAAAAGTTTAACAATTGTGTTTTATAGTTTCTGTTGTTGTTTGTATTCGCAGCTTTTGTAGTCTTTGCGACCTTAATAATTTTTTATTACATTTTCATTTCCCATTTTTCATTTCCTGGCTGATTTCTCTCTATTTGCGACGATTCAACAAAAACTTGCGGCATGTTGGTGATTTTTTGTTGTTGCTACCGCAACTTAAGTGTCATGTGGCCGCTGCCATGGTTGCTGCCTCAACATCGTTTGGGTATTCGTCGGTAAATCAATTCGATGGCAATCGATCGATTATGTGACGGCAGCTTAGCAGTTGCAGCTCTTGCAGTGGGAGCAGCAGCTGCGGTAAAAGCAGTGTCGCCGCACATCATCATCATCTCCTCCATCAGGCGCATCATCAAGAACAACAACAACAACAACAACAACAACAGCAGTTGCAAGAGTTTCAACGCGAACGTAGTTGCACAAGGTGTCAAAGTTTTCATCGCCATCATCACCGCCAACGGAGAAAATCCTCTGGTGTGCATTTCACTGCAGCCACCAAGACGATAGTGACAATTACACCTCCTGCTACAGCCATGAGTATTGCACGCCTATCAACAGCAACCACTACATCTGTTTCACCAACTTCATTTACCAGCCTATCACTGGCATCTGCCAGCAATTTAAACAAATTAAGTGAAGCAACAACACCACAACATCCGGGCACCAGTAAACACTGCACATTTTCCTTGGCCCCAATTACAATACCGCCACCTCCCAACAAGGTTTCATTTCTATCGACAGCAAAGTTCCATAAGAATTCATTCAATACAAATAGAGCAGCAATTGCCAAAGTTCCGCCTTCCAATGCCATTCAAGCTGTAGCGGGCATTTCTTTAATGAAACCATCTTCCACACCACCAACTCCTACAATTGTAGAGAATGAAACTGTCATGGTCGACTTAATGCACTCCACCAGTCATCCCAAGTTAGAAATGCGGCAAAGTGCTGCTAGTCAAGTTACCACTGTTGAAGATGTTGATGAAATTTGCAAACTTCCCTTGGATGACGAGTGCGCTGATGCTGATTCCAGTCATTCTTCCCAGTCATCTCTATCGTAATTATCTTCATCTGCTCCTTACGGTTAGTTAAATATTTTCATTATTATGTATTATAATTGTTGTGTTTTTTATTCGACAAAAATTTTTATAATTCCCCTCCATACAAGAACATAAAAAAAGTAAAATATTAGTCTTCCAAAGAACTTAAATGCAATTTATATGGTAAACTCAATTAGTAAATGATATTGTTATAAAAAAATTATTTTTTAAATTGTCTTTTTTTTTATTCAAAGTAAATTTTAAGTTTTATATTTAGTGCCATGATTAATTATAATTATTAGCTCGCACACATACGTCTTAAATTCCCATTTAGTCTCTGTAACTTAGGCTGAGTTTACATCTGGCATTCCTTGTGTGTCATTTGCCCAAAAAAGCGTAACCAACTAATTACTAATGAAAAACTAATTAACTAATGAAAAATTCAGACATATATTTATTAATTTAAACAGTTTCCAATCATGTTGGATTCTATAAAATTGTCTATTAGTTATGTATGAAACTGTATAACTCAATAAATACGTATCTAAATGAAACTATTTTTCATTAGTAATTAGTGGTTACGCTTTTTTAGCCTTGTGTGGCACATGGAACACAGATGGAAACCCTGCCTTAGAAATACTTTTCAAATTGAAATAAATAACAAAAGGGATTCATATTGTGCAAAACGCGCCCTTGATTTAATTGTGAGCAGAAAAGATTCGTTCAGTCGTTAATTTTAGGCACAAACCTATGATCAAACCCATGAAATTTAAATGGGTTTGATGAAAGGTTTGTGTTTAAAATGAACAACTGAATCCAACTCTTCAATCGTTAATTTTTGCCACAAATCTATGATTAAACCCAATTTAAATTACATGATCATAGGTTTGTGGCAAAAATGAACGATTGAACGAGTTGGACCCAGCTCTACAACTGAACGAGTTGCAACCAGCTCTAGTTCTAAGCGTTTCAATTTATTTATTTCAAATTCGCATTTAATTTTTCGCTGCTAGATTGCCCTGTTTCCGAGTGTGCAGTTGTACTGGTTTTTCATGTAAAAATTTTCAGAAGTGAGTCAAATTTTATTTCATGACCGAGCATTAATTCTTTATTAATGGTGAAATAGCAATTTATTGCAATTAATGGCTTAGTTAAAATATATATGTATGTATGTGTATGTATTAGTGTTTCTCATACGGGATTTCCCTCGATCCCGCAATTGTTTCGGGCAAGAAATCTCGCGAGAATTCCCGGAATTATTTTTATTATTTTGTATGTAGCAAAATAGATAAAACTCTACAACAACTAAGGCCGATGTGCTCTGAAACTTAGAGGCCTTTATTTGCCAAAAGCGGAACGCGAAGTTCAAAATTTGATTCTACAACAATTCATAAAAGTAAAAACATAAATGCTCAAGGAAATAAAAGAAAACTTACAAAATAATTACGATTCTCTTTGATAAAAAGAACGTTTCTATTAATGCTTATTTTATAATACAGTTCTATTTCCAAAGAAATATTGTGTGAGATTTTTGTAATAATATTTTAGCCCAATTCAAACTCACCACTTAACATTTCTTAGTGGTGAGTATCAACAGACTATACCATTTTGCATATGCTATGATGCAAGATGCACAAGATTGTAAATTGGGCTAATTTGTTTTTTTTTTTTTTTTTTTTTTTTTTTTGAGTTATATCAATGCATTTGGCTTTGTATTTATATATACTATTGATATTTATGCATTACTATTTTATAAAGAACTGATATGGTATTATTTTTTTGACTAATCGTCGGGTGGTTATTGGTTTGCCGCATTAATAATGTATTTTAAATATACTGTGCGGCAAACCAATAACAACCCGATGTAATGGTTTAATAAAACGTTACTATTAAATCGATCTCATGAATTATAATTAGTTTTTTGTTGTAATAGATTAAATTAAAATATATTTTGTATTATTTTGCATTGGGCGGGAATTCCCGGAAAACCGAAAAGTCGTTCCCGCTTTCCTTGGAAATGAAAAAGTCCGGGAAAAGAAAACTCTAGTATGTATATATATCTAAATATATAGAAAGATGTATGTATGTACATTTCTCTTGCAATATTTTCTATTGACTTTTTACACCCAAACACACACACACACATATTCTCCGCCATTAAAGTTACAGAGATTAAGTGAAGCACAAAAAGCAAATGTTTTACACGTGTTGCAGAGGATTTTAATTAACACAGCTAGATAACAAAAAATGGATGTGCGATAATCTAATCTAATGGCATTCAAATATTATAATTATACAAATATACTTTTGTTAAATTCATTTATAACTTTTATGAATCTGGTACCTGCCTCTTACTACATTAAACTTACAAAAAAAAAAAAAAAAAAAAAAAAAAAAAACAGGAAAATATAATCACACTTTCTTTCATGCGATTTAATATTATAACAAATAACATTCCAATTAACGCTCAAACACACCTACACACGCACACAAATACATAATCATACAAAAAAAAAAAAGTTCAAATCTCAACAGATTGTAAAATGTTCCTTCAATTCTTTTTTTTATATAAATACTCTACTGTTAAGAAGTACATAATTTATAAATATGTGCATACTACATATGTATTAAAATTTACTCACACACCACACAACAACATATTCAAATTGCATTTTGCATTAACTTGTATTAAGTAAGAAACTATCATAAGGATTAACATAAGAATACTCGTAAATTGTAAAGAAGTTCATGTGTAGTTGTATGAAACTTTCATAATATTATTTTCTAATGAAATATTGTGTTTTATAGAAAACTTTTATTTCATTTACAAAATCATCTATTCATCTTTCTACATGAATGCTGGGAGTGTATATGTAAATATATGTGCGCGTATGTATTGTGAAAGTATGAGTAAGCAAAAGTTGTATAATCTTGTTTGTACAGGACTTACACACATAGGAAAGGCTTATGAAAAGTGTTTTCAAATCATTTTTGTAAAATTGTTTTATTTTTTTATTTTTTCTTGGCAACTATGAAAGTAATACGCATCATTTTATCAGACTAATATTTTGTCTCCTCATTGTCCTGGTCTAATATGAAACAAATAGACTTTGAAAATGAAAAAGAAAATTTTTTGTTTGTTTGTTATGACTCAGCTAAAAGGTAGTCAAATATGTTTATGCTATCAACAAAACAATTGTTTTGTCTGGGTCTGTTCGGATTTAATGCCATTTGCATACTTATTGTCATACAGGAAATGAGTGCGTACGAAAGTGGAAAGCCAAATTGTCAGTCTTAATTTGAATTTAAAAAGTGGAAATGATACTTTGACTTTAAAAAAGCAGACTAAAAAATTATTTGGTATCTTTTAAGAAGAGAAAAATAAGTGTTTGTCTGAAAAAGTATTTAATCATGTTATCAAATGTACGAAAAAAAATAAGAAACCAAAAAAAAAGTAAATTAAGGTTTTAAAAACGTCAACTGTTTACGACTTTAAAAGATTTAATTTTTTTTTATTTTTTTTATTTTACGCGTAACGCAGCATCCATCTGCTTAAATTGTTCAGTAAACTTCAAAGCAAAACTTCATACGGGTTTTTAATGAATCATAAAATGACTTTATGATTAAAAGACCACTCATTCCTGCAATCTTTAATTGCTTGAATTATTGATTCCTTGTTGTCGAAATGTCTTCCCCCACCATAATTCTTGCACTCAAGCCAACCCGGAAATCTTAAATTATGTTTAGGTCAGCATAATATGGTGGCTTGAATAAATTATTTTACAGCTCTGGCGTTATGTCTGTTGCAGAATCCATATTATTGCTGCGCTTTCTTTGGGTACATGTCACACAGATGTAAACTCGGCCTAATTTTCTACGATTGACACAAACTATCGTACGCTTGCATACAAAAGGCACAAACGTAAACATACATATGTTGAGATACGTGTTGCCAATAACGTTTTTTATGAACGAAAAAATGCTTATTTTACTTCAAAGTGGAATAGCTGGAGGCTTTAGAATATTTTAAGAAAACGGAACATTAGTGAGAAAATTCGTCAATTCGTTCGTGCAGCTCTATTTTGTTATTTACGTATAAGTAATATTTGTGTATAAATTATTGCTCATACGTCACCAATCACGTCGGTAGATTTGTGGGACAACAGTACACCACTACCAGTGTTGCCAAATGTGCAGATTTATCTCTTTTTTTTCAGACATGTATTTATTGATTTAAGCGAGATATTTTTGAACTTTGTTTTTTTTTCACTAAAAATCTATTATCTTCAACCGCAAATACTCGATTTTTTGCCAAATATGAAGCTCTCTGTTTTTTGGAGATTATGGGACGATATACTAGTGAATTGGGTGAAAATAAAAAGTAAGTTCTGGTTTAGCACGCTTGTATGGGTGCACGGCACCCACTCTGCGCTGCTGTAATGTCCCCAATTAATCCTTCTACACTTCTAAAGATGTACGTACCGTAGATCTTAAGATACTTATATTTATTTCTTCAATGTACTCTGCTTTAGATTCAAATTTTTTTTTTTCAGCAAATAACTTTTGTTGCAAGGCATTACAGTCTTCTCTGTATTTTAATATTTTTGTAGAACAATTTGATTCACTTGTCTAGAACTTGGTCAACAAAGAATCTACATAAAAGCCAGTGCCAACACCTTCTCCGCCAAATATTCTTAGGCTTGTTTTGTAATAGATTAATTTTAGTCCATACATCGGTCTGGTTTAGTATAACTTTTAATTCAGTCATAAACAGACCAAGAAGAAAAACGCTACTTTAAATATTCTTAGGATTAGGGCCATTTTCACAACTTGCCTTTAGTTAGTTTAGTTGTCTGACCGATAAATATCTTTGCATTATTACAACTTCAGTTTTTTTCTTCTTATTATTATCAATAATAATAATATTTAAAAAAATAATAAAAGAAGGTTTTATAATGCAACGCCATTTATCGGGCAGACAATATCCTGCCTTTAGCTAAAGACAAGTTCTGAAAATGGCCCTTGCAATGAACTTTTCAGATGACCCTCCTATGCAGATGTTTGGCTCTGCATCATCACACTTTATCATATTATATACTGTACACCAATGCATACAAACACAAAAAAAAACATTAAGTATTAATAATTTAAAACTACCAGAGTCACACAAAAGACATGAATATGCATGAATCGTATAGCATGACTGAATGAGTGAGTGAAAGAGAAAGTAAGAGTGTGTGTCAAAGACATACTTGCATACGTACATGCATTCAATTAAAGTAACGTACATATAATATAAGTGTATAGTATATAAATAAAACTAACAAATTCACTAAAATAAATAATTATATAAATGAAGTGTATTTATTGTATTATAGCAACATAAACGAATATCAGTAATTGCATATTTATAAATAATTTCTATTTTTAGTTAAACATTTAGATTACGAGTCATTATTTCATTATTATATTTAAATTTGTTATTAGTCCTTCGACTTAAATTTAAACAGACAAAACATTTTGCTCTAAATCAGTGTATGTATGTATAAATGTAATAACTAAAATTAAAGAAAATTAAACACAAAAATGAAAACTTTAGTATGTGCTTCGGTAAAAGTAATTTACTAAGCAACAAAAATTATAAGTCAGTATACAGGTGTGATAGAAGCGCCAAATTTTGAACGAAAGTGAAAATGAAAAATCAGAAATTTTTTAAATTGTCCATCGCATTAAAAGAAAAGATGAAATTGAAAATATTTAAAGCTTAATTTTAGGCTAATAAATATTCTCTATCTCAAAACTGCTCCAAATGGCGCCTTGCAGTAGGTGACAGTTTTGCTTTGTAAAATGTATTTACGAAAAATCTAATCAAAATCAATAACAAAAATTCGCGAACGCGTATGAACTTTTTCACTTTCGCTCAGATTCTGTAAAATACCTGATAGCATTATAATAAAAATCTCAATCTCAATTTAATGAGAAAAATTAAACGAAAGCAGTTTTCTAGAGGCTCATTAGGAAATTGCTTTTGTTTGCGCAATTTAAGACTAACTCAAGTGAAAGAAAGAACGAAAACAAAATTTATTTAAAAGCAAATACAAGTTATATTAATTTTGTTTAGTCTCAAAGTTTTGCTTGAATTATTCTTGTCACCAAAAAAGAAAAAAATAACTTTTTTATTTTACTTATAAATTGAAAGAAACTCAACTCAATTATCACTGTTAAAACACCAAAGTACATATAAATTTAACAAGAAAAAAGTAATTTTTAACTTTTAAATTTTAATGCTTTTCATTTTGTTAATAAAAAAAACAGAAAATAAAATATCATCCACATTTACATGTTTAGATTTAATTGAACACAAACATTCAAAATCAACTTGTCTTTGTAACAAATTGATTAAAAGTTTACAAAATCAATAAATGAAAATAAACTAAAATTTATATTTGTAAAAAGAATAAGAACAATAAAAAAAAACTGAAACAAACACATCAATTAAATTTGTCGTTTTTAATTAAATGGAACATACATAGCACACACAAAAAAATAATAGAAGGTAAGTGATTTAAAAATATATTTTATATAAAATTTATAAATAAAAAATTTACTAAAAATTCTGAAAAATAAATTTTATCCTTTTTAACATAAAATAATTTAACTCAAATACACAAATATTTTTCATTAAAGCATCGAAAACAATAACAACGATGTAGCTTCTATTGACCCCTATTCTGCGTTTCGATTTGAATCGTGAAATGCGATTTTTATTTAATTTATTACAAGTAGAACAGTATAAAAAGTTGACATACCTATTTAATGACAACGAAAAACGATATTGTCCACGGATTTAATTAAATTTAAACAAATAAACTTTATTTTTGTGTTACAATTATGTGTAAAAAATTAAAATATCACCTCCGGCGCGACAGGATTCTTCACACTGGAAAAGTTTGGCCACAAATACCTCTTGCTTATCTCGTTTTTTTAACTCTCTGCATTTAAATTTGCAAGAGTTTATGTAATGCAAATTTTTACAATATTTAATTATTATTTGTTTTAATGGTAAATCACTGTTTTTTTTTGCACTAAATTTAACTTTTTGCTAAAAATTTTGCAAAATTGCTTAATTTTTCTGTTCCTATTTCACCCGTTTCATAGCAAAACAGCAGGTTTAAACATACTCTTCTCTTCTCCTTTTTCTTTCGATTCAGTTTTTTTGCAGAATACCTCTTTTCGATCCGTGCGTAACTGAATGCTGGAACGTAATCGAAACGCAGAATAGGGTTGATTACATACGCTTGGTGTAAAGTGTCTGTATTTTGTTGACAATTTAGTTGACTTTTTGGCGATATTGTCAATGGAGTGTTTTCTTGGTTCGACTTTTGAGAGCAGATACGCAGCACTAAAGATTATTAAAACTTAAACCGAGCAGTATATATTAAATAAAAATATGCTTAGCTCGCAACAATAAAATGATAATATTCTTTTAGTGTTATACTCAAATTAAGAGGAAAAACTCCCACTCAATGCCGAAACAGTTTAAAAACAAAACTCTTTTATAAAAAATTTCTATAAATCGGGTTACAATCCATTAAAATTAAACATTTATTAGCATATTCTCTTCTGTACATTTATTTCGAATGCAAATACTTAGTTAGCAAAATAAATACAAAAGTTGCCATCAGTTGGTAGTTTTCAACAAGTGCTGCTATTGCAAATGGCGCCACAAGCTTTTAACTGGATAATATGAAATTAAAAAATAAAACTAAACTAAAAAACTAAAAGTAGAAAAATAAAATGAAATAAATAAACTTTTCCATTTAATACCCAAAAATTAAAGTTTGTCGTTTCATAGTTGGCACTGGTGGAGCGAAACCATTTTGCTGCGTTCAATAAAACAAATTTTGTTGCAATGCAATGAAAGTAAAAAGTCACAAAAGGGTAATAATATATATATAAATAAACACGTACATTATCTTTAGATTTTGGGGAAATATGACACGAAACCGACATTGTTCAGTGATTGGTGTTTTTTTTTTGCAACTGTTTGCAAATTCGAGTGTTTGCTGCAAATGGTCTAGTGTAAATAAAGCCTGGTACTCTGTTCAACATTTCACGCGAAATGCTGCCAAAGTACATATAAAATAAATTTACACGAATTTTTCATGAAAAAATGTTGCAGATATAGTACTCTGTTTGTGTTGGGAAAAACATTTGAAATGTGTTTTCAGCATTTTAAGTTTTCATACGAAATGAGTATGAATTCCTACGGAATTTGCAACAAACACATGAGATGTTTCTTTAAACATTAAAAATTGTAGCATAGTTTCAGGCGCCAATTAATATTGTTTTAATGTCAAAATTTTCCTACGAATTAATCAATGTTGTGATAAACATTTTCCACAAATTTGAACAGTGCGTAATTGTAAATGCAAAATATCGTAGCTTTTCTTTAAAGTCCAACAATAAAATATACACGCATAACCCAAAGAAAAGCTACGATATTTTGCACTTACACTTACGCAAGACTATTTGCATCAAACACCGAATGCCGCCATTGTTTTTGCATTGGTTATGATAATTTGCATGTAAGCGAAATAAAACAAGTAGTAGTAGTAATAAAGTCGAATAGTTTGCATCTCTAAACCTCCCATTTTAACCCACGCCGATGCTCTTCTGAATGGAATCTGCTTGACGCACTATTTTTCTAAATTGCATTTTACTTTTCACTTTGTTTAATACGAGTCTTTTCTAAAACACAAATACGAACATACATCAGTGATGGAAAATGTGGCACAATTGTGCCATTTTTGGCACTATTGGATGTTGGCTGGCACTGTGGCACTCTCGTTCCTTTTCTGGCACTTTTTGTTCTTTAAAATTAAAACTTTTTTCTTGCAATACTAAGTACTCTTCTTGTACTGCTAACGTTTCTATTGAAAATGTAGTAGGATTTGAGCACAGATTTGAGACTGACAACTGACAACTCAGACACATTGACGATCTATTAAATGGAACAAATTTGTTTGCATCAGCTCATGTCAGAAATATTTCTTATTCTTCCCCAAACCGTTCGTTGTCTCGTCGAGCTGATGTAAATATAGTCCTTGAATAACGGGAACTCTCCAAATTTTCCTTTATAATATCAAATTTTCAGTCATAATGCAGTGATAGAACTTAATTCATAGTAAGGGCCTGTTCATCTAAATTCGAACGATAGATTCGATCAAAAATTCGTATTAGAAACAAAAACAAGAAACTGAAATTAGGTTTTGTTTCCAATATAAATATTCGATCGAATCTATCGTTCGCATTTAGATGAACAAGCCCTAAATAGTTTGACGGGTGATACGAGTATAAGCAAAATGTGTATCTATTTTTATCTTGTGTCCTTAACCCTAGATAGATACACAGAAAAAATTATTCCCAAAAAATTTTTAAACAAATATTTGTTTGAAATCAAACTTAGTTTCAATAAATATTCTGTACTGTTCCACTAAATTAATTTGTACCAAAACAATACAACACGACCAATCAAAATAAACAACAACAACCGCACAACAGCACGTTGTTCCTATCAACAAGCAAGATAAACACCAACACACTGAAATAACATTTTCTCTCAGCTGAACTGTGATTAATTTAAATTTTTACAAAATTTTTATCAGAATTTGCAAAATTTTTTGTAGGACCGCATTCAAATAAAATATTTACTGATTCAACGAATTTGGTTACTGAAAATGAAATTTAGTTTTTTCTGTGTAAGGTACGTCTCACAGACGTACATCTTTTTAATTTTGTACTCTATCTCACTCCTTTGGTATGAGAGAAAGTTTCTATGCTTAGTATTCCGTTATTGTTTTCGTGTGGTAAGTTAATCTTATTTCTCTGAAATTACAAACCATACGTCTCAGAGACGTATTGTTATCTTTTGTGTGATCGTTTTTATTACTTTCCTTAAAATTTATATGTAGGAAACACAAACTTTTGTTTAACTTTTTTTTAACAATGGCACATAAGCGCGGATTGTGTGATGAAGAAATTGCTGCTTTATTGCAGAGTGTTTTAGATGACTCAGTTTCATCTGAAACTGTAAGTGAAACAGAAAATCAAGTACTGGAGGATGATGATCAAAGTGATGTTGAAGACGATATTATACAAATATGCGAGATCATCGAAAACTTCCAACCCATTCAAGCTACTACATTTTCTGAAACTGATAAGATCAATGAGTCCATTTAAGCTACTACGACTTTTTAACGGATAATACAGTTCCCTCAAGCTACTTTGAGAAGCAAGAGTAGACACTGCTGGACTACTTCAAGGGGTTAAAATGATGGTAGGACTTCGGTAACAAATATCGATCCAACAGCAAGAGGACCAACTGGAAATTGTAAATTACTGTACGATTCAGTTTTATGTTTCGATAGGGTTTTTACTGAAGAAATAATTTCGGAGATAATTTCCTCGTCCCTTACAACACCTTGGATGCAATTGTGGCTTGAAATTCCCACTTTGTCAAAATCATTGCGTGATAGCATTCAAAATTTAGTTGGCAATATGACCGAAAATGATTTCAATAATAGTAAGCTCAATTCATTACTAAAAAAGAAGATATTGTGGGTTTTGTCCCTTTTAAAATTCGACGAATGTCGAAAATGTTATGTGTCAAGTGTCTTACACCCGTATGTGGAGAACATAAAAAGCTAGTCTGCAATACGTGCATATAATTATACAATAATAAGGTTTCCTTGCTTGGAAAAACTACTTTTGTGAATCGATATTTAAATGAATTTAAAAAACCGATACTATTTTATTTTTTTATGCTTATTTTTGAGTCCTTTGAAAAAGGCTGTTTATTATATGATAATATTTTATCTCTATTGAATTTATCGTTATTTCTTTTTATTATTATTTTTACTTACCAAATGTTTCTGTTATCAAAGAGAAAAGTTAATAAATAAATGATCTCAATAATACATATGCCCATTTAAAATTTTTTAAGTCCTTAAAAGGATGTAAGAAATCATACGCCTTTCAGACGTATCTTTATCTCTAACGTATAAAAAAATAACGTTATCTTTCTAGGGTTAAAATAATAAATGATATTAATGTCGAAATGCAATCTAAAGAGGCTTTCTGTTTTCATCTTATCACTTATGTCGATATGTTTTGGAAAAAAAATGAAAATTGTTGTTAAATAATATAGATCCAAATTTTCACCATCTTCCAAGAGAAGAAATTTATTGCGTCCCAGGAATTTAACTATTAATAACCAAAAACTCAGCTTCCCAGCATAAACTTCTAGAATTTAAAAATAGAATAAAGTCTTTTTACATTTCTTTTGTGTCATATTTGAAAACTAAGTATAACTTCAAGGAATATTATTTGAATTGGTTTGCAAAATTTGCAGCAGAACATGTTCTAAGTGGAGACACAAATAGTACGGTTGCTTTTGTTACACAAATGTAACCAAACGAAACAAAATATATACGCTGAAAAAATTAAAAAGGTAATACAAATTTAAAAAAGTTCACAAGCTTGAGTGTGAGTGAGTTTTAGAAAGATATCGGGGACTAGAAAATAGTTGCAATCAAAAATTTTTAATTAATGCTATAGAATCGATCAAGGTAATCCTGCTATTCTCCATTCTTTATTAAGTGTGGAAAAAATCACATTTGCCAACATCAACGTCACGTCAATACAATACTAAAAAAAAAAAAGCAATGTGAGTCCGATCACAGAGGAGATGTGTAAACATCTAGTAATGCAAATTTTTTTTTAAGTTGGAAGTACTTATGTATGCTTCTAGTATCTTTTTTTAAATTAATTAATTAAAAGTATCAAAACTTTCAATATTGTAAATACATAGGAATTTGTTGGTTTTTGTTTGTTTTATAAAACTTATTTGGTTAGTAAATGCGTACACTGCAGTATATGTATATGTACTGCATTCAAAATTGCAGTAAGCAGTAAATTTACTGATTACTAAAAAAATTCAGTCAATTTTTACTGCTAATGAAATTTAATTTGCATTACCAGTAAAATCGTAGGGCCGTAATCATAATAAAATTGTAGCAAGTGGCAAAGTTTTTTCATTCAAATTTTGAAACTTTTGTATGAAAAACATTTAGCCACTTGGTAGAATTTCGTTATGAATACGGGCATTACTGATTACTGAAAATTCAATGCACCTCATCATATAGCAAATCATTTAGGCAATATATAAAAATTGCATAAAAAAATTTTGGTAATCAGTAAATTTTTTTTTTGTTTTTACTGAAACTTTAGTGGTACTGCAGTGCTCATATGTGGTAAATGCCTTTACTTTTACTTTTTAATTTTTAATTCCTGTTGTTCATCGTTTAGTTGTTGCTGTTCTTGTGTCGTGTACGCATTGCAATTAAAATAAATTCAGTACAGTGCGACTTTGACTCACGCACATTCGGTTTTGATAATTTTTTTTTTGTTTTTTTTTTGATTTAACTTTCTTCCTTTTTTAAGTTTTTTCAGTTTAAACGATTTTTTTCAATTTTATCGCTTTTTTCTCGTTCTGGCGTTTTTTTCTCTTTTTGGGTTTTTTTAACTTTCGCAATTTTTTTCATTTCTGCGATTTTTTCAGTTTGGCGATTTTTTCTGTTTTTTTGGGTTTTTTTTAATTTTGGCGATTTTTTTCTGTTTTCGGGGTTTTTATTTAGGCGATTTTTTCATATTGCCGATTTTTTTGCTTAAGGATTTTTTTCGTTTTGGCGACTTTTCCGGTTTTTCGCGATTTATTTTAGTCCTAGAGATTTTTTTAATTTGGTGCTTTTTTCGTTTTGGCGATTTTTTTCGTTTTGGCGATTTTTTTATATTTGGCGATTTTATATTTTTTTGATTTTTTATTTTTACCGTTTTTGAAAATTTCAAGAGTTTAACTCTTATGATTTCCAAGATACAGCAAGTTGTCAAAATTACAAAGTCAAAATTGCATTAACTGATGGAACACCCATTGATTTAAATTTTTTAAATTTAGTGTTAATTGTTTTAGTCTGTATAAAAATACACTAACTTTTAAAATTTCAAGTGTATATATGTTCATACAATTGTATGTATATTACATGGGATTTTAACATTTTTCATTGCTCGTTTTGGAACACCCTTTAGTTTTTAACTCTCATGTATTTGTTGTTGTAGTGGCCAAATGTCTACACATTGTGTCCTAATTTCAAGCCCGTAGCTCTTACGGTTCATTTTCACCTTTGGTGTACGGAAATATACAGAAAAATAACCGGCGGCGGCGCACCGTCGGCTTCGAGCCAGTCGACTTGTTTCTCTGCTTGGTATTGCTTCTTTCAAACACTAATACACTCATACATAGCTCACACCGATTCGACAATGCTGTGAAAGAAAAGCAAAGAAATCAAAGTCAAAAGATTTTTACCCCCTAGCGTATAGATGTTTACACATCAAAAATGAGGTTTTTCTACAAGTTGTCGAAAACAACTTACTACTATTTTTTTTAATTTAGTTTTTTTTTATTTAGTTATTTTTTTTATTTATTTATTTATTATTTATTGTAAAAATAATTGTAAATAAAATTTCAGCTTTATGGACTCTAAATTCAAATAATTTAAATTAAATTAGACCCGCGAAGCTATAGAGCTTATCTGCAGGTCATAAATAACTAATTAATTTTAATTAAGAAAATTAAAGATACACAAATGAAATTTTTTAATTTATAATAATAGCGTTAATAATAATGATTACAATTGATTTTCTATTAGGTATTTTTTTAAAATCATTTTTCTTCGATATGTATTGTACTCATTGACAATATTTAGTGGTAAGTTGTGGAATATGTTCGGCAGTGTTGTTTGTGTTCAATGCGTTTTTGCCATAGTTGTTTTTGTGTGGTTTAACTTCAAATCTTCCGTCTGCGCGTTGTCTTGTGTTGTATGCATGATTGAGTGTTTTTGGGAATCTTCGATCGTTGTAGAATTCATTTACAAGTGTTATGTGGTATATGCTTTTGATATTTAGAACTTGTAGATTGCTCGCAATGTTGTTCTTATTTTTCGCATTAGTATTTATGTTGTTTGTTCTGTGTGTTCTGAGTTGTTTACTGTTGTTTATGTTATTTTTTGTATAGCGAAATCTATATAATTAATAGGCGAACATGTTTTTTGTAATCCCTTTTACGCTGGTACCACTACACCGATTTTAAAAAGATTTATATGGTTTTAAAGGATTTTCTGTACAGATGTGCAGAATCTATATTTTATTGAAATCGGTTTAGTATTTTGGGAGCTATAAGCGTTTAAAGTTGCTACTACCACATGCACACATATTACACACGCATTTATTAGCTTACAAGTAAAAAAGAAACAAAACATGAGTGTGTGTGTGTGTTTGTAGTATTTCTCTTGATCTAACAATTTTTTTTTTCTCTTATTTGTTGTTGTATGAAAGCCATAATACTTAAAGGAAGAGAATTGAATAAAGTGAATTAGTTTTTTTAATTTCATATATTATTTAATTATGCTTGCATATGTATGTATGTAGGTTTGTGTGTGGCTGTGTTTTAATGAATTTTTTATGACGTTTAGACACATACATTTTCTTTGAATCTTAAATTATTTACATTTTGATTCTAGAATACGGACGAGTGTGTCGTCCGTTTGGTATATGTATCCAGTATTCATTATTTAAGTTGTTGGTTGTGAAGTTGTTATTTGTATTATCGTTGTTATTAGTGTTCGTGTTGTTGTTGTTGGTGTTGTTTTCCCTGTTTTGTAGGTTGTAGTTGTTGTTTGTGTTGGTGATGTTGTTGTAGTTGTTATTGTTATTATTTGTTAGAAAGCTTTCATAATTTTGAGGCCTGTGTTGTTGTGGGTTGCAGCTATTGATAGTGTTGTTCGTATTACGTGTATAATTGATTTGTATATGATTAGTGTTGGCGAATCTTACATTATTGTTATGATATCTATTGTTAATTATGTTATAATTTGTATTGGTGATATAAGAGTTGCTGTTAGTTGTGTAGTTATCCGTATGATAGTTTATGTTATAGTTGCTTGTATAGTTGACGCGAGTATTGTTGGCGTTTATGTTTGATAGATTGGTGTTGTTTGTTATTATGAGAGATCTGTTGCCATTAATGTTTTTGTATATTAGTTCCATTTGGATGCTTTGTTGATTATGTAATTTGTTTTTTAGTAATATTTTCAATATTTGATTTTGGATTTGTTGTAAAGATTTACAATATGTTGAGCTTCCCCACGCTGTGATCCCATGCCTGATGTAGCTTTCGGCTAAGGAAAAATATGCCTGCTTAAGTACTTCCAACGTTGAACAATTACTTAAATAATACAGGCTGTATGCAGCTTTTCGAAGTTTTTTTTTTGACAATTGCTGTATGTGTGTTAACCATTGCTGAAGTCTATAAACATCACGAGACAGTGTTTATTTTCACTCAAACACATATTTATGTGATTAGAGAATTCTCCGAGTAGTTTATTAATGTTTTTTTCCTTTCTGAAATCCGTACTGACCTTGATTGATTATTTTATATTTTGATAAAAAAAAAAACGTTAAGTCTACGTACTACAATTTCTTCTAAAACTTTTTCAATAACAGGTAGTATTGCAATGGGTCTGTAGTTGTTGCAATCGCTCTTACAACCATTCTTATAAATTGGGCGTATTAGTGAGGTTTTTAAAAGAGTACGTATAGAGAAACTTTCGCTATTTTCTAAACCTGTACACGCAAAGAAAAGATATGGTTGTAGAATGGTTGAGAAAACAATATTATGTTCTCTGAAACAAATGTGTGGTCGTCGAAAACTAGTTATTGTTATTTTAAACATTTATTTCGTTACGATAAACAGAGTAATGTTTGAATTTAATAATAACATTATCACATCCATAAAAAAGTGTGATATGGTTAGAGTTGTCTTGTTAAAAATTTATGACTGCAACACAATTTGTATTATTATTTAAAAATAATATGATGTAAGTAACAATATAATGTTATCCAAAACCATGCTATGTTAACTTTAAAAAAAAATCTTTTTCAGAAACATTTGTCAGTTCAGTATTTCGTTTGTAAGGTATCGGTATTGCATGGGTGGTGTTAAATAAATGAATAAATAAATAAAGAATAAACAAAAGGGTAGACCAATAAAAATATATAAACATTTGTGTATCTCTTTATACAGACATGTCAGTATGTCGTGTAAGTATACATTTCTAAATATACATTTTATTTGAACAATATTAAATTATTTTTATTCAGATTTTGACGCACAGCTGTTTCTACAAAAAAAATATGATTAAAAAATAAAATAGTATTATTATATTAAATAATACTTTGGTCGTATTTAACAATATTAATATAATATAAGAACATGGTATGGTGAGTCTCAATTATATTTTAGTCACACCTAACAATAGTGTTGTCATATTTACTCAGATAATAATATTGTTAAAGTTTTTTTTCTATTAACAATAATATGATTTGACTGCAACCATATAATTCAATCATAGTATGTTGCTGTTTGATTATGGTTAGCTCAACCATATTTTTTCTTTGCGTGTAGGAACAGGAAAAGACTGTCAATACCAAATAATTGTTCTCGATATTGAGTAGAAAAGCCAAAATATTTTGGTATTGTATTGACGTGACGATGTTGACAAGATTTCGAAATTTGATAAAAAGTTAAATGTTAAATAGACTGCAATGAGAAATTTTAGCAGCTTTTAATACATGGTAAAGACTTTTTGAAGTCTAACAATATGTATTGTTATAATAGCAATATATTTTTATAAAATGCTTAATCAAAAAAAAAAAAAAAAATTCTGCTATAACGACAGAATCCTTGTTGGATTAAAATAAATAGCTAACAATTATTGAAATTTTTAACATTTACAAATTTATAAAACTTGCCATGGAAATTTTCAATTTTCAACACAATAAAGTATCCTTGAATGATACTTTACCATAGTATAGATAAACATCAAGTACCAATATTTAAAATATTTTTATAAAAAGTGATTTTGGCACTATTTTGAAACAGATTCGGCCCGAAATGAAGATTTCCAATTCCCATCACTGACATACATACATATGCTTATGTATCCTACATACCAAAACTACTTTTTAATATTGAAACAATTTGAATAAAGTATATTTTATCCTTCCCACACATTGATACACACCAACCACCAAACTCTACTCGTCGTAGAGTGTGCAAAACGATTTGGCTTGCATTCGAATTCAGTCATGATGCAATTCATGGATTTCAATAAAACTTTAATAAACAGCAATTTAATGGATTGCTTTAAGCCATAAACTTTTAAGCGTGCAAAGTAATTAAAAATAGTTAAGTATCACTTTTGCAGTTGATTGTTTAGTTTCCTAGCCTTTTAATCCAATAAAATGAATACAAAGAAAACTGGTATAGCGAATACACAGCAGCACAGACAAACAATACTCGTAAAATAGAAAATGATTATAAAATAATAAACCATTTAAGAGGAAATAAGATAAAAATTATTTTCACTAAAATAAAATTGTTTTATTCCTTCTACTTCTTTTTTTTTCACAAAGATATACGAAATGAATTGCAGAACTGACCATCCCCATTCACATTTGTAGTTCTAAAATTTATCGCAAAAAAAAAACACTTTTGTATGCCAAATAATGAAATGGATAGATAATAAGTTGTTTTAGTCATGGCAAAATATTGTTCGTGTTGAATTTCATTAAAATTGTTGCTAAGAAAGTTCTACGTTAGCATGTCTTAAATATCAGCACTAAGCTTCTCGATATTAAAGGGCTGCCCAAGACATTCGCTTAATAGCAGGTAAAACAACATTTAAGGCGCAATTATAGACGTGACATGGCCATAATGCCATAGCCATAACCAAACCAAAATTCAATTGGTTTCAATGATAATGGCTAGGGCGTTATGGCGAGTCACCTATAATCGAATACAGTGTTGTCACATTAGTTTGGTTCGAACGGCGGTTTTGTATATGTCACGTCTGATTGCACCTTTAATATATTTTATTCAATTCAGTTTAGACCAATACAACGCAATTAGTTTGAAAAAGAATGTCATGAGTTTGAGTTTCGAGTTATTCTTTGCAAGCCTTTAGTAGATACCCGTACTTGTGTACTTGAAATCAAATTAAATTATTTTTCTAAGCTCATATACAAGATGTCCTTTTAGCCTTGACATCTATTTGTTTTTGGCCACTGGCACATTATGCTTAAAGTTGAATACAATACAAATAAATTTCTATAAATGATTGTATGTACTCGTATCTGTTTATGTTTCTGGCAATCATGGCTAATGTGGTCAATTTCATTTGAACAGACCTTAATAGTCTGACCAAATGTCTGCTGACCATACAAAAAAAATAAAATAAAAATAGAAATAGAAAGCCAAGAGGAAATAGTAAATAGATGATGCTGAACCAACAACTTGAGATAAATAATTTAACTGTAAATAGTTTTTGTTTTCTTATAAATAATTCATGGAAAAAACTGACAATTTGTAGAGTGTATAATTCAAGAAGATATAAAACACTTAAAGAAAGCAAATACTTTTAAGTACAAAGCAATATTTTTTTATATGTACATATGTATGTGTTTGAAACTAATGGACACTGTAGGGCAGCACTACTTAAGGACTTCACTTTTCAGATATCGTATTTAAAGGTTTTGGGATATGAAGTATCTAAATATTTAGGTAATGCTTTATTTCGAGCCATCCATGGGCTAGCGGAGTGATTGTTTCGTAATTTTGAATATTATAAAATCATTGCTAATTGGTGTGACGCTGAAAAATAAAGACGTGGTATCGGGAGACTAAAATAAATATTTAGGAATTCATTGGATAACATCCTGCATAGCCTGTGGGATTTCATCCTTCAGGATAGGAGATTTCAATAACATCTTTCAGGATAGGAGATTTGAATAAGAACAGGGCGAGAGTCAGAGTATCGCATCCTCTGTTCGAGGCGTTGAATAATATTCAACAAGAGGAAAAACATATTTAAATTTTTGCTTAATACAACATTTATGTATTTTTGATTACTGTCACTAAGTTTATGTCCGATACTAATTGGGCCTCATTATAATATTTAGATTTAAGATTTGAATACTTATTGTTAGTTAATTTTTGAAGATACAATAAATAAATATATTGTTACGTTTTTCTGTCTATAAAAACGCTTTTCCGTAGATCCGAAGATTTGCAAATGAATACAAGAGCCGAGTGTAGCAATTAAGGTTAAGAATGATACAAGTTTTATTTACAGATACACTTAAACTAAATTAATCAAGAGCTTATATAAACTAATAAGCACCCCATACACGTTTCAATTCAGTTCTGAATTGAGTCTTTCAATTGAATTGATTCTGGGCCACACACTTCATAAACTGAATTGAAAGATTCTCATTCAACTGTCAAATTTATATTTTTTTTTATAAATAAAGATTTAAAAATTTAAAACTTCTATTGTATTTATTCATTTATTTTTATATATTATATTTAGAATTCTATCAAATTAAATACAGTTTTAAAAATACATAACTTTTTCTATACAAAATAAAGCTACAAATATAAATTTTGACAGCTAATCAAGAGACTCGAGCACACACAGCACAATCGAATTGAAAGATTTGCTAGTCAACATGAAAAATCAAAATCTTTTGATTTTTCTTCAAACCAATTCGACAACTGCCAAACTAATCAATTGACAAAGCCATACACGCTTTGATTTGGACAATAACCGACTCAATTGAAAATTGAATTGAATCGTGTATGGGCTGCTATACAGCTTAAACTACTGAATTACACACAAATATTCACAACTGGTGACCACTACGCCTTCCTCGCTGTAGTTTACGCACGTTTCTTAGCTGGCTGGGCAAGTATTCACGTGACAGCTCTTTGTCTGCTGCTCGTCACTTACGAGACTCACTCTGCCGTCACTCACAGTTGATACACCAATAAAGACTCACTGGCTTTACTTACATCCTTACATACGTCTATTCGCTGCGCTGTTCCCTTTACTCCAATCGACATGATAGACTCCACAATAATTTCAATTCCTCAACAGACTTTGCTGTCACTATAGAATGTCCTATAATTTCTCCTTTTCCCAACTCACGTGTAAAGCACAGACTGCTCTTAACTATCAACTCACCACTGTATCGCAGACTATTATTAATTCACAACTTAATTATTAACTGACTAACGAGGTCTTAACTTGACTACTACATGGCGTAATTACATGTCTGTACTTAGTTTTGGCATCTATGCATGATGCCATCTGTATTGTCATTTACTATTGGTAGCCAGATGTTCAAACAGTCCTCTAGCAGAATCGGAAAAATTCATGGTGCTGCTTCTAGGCGTTTGTAGATAATTCGATTGGTCGTTATTTTTGAATTTCAAAGTAACGACTCTTATGTTGGCAATGCGGTGTGCGACTGGTAGTACAGGGTGGTGCTCGCATTTTTATTTGTATGTGTGTATGTCTGTAGCTACCCTGCAGAAAGTGGGAATAGTGAAATTGCGGTGATTTACTAGTGACGTTGTCGGTAGTACTACTGACCAGGTGTACCCCAGCCAATGTAATCATCTATTGACATTTAACATTGGCTTGTCATTGAAAATCCACCACTAGACTGTAGCAATACTGACTAAGTAGTTCTTTTGGGACCACATGGAGACATTGACACCAAAGATTCACTAGTAAATTTTAGGGGATCTAGTCTACAATATCTATATATCCTGTCTCGTTGTGAATAGTAAAATTATATTCACCCCTATTCTGCGTTTCGATTCGAATCGAAAGTTTCTCCGTTTGGCAACTTTGGTATTCTGCGTTCCGTTCTTCGATTTTTCTTTCGATCCTATGTATTCTGCATTTCGATCGTAACTACGTTTTTGTAAGTTGTTATTTTAGTGGCGGAGCGTTTTCAATTTTTGATTGTTTAGCTTCAAAAAGTGATTAATTAAAAAAATAATGCAAGCATTAAATACAAAAGAAGGTTTAATTAATGAACTATACACTTTGTTTTGTTTTTCTGTATTGAAATGCGATTTTTATTCAATTTATTACAGGTAAAACAGTATAAAAAGTTGACATACCTATTTAATGACGACGAAAAACGATATTGTCTACGGATTTAATTAAATTTAAATAAATAGACTTTATTTTTGTGTTGCAATTATGTGTAAAAAATTAAACTATCACCCCCGGCGCGACAGGATTCTTCACACTGAAAAAGTTTGGCCACAAATACCTCTTGCTTATCTCGTTTTTTTTAACTCTGTATTTAAATTTGCAAAAGTTTATGTAATGCAAATTTTTACAATATTTAATTATTAATTGTTTTAATGGTAAATCACTGTTTTTTTTTGCACCAAATTTAACTTTTTGCTTAAAATTTTGCAAAATTGCTTAATTTTTCTGTTCCTATTTCACCCGTTTTAAAGCAAAGCAGCAGGTTTAAACATACTCTTCTCTTCTTCTTTTGCTTTCGATTCAGTTTTTTTGCAGAATACCTCTTTTCGATCCGTGCGTAACTGAATGCGGGAACGTAATCGAAACGCAGAATAGGGGTGAGTGATTTTCAAGTGACATAGTCAATAGTGCTACTGATTAGTTGTACCCCAGCCAATGTAATCGCCTATTGTCATTGAAAATCTACCATTACACTTTAGCACTATTGAGAAGGTAAATAGTTCTTTTACGACCATATGGAGTATTTGAACCGAATATTCACTCGTAGATTTTAGTGAGCCTCGTCACCAGAGGGTATGTACACAATTATTGTTGTTGCTATAGTGTTTGCACGTAAATATGTGTCTACGTTTAGTGCTTCAGTTAAATACTTCTAGATAGTTCTTTACATCAACACTGTAGGAATATTTTTACGTAACAATATGTATAAAAAAAATTGCATTCGGAGGGTAGAAAGTGTCCAGGAGACGTACAAAAATAGCCATCAATCGGAAAGAATGTGTTAGTGTCGTTTAATTGATGATTTTTCGGAGACGTACAAATAAAATCGTCAATCAGAATTTTAATTTTGTGTTCGTTGTGTGCGTATGTATGTCTTCATCGGATGATGCTTTTTTGTTATTAGCGGCATTAAAACTTTATGAAATCTTTGTATAAAAAAGCACATTAAACAAATATACAGAGCTAAATAATAATTTTTCTATCTTCCACTCTAATTTTTCATCTTTTATTATTATTATTTATAATAATAATAATACTAGTTCTTCAAAACATGCTAAAAAAACAAACATATTTTCCTTAAACAAATTTCGAAACAAACAAACGATTTTTAATATAAAATAACAAAAAAAGATGTTATATTTTCTAAACGGCTGGACCGATTTTTTCAAACATAGCTAAGAACCCTCTCGATCAAGTCATCTTTCAAACAGAAAAAACTAAATGAAAATCGGTCCAGCCGTTTGGCCTGTACGTGCACACAGACAGACACACAGATACACAGACACACAGACACACACTACAAACTTATAACACCCCTTTTTTTTGTCGGGGGTTAAAAAGAAGACATTGGGTAGTGTGAATAAAAAAAATATGTACATACTCGTATGTATTTGCTTTTTAGTTAAAAATTTGTTTTAAACACAAAATTCACATACATAAATACATATGTATTTGGGGTTTTAAAAACAATTTTTAAGTAATTTTTTTATTCACACTACCCATTAAGATTAGAAAAATTAGAGATTATAATATTTATTATAATCATAAAACTGTTTGTAGACTTTTGATTGTTTGGTTTTTTACAAAGATCAATTGTACATTTTTATAAAGTGCAAATTAATTTTTTTTCATCCATGTCGTTACAGAACAAATAACACAAAGCAAATGACGTTTTTTTCGTCAATCAGATTTGGAGACGTACAAATAATCAGCCGTCAAATAAAAATATCAAAATTTTTTGATTCTCATCAATCAGTGCCGACAACGTGTACAAGTAGCCGAAAAGAAACGACTGCACGCACACAACTATGTGATTGATGGGTTTTTTTGTACGTCTCCTGGGCACTGAAGGATCTGTTAGAAGTCCGGTTGCCTCGGTATACCCAGACAAAGCATTTATTCCTATAAATTTTTATATAAACAGAAAATATTTACGTAGTGTAGAAGAAATAAATAAAAATAAATAAAATTAAAAAAAAATCAATTCAGAGTTAATACCGGAGGTACGTTGTATTTGGTCGCCCACAGTGATGTATATCCTAAAACCAGCATGGTAATACATTTTTATCATAACGTTGTACACAAAAAGCTAAAAGTGGAAATATTGTTTTAGAAAAGTTGATTATTCGGCCTCTAATAAAGCAAAAGATGAGCTACAGTGGGCAGTTAAGCTTAAGGCAAAAAAAAATATATTATTTTATATCTGATTTGAAAATCATAAGATTCAGAAAGCTTTAAAATCTTTTAATACTTTTGTATGCAAAATTTTGAAACAAGGTTTTTAGTTTAGAGGGTTTATTAACTGTGTTCACATACATCAATTGTAGTTGAGCAACTTTTTAGTTCATAGCCGAGAGAAAAACATATGATGGCTCCCTTCTCTATTAACTTATTATGTCTTTTCTATAAACTCAAAAGTTGCTCGACGATAATTGCCAAGTGTGATCAAAGTACATATTACAGTTATTTTAGTGCAATGAGCCGCACGCCATACCACAATTGTGGACAACAAAATCAAACACATGCTTAAGGGGCCCATACACTACAACAGCATGCATGCACAATCAAGTGTTTGTGCCAGCGGTTGGGTCGTGTATAGGCATTTTGTACGATTGTACGGTTTGCTGTAGCGATGTCAAGTAGAGTTTGATATTTTGCTGATGCTACCAGCTCGCTCAGTTGAGCAAAGTTGTCATGGAGTAAACATGCATTTAAGTAATATAATTTGTTGAAATATAATTTGTTTCAATGGTAAACAGAATTTTAGAACTTCAGTTATACATAGCTGCTAATTTTAGCAACATACCAATAATAATTGCAACAAAATATGTTTCACTATTCATAACCACCCTTCCCGAAATTTTGTAAGAAATGAATATTGTACCAGCTTGCTGGTATATTGTGTGGTTCGAGCATGAATGCTCAATCGCTTGTTGTGCGTGCATGCTGTTGTAGCGTATGGGCCGCTTTATGCTCTTTCATTTAGTCGTCACCACTGTTGCCAGAATTGACGATTTCTCTGCATTTTGACGATTTTCACCTCTCAAAATACACTAGTGACGATTTTAGGTCCAGAAATGACGATTTTTCTAAATTTAACATATGTATATGGAAACTTTATTTAGTATTGCATTTTTAGAGTTGGTTTTTTGTTATGTTATGATTTTTTTGTGTTCAAAATGTTAATTCTGATATTTATACATAAAATGTTTCTATAACAAAAATGCTAATTATTTTTTTTATAAATTATCTGTTTTAAAAATAAATATATATGTACATATGTGAATTCTGATTTCATTTTAAGTTTTTTTAACTTTTATTTATTAATTTTAATGGTTTTCATGTTTAGGTATTATACATTTATTTAATGTATATGTGTATATTTGTTAAAAGCATAGTTAATAAGTTTGAACCATTGTAATAGTTTTTGTAATAAAACAATTAAAATACAATAAAATTTAATATTTTTGATTTGACGTTTTTTGACGATTTTCTAAAATGACTTGACGATTTTGACGATTTTTTGAATAGAAATCTGTAGTTTTTGACGATTTCACCCCTAGAAGTTCTGGCAACAGTGGTCGTCACTGAGAAATCGACTAATGAAGTTGCTCACGCATAAACGATTTTTTTCTGGGTTTCTTGTTTAACTTTTTTGAACTTTTTTTTAATAAGTTTGTGCAGCAAAAATTAATAAAAATAATTATAGAAGCTTAGAAATATTTCGTGATAAAAAAAAATTGCTTTTTGCAATATTGAAAGTTTTTTATGTTATGAAACATTTAAAAATAATACTGAAGATAGTTTAAAAATATATTTTAATAGTTTTTACAGCGCTGTGAATAAATTTAATTTGGAATTTATTTACTACATTTTCGAAAGAATTATTAGATTTTTTACTTAAGTTTTTTTTTAATTGCTTGTTTACATAAAATATTCAAACAAATTCAAAGCAGCATGTATTTATTGTTAATTACAAAACTTTTCTTCAAGTGTAACTTTATTTTATTCTAAATTTTCTCACCAATACGGATCACTGTTTTAGTGTTAAAGGCCACTGTGCGACCCTCGTGGTGCTGTTGATTGAAGTAGTTAATGCGCTGGCGATGTTTTTGTTTTACATCTTAATATAATTTTTTCGGACATTTCTCTCGAGAATAAGAATAAGGTAGTTAACGTCAACTGCATGTACAATGTAAAAATATATTTTCATATTTCTAATAAAACATTTTTTTTTTAGAAATTAAACATTTTTGTATGGGGACACCCTAATGATTGAAGATTGAGGCTAGTTGTGTTGTGAACAAATGTTGGAGCAACAAAAATATTGAGGGTCGGTCATATGTTTGACTACTCTGGGGCAACTCTTGCGGCTAGTTGGGGCGATGGGGTATAATTGCATAAAAAATATTATTTTATATGGGAGTCCCCTTAAGTAGTGCAGATAAGGAGTTGCTATGTTCATAAAAAAAGTAGCGGAGAAAATATTAGTGGGGGTCGTTCTTAAATGTTAACCCTCTATTAGCAAATCAGGGACAGCTGTGAAACTTTTTGTGGATTTTGCCTCGTTTTTTTCAACTACCCCCACAGTTTTTTGGATCATACATTTTTTCTAAACTTTACAAAATTAGGGGTCCTCGCGTATAAAAATCAAAAAGTCGCAAGAAGCAAAGTACACAAACTCCAAAGCCTTGCAGCCATTGGTTTGTAGGGAGTTTTTAGCTCTAATGAGCAGGACATTTTGATTAATCTTTTTGCAGCTATCTGGCGTCAATTTTGGTATTTTTTGGTTGGGTGTTCCTCCTCTTGGTAGAGCTGTGACTTTAAATAAGATAACAGAAACTAATAAAAAAGTATTAGGTCAATCCAAAGAAAATGTTTCAAATTGCTATGTCAATAACATACAAATCCGAACAGGCTTTCTGTCTAATAGAATTCGGCAATGTCCTCCGAGATTTACGGCTCATCAAGTAATTGAATCATTGGAAATTATTGTATGTTTAGGACACCAAATTGTTAATTTCCTAGACAAAAATACGTAAAAGTTCATTGAATATTTTTTTTTTAATAATTTCAATGGTTTCTTGTAAAGGCTGAATTAGTTTGTACGTGATGTTTTGTTCTGAATCAGCTGTTTTGTTTCTATTCAGTTGAAAATCTGTATGTGTGGTTAGTTTTTCCTTTTTCGTTCTGTTCCGTTGCGGACAAATTTGTAGAAAATGCAATAGAATGCAACCTTAAGTGACGGCAAAAAGTGTGTATGTATTAGTGTGTTGTGATATTTTGTGTACAATTGTAATCAATTTTATAGGTTGCCAGCTGATTTTTTTTTCACAGACAAAGTAATTGCAAAATTTTTTATACAGAAAAGAACGGCACAGAACAGCAACAGAAAGTAAAGACTAATGAAGCCTTTAGATAGCCACTGAGTGTAATTACAAGTCACTATCAAGTTTTAGCTGACTGAAGAAACTTTTTCCTATCTTAATTGCAAATTAATGTTGTACTATTCTGGTTTCCGTAGAAGCACGTGCGAAAATTAATTTGCAGAAAAAAAAGGTTAGCTTTATGTTAGCACTACTAACATGCTGGTAAGCAAAAATTAATTGAGCACTTAAAAGTCGAATTTTGTTACTGCCTATATGAGTGTTTGAAGTAATCAGACGGGTATGGAACGTTCTCAATAGAGTTGTGCCGTTCCGGAACGACCTAGTTCCATTGAACGATTCCCTAAAAGGAACGGTTCGCACTTTTACACAGTTTCATTTCTAATCGTTCATCGTTCCGACTAAAGTGTTTTTAACAAGGTGGTGTTATTATTACTTCACATACGCATAGAATAGTTGAAGGGCTCTTTTTCATGAAGTTTGAGAGATCGTTTACTGACTATAAGTATTTACATGAAGTTTGACAGCAGTGGTCGGTATTTGCGACCAAGTTAATGGTTCATCAAGACAGCATTTTACGCAACAATCGTTCACTTATATCTGATACAAGGTTGATATTTTTGTGTTAAGATTGACCATTAACTCATTAAATAATGAATTATGTTTTTATTAAATTTATACGCGCTAATATATGATTTTTTTTTTAATTATAATTAAAACAATGATTTGCTTAAAACGAAAATGTATGTACATATAAGCAAGCAGCAATTTTTAAACGTCAAAATACAAGCCATGTGTTTGTTAATATATTTTAGGAGCGACAGAGAAGTTCTCTCGTTTATCGTTCATTCACCGATGAACGAAATGAGCGACCTAGTTCCTTTAATATTTCGGATCGTTCCGAACGATTCCCAAAAAGAAACGATTTTGCCCAACTCTAGTTCTCAATGAAAATTTTCTATGACTTGCAGAAATATTAAGGGTCAGCAAACCAGTTTGTATGTGTACATAAATTTATGTTTAATAGTACAACTTAATCCATAAACGTACGGTTGGTTTACGTGGCTGCCGTCTTCACGTAGGCATTCAAGTAGAATCTGTATGATTCCTTTTGGAAAAGTACATATTCAATTATATTTAAAATAGACATTCATATGGAAATACTTTTGCATTATTATTTCCGACCGTATTTCGGTGGGTACTTTAACCCTGAAAATCCCGCCTAGTACTTGCATGTAAGTAGTACACCTTAAGAGAGTAAGACTACTCCTAAGCTAATGTGGTCGATTTAACAACACGATACTCTAGGGCAGGACCACTTGATGCTTGTACAGTGTGAGCGCTTGTGTAAAAATTTCTTTGTATCCGGCTTCAAATATAATGGTTATAGTAGACCAAAATTGTTTGTGAGAAATCAGACTTCTAATAACTGCGCATCATTAAGCCTGTAGACGATCAAATACACCATTAAGCGTGTGTATATGTAATATTGGTGAAATATTTTCGGAGACGCACAAATAAGTTTGTTAGTCAGCATTTTAATTTTGAATTCTTTGTGTACAGTTGCTTGTTTGCTCTTAGCAGCAAGTGCAGTTTTGTTTAAAAAAAATTTATTTTACTTCTAATGTGCAGGGTACCTTGACTTCACTTAGAATTTAAAAATTTTAAATTTTAAATTAGAAATTTTTTTATATTAAATTTTTTTTAACTTTTTTACTTTACTTAGAATTTAAGTTTTTTGTAATCAGCCAGCAGAAATGGCCCTCCAAAAATGTTTTCGTAAAATATTAATTTTCTTTTTAGATCATCCACTGTACCACTAAGACATTATTGTTCCTTATAGACGTTAATAAGTATCTCGTGTTGTTCCAATTTTAAATTTCATAAAGCTCGCCTAGCAACGTTAATTTTCGGCCAAATGCAAAATGATTTTTTTTCTTAGTGCGTTTAAAAATTTTAAACTTAAATTGTAACAATTCCCATAAAAAAACACTAATTATTAACTTGACTGCACCCGGTCAAAAAAATACTTGTGTGGCAACACTCTATTCTTAAATAGCTGTTGTTGTTATTTACATTTATTTTCTTTTACATACTCTTACGATTACAATTTGAAGCTGAAAAAAAGTCAGCCAATGTAGCAATATTGAGTTCTTGTTTCAACTTTGTTATTTGTTATTGAGCTTCTCATTTGTTTAAGTGAAAGTTTATAATAAATAACTCTAGTTGTTCTAGAAGCTTTGGGTGAAGGTTCCCTGATGATCTGTATTAGCAACAGTGAAATGCGCATAGGATCCAGCTAAGCCCCTCAATAATCAATTTCAATGTATTTTTAATAAAAAAAATATTTTACGTTAATAAGTAAAATATTAATTTGGGATTGTTAGTGCGTTTAAAAATTTTAAACATAAATTGTAACAATTCCCATAAAAAAAACACAATTTTCTTTTTTCGTCCACGCTCTTCTCTATGATATCAGAAAGGAAACTGCACAAAGCAAATACAAACATACTCGTAGCATTTTTTTGGTCAAACAGAAACGATCATCTAAGTCACGCGTCAACTAAAAAAATAAAAGTTTGTAGATTTCCCTCAATCAAAGATGATGTCATGTTCGTCTAGCCGCAATAACACGATTGTACTAACCAATATAAGACGCTTGCTTGATGGTTTATTTGATTGTCTTCAGGGCTTTTTAAACTAATTATTATTGAGCACGTACTTTTGCGTAGCACCTTGTATGACATTATGTATTATTGTATAGAGGCAAATCGCTTTGATAACTATATATAAATTGTTAGAACTGGAACCAGTACTGAGTATTAAAAAAATTCAAAGCTTTTTTTCGTTTTAAAATTTTTTCTAACTACCCAACTTTCAAATGCAAACTTTTTTAGCTATATTTTTCTTTCTCACAACTCAAAGAAATCGAATTTGTTTAATGGAAAATATTTGTGTTTGTATTATAATCATCTTGAAAATTATTTTTTTATTATCATTTAAATAAATTTTTTATTTTGTATTAAAGATTCTTCATTTTTACAGTAAAATAATTTCGGCTTGTACTCTTTAATTATTAAGTGCCCTTAAAAGAAAATGAATAGCGTATTTTATTCATTGTATTGTAAATAATAAACTGAAATGAAAGACGAAGGTAGATTTTCTTAATATTTAATTATTATTCTAGTTACGTTTTACTTATTTATTCTTTTGAATTGACAGCTAATTTCGCTTTTCAAACGCATTTTATTTTCACATCTCAAACAAAGTTTGAGGAACAACAAAACACCATCATAAATCAACTAAAAATATTTACATAGATACATGCATACATATATAAATAGGTAAGTATTTATATATGTATTTGTATTTCATATCTTCCCTGCAGAAATTGCGAATAGTGAAATTGCGGTGATTTACTAGTGACGTTGTCAGTAGCACTACTGACCAGGTGTACCCCAGCCAATGGTATCATCTATTGACATTTAACATTAGCTTGTCATTGAAAATCCACTACTAGACTGTAACACTACTGACTAAGTAGTTATTTTGGGACAACGTGGAGACATTGACACCAAAGAGTCACTAGTAAATTTTAGTAACCCTCGTCTACATATATTTTTTAATATTATTCCACACCATAATAAAAAAAGAAAAACAATCTATTGACGCGTTCATTGACAATATCAGCAGAAATATACTATATAGAACTGTTGTCTCTAACGTATCCCTACTCGCGCATAAGAGGAAAGCTGTCGACATTTTAACTAGTGCAATTGTCGCTGGAGAAAGAGTATTGACATAGAGACATATGGTTCTAGGCTGACTAGAGGGTTGATATAACAAATAAGGTAAAACAGTCAGTCACCAACCCCCCAAAAAATTTAAAATTTTCAACATAATGTCTTACTTCTTATTTACATAAATAAATCTAAAGCTGTGGCCAAGTTGTTCTATGTTTTTGACATACAAAAAACATTTTACACTGATAAAAATTACTGAAGAAAAAACTTCCTAACTTAAAATTGTTACAGGTACGGCTTTATTTTTTTTTTTTTTTTTTTGTGAGCTGCATTTAATACTTTCGATCAAAATTTATTGATTATAGCAAAGCTCAGAACTTCCAATAGCTTTTATATACGAAGGAATCACTTAAGATAGATTTTCAATATTATTGTCCAATAATTTACATGGCGCAAAAAATTTTTTCGCAAATATATCAAATTAGTAAGACACAATACATATATATATATACATATATATATATATATATATATATATATATATATATATATATATATATTAGAAAAAAAAATTAATTGTGTTTTGATTTATATTGCGCAAAAAGTAATCACCCCTATAGTGAACAGTTTTTCCCTCGAAATATTTTCCCTTTTCCCCAAATTGCAATCGTGAATAATTTTTCCCATAAAATGTTTTCCCGTTGTTGATTCCCCTTATCGTGAATAATATTTTTCACATGGATTTTTTCACTATTCCCTTCGTTTTGTTCACTTTATTTTTGCAAGCGAACTGAATTAATACACTGCGTAATTTCAATATTATTCTTTCAATTATATATTAAAATTTATAAATAATTATTTTTCAGACAATATCAACAAATAATGTCCACGATTAATAGCAATAGTTCCTTGCAACACCTTTTTTCATTGAACATGAACTCTTTGGTTCACATGCAGTAAATTTTATGGCTGTGGTATATTAAAAAAAAATTTGCACGGCGCCTAAAACAATTAAAAACACAACTTTACACTCTATAAATTTTTATTTAAAACCCAAAATATGTGTATTTCTTATTATTAAATTTAATTTGTTTGATTTTTAACATGGTGTAATTATACAGGTGACTGCGTAAGGATTTTTTATACAAAAATACAGCAACCATAGCTGTGTAAAGAACCGAAGAATGTCAAGAGCACAAAAATAATTGTACTAAAACCAAAACAAAATCGAAGTTTTTGACATTCTTCAGCTCATAGAGCAAAAAATTATCAGCTGAAGTAGCGCAGCCACCTAGTTAGATACACCTTGATTTTTAATTAATTTTGAAGCTTTACAAGTCTTCTTCCCGTTTTTTACATTCACTACGCATTGATAGCGGGAAATTCACGATTGCAAATTCTCCTTCATGGGTAATGAAAATTTCATGGGAACAAAAATTTCACATTTTATTCCCGATAGGGGTGAATATATTGTAATATGCCAACAACATTGCACAATAATTATTGCCCAGCACTCATGTCACGCCAACATTATCTTTCTATTTTTTTTATTATTTAACTCCAAATTGTTTAATTTGTTTAAGTTTATACTTTTGCGTACATATATTGTAAGAAATATTGCTCCATTATATTTGTTTAGTATTCTGCAACTTATTGAATAGTGTGGATGGAGCAAAACAACAATAATAATAGCAATAGAGTACTCAATAATATTTTTTAGTCCAAGGCGGGCCATCCATTGTACAGTTTTATGTCATATGTTGTATATATTATTTTCGTTTTGACATATACTATTCAATAAATGGCACAATATTTTCTATGAAAATATTGCCCAATTTTCCTGACAGTGAAAAAGTAAACAACATTGAACAATTGTCTTCGATGTACATTAAAAATCAAAAGTTTTATAATATTTGCCAATATATTATGCCACCTTCGAATATGACACACACATTGGCGATATTATTGTACAATAAGAAAAATTGCACAATTATATTGCAAGTGGGTGGGCCGGTTAAGGGTAGACGCTTCTCATTCTAAAAGTAAGAAAAGTGTTTTTTTTTTTTCTTAAGAAATAAGGAAGGAAATAAATTGCATTTTCATTAGTACGAGGGCCGGTCAAAAAAAAATTTTGACTTGTTTTTAATTTTTTTTTTTTTTTGAGCTCAATAAGTGTTGTCCAGCGTTCCTCCAATTATTTTATCATTAAAAAGTAAGACTTGTCATCAAAATTGATATTTGTTTGTTAGATGATTTCATCGTTGAAATCAAATCTTTTTTTGGTCGAGCCATTTCTGCACGTTTGGGAATAAGCAATAGTCAGTCGGAGGTGAGTTCCGAGAGTACGGCAGATGAGGGAGCATTTCGTAGCTTAACGGATAGATTTTTCCATCGAAGCTGTAGTTTGAAAATTACTTTTTTCTTGGCCAAAAGCGGGTAATATTTTTTTCAAATTCTCATTAAGTGAACACAACAAGTTCGCCATTAATTGTTTTTCCCTTTTTAAACGTAGACAACGGGGATTATACCGCGTACATTCCAAAAAAAAAATGGTCGCTATTATTTTATTGGCCTACTTTGACACCGATTCAGCCCGAGAAACCCTCTATTTTGATTTCTGGTTGGTCAATTGTGAGCAATCGCGACATCCACCTTTCGGAAAGCTTATCCATACTCAAATGATAACTCCAAACTTGAACTTCTAAACCATGTGAAATGCCTATTGCTTCCACAATCTCTAGCAATTTCAACCTCTAGTCGGCGAACACCATATCTTGATTTTTTAAATTGTTTCAGTTGTTAGGCTCAGTTGGGCTTCCAAAAAGTTTGACACCCTCCGTGTTTGTATAGCCACAACGAAATTGAATAAACCTGTTTTTTAACCCCCGACTAAAAAAAGGGGTGTTATAAGTTTGTAGTGTGTGTCTGTGTATCTGTGTGTCTGTCTGTGTCCACGTACAGGCCAAACGGCTGGACCGATTTTCATTTAGTTTTTTCTGTTTGAAAGATGACTTGATCGAGAGGGTTCTTAGCTATGTTTGAAAAAAAATCGGTCCAGCCGTTTAGAAGATATAACATCTTTTCTGAAAAAAGTCGGGGGTTTTTAAAATTTTTAATTTTTGTAATTTTTAAACTTTAGTTGATGTTGAAGGGTCCCGATAGTATTTATCAAGCATGGCTCTGGTCTGAGCGATGATTTTTTTCGCCAAAAATAATTATTAATGAGCACACGAAATTCAGATTTTCAATTTTCTTCCGAAGTAAGACGCGGCCTTCTAAAATTTTGATAGGAGTCAACTTAATATTAATTGTTGGCAGGGTTAGTTAGTTAAAAAACTGGAACTTTAAAAAGTAACGAACTTACTGACAATTAAAATAAACTTGGAAAAATAAACCTGCAGTCTTGATAATACGTTTTATTTAACTCCTCCTACCAAACTTTTATTTAACAATCCACTGTGCCGCTAATAAAAGTAGAACCAAAAATATCTCAGTTTTGGATATCACAGGCAGACTTTGTTAATTTTTTGTTTTTGAAAAAATAATTCATACCAGGTGACTGCCGTAATTCTTATTTTCGTTCTGTATAAATAAACTAACTTTGATGTTACACTCGTAATTTCATCATTAGAATTTGTCACAAAAATATCAGCAATTTGCTTGAATTGAACTCACAAACTGTTTGCCAGAGAACATACACACACAAACACACACTCACAAATTTATTTTCAGTTTCATACACTTGACCTACAAAGTATGTAAATATGTAAAAAAGGACTTTCAATTCGAATAGTTCTAAACTTCTAATTATAATGAACTTGTGCAGAAAAAGTTTCAAAATGTAATCTTTGTGCTGATGGAAATTTTCAGGAAAAGAATTTTTGCCAGCACTAAAATTTTTTATAAAAAATCAATGAATACGAGAAAAAATTAAAAAATTTAAAAGTTTCTCAACTACAAAATCTAGCAAAGATTTAAATTTATATTTTTTACATCAGAAAATATATATGCAATATAATATTGTGCGAATGGGGGAGAAGATGAAATAAATCCTTCCCCATTTAACTTAACTTGTCTTTTAAACGTGTGCGTACATACCAGTGCGGGTATGGAAGCGAATGTTTGCCAAAGTATTGAATTAAAGGTTGGCTGGTTATTAAATGTTACGGTGGCATTTTACATTCCCTAATGATGACGACGATAGCGACTATGACGTTGGTGACGATGGTGATGATGTTTTGTTTTAAATGTATTTTGTGGTTCCCTTCAAATGCCCCAAACTTGCAGTGATTACCAGAAAAGAAGCAAATAACATGTTCTTTTTTTTTGCAATAATAAAAATGCGTTTTGTTACAAATAAGGAAACGAGGTTAACATCAAGGTTAATTCAAGGTTCACGCAAAATATACATATGTACGTTCTGATTTAAGTATAAACGTTAAATTGATTTAAAACTTTAAATAAAATTAACTATTAAATATTTTTAATAAATAGAGAAGAAATGAGAAATTAAAATTTCTTTAAGCAGTTACTGGGATATCCAACTTATATAATTATTTGTTGTTTGTTATTGTTGCCAGAATTTCGATTTCAGTACTGTAATCTTATTTAAAATGTTTAAGAGTTAATTTGTTTTTGTTCTTTTAAGGGTCACTTGAACTTTTTTGCAGGCTTTGTTTATAATTTTCATCTTTCTGCAGTTGTTTTTAAAATGCAAGCATCTTTTCATATTTCTCTTCGTAAAATTTAAATAAAATAAAATGTCATGTTGAAACTTGCACCAGCAAAAGTATTCAACTTGAAGAATACTGCGAAAAAAAATTGTGCATACATATACATACATACATCGTTAGCTGAAATAAAAAAGGCATAACTACCAAAGATTCAAAATCGAGAATTTTTTATGAATGCCATTAAACTACACATCTGGCATTTCCGCGGTCACTCACACGACTTTCGGGAGCAAAATAAATTTTTAAATGTTAAATAAATCAAACGCAATTAAATTTTTTACAATTCACCACTAATAATTTTTTTTTAGTATTTTGAGAGTACAATCCATGGTAAAAAAAAATTGAGAGCCTCCGGTTTTTATCTTTTGAGATAAAAGCCACAAAAGAGCGGTCACTCACGCGACTTCAAATAAACATGGCTTTAGACCAGTGTCCCGCAAAATAAAATATGTTTGTATCGGTGAGAAAAATGAGAGTAAAATAAACTTGCACTTGAAGAAAACTTTTGTTATATAAAATACATGATGTTATTAGTTGTTTAACATTTTTTGTTTGTAAATAAGCAATTTAATAAAAACTTAAATAAAAAGTAAAAATTTAATAACCATTCAACAATTTACAGCCTTATTTATAAAAAATAAAAAGGCTTTTTAAGAAAAATTTTGTATGAAAATTTGTTTTAAAAAATCTTTATAAAAACTTTTTAAGTTTTATAAATAATGCTGTTAGTGTATAAATTCAAAATTAAATTTATTCACAGATCTGTGGATACTATTAAAATGCCATTTTAATCTATTTTCCGTATTGTTTTTTAATGTTTCATAACATAAAATGCATTGCATATTGCCAAAAGCATTTTTAATCACGAAATATTTCCCAGCTTCCATAATTATATTATCAATTTTTTGTTTGTAGAAATTTATTAAATTTGAACTTTAATTTCGTTCCGTGTGCTCAAAAAAACTAAACAAAAAACCAAGAAAAAATTAACACATGCGTGCACAACTTAATTCGTCGCTTGCTCAGTGACGACTAAATTAAAGAGCATAAGAATGTGTGTGCTTTTCATCCGCACAATTGTGCTATGGATTGCGGGTTACTGCTTTAGACCAGGGGTGACCAAGATAAATTTAAGGTTGTGTAAGTGAGCGAAAAAGATAAACACACAGGCAGAAACAATTAATAAAAGTAATTCTTATATGAATTATTTTATGAAAGATTTTTTTTTCTAGAAAACCGTTTCAACAAAAAGTAATAAATAAACATTATTATTCACTTTAATTCTGACTTTAAAACTACTAAAAACCAATTTGTAAGAGAAAATAATTTTTGATTTTCTTGTAGGCAAAAGCATTTTTTAACATAAACAGCATACATAATAAATTTCTCGCAGTGCGTTTGAGAAAAATGAGTAAAAAGATAAGCAAATATTTATCTCAGATAAGACTAAATGAAAGAGAATAAGAATACGTGTGAATTCGATTTGCAAAAATTTGCTACATGATGTTCACCCATGCTTTAGACATCATTGCTAATAATCGGCAAACTCTGCGAATTGTGTGAAAATTTTGAACTTTAAATATTTTTGAGATAAATAAGAAATATCAAGCTTCATTATAAGACTTATGATTTTTCAAAATTTGGCCAGTAATTTTTTTTTTCGAAGGATTCTTCTGGGTCACTCACGCGACATTTTTTCCACTGCAGTTTTGTGTGCAGTTATATATACAATTATAAAGTGCGTTCGAGAACTGAAAAATTTGTACAAATTTTTACTATTTTTTACTGGATTGCGTTCGAGTACACAAAATCCAGTAAATGAGAGGGCGAATTGAGAGAGAAAAATGACAGTTCTTTTACTGAGTAAATGCAAGTTTTTACTGGACAAATTTTTGCCAGTAAAATCCAGTAAAATGAAACCATATGTTTTTAAATATAAACAAACAATAGCAAAGGGAAACAAAAGTTTTTGGTTTTTGATGAAATTTTAAAAATAACAAAAAACAAATGTATTAAGTTATGAACAATTTTAAGTTTGATGCCAGAAAAATATAAGGGTATGTTTTATGTATTCCACGGGAAATTAAAACGTGTGGAATTTTCATAGAATTGTTGGAAATATGTATTTATAACAACAATTTCCCAACGATGTAATTTCACGTGAGATGCAGAACATAACCGATTGTTTTTAAACGTGAATAAAGTTAATAGATTTGTATAGTTAAATTTTTGTTTATAACGGGTATTTTTTTAAGAGGTATAGAACTTTGAATGGAAATAAAACACAAGAAAATCGTTTTAATGTCCATCAATTTGGCTTTATTGGAAGGATAATTTTATGCCATTAATGTTTAAATATGATTTCGGGCATGTGGCCGCCGCGGCTGGCTCGAATAAAGCCAATTCTACAGGTCCAATTTTCAACCACTTTTTCGAGCATATGGGGCCGTATGTTGGCAATAACGCCACGAATGTTGGCTTCCAAGTCCCCTAACGTTTCTGGTTTGTTGGCGTAGACGAGCGACTTCACATATCCCCAAAGAAAATAATCCAATGGTGTCAAATCACACGATCTTGGTGGCCAATTGACAGGTCCATTCCGCGAAATTATGCGCTCATCGAATGTTTCCTTCAATAAATCGATTGTGACGTGCGCTGTGTGGCATGTAGCGCCGTCTTGTTGGAACCACAACTCATCCACATTCATGCTATCCAATTCGGGAACAAAATAGTCGGTTAGTCGGCTCCAATTGCTGTACACGGTGGCGAATCGATTCATTCGGGTCCTCTTCAACACTTTGCTCTACAGCGGCAATTGTTTCTTCGGTGCGCACTGTTCGACGTCTCTGCGGATGCGTATTATCACATAGAGTAAACGTAGTGTGAAAACGATCCATGGTTAACCGAATTAATTGCTCTGATGGACGATTATGTCGACCATAAAATGGACGGAGCTTGCGGTAAACTTCGCGAACTGAACCATTATTTTCGAAATAAATTTGCACGATTTGCAAGCGTTGTTCTTTTGTCAACCTGTTTATGATAAAATGGCAAACCAAACTAAATATTAATCACTTGACAGCTGACAAAATGGCCGCCAGTTAAAAAAGTGATGCCAACTTAAAGTTCTATACCTCAATAAAAAACACCCTTTACATATAGTCGGACGGTTACTGGTTCCCCGCATGGAACATTCAAAAAATTTAGCTATTGATCGATTAAATATGATTAATGTGTACATTTCTTAAATTTGTTTTCAGTTTTTCGATATCTTGAATATATTAGGATATATAAAGTTCTTTTCCCATTGTATATTTCTCTTAATAAATGCACTCATTGGAACTACTTGAAAGGAAGTGAACAATATTGTTGTGATGATTGGTATAAGCGGCAACAAACATTTTTGTCTTTTTCTGAACATCCTAATTATTCACGTCGATGGTAAAAAGTTTAGAAACTTTAACGGCCTGACGCGCGATGTCGGCCAGTAAGCTATAGAAAGTTTCTTGTCGACATCGTAGGCCAGGCCCGTAAGTTCAAATACAAACATATGTATCTATTACTTTTATTATTAAAGAAAATATACTATGGTGTATTTTTATAAAACAAATGAAAAAAAAACATTCTTCATCGATTTTCTCAAAACCATATAATTTTTCCATGCGGCTAGCCAGTAACTACCCAGCAAAAAAAATCTGATTTGGAAGCACTAACAACTGAGGGAAGCAATGTACTGTTTACTTGATCACAAAAGCTTCGAAAACTGCTTCTGAAAAGCACTAACATAAGGCAGGCTATCTAACAAAATAGAAGAAAAAGTAAAAAAAAATTTGCAAGCTAGTAACTTTTGCATCTGAGTACATAAAAATTATAGCCCAATTCACAATCTTGTGCAAATGGTCTTGCACAAGATTGTATAGTATATTGATACTCACCACTTAACAATTCTTAGAAGTTAATGTTAAAGTTAGCTATTTTATGTCAGGTGGAGACCGCGAGTAAGGGAGATAATGTTAGAGAATCACTTGGTGTTGCGCATGAATAAGGAGATTTTTTTTGTGCGAGCTGAGCCAGCTAGAAGCAATTTATTCAGCTTCCAAAAAGCCATAATTATTTGCCTTACCAAAGTGCTTCACAGAAGCAATAATATATACTTATGTAACGGGTGTTTTTTTAGAGGTATAGAACTTCGAATTGAAATAAAACACAAGAAAATCGTTTTAATGTCCATCAATTTGGCTTTATTGGAAGGATAATTTTATGCCATTAATGTTTAAATATGATTTCGGGCATGTGGCCGCCGCGGCTGGCTCGAATAAAGCCAATTCTACAGGTCCAATTTTCAACCACTTTTTCGAGCATATGGGGCCGTATGTTGGCAATAACGCCACGAATGTTGGCTTCCAAGTCCCCTAACGTTTCTGGTTTGTTGGCGTAGACGAGCGACTTCACATATCCCCAAAGAAAATAATCCAATGGTGTCAAATCACACGATCTTGGTGGCCAATTGACAGGTCCATTCCGCGAAATTATGCGCTGATCGAATGTTTCCTTCAATAAATCGATTGTGACGTGCGCTGTGTGGCATGTAGCGCCGTCTTGTTGGAACCACAACTCATCCACATTCATGCCATCCAATTCGGGAACAAAATAGTCGGTTAGTCGGCTCCAATTGCTGTGCACGGTGGCGAATCGATTCATTCGGGTCCTCTTCAACACTTTGCTCTACAGCGGCAATTGTTTCTTCGGTGCGCACTGTTCGACGTCTCTGCGGATGCGTATTATCACATAGAGTAAACGTAGTGCGAAAACGATCCATGGTTAACCGAATTAATTGCTATGATGGACGATTATGTCGACCATAAAATGGAAGGAGCTTGCGGTAAACTTCGCGAACTGAACCATTATTTTCGAAATAAATTTGCACGATTTGCAAGCGTTGTTCTTTTGTCAACCTGTTCATGATGAAATGGCAAACCAAACTAAATATTAATCACTTGACAGCTGACAAAATGGCCGCCAGTTAAAAAAGTGATGCCAACTTAAAGTTCTATACCTCAATAAAAAACACCCATTATGTATAGTTTTGTATATTGTTTGCAGATAATGCGACTATTCCATACATGTATGTAAATACTCCAAAGAGGAGTAGGAATACGCCAAAACTCCAAACATGTGAAAAAAGGAGGTTTATGTCCTAGGGTTGGACTAAATGGTCCAAATTTGCATTACAGCGGCCTAACCCCAAAACTACTCCATATTGCATTGAATGCTTGTGTGAAAACGACATGATCCATGACTGCATTACATGGACCATAATGTAACTAGTCTGTTTCATCTCGATTGGACCACGTAGTACAATATTATATTCAGGTTTTTTTGCATATACATATGTACATACTTATGTATAATATTTTTAGCGCCAAATTGTCTATCAGCTGTTGTGTATATTTTACTGGATTTTACAATTTTTCCGTTCGCGTACTTTTAGCTGCAAACTTTTTTATTGAGAGTAATTTCTTTAAATTACTCAGTATTTAATCAGTTACTGGATTTTACTGGAAAAGTACTCAAACGCACCCATAGTCATTACATTAGTATTTAAGCTAAGAAGAAGAAGAAAAAAATAAAAGAGATGTCCATATCGTTGTATTTTTTATTTAATACATCAATAACAATTTTTCGCCTTTCTGCATTTTTTTGGCAGTGCTCTTTCTGCCTTCTTTATGCCCTTTCCAAGAAATTGCTTGCTGCAATACCTATCACTTTTCTTGTTCTTCACTTGCCGATTAGCCTGAATCATTTGTACTCTCGATCTATCATATTCTATATTTTTTTTAACTTACTATCGACTTCTATTGGATTCTCTTTCGGGACAATTCTCTTTGTTTTGCTCTATAATCCATCAGTTTTTGTGGGTTATTTTTTATTTTGCCCATGTACCGCACTTGCTTTTTATTTATTTTTATTAATATTTTGTTGATCCATATAAATTTGAATTAAAAAAGCTAAAGGGATTGCTCTTACGGTCACTCACACGGCAAACTTTCGCAATGAATAAAAAATAAATTATTTGAAAAAAAAAATTATTTAATTTTATTTTACTAATTGTTGAACTAATCTCACCTAAACTACAAATTTGCGTCCACTTTTATCAACAAATGCAAACGTTTTGACAACTTAAGCTAAAGGTCCATACCATCCGTTCAATGCGTAGTTGCGTTTTATGCATCTGCCAAAAAGTAGGCTCAAGGTAATTGTATGTGGCAAGTTACCGAACAAAACGCAAAGAACGTGTAAACGCATAGGATGGATAAAGTAAGTTTACTTTCTACTTTTGTATCCGTCGCATGCATCATGCTCACTTTTATAGCCAAATGTTCGTGTGGTGAATTTAAATTTTCTCTCTTGTTGCATTAAAACAACAAAATTACTTGCGCATAAGACGTATTGCATGTAACTTGAATTTAGAATCGGAGAGAATGTACAGAAACGCTTACAACGCATATGCAAAGAACGGATGGTATGGACCTTCAGCTTTATGCTGTTTTTCGGTCACTCACACGACAAAAGAAGATCAGACTATTCGTACTCTCTTGTCTCTCTTTGTACTTTTTACAATACAATTAAAGAAAATAAGCTTTACGGTAAGAGAACTCTAAGGGCCATTATTACAACTTACAAATAGTTAATTTTTGGATGTTATCTGATAGGTAAATATATTTTGATTATTACAAGTAAACATTAATGTAAAAGTGACTGATAAGCTAACAGCAGGTTTATCCTCATGGTAACTTTCAAAGTGAACTTTAAGCATTTTAACAGTCAAAGTAGCCGGTATCTACACCAGTGTTGCCACAATACATCATTTGCATTATTTATTTTATCGGACAGTTGTAATAATGAAAAAAATTAATGGTCACTTTATCGTTCACGTTAGCTAATGTTAATGTTAACTATCAGGAACCTTATCTTTAGGTTGTAATAATGGCCCTAAATGTAGTAAATATTTTAACAAAATAAGCCTATAAAACGCACCCACTGCAAGGAACATACAAACTCAACTTCGCTTACAATTATTTTTTACATACAAACTTTTATTTACTATTTTAACCCAAAAATATTAAATTTCAACATTTCTAAATAATATATAATGAAAAACGGCAAGATCTTCGATACTTTTTTTTGGACTCTTGGTTGACCTTTTCGAGAAAATGCCCATCTGTAATCAAAAATTACGCTTTTGTTAAAAAAAACAGGGGGACTTAACTATAAGTTTGTTTAAAAAAAAGAGGCTTATTTAACATCGTGGCATTCTAGCTGTGAATAATTTAACATTAGCCCAATTCACAATCTTGTGCAAATGGTCTTGCATCGTTGCATGTGCAAAGTGGTATAGTATATTGATACTCACCACTAAGAATTGTTAAGTGGTGAGTATGAATATGCTATACTATTTTGCACATGCAACGATGCCAGACCATTTGCACAAGATTGTGAATTGGGCTATTGTGTATTTAAAAGCTCCTAATATCAGTGTTGAGTAAATAACGTGTTACAAGCATTTGTATAACAGCGATTTTTTTATTTAATTTCAAATACTCGAGTCTAAAAAAAATAAAGTTTCTTAAAGGTGAATAGATAACATAATTATGTAATACAGCAACAAAAATAATATCAATATGTACTTATTCTTGTCTTCGATGATTTCATTCCAATACATTAAAACATAAATAAATTGAATTGGTAGCAGCATTCGCAGACAAGCAATAGCGACAGTTTTATGACGTTCCACTATTGATTTGTATTTCTATTCTATTGCACCATCTGTTAAAACAAGTTAAAAAAGTTTTTAGTACGACATTTCACTGGCAATCGCACAAGTTCAAATTGACACAATAGCGTCTTCAGTGAAGCTAATCTAATCGGCATACGCAGGCAGTGAATTGAAAACAAACAAAACGTAGTAACAAAACCAAAAGAACGTAAAAAGCACATAAATACATATGTATATAAGTAAATGTGTATGTGTTCAAACAAACAAGCTATTTTTAACAAATCCTTTGTCGCATTCACTATCACGCATATCATTGTTCTCCTATGAGAATGGCCTTATTACTCGTATGTAACCTTTTTTTTGTATAACCACGTACGCATCGAGTTTAAATAAAAATAGTCAATAAAAAAAAAACTACATTAGAAGAAAACGGATAAAATACATGGGAAAATTTAACATAAAGGTCCTTGTAGCTCAGGGACATTATCATAACCAACATGTACTTATACATATGTGTATCTGCTTGTTGTACATATGTGTTAAAGAAAATATATTTGCACTACTCCAACAAAAACACATTCACCGACAGTTCAACCCTTTCGTCCCATTGTGCTCTTTTGTTTTAATGTAACTGCTTTGTCAGCGTTAATGAAATTGAAAATTTTGCGGCTGAAATATATATACGCTTTTAATTCCCTAATGTTTTTTAGTTAAAATTATTTGAGTTGACATTTTAAGTTTAATAATTTTTTTCATTTCACTTATACTATGAACAGTCATTGAAAATGCCAACTACTCCATCCAGTGCTGCCTTAATGATGATTATATCATATTTTTGATGATTTTTGGACCAAAATATGATTTCAAGACTTTTTTCTCGAATGATGATTTTAAATTTTGCAAATTATGATTTCTTCTTTCAACACATATGGGCAAGTCCCAGAAACAGTCTACCAGCCAAAAATTTTTGAAATTAATCCAAATTGATTTTTTTTGCGGAACATTGGACTCGATAGCTGATTTTATAAATATATAAAAATTTTTTTTCGATATTTCGATGATCATTAATACAAAAATTATTACCAAATCCTACCTCACCTCAGGTCTCTTAATGCTATACAAAAATTTAACATTTTTTTACATGTTCATGTCATTACTTTAGTGTTAACGTAAGTAACGGGTGTTTTTTAGAGGTATAGAACTTCGAATTGAAATAAAACACAAGAAAATCGTTTTAATGTCCATCAATTTGGCTTTATTGGAAGGATAATTTTATGCCATTAATGTTTAAATATGATTTTGGGCATGTGGCCGCCGCGGCTGGCTCGAATAAAGCCAATTCTACAGGTCCAATTTTCAACCACTTTTTCGAGCATATGGGGCCGTATGTTGGCAATAACGCCACGAATGTTGGCTTCCAAGTCCCCTAACGTTTCTGGTTTGTTGGCGTAGACGAGCGACTTCACATATCCCCAAAGAAAATAATCCAATGGTGTCAAATCACACGATCTTGGTGGCCAATTGACAGGTCCATTCCGCGAAATTATGCACTCATCGAATGTTTCCTTCAATAAATCGATTGTGACGTGCGCTGTGCGGCATGTAGCGCCGTCTTGTTGGAACCACAGCTCATCCACATTCATGCCATCCAATTCGGAAACAAAATAGTCGGTTATCATGGCTCTATACCGGTCTCCATTAACGGTAACTGACTCTCCAGCATTATTTCGGAAGAAGAATGGCCCAATGACTCCACCAGCCCATAGAGCACACCAAACAGTCAGTTTTTGTGGATGTAATGGCGTCTCAAGGGTCTCATGTGGATTCTCTTCACTCCAAATGCGGCAATTTTGCTTGTTGACGTAGCCATTCAACCAAAAATGAGCCTCATCACTGAACAAAATTTTGCGATGAAAATCAGCATCGAGATCAATCTCATTTTCGGCCCATACACCAAAATCACGACGCATTGCATGGTCTCGCGGCTTTAATTCTTGCACAAGCTGGATCTTGTAAGGTCGCAAGCCAAGATCTTTGCGCAAAATCTTCCATAAAGTTGATGGACAAAGCTCCAATTGCTGTGCACGGTGGCGAATCGATTCATTCGGGTCCTCTTCAACACTTTGCTCTACAGCGGCAATTGTTTCTTCGGTGCGCACTGTTCGACGTCTCTGCGGATGCGTATTATCACATAGAGTAAACGTAGTGCGAAAACGATCCATGGTTAACCGAATTAATTGCTCTGATGGACGATTATGTCGACCATAAAATGGACGGAGCTTGCGGTAAACTTCGCGAACTGAACCATTAATTTCGAAATAAATTTGCACGATTTGCAAGCGTTGTTCTTTTGTCAACCTGTTTATGATGAAATGGCAAACCAAACTAAATATTAATCACTTGACAGCTGACAAAATGGCCGCCAGTTAAAAAAGTGATGCCAACTTAAAGTTCTATACCTCAGTAAAAAACACCCTTTAGTCAACTCGAAAGCCATATTGTTATTCATTCAATTCTCTTAGATTTTGGCAAAAAAAAATTTCTTTTGCTATTTTGGAAACAGTAAAATTAGGTATAAAGTGCCAGGTCCATGCGTTGTAGCGTGCGTCACGGAAAATTAGGTTTTTTTTATATTGTGGGCAGAAAAAAAATAATTTTTACAATTCTTCTATAAATTTAACTAAATTAATATCCTGCCTTTAAGTAAATAAAATTATAAAATTCTACAATTAAAAACAAAAAAAAAATACAGCTTATTAATTTTTGTAGCGTGCATCACGATTTGAGTTCTCCCAAAAATTACAATAAAAATCTTTGCAATTTTTATTCTGCTTTCTTATCACTTCGCTTTTTAAATCTATTCTTCGCCTATTATAATGAGCAGAGCAAGAACAATTTCGTTTACTTTGTTGGTATCATAGTCGTAGCAAGGGGGATACTGGAGGGGCTGACGAACTTTTTAGTCCCTCCGCCCCCAAATCTATACATTTTTTGTAATACATTGGTGAATATCAATAATTTTGTCTGTGTTTGGAGTGGGGGAGGTGTATTGCCCCCATCACTTCCCGCTAATGGTTCGAGGGCCGTAACTCAATAAATTTTTATACGATCAATACATTAAAAATATGGGCTGATAAAAAAACACATACATATCTTTGCAATGGTGTTAAATTTGCTAAATTTTAATAAACAGTTCTCAAAATTTTTGGAAATATATTTGTAAACTGCAAAAAACACGTTTTTCGCGAATATCTCGAAAACGCTTCTTAAGAAATATAAATAGATGCCCGGCAGATTCATCAAAACATAAAATTTATTTATAAACATATGTACATCAATTTGAAATTTATTTGCTGGTGGTTCAGCGTTGTCTATATATTTCATTGTTGCTGTAACAAATCATCAGTAGACTTCAACCACACATTTTGAATAGTCACAAACCTCTTATCTTATGCACAGACTTTCAAGAACTATTTGAGAATTCACAAACAATAATATTTTTGAAAATCACAGAAGAAAAATAAGCGTAGTAGGCTTTGAAACTAATACAAAAAACCCTGTGATTTTCAAAAATATTATATTTTGTGAATTCTCAAATAGTTCTTGAAAGTCTGTGCATAAGATAAGAGGTTTGTGACTATTCAAAATGTGTGGTTGAAGTCTACTGATGATTTGTTACAGCAACAATGAAATATATAGACAACGCTGAACCACCAGCAAATAAATTTCAAATTAAAATAAACTTCTGACAATATGTCGAATAATAAATTCCTTAATATGTACATCAATAAATTAATTTATAAACATAAAATATGAATTAAATAATGTTATTAAAAAAGAATATAAATTGTTTCGTTAAAATAAATACAATGGTTTTTATTTACTATATACTACTGGAAAAAAATGTAGCGTGCGTCACGTAGCGTGCGTCACATAGGGTTCACGGCTTTTGAGAAAAAAATACAAAATTTTTTGCCTGAAAATAACTTATTTTAGAATTCTCTTTTATTCATATTTTTTTTATTATTTCATTTCGTGTGCTATAAGCATTAAACACATTCACCACAGCAAGCTACCGACTACCAAATGTCTAGGATAGAATACACATGTTTATAAGAGAGCGATTCTTTTGAAGACAGCAAGGCAACATGGCGGCAGTTTGTTGTCTACGCTGATTTTGTCGTTGTAGTCCAATTAAACTAATTTCTATTTCGTTGGCTACAATGAGAAAATTCAGTGCTGTTAGTATAATACAAAATGTTGAATGAATGATTTTGTACAATTATTTCATATTATTTAACAGAAACAATATCCAAAAATTGATGTAAAGAATAAATTGATTCATTTTTGTACTTTTACGTGAAATAAGTACATTTTAAAATAGTAATTAATTTTTATAAATGCAAAATATATAAAAGTGGCAATACTGAACTATGTATTTGTACTTGAATATCAGCTGCAGATGGTGCTGCTGCCGTCTTCAAAATAATTAAGTAGCCGGCTACGAGGCGACAAATGCTGCTAGCGGCATTTGAAGTCGTGTGTTCGTGTAGCCTGCTGTGGTGAATGTGTTTAATGCTATATTGTGCAAAATTTGCTAAAAATTACGAAAACATACCACAACGTTCGAAGCTACTTCCATTTTTTGTAGCGTGCGTCACAATAATTTGTGATCAATTTTTTCGAAACTTATACCTGCTAAAAAAAATTTTTTTATGACATTCTAAAGTACACCCAAATCTCCACTAAACACCATATATAAGTTAAAGGTATCTCTCTGGAAAGACCAAAAAATTTTTATATTTGGATTTGCCCATATTTATTTACAATTTTCTTTGTTGTTCTACAATATTTATAAATAGCTATGTACCTATAAGAAAATGTTTTGTCCTAGCGAAAATATTCGTCTACCTGGAAGCAGGTTGGTAAGGGAGAGAGACCACAACTTTCCCTCCTCCTCTGGGGTCGTTTAAAAAAAATAATAAGAAAACGTGACTTTACAAGCAAAATAAAAAGAAAAGTCATCTTAGAGAAGTGACGAAAAATCGATCAGATGTATACTCAAATCTTTGAAAAATCTTTACCAAATTTAAAAACGTCATTCGTCGCGAAGGAAGAGCAATTTGCCTTTAATCTCGAATACTCTTTTGTTTGAATTATTTAAACAATTTTTTATTTAATGAAATTTTTATATTAGTTAAAGTAACTCATTTAATTTTTTATTGAACACAATTTGAAGTTCCTCAATAAAATACTTTTTCTAAGTTCTTTTTATAAAATAAGATAGTAAATAGTTTTTTTATTGATGAAAACAAAATAACTTTGGTATATGTCAAATAGTTTTTCTGTCCACTGTAAATATGTCGCGTTGTTTTTTTTTTTTAATTTATGATTTTTCCCTCCAAAATATGATTTTCTTTTTCTTCAACACAGAAAAAATTATTCCCAAAAAATTTTCAAACAAACGTGTGTTTTGAAATATAATTTAGTTTCAGTAAATATTTTTTACTGTTCCAGTAAATTATTTGTTGCAATTTTATTTCACATAAAAAAACTGTATAGAATGAAAAATATCTATATAAAGTAAAATTTGTAAAAAAAAATTTTTAGTTTTTTTTTATTTAAATTTGTTATTTTCAGTTAAATTTATTTTTATATACTGTAAAAAAATTTGTCTGATCTATTTTAACATTTTATTTTTTTTTAAGATTTTCGTTTGCGGTTTTCAAACTTATTATGTTTTTATATTGTGATTCTCAATATAGTATTAAGAGTCTTACTATAAACATACGGAGTTTGTTAGCTAAATTCAAAAAATTTTTGGGTTGAAGTCTACTGACGAGTTCCAAAAACGGGAACGAAATGCTTAACCATAAAAACAAGCCAATTTTTGAAAGTAAAAAAAATAGTTGAACCTTTCATTTGATTCAGTTATTTATTTCAGATAAAACTTTTACTAATTTAAAAAAAAAATTTAAGAATTTTTATTGATTCAGTTGATTTATTTTCTGATAATACGAAAAATTTTAGTGAATGAGTTTGTAAATTATAAAAAAAATTTGCTGAATAATACAAAAAAAAATCTGCAAAAATGTTTTTCTGTTTCTATTAATAAATTTGACTGAAAATATTTTGAGTTTCAGTTAACTTTTTTCTCTAACGCCATAATAATTTAACTAAAAATAACATTTTTTTTCTAGTTAAATTTTTACAAAATTGTTATCAGAATCTACAAATTTCTTTGTAGGTCCGCATTCACACAAAAAATTTACTGATTCAATGAATTTGGTTACTGAAAACGATATTTAGTTTTTTCTGTGAAAGCTCCGCCTAGTATTTTTTAAATTTGACATAAGAAGCTAGAAAATAATTTGGAAAATATAATCACATTGTAAACTTATTAGAGGGGTTTGTTTAAGACGCTAAATACCCCTTAAAAATTCAGAGCCTTAAAAAAATGAATTAACTTATATATATATCGCACATTCATTTCAATAGTGACATAACTCAAAAAATTCGTTTTTTGAGTTAATAATGCAGAATAATAATGCATTTCGTATTTTATCTTGCACACAAATTTCATATAAATAGCTTTTACTATCACCTCCTGAGAGAAGAATATTTGTTTAAGTCTTCATTGAGTTGTATGTAAATTGAAAACTTTAAACGTGTTTTCTGCGAAACTAGTTTTTTTGAGTTATGACACTTTTGAACTGGATGTGCGATATACAAAGTAAATTTGCGGAATATGGTTGCACAAAAATGTATTTTTATTGTCCTTTTTTTGTGTACTATTCAAACTCGGAAAATACAATAGTACACCATTTATTACATTTAATTATTCTCCCCAGCTTCACACCGCATTTATTTTCAAACAATTGCACATGTGAAGTAAGACGCAACGAAAAAATAAAAAATTTCAACTCGTCAATTTCCAAATTATTTTTCTTCCAAATTCGGATGCTAGAACACATGCTATTAATTTGTTTATTCTTAATTTTAACTTGCAAAGAACAAAATAGACAAGAATTATTTTCAATAAAACCATGTTATTGAATAACATTTTTAATTTCAATAATATTTGTCATTAACTTGAATATTGTATTTATCAATTCTGCGCATTTTAAAATATCCTTTAATTTCATTTGTTTGTGTTGGTGTTTTCCTTGCTTGTCGATTGACTCAACGTGGAATGTGGTGATGTTGTTGTATTTTTTTTTTTTATTTTTATTTTTTTTTTTTTTTTTTGATTGCTCGTGTTGTATACGTGTGAATTCCGACAAGAAACCGAAAAACGTACTGCCTTGTTTTTTTTTACTCAATAAAGTTATTTTTAGATAAAACAACGCAACGCTCACATGTAGAAGAAACAAAAGAAATCATGTTTTGCGTGTATTCATTATTTGCGTATCTAATGACGATTTGCTCTTTAGCTGAGTGGTAAATACGTTAGTGTATTAGTCAAGCGATTGCCCGGTTCAACTCATCATCCGAAAGACATTCAATTTTAATCGCAGCCAAGCAAAAACTAACAAAAAAGGGTTGAAAAATGTGACACACACACAACACAATAACAATTATCACTGAAAATAAAATTTCAGTCAACAACTTTTTTCTTTGATCCATTAAATTTCTTTATTGACTGAAAAAAAAAATATTTTCAATAAACGTGCATAGAATTTTATTTATCAATAATGCAAAAATCGTCATCACAGAAAATTCGAAAGATTTTTTTATTGAATCAACGATTTTCGTATTCAAATATCAAAATCATTTTTTTTGTGTGAGACGTAACTACACTTTTATATTTTTTACAGAAGAAACAATAACTTTTCAAAATCAATAATAATAAAGTGTTCTTGAAAATTTTCTTCGAAATTCACTTTTAATATGGATACTTATATGTTTTTAACCATTTATTTCCTTTTTATATATATTTAATCTTTTATGTTGATTACGTTCCTTGCAATCAAAAATATATCCATTCGTTATTACGTCCGTTTGAATTTCTTTAATAAGGTCGTCATTTTTGATCGCAGAGGTCTAAATATTTGCGGGAAGATGTAATTTGATAAAATGAACCATAGTCAATCAAAAACTCAATTCGAATTTATGTGTAGTTACGTCCGTTTGCATCTAAGGTGACGATATGGAGAAATCATCTCAGAATAGTTGATTTATTTTAAACCCTTTCGAAAATACTATTTTTCGAACTGCATTTATCTATGCAAGCTCAGGTTGCTTTTAAAATTACAAGCTCCATCTCTGGGTCATCCCTCAATATTGAATGACAATTTCGAAAAAATGACGTTAAGGAATATTTAATCAATTTTAAATGTCAACTTTATGTGTATAAAATTCACATTACAGCTGCTGCGCCCACCTTATAAAGTATAAAGCACGTGCATAAATTGAATGCGAAAATTCGAACGACAAATCACTCACAAGCTCGGTGGAAACACTATGAAAGGATTTAATTAAATCTACTTGATTTGAAGTCGGTGGAAACATACTATAAGGTCAAAAAAGTAAAATTTTTTAAAGTTATCCCATCCATTTCTTTCGAGTAGTGGACACTCGTTTTTTTTTTCTTTTTTTTTAATAAAAATGTGTTGCAGAGTGTAATTATAGTGAATAGGAAAAAAAGTGTACAGCACATGGTACTTCATTGAAGCAATCAAGTAATTTGAAAAATAAAAGAAAAACGATAAGAAAGTGGCGACAAAATTTTTGTGGAGTTGACACCTTTTATTAACAAACCAAAAATTACCAAAGGGCGGTCACCGACCGAACGGATGACAACCCCAGTGTTGAGTAGCCGAAAGAAAGAGACAACCAAAAACAAACACTAGTTTATTCCCACTTCAGTTAAGCTATTTTTTTTATCTCAAATGAACCTGTAATAAATATTTCAGCCATAAATCTAAACTTCGCTAGCCACTAAGTCTAACCAGCGCTGAAAGTTGTGTATGTTTAAATTAATTCTCATAATGATTGCCTATCATTAAAATTCATTCAACATGCAATAAATATTTTCCGATAAATTTTTTGACAACATACTATAGACACATACATATATACGCATCTATGAATAGGTATCAGAGAACAGATTGAATATCTTATTTTGAATGCAATTACAAAAAATCTGCATATTGTTGTCAATGCGCTGATTTACACGGGCATAATTGTGCTGGCATAACATGCCAGTTTGTTGGTGAGAGAGGCAAAGAGAGTGGTTTTGGGGTTGGCATAACTTTTCAACCAGCTTCAACCCCGCATTGGCAGCATAAAACCAATATACACACAGCTTAAAAAACAGCAAATGTTAAATGAATACCATAAACACTAACACACACACAGCTGTGTATACGAATACATTTTGTGCCAGGTGAATTAGTCTCGTATAATTTGGAAAAGAACAAAAATTGTGCGGCTTAAAAATTGTTCTCGTCTAAACTACCTCAATCCACAACATTTAAAAAAAAAACAATGCATGGCACAATCGAAAGAGATGAGTGCGTCGAATTTTATTGCGTGCATTGCTTGTTTTATATAAATGTTCACTGCAGGGATGATAAAGTCGGTACAATTGTACTTTTTTTGGTACTATTCAAACCCTAAAAGTACGTTGGTACCCCTGTGACTCATTTGGTACTATTTGAAAAATTTGCGAGACTATCCCTTGTTTTATTATCACAAAAATAATTAATCGCGATCATTTAAATTATAATAAATTTGAGAGAAAAGTGGCGAATTTGTTTTGTTATTGAGAGCGAATACCTTGTTAGATGTGCATTAGACTTGATTGGTTTATTACAAAGAACTACATCTACTTCACCGGTGTTTCGTTTTCAATATGATAGCGCCGTCTTCATTTATTTTATCTATTGTATTGATATAAAATTTGTAAGAAATAAAAAACTTGCTATATTATTATCATATCAATCGTTTAAGTGATGAAATTAAATGAAGCTAGGTATGCTACATACATATGTAAACGATTAAAGTTTACTTTGAAATTAAAAACTTTATATATCTAGAAATAAAATTAAAAGTTGTATAGTTACGGATTTTAAGAGAAATGTTATAGAAACTTTTGCGAAACTAAATAAAGTTACTTTTCATAACGAAATTTTAATATGGCTAGCAAAATTCACTCCCAAATATGTTAGTAGTATAGTATCTCCCTTATTACAAAATATTCCTAAAAGAAAATGGAAATTATAATACAATAAATAACAGGCTTCGAGCTTTAAAAAATTAATTGGATGAGCTAATGAGATTTCAAAAGTTATCAGGAGAATATTGTCAATTCTTCACTCATCAGCGAATGTGGAAAGAGAATTTTCATAATCAAAACGAAGACTTGAAAGTGTAATACAAAGAAAGGACTTATTGAGAACTTGTAACTCATTTTTTTTACGAAATTCATTTTTTCAGTGATTCCAATATATTTAAAATAGTTTTAAAAGTAACGCTTTTACAATCAGTTGTACAAAAATATTACAGAAAGAATGTTACAGTTTCTATTGTGTTTTTACCTTCTCCTGTAAAATAGCAATTATTTGAGTTAGGGCCTTTTTACTTGAGACCAACGATACGTATTTACTGCCTGTTCCACTGTCTCTAATTTTAATAAAATTTCAGTTAATGATGAAAATTAATCCTCATATAGTTCTTTTTTTGAAACATACACAAAATTTTAATTTTTCATTAAGACGTGTGTAAATTGAAAACTTGAAATTTGTGATCTAGCAAAGTAGTTTTTTTGAGTCATGACGTTAAAAATAAAAAAAATGCCGATTTTAGTACTATTGGGTTCGAAAAAGTACATTTTTAAAAGCTAATTGGTACGAAATTGGTATTCTCATTTATCATCCCTGGTTCACTGGTCTTGTCAAAAGCAACGAATACTCAGTGAATGGTGCGAATACTTTTTACTGTTATTGAACACAACGTAGTCTTTTTATTTTGTGCTTGTATAGAACTCTTACATTAGTGTTCATAAAACACGATATAGATTTGAAATTCATTTTATGTAAAATTTTATATGAAATGGTTATGTGAAATACATTTCAGATCTATTTAACTTTTTCCAAATTTTAATTTTTATATTTTCTTTTTTTCTAAGACTGTAAATATCGGCATTTATTTTTTTTTTAAATTTCACATTCACACTGCATTTTTTTTTTATATTTATAACCATTAAAATCACGTAAAATAAACTTGTTATTTAAACGTGATATAGGGTGTTTTTTTAAGAGGTATAGAACTTTGAATTGAAATAAAACACAAGAAAATCGTTTTAATGTCCATCAATTTGGCTTTATTGGAAGGATAATTTTATGCCATTAACGTTTAAATATGATTTCGGGCATGTGGCCGCCGCGGCTGGCTCGAATAAAGCCAATTCTACAGGTCCAATTTTCAACCACTTTTTCGAGCATATGGGGCCGTATGTTGGCAATAACGCCACGAATGTTGGCTTCCAAGTCCCCTAACGTTTCTGGTTTGTTGGCGTAGACGAGCGACTTCACATATCCCCAAAGAAAATAATCCAATGGTGTCAAATCACACGATCTTGGTGGCCAATTGACAGGTCCATTCCGCGAAATTATGCGCTCATCGAATGTTTCCTTCAATAAATCGATTGTGACGTGCGCTGTGTGGCATGTAGCGCCGTCTTGTTGGAACCACAACTCATCCACATTCATGCCATCCAATTCGGGAACAAAATAGTCGGTTAGTCGGCTCCAATTGCTGTGCACGGTGGCGAATCGATTCATTCGGGTCCTCTTCAACACTTTGCTCTACAGCGGCAATTGTTTCTTCGGTGCGCACTGTTCGACGTCTCTGCGGATGCGTATCATCACATAGAGTAAACGTAGTGCGAAAACGATCCATGGTTAACCGAATTAATTGCTCTGATGGACGATTGTGTCGACCATAAAATGGACGGAGCTTGCGGTAAACTTCGCGAACTGAACCATTATTTTCGAAATAAATTTGCACGATTTGCAAGCGTTGTTCTTTTGTCAACCTGTTCATGATGAAATGGCAAACCAAACTAAATATTAATCACTTGACAGCTGACAAAATGGCCGCCAGTTAAAAAAGTGATGCCAACTTAAAGTTCTATACCTCAATAAAAAACACCCTTTATATAAAAGATCAGCGAACACTGAGTGTATGGTAAGAAAGAAATACATTCATTCATTCGTGCTGCATCATTTCATTTCACTGCTTGTGTTAAACGACATTGTAATAACAGAGTGCGTATGAGCAATCAACAAATCGTGACGAATTGTATCATAGCAATTACATTTGTTATTATTGTCGAATAGATGCATGGCAAAAGCAACGAATTTATGATTTGTTAGCAAATGCGAATGGTTTCATTCCGTACTCTGATAGGTATATGCCTGCTAGAGGGCTGTATAAATAGTCCTGAAATGTAAATACATCCTGTTTTTTAAATGTATTGTCGTAACATGTATTATACTAAACCAATAATAATTAATAAGCGAAGCGCTTTGGATGTATTGATGTACGTGCATATGAGAATTTTTAAGCGATATTGCGAAGACTTCTTGTTCGTAACAAACACTCAAGAGAAGTAGTGTTGAGGCGTGTATGTTGCTATTATGTGCTTAAACTCATACAACTAATGTCAATGCATGTGTGTGCGCTTGTAATTATGTGCGCAGAAAAATAAAAGATCATACACCCAACGTGTGTGCGTATGTACAAGCATGACGTTTGTATACGCGCCCTTGCGTATGAAGAAACAAGCCTCTAAAATTCTTCCATCACGAACTATAACTGAAACAAATTTCTTGCAAACTTTGTTGTTTAGTGTTTGTTTTAGTAAAGCATTTGAAAAATTCCCCAGGCTTAAAAGATCTTGTAAGTGGTCTTGTGCAGGGGTCTAATGCCTACAACAAACGTATATTTATAGAGTAAATGAAATTGAAGATAATACAACTTATTAACAGTTGTTTTAAATTTATTGCAGTTCACTGTTCATTTTGTGCTAAAATATGATTGCCCATTCCTTGATCCTTATCACATTTATTATCCTGGCATTTAAAAGCACTCTAGCAGCGGGTATTTATAGAACTGCAAATGAAATTTAGCAGGCGTAGAGATAATAATTATTATTGGCCTGCTGCCTCCTGCAATGCAATGCTAGGAGGGTAAAGAGCAAGAAAGTCTATTATATTCAATTAATCACACATGCTTGCATGATGACGTTGTCTGCTTTACGTTTTAAACACCCACATCATCTGTGCATCCACCACACAAAATATAATCAATTTATTCTGCCCTAAGAAAGTCAATATACTATTTTCAGATTGTATTGAGAAAGACACTTTCATATTCCAGCAAATACTCTGAACTGAAGATGAATGTATACTAGAGTTGAATATTTAACCAAAATCTGTATGTATATAGTTATTTGCAAGTAGCTTTGCTCTTGACGTTAGATAGTTACTTCTCCAGTAAATTCAATTTAAGTTTGCCAGTGTCTGAAAATCCCAAAATATAATTTTATCAATATACCAGCCAGATATCTTTTACATAATGGGAATGGGAAACATGAAGTAAATGTTTATAAGCAAACTACAATTCATTATTTAATATAAGCTTGGTTGTCATCTATCTTATTTAAAGGTCATAGAACAATCTTGAAATTTTATATTTTGCTTTTCTTAACTTAACTATAGTTATACACATACACACACTATACATTCTTAGTATTCTTCTATCATAACTATTAAAATTTGTTCAGTAGATTTAAATATAATAATCTTTTGGTAATAGCAATTTCGCTTCTTTAAGGTAAATTATAAGAGCTCTTTAGCAAAATAATATGTTTTTAGCACTTAACCCTTTCACTTCCCTTATACATTATTTATAGAAAGATGGTATTTAAGTATGTACATATGTATGTAAATATATATTTTTGAATAGCTTTTCAGAATTATTAATTATTGTTTGTTATTAATAACTAATTAATAAGTGAGGTTATTTGGGGGCGAAGTGGTTAGCGCATTGACTAGAAAGCAAGGATGCCGAAGTTCTATTCCTGTACCAGGCAGGTCATCAACATCATAAACTTTTCTGCTATCCATTTGAGTGATTTTGTATTAGTTGTTATAGGACTGTTTAAGTGAGGATGGCATGGCACTGGTAGCTGAACAATACCGGCAGCAGATTTTGATATTGTTCTATGCTAATATACAAAAACTAAAATGAGGTGGTAAGGGCATGTAATGAGGATGAAAGACTTTAGAATACCGAAGGTTGTGTCCCAGACACAAAGAGAACAAAGGCGAGTATCCTGGTAGGATAATATGACAAACACTCTTTTTAAACTTCGTAATGATTTTTACAGTGTGAAACCCCTAACTCAGAACCGAAGCTACTCGCCAAGTCTTTTTTATACATCTACACAGCAAGGTAGAAAAGGTCAGGAAAAAAGTAAGTAATTGAGTATCCAAATTAGAAGTATTTAGTATTACTGAGTAAAAAAAATTTAATCATGCTTAAATGTGTATTTTAACGCTGCTTAATACGAATCAGAAATGTGAAATAAAGCAAAACTAAAAAAAAATCAAACTCAGCAAAATCTTGCCTGCAACTGGTTTTTTATATTTATCTGACCACCACTGATAGGAAATAAATATTCTTCTCAGCTATACTATTTAATTCGCTTTTGTTTTGCTACTTATTCTCCCTTAATTATTCAGGATAACTTTTGACTGACTATTCCAAACCAGAGAAACAAGCCGTCTTAAAAAGTCGGCGGAGGCTCATTAGCCAGCCGTTTTTTTTAAGTTTTTAAACACATATCTATTAAAAAAATATTAAAATACCTGATGTCTTCCATATAATTTGTAAGATGTAGAACTACAAAAACCAATTAGCCGGCTGAAATTTTGAGCCGAGGCTAGCAGCATGCATCGGCGGCGGCTTAAAGTTACATTGAAAGTCGGCGGCGGCTCTTGAGCCGGCTGTGAGCCGATCCGCTTGTTTCTCTGTTCCAAACACTTACAGTTTGACAAACTGAACTAAATTGTATTTAAATTTACGTAACATTTAATGGTGCCACAAATTAGAAACAACAATAAAGCTATTGAGATATATAAAATAAAATATTAGATAAATTATACAAATACGAAAGCAAATAAAATGTAATGTTTAGGAAAGACGGCCAATAATTTACTTTTATGGACCTTTAATGAAATAATAATTTGCATTAAATTTGTATAAATGTCACATTACTTCACATTTCCTTTTATTTACTTTAGTTTCTTTTTGTTATTTTAAGAAGCAAAAATAACGAATGAACTTTTAATTAAATGTTGTTCATTCGCACCAGCGAACATGTTTCTGGCAACGACGTGGGTGGAATTAGTGTTGCCAATGCTTTACATTATAAAATAACTGAAAAACTTCCATATAAAAGAAGCTAAATTCAACCAAAATATTCTTCATTGCAAAAGTAAGCAGCTTTAAGCTTAAAGTGACTTATATTGAAAATTTTAACTTTTTTTAAATCTGTATAGAAGTTTTAGATGAAAGTCCTTTCGAAATGAGGATATGCTAATCAGATACTTTACAGGTTAGGATTCGGACGAGTAGAGTGGTATAAAAAAACGGGATTCCCGGGATATCCGGTTTATAATATTTTCGATAGGCATTACAAATATTTCTAATGTAGGCTTTTAAGCTTTATATGAACTTAAAAAGCTTCAAGCGCATATATTAAATGCCGTATAAAAGTGTTCCAATTTATAGAAGCAAGAAAATTAGAGGCTTTTTATTTTTATTTACAAATCCTTCCCTACTTAGTCATTTGATCTAGAAACAACTTATTATAATTCTCTTGCTTATTTTCAAAGTAAAAAATAGAACTGAACTGGCAGCACTGGCAGCTGGAAATGTACAATCTAATTACGGTTTGGCATTTAATGATAAGAAAAATTCAACATCTCCCTCCCCTTAATTACGAGTTGTTGTGAATTCTATTTATTTGCCATTCTAATAAACACAAAAGTTAAAACAATGAACTCAACTTATTTTCTGCAGGTTTATTTTATTTGCTAATACTTCCTGTGAAGAATATTAAAAGGTAATAGATAAATAAACAGTTTTCATTCCACTTTCTTGCTTTTATTATTTAGAGCTGTTAAGATCAGCGTTGCCACGACCAAAAAAATTTTGTAACCACAATACAAAAAAAGTAACCAAATGCAAGGAAAAGTAACCAAAATTTTTATGTACCCAGCTAAAAAAATATGTATGGAGCATATATGATATCCCATATATGGTTCGGATCCGAAAAATTAGGGTATATGGGCATGTATGATTATATATATTCATACATTTTCATACATGTATGTGTAAATTCCCTCCACAGTATGCAAAGTTCATATTCATTCACTCTTGATTCACAAAAGTGCACTACTGTGCAATAAATTAAATTACTAAAATTAAATTTTTTTAGACTTGAGACTGAGAGGTTGTATTTAATGAAACTTTTGTTTGGACAAATAATTCAAAACGAACTAAAAGTCATTTCATTCATCAAAAGGTGAATCAATTATTTAAAAAACACAAAAATCATATTCGTATATAACATTTAGCTTAAGAAATCAGATTAAAAACTAATGCAATTAATTATAAAAGAAAAAAATAATCCGTCTAACAATAGTTTTCAATGCAATAATAAAAACTTTGTTTCTTATCTAGAGAATTTTTTATTTTCTATAAAATTAATGACTGGATTATCCTTTTGATTATTTGATATATTAAGGCTCAAATTCACAGTCTTTAGTTAACTAATGAAAATGGTTTAACCAATGAAATTTATAAGAAAAATCGTTAGTTAAACCACAGGCGCTAGTTAACTATAGACTGTGAATTTGGACCTAAATGGGGCCACAATGTATAAAATCATACAAGAATGGGTTTTTTGTAACAAAAGTTTTTATGTTTAAACGTTGAGGGTACGCATATAAACTTTGCATATCGTATGTATTTTCTAATGGATTTCCAGTGATAAAATTCCAAGCTTTTTTTTTTATTGCAAAAACGATCTTATGTGAGATATCATGTATGCATACATTCTTATATGTCTCGATATATTAAATCTTACATCTATATATGGATCATGAAGAGCTTCATAATTAAATTTACATATATGAGCTCATATGTTATAATACATTTCATATATTAGTCCATATATTAGTTCATATATAATAGTTTTGCCATGTATAATCCCATACATTTCCATACATGAATTCATACATATTCATATATAGTTATATACATTCATATATTAAAAATATACGGACCATATATAATTTTTTTAGCTGGGTATTTAAAATACTGTTTTATTTGTAGTTCAGTTGAAAAATATACATACGTATGTTAATATATAAAATCATATAATATAAATTTGTATTTCAGTTTTAAAAGTATATCTTATTATAATTAACAATCAATAAAATCAATTTTGTAAAAAATACTTCAGGTAAATTATTAGAAATCTCAAAAATTGGCTTGTTTTTATGGTTAAGCAATTGTCTATATGCATTTCGTTCCCGCTTGTGGAACCATTCAGTAGACTTCAACCTAAAAAATTTTTGAATTTAGTTAACAAATTCCGCATGTTTATAGTAAGCCTCTTAATACTAATAATAAGTTTGAAAATCTCAAACAAAAATCTTTACAAAACAAGCATCTTTATTCAACTGTGCATCTATTTTGTTTATTAGAAATTCCAAACCAAAAATGTTTTTAGTCACAACAAATAATATGTAATTTAATTACATTCGTTATCAAAACACAAGACTGTATAGATAAAGTTAAGTTTGTTAATATTAAAACAAATCTTTGGCAGACCAAACATAATGGGAATTGTTTCAATTGATGCACAATTCTTTAGATTGCATTATTGAGTTTACAGTCTTAAAATCGAGCTTATTCCTATATTTAGTTTTAACTAGACTTAGCTGCGAAAATATCGTTTCAGCAGCTGTGTGGCAGTGACATTAAATTTTACATTAAATTAATTAAATCATAAAAACAATTTTCGTTCAATCCATTTGTATGTTTTGAAACCGCGTCCCAAAATTCAACTATGACCATATCAGCACTTATTTCTAATTTAGAAAATTTGCCAGCGGCGGCTGTTAGCCGACTCACAGCCGATCGGCTTCGTTCCCTGCTTGTTATAGTGGGTACACACTTTGCAATGTGTTTACGCAACACGTTTATATTTCATGTTGCATATTTTGATACAGACTATGCAACCTACAATGCAACCGCCAATGCAACCCATAAACATCAAAACATTTTGATATTTTCGAAACTTCGAAAGCAACTTCGAATGCAACCATAAACAAGACTACACACTATGCGACCGACAATGCAATCTGCCTGGTGGCATAAACACGTTGCTAAGTCTGTACCTACCATTACACTCAGAAAAAAGCATCCTATTAATTCGCCAAAAGGGTACCTATTAATTTAATAGGGACAAAATTTGTTCAAAATCACATTAAAACAATAGGAATTGAATAGTGTTGTACTATTGAAACAATTATTTTGAAACTATGATGTATCAATATGAAAAACTATTAAAGTAATGTGATCACCATATTAAAAATCAGCGAAAACGCAGTATCAAATTAATGTGGTGTTCCTATTAATTTTCAATGGGACATTTCACATTATATTTTCTATAAGATATACAATTATTTTAATAGTTTACGCAAAAATCAATGTTAATACCATTGATTTAACAGTTTAAACATATGAAGTTTAAATATCAATGTGAAAAACTATTAAAATAATGTGACCACCGGTTATCGTTATGCGCCAGCCGTGTACAGATGCTTCTTCGCGTTTTTGCAAATGTCTGTCTTTGACTTTCTTTTTTATGCATTCTCATTTTCAACGCGAAGAGTGAAGTCGAATTTTGTGTTGCTCCAAAAACAAAGTGTTTATTTTATGTACTTTATATTGTTCCAAAACCTAAGTGTTTATTGTATGAATTCTGCTCCAAAAAATAAAAACAATTGAGGTACAACCATCGTACGGGTTTCCGGAGTTCCCAGCTACCAGCACCACAACCATCGCACGGAGTTCCGGCTTTTCCACAACCAGGACCACAACCATCACACGGCTTTCCGGCGTTGCCAGCAGCTAGCACCACAACCATCGCACGACAATCCGGCGTTCCAGGTTTCCAGAACCACATCAGAGGTAAACAGTATATTCAAAAAACTAATGAGTAGTATATTCCTATTAATTTAATATCGTATATTATTAAATCAATAGGATCACTATTAATTTTACCGCTAGTTTTTTTTTACTACTTTAGTAGTACATACACACATTAATACATTTACTTTACATGATGTCGACGAATTTGACGGTCCTCCAATTCATTTACATCTTCTAAAAGATGGAAAAGGGCTTTCAGGCTAAAAAAAATTATATATCAAATGTACTTTAATAAATATAATAATTCTGTTATTTAAAGAAATGTTTGTTGGATTCAATTATTAAAGTTTTTGAAAATTTCAGGGTCCAATTGAATAATGCTTTACGCCATTTGAAGTAATATTTCAATCCTATTAAATATAATAGTACATCCTATTAAAGTTTAATGCGAAGTACTATTTCTTTAATCGGGATATAATATAGAATAAATAATATACTACGTTTAATATAATATGACAATCCAATTAAAACAATAGTTGCTTCACTAGTATTTTGCTGAGTTTTAATATGATTTTCTTATTATTTTTAAAGGAGGTCCAATTAGTTTCTAATGATCTTAGCCGAATTAAATCAATACGGTTCACTTTAAATATAATAGTACATACTATTAAAAAATAATTCGGTGTACTATTAATTCAAAACTATAATAGTATTAAAATAATAGTAGAAACCAACTACTGATTCAATAGTTTGAATATTTTTAATTTAAAGTGATTTATCCCATTGACTAAAAACAATAGTAAAAAACTATTAAAATAATTATTATTCTTATTAATTTCATAGGATTTTTTTCTGAGTGTACGCTCTCAAACTTAAATAAAAAAATTCGCTTTTGACTTTTTACATAGTGTTTGACGTTTAAAGATTTTGCAACCATGAATGCATCTGGTTTTTGAAACCAGGGGGTCTACTCTGTAATTCGAAACGAAAGAAAATGCTTTCGAGTTTGTATGCTTATAACATAATTTTCGTTTCGAATTACAGAGTTGGCCCCCAGTCTTGATATGTTAAGAGACAGACATTTTTTTTTAAACGCTATGTTGATTATCCAGTGTTGTCTGTACAACGTAGTAAAAACGCTGAAATTGTGATCTTTTATCAAGATAATTAGTTATATGCAAATTTAACATACCACATATGTACATATATGCTTAAAAAATGGTTCTTTTTGTGTTGAAAAAAAGTAACTAAAATGGAAAGTACACAAGTACACATTGGAAAAAAAAGTAACCAAAACGGCAACGCTGGTTAAGATGAATTCTCACAAGTATTGTGGTTAATTTGCAACTTCAAATGAAATGAAACATTAAAAAGTTTTCTTAAAGAATTTATTTGCAGATATGTAATTCAGAAGCTTTAAATTTAATTTTGTAATATTATTTATATATTTGATAGAGACTTTAGGTAAGGAGCATTATTATGCTAAAATATGCGGTGGCACAATTAAAATGCTAATTTCGGTAACTCTTTAAAGATTATTTTTTATTTTTTATTAAGTTGAAAATTTAACCTAATTTTTTGTATGAACTATAAATATTTTGTTAATTTAGTGTGTTTTTAATTTAAAAACACAAATCTTTATTTTTTATGTATTAATGTTAAATTTAAGTTTATATAAATCATAAATTCGGCTCCATGAAAAATTGCCCAAAAATAAAAATTAAAAATCGCCCAAAAAATTTTTCCATACAAATTTTCGGGTGATTTTTCATATGAAAAACAAATTCTTCTAACGGAAAAATAATAAAGGCCGGGGCACAATGAATCCGTCATGCGTTAAACTTCGCCTTTTTCAACTGACAGCAAAGTTGAATTACATGTTTTCTTATGTGGTCTGTTACATTCAGTACGTGTCCGTCAACGCAAAGTACAAAATTTGGTCAACTTTTAACTTTTTGCATACGTTGAGTAGATTGACAGATATTGGTTGGTTTTTTTGGTATGTTCTGATTTGAATTTTTGTGTTTTGTGGGAGCAAAAGTAAAATTAAACAAAAGAAATAAATGAAATAAATACAAAAAGTTTAAAAATTTAATAAATAAAATGGAGAATCGACCTATTGAAGCTGTTCAAATTCTTCCGTCAATAAAGTACACATTGTGCCAACCTTCTCCTTCGTTGCGATTATGTCAGTTGAAAAAGGCGAAGATAACGTATGACGGATTCATTGTGCCCCGGCCTTAAGCCTTTCAATACAGGTATTTCCATAGCATTTGATGGGCACTGCACAATGGGATATCGTTGAATTAAAATTGGAAATAAGCCGTCAGTTTCGATAAATGCTATAAGAAACATTGTTGTCAACTGTGGGACTTGGTTGGAACTAAAAATTTCAATTTAAGAATTGAACTCAACTACACTTAAAGTGTAATTAGACATGTCATAGCCGTAATGTCATAGCCATATCCAAACCTTAATTCAATTGGTTTCTATGGCTATGGCTATGGCGTTATGGCGAGTCACCTTTAATCAAATACAGTGTTGCCCATTAGTTTGGTTCGATAGTGTATTTTCTATGGTTATGGTTATGGTTATGGCACGTCTGTTTATACCTTTACTCTAGAGCAGAGTCCACCATCCCATCGCCCTGAGGGCTCTCCTAGAATTCTGCTTTGCATACGTACACAGCACAACTACTAACAGAAATTTAAAGCAAGAGCATAACACACACAAAAAGAGCAGATTTCTGTCGCATTTTTTATGAAAAAAAAAATGCACCGATAGTATTCAAAAACTACCAAAATGATTTAATTTATTTTTTCTATATTATTTATACAAATAAATTATATAATTTAAATCTTTTTAAACAGCACTTTTTATTGCTATAAAAAAGAGAAAAAATATGTGGAATATAGAGTTGTCTAGTATGTATCAAGAAATTAAAAAAAAACTAGTACATACAGTCTTAGGCACCACTAAATACAAACGTGCATTCATATACACTTAAACCATAAAAATATTTCTCATATACCCAATTAAACATTTACAAGAGCGATTTCTTTCAGTGGAATAGCACATCATGTATTAGTTCTGTTCTGCTTTTAAGCGTTTTCTCTTCTTGGTGACCATTGCTCTAGGGCAGTGTCCCGCAAAATTAAATATGTCAGTATTGGTGAGAAAAATGAGAATAAAATAAACTTGCACTTGAAGAAAAGTTTTCTAATTTAAAATACATGATGTGGTTATTAATTGTTTGAATTTATGTAAATAAGCAATTTAGTCAAAAGCTTATCTAAAAACTAAAAATGTAACAATCCATTCAACAATGAGTGCATAAATTCCAAATTAAATTTATTCAAAGCTTTGTGGATACTATTAAAATGTCTTATTTTTAACTGTTTCATAACATAAAATGCATTGCATATTGCGAAAAACATTTTTTATCACGAAATTTTTCGATTTCGTGCCAAATCTGCTTTTAAATAGTGCCAAAATCACTTAAATAGTGCCAAACCACTTTTTATTAGAGCTGGCAAACTATCGATAGTCACACCATTCGATATTTTCGAAGTTTGTTGGAAAACTATCGATACTATCGATAGTATCGAATTATTTTACACTATGTTCACACGGCAACACAAACAGTCGTTTTGACTGTTGATATATAGATATGGTTAAAAAAAAAATTAGGTAAAAATTATAACAGCCTTATTCAAAAAAGTAATTTTGGTTTAGAATTGGTTTACACAACAAATTTTGTGTGAAAATTTGTTTGTTAAACGTTTTTTAAACACGTTTGTTAAACTTAAATTATTTTTTTCTGAATAAGGCCTCAAATAATTAATTTTATGTTTAATTTTATTCGAATTTTTCAATTTAAAAAAAGGAAATAAATGTTTAAAAAGATATAAGCATCCATACTACAAGTAAATTTCTAAGAAAATTTTCAAGAATACTTTATTATTGCTGATATTGTATCGTTTTTTTTGTTTCTCCTGTAAAATATATAAAAGAGTAGTTACATACGTTTGCATTTAAGGTGACGATATGTACATACTCGTATGTATGTAATAATTTTGTTTTAATAGCCAATTCAGATAAATTAGCGATAATTTGTTCTCAAAAAATTCAGTAAGATTCATAATGGAACAAATTGGTTCGCTCACAAAATTTTGTATATTTCAATCAATATTCGGGAGCGAATCGTGAATGTGAGTGAGAGCGAACCTCGATATTTTATGTTTTTTTTTTATTTCATGTAAGTATTCAGCGTTGTCAACTCGGTGCTTTTCGCACCGTTTTTAATGCTTTTTTAAATTTTCGAAGCGACAAATTTTGAATTTAGTGCTCAGTGCTTTTTTAAAGTAATATTCGGTGCTTTTTGTTTCGAGGCGGTGGCACTAAACGAAAAATTCATAGAAAAAGTTCCTTACATATTTTTTTGTCGAGGAAGTCTTTCATTCAAAAACATAAGCTCTGAAGTTAAACTTTAACATTTTAAGCATAATTCATGTAAACAGTGTTTTGCCATACAACAAAGAAGACATAATACAAGTATTTACTCAAATATAGTCTAATAGCGATATTTTGTCTAGTAGAGACAATGGATGGAGAAAGATTGATTGACTTAATGCAATTATGAAAACTTGCATTCCCATCAAACTTCTGTGACTTCCAATTTGAAACGCAGAGGTCTATCGAATGAATCGATATGAATATTTTTTTTATATATAACTTGATAAAATTGGAAATAATTTTTTTTAATTATTAACTTTGTTATTTATATTGTGTTTGCTGCACAACGCTTTTGACACTATTTTAATTTCGATCAAAATTTATTATCTTTGTCACATAGTTCATCTGATTCGAGAGATTCGTTTGTTCATTGGCAAAAAAAAAAATTTAATTTTTTTTTATAATTACTTGAAAATGCTTCCTCAAATTGATTTAAGAATTCACTTATTCTTATAGAAATAAAATGTGTATCGGATGCCTCAAATTCGATATTTTAGGAATAGAATGCAAGGTCAACCGATTCCTATATTTTTTATGTACATGCCGCCGTTTGCGGCACAGTATATTCAAAATACATTATACATGTTTGCAGCAAACCAATAACCAATCGACCATGTGTAAAATTTTTTTTAATAAAACAATAAAATTTTAAATTTAGTGCTTTTTTACTTAAATTACGCGCTTTTTTCCTGGTTTCGGTGCTTTTTGAAATTTAAAAGTTGACAACGCTGTAAGTATTATTTAATTATGGTTGTATAGGGTGTTTTTTTAGAGGTATAGAACTTCGAATTGAAATAAAACACAAGAAAATCCTTTTAATGTCCATCAATTTGGCTTTATTGGAAGGATAGTTTTATGCCATTAATGTTTAAATATGATTTCGGGCATGTGGCCATATGTTGGCAATAACGCCACGAATGTTGGCTTCCAAGTCCCCTAACGTTTCTGGTTTGTTGGCGTAGACGAGCGACTTCACATATCCCCAAAGAAAATAATCCAATGGTGTCAAATCACACGATCTTGATGGCCAATTGACAGGTCCGTTCCGCGAAATTATGCGATGGACGATTATGTCGACCATAAAATGGACGGAGCTTGCGGTAAACTTCGCGAACTGAACCATTATTTTCGAAATAAATTTGCACGATTTGCAAGCGTTGTTCTTTTGTCAACCTGTTCATGATGAAATGGCAAACCAAACTAAATATTAATCACTTGACAGCTGACAAAATGGCCGCCAGTTAAAAAAGTGATGCCAACTTAAAGTTCTATGCCTCAATAAAAAACACCCTTTATATGTATGTAAGTATGTATGTGTGTAGCTGTGTTTTAATGAATTTTTTATGACGTTTAGATACATTTTCTTTGAATCTTAATAAAATTATTTCCATTTTGATTCCAGAATACGGACGATTGTGTCGTCCGTTTGTTATATCTAGTATTAATAAAGCTTTCTTCTATCAAGAGGTGAGCTTGCACGCCATTGCGTGAATTTTTTTACACAAGATGAAATATGAATTGCCGGAGCATTCTTTATTATTAACTGAATAAATTAATTTTTTGAGTTATGACGTTATTATATTATTAGAGCGATATGTACTTATGTATTTTCAATAGAAGACAAGTAATATGTTAAATTTTATCGAGTTTCTTGACAATTTGGTAATAAATTTTTTCAACGATAGTATCGCTATCGAGAAAAAACTATCGATAGTCTAATAAAAACAAAACCATCGATACTATCGATAGTACTATCGATAGTTTGCCAGCTCTACTTTTTATATAATTTTAATGTTGTCACTTGATGTTCATTTAAACTATGGTTCTTGAATGATAATTTATTGTGTTTTTAACTACAAAAATTTACGAATATTACAACAAAAAAAAAAACGGTCTAAAATTAGTTTTATATACACAAGCCCTATTTTCGATTTAATCGTGAGCGACATGTAGTAAAAAAATTATCTTTTTGTTATCAAAATTGCAAAATTGTTGATAGCTTTTAAATACAGGCTGTAAAATTTATTGTGAGCGACAATTTACGTATGTACCTACCCGTAAAACATATTTGAATATTTTAAGAAAAGTTTCTCCTAAATCGAAAATAATACTCGATACGTATGCATCATATATTAATAATTTGTACTTATTTACAAAAAATACAAATACAAAAACATTTTTTACGTTATAGTAATGACTCTAAAGGACATACTTAAAGACTATAATAACCCTACAGTTTTTCTTATTAGATGTACCTACATATATATGTACTTACGGTCTAATTCATAAAAAATATTTTAGGTTTATTACAGGTTTATTTGACAAAATTTCCCATAAAAATATGTCAAATAAATACATATGTCAAATAATAAACCTGAAATATTTTTTATGAATAAGACAGTTAGTGACAATTATATAATTATAGTTTGTGATTTATTTATGGTTAATATACTGTCGAGTTGTACAAATTCGTGCACGTTAAAAATATTAATAATCATTAGCTATTTATTTTAATCAAACAAAGATTCTATCGATATACTACAATTTGTATTGCTTTTTTGGCTCATCATTTTATATGCATTACGATTATAACAAGATATATTGTTAGACTTCAAAAATCTTTACCATGTGTTAAAGATGCTAATTTTGAACTAAAAATATACTTTCCACGCTTGATGAAGAGTAGAGAATAAAAAGAATACCCTGAGCGATTCGATAAATATTACTTAAAAATTATTCATTTAAACTTTTGTTTACGTCTCCATGTCTTTCAAAAACTCACTCATACTTAAGATCTTGAATTTTTTAAATCTTCAAAGTCTAATATGGATTTGTATTCACTTTTAATTTCTTCACGTATTTTATTTCGTTTAGAAGCATTTTTTTAATCAAAAGGAACAGTATTATTTGTGTCTCTACTTAGAACATATTCTGACGTACACTTTGGAAAGCAATTCAAATAATAGTGCTTGAAGTTATATTTCGTTTTCAAATATGACACAAAAAATATATAAGAAGACTTTAAGATAGCAAAGATAATTTTCCATATAAAAGAAACATTGCGCTTCGTTAGTCCCTATTTACACTATGCAATTCTTATTGCTAAGCTCATTAGTTTATTAGGAGAGAGAGACGGCGGGAAAAGAAACGTTGCTGTTTCTCTCGTCTCTCTCTCCATGAAACTAATCAGCTTAGCAATAAGACTTGCACAGTGTGATTTGGGACTTAGGAATATGAAAGCAGAAAAGAGTTTTTATTTACTATGAAATAATATCATGCATACTTATGTACATTTATATATAATAATTTGTTAATTTTTATTTTCAATATATGTATACATACATATGTATGTACATACATACATAGCTTCAGGGTGACCGATGACATTCTTCAAAAAGTGGCACTAAATAGGGGATTTAGCAAAAAAAAGGGGGCAAAATTAAAAAAAGGCGAGAAAACTGCACTAAACTTTTTATTTTTAATGTATTTTCATATAACTCACCCTAAATAAAGGGGGTGAAAAAGTGGCAAGGCAGTTGAAAAAGGGGAAACGCAGTCGAAAAAGTGGCAAATTGCCACTTTAGTCGGTCAAACGGTCACGCTGCATAGCTTGCATGTTTGTGCTCGTGTTCTAGTGCACTCGATGTTTCTTCGATTTTCTGTTGTTTTGTTTCATTCTGGCTTTTCCTTTTGATGTTCTACTTGTTTTGAGAACACAAGCACTAACAAAACTGCAGAGAAAAACTATTCGAATTCCTTAGTTGGTGCGTGGTGCGCTTTTTTTTAAATTTCGGTGCGTTTTTTAATTTTTGGTGGCACCAATGCAAATTCAACACAACAATGGGTTAAAACCGGAAAATTCTTGTTGTGACACTTGCCAATTTCCTGATAGTGTTAACCCTGCACTATCATACTTCGTCGAAATGACGACGCGCGATTTTATTTTCGATTTAAAACATATTTTTTGTGATTGTTTTTGTTTCGTTTTTCGTATAGCGTTAGCCGCTAATATCAGTTACTCGAAACTAATGTTGCTTTTTTAGTTTAATAAATTTATTATAAGAAACTACAAGACTTAATGGAAAAAAATTTGTAATATTTCATACAATTGATGCTATAAATGCTATGTTTTAAGAAAAAATGCCAATTGATAGAAGTCTGTGAAATGTTAATTTTAGGTTAAACGATTAAAAGAAATATATGAATTTCGTTATATGATAATTAAAAACTAGCTAAATATCAATAATAAATCTATTTTCGTACTTATTTTTGCTCAAAACGTTTTTTATTGGCTCTTGAAATAGGTCGTAGTCGATTCGACGAAGTATGACGTTTGCGATATAAAAATAAGTATGATATTCTAGGGTTAATTACCAACAACAATACTGATGAAAATATTAGCTTTATTAATTTGGAATAATTGATTTTTGATCTCTTTTTAAAAAGTTTTAAATAGAATTTATAAAATTAATGTACACAAATATATCATCTTTTACAAATGAACATACTTATGTAATGGCCCTTAATTATGAAAGTTGTATAAGTCATGTATTTCTTTGGTCGATATATGTATTTAGTAGATTACATATGAACAACTGAAAACATTGTTGCTATTGATGTTAGTGATGTCAATGTGCATTTTTCGCATATAGCTGTTTCTAAGCAGGTCTCGGAAAACAGCAGCCCAAATAATAGTAAGTCGATTGATATTGAACCGTTGATTTACAAAAAACTGGATGGAAATATGAGATCCAACGTTGTTTATGGAAATAATGAGGATGTTAGTCTCGAAGTTGCGGAAAAAATGGGTGCACATTTTATCGTTCAAGACATCAGCTAGTGAGGAGCAGATTATATCGTATATTGGGGAGAAATTGGATATTTGCAGATCAGATATATCTTGCTACAAATTAGTCAATAAAGAGACATTAATAGAAAACCTAAAGTTTGTTAACTTCAAGGTCGGTATTGAAATTATTATTAAATAAATACATAAATAAATCCAAAAATATTTTTTATTATGCAACCGTTTAATTTAGAGTTGTACTAGTCCCGATTAATATAACTTTATTTTACTATATCGAGTCGAAAATGCGTATGACTTAGACCACTTTCATAATTACGAGTACATGTATACTATGTATGTACAAATTTGTTTAGTTTTTTGTATTAAGTTTTCTAATTATGTACATATGTATATTGTAAAAGGCTGTTTGTTCTTATTGTTATATTTTTAATAAAATGATAAATACTTAAGTTTTATTAGTTTTGAAGCCTTACTTTTAATCGTTGATCTCTTTAAAAAGTTTTTTACTGAATTTATTAAATTAAAAAAATATTTTTATCTATATAATAGAAACGAATATAAACAAATTTATAAAGTTTTTATATGTTTTTTTAACCTGAACTGTAAAAGCCTGTTTAACGGCCCTTTTCACAATGTACAATTAAAACCTAACATGGACTTTAACGGCAAGTTTTGTATGAAGAACTGTCAGTTAAAGTTCACGTTAACTCTTAATCATACATTGCGAAGAGGACGTAAGTGTTGAATTTTTAATACAAAAAAAAATTTATTATACTTTTTATGCAAAATTAATTTAATTTTAATCTAAAAAAAGAAATTCTAAGCTTTTTGCGTTTTTTTGTAAATGGCGCGTTTTTTTCTCCATTTTGGTGCGATTTGAAATTTCAAAGTTGACAACGCTGATGCTTGATTGATTTTAGTGAGAGTAATGTTTTGTTAGTTTTGTTTTGTTATTTATGTTTGCACTAAAGGCTCAGTTAGCCGACTGTAATGTAAAGTAACTGCAACGTAGGAAACAGCTGATCGACATTTTTGTATGAAAAGTTGGTTACGTTACATTACATCTCTATAACCATTTTCACTACTTTTCACATAACAATATCGATCAGCTGTTTCCTACTGTTGCAGTTACTTTACATTATAGTCGGCTAACTGAACCTTAAAACAGACTGCTTGGCAGTAGTGTGAAATAGAATATAAAACTTTTAGAACGATTTACGCAGCCCTTTATTGTATACATGTAAATGCCGAAAAGTAGCCGACAAACGTCGTGGCCTGTTTCTTCTCTACACAGTTTTTTTGGTACAAATAAATTTAGTGGAACAGTACAGAATATTTACTGAAACTAAGTTTGATTTCAAACAAATATTTGTTTAAAAATTTTTTGGGAATAATTTGTTCTGTATAATAGTTTAATTTCAGGGCGGCAATAATTTTCTCCCGTGGGAAGATGGTGAGAATTTCAATCCATATTGTCAACATGAAGATCATCAGTATATTTTTTGTTCAAAAAACTTCGACATAAATGACGAAATAAAAAAGCCCCTCTTATGTAGATTGCATTTCCATAACTTACTATTTGAAGGACATAACCTAAAAATAAAAATACTTTTTTCTTATATTATCCGTTAAGCTATTTAATATGAATATAGTTTTATCATTGCATTATGACTGAAAATTTTATAATATGAAGAAATATTTCAAGGGCTTCCACTATTCACAGACTCTATCTTAGTGTTGTAAAAAGCGGCTACTTTTGAATACTCAGTACTACTTGACACTTTTTCAATTGGGTACTCGGTACTACTCAATACTTTATATATGTTATATATGTTGGGGAGTTAAAAATTATTATTTTATTGATAATGGAATATGGAAAAACAAAGATTAAATGCAAGCATATTTAAATTAATTTATAACAAATGAAAATAAATATGTTTGAAGATTAGTTTTTGTACATACATTTTTTTAACGTATTCTTAAAACTTCTAGTGCATTAATCTCTTAAATTATCTTCTAAATATTTTTTAATAAATATTTTTTCTCACAATTGATGTTATTACTTAGTCATTGTTGAAATGTAGAAATAAAATTTTACCGACATCTAAAGAATTTAAAATATTTTTCATTTTTGTGAGGACCTGACTTGCTGGTTATATTGTATCACGTGCCTTCCTTCCACTATTCTAAAGGGTGACTTTTTCTGTCCAATAGTATTTGTAAATAACGCATTTTTTAGTACTTTTTTTAGTAGCTGTTTTCGTATCAAAATAATTCCTAACCGAGTTGGTATTTGTTACACTAATACCTGATTTACATTAAGCATTTTTTCATGAAATTTCATGAATTTTGTTGCACGCAACTTTTTCTATTTGCTAATTGCAGCGCTATAAAAGAGAATTTTTTATAAAAAAGGGCGTAAAATGAATCCCTGACACATTTTTAACAAGTTTTTTGATACGAGTTGGTCCTCCAGGCCTCCTATTGACAAATAAAAAATTTTCATGCAACTAATTTCATGAAAAAAATGCTTAATGTAAATTAGGTATAACTCAATGAGGTTCCGAGTCATATTTATTTGTATCAAGCTCACAGAGTTGTATAATTCTGATCCATTTTAAAGGAAGACTTTCGCTTGAATACTACAAAATGCAACCCTGAAAGTATTGAGTAGTTACTTTTGTGTATTGAGTACCGGGAAAAACTCCAGGTATTGAGCACTCAGTACTCAAATACTCAATACTTTTACAACACTACTCTATCTGCGAAAACTTGACGAGACAAACAACGGCTTGGGAAATACTTAAAAATTTCATAAATTTCAGAGTTGAAATATTTCTAAAAATTTATAAAAATCAACTCTACGCTATGAGCTGTTAAAATGAAATTATATATTAATTTTAATAAATCTTCAATGTTTCTGGGCAAACCGTTACTTTTAACTATCAGAACCGAATAGTTGTCAGCCTCAAATCCTGCTAAGTTTTCATTACTTAAAAACGTAAAAAGTACAAGAAGAGTACTTATTATTTCAATAAGAACCTTTTCCATATTTAGTGGACGAAAAGTGCCAGAAAAGGAGCGAGAGTGCCACAGTGCCAGGCAACATCCAATAGTGCCAAAAATGGCACAATTGTGCCACATTTCCCATCACTGTTATGTATTAGTGATAATATGAGAGATAGTAAAATGTATGCGATGTCGAATGCTTGTGAGAGATTGAGTTGTTTTCTTGCATACATGTGTTAAATACGTGTAAATAGCAGCATAAAGGTGCGATCAGACGTGCCATAACCATAACCAAAGAAAACAGTCCTTAGGACCAAACTAATGGGCAACACTGTATTTGATTATAGCTGACTCGCCATAACGCCATAGCCATTACCATAGAAACCAATTGAATTTTTGTTTGAATATGGCTATGAGACGTCTAACTGCACCTTAACGAAGTGTCCACAGGCGGCCTTTTGCTTATCTCTGCTCTAGCAGACATTTTATTTTTTCTTCTGCTTATAATATACAGTACCACAAAACTGAGGACTCACCACCATATAATTAAAGTTTCTTAGATTTTTCTTTTTATTTCAAACACTAAGTAACAAAAAACAACTAAACACACAAGAGCAAAGCGTAATTAATAAACAAACTCGAAAAATTATGACCTTGATTTCGTAAATGTAGAAAAATAAAAAAAAAATATTAGAGAAACATCGTAAGCTCGAGCCGCAAAAGTAAGGACACACCTTATATATTATAGGAATTTACTTTAACAAATTACAAAATTTATGCAAAATATTAATTTTTAAATACTTGGGTGGTGGTATTTGGTTGTGTATGTAAAGCACTCATTTAGTCACTCATTCAATATTTTTTTGTCGTTTGTGCCCTAATTTTAATTCCGTATATCCAAGAAAATCGGTTTTACTCAAGATTTGCTGTGTTTAGTAACCATTTTATTGGTTATTTTACTTCGCCGATAATTCTGCTACACAATACCGACCAAGGAGGGCGCTCTGATTTTACATTAGGATTAGTATCTGCTGAAGTCGGTATAGTTCAGTGACCAGTGACTATTCCTTCATCACTTGAACTTTCCTACAATAACTGATATAAAGGGACACTGATGCACATCAGAAAAATTCGTGGTGTTGTTATTTAATGACTGTCGGATACAGCGATTGAACCCAGCCTTACCCCATTTTCATTAAAATCAAAATCAGATTTTATGAAAAACACTGCAGTTTTTATTTAGTTTTTTTATTAATGTGTACTCCACTGTACGCGGGCTATTAATTAAGCATTTGAACCTAAGAACTCATTAATACAAGCATTAAATATCAATTAAATAGGATATTAATCACACTTCACCACCTGCTAATCAAACGCTAAGACAAATGAATATGTGTACTTCATTTTATTTCCATATAAAATAAAAACTCTTTAACAACTGTTGTTAAATTAACACATGTAAGTAAAATACATATTTAAATGAAAGTAAAAACAAGTGAGTAAACACGGATTTAATATATTGAATAAATAACAAAACTTTAATCAGTAATAAACTTACTCTGCCGCAATATAAATAGAATTTCGTTGAAAGTTGTTCAAAATTAAAAGGTAAAATTGACAATAATTCAAATTTACATAGACAGAATATTTATTTTATTAACAACAGCCGAATGAAGTATATTTATAAGAAAAAACAACAAAACATTTTTCAATGCAAACTTTTAAGTTGAATTTATAACAAACTCTTCAATTTATTAAATTACTAACATAATTCTTTCAAATCTCACGAGCTTAAAATAAGAGGGGTTTCAATACATGAGACTGCTTGCTTACTATTGTTCTAAGGCGTCACCCTCACAATCTGCGGATCACTCAGTGACATAAATTAAAAGTACTTGTCAAGACAAATCAAGATGATATGCTTGCTTTAAGCTATTGAAAAGTTTGATGAATTGCAAGTGGCCTTGACGGCGACATTAACAGCCTTATACTAAAATTTTCTTAATATTCATCTCAAAAAATCTATAGTTTTAAATTAAAGATTTTAGACTACGAATATAATTAAATTATGCATATTTAAAATTTTTCTTATCTAGAGCACTTTATCGAAATAGAATAAACTTTAGCTACGTCATTTACTGAATGTGGCTGTTATTCCAATTTACAGTATATAAAAATTCTAGGTCAGTGCACCTTGTTATTGGAGAACTTTCAAAAGTTGTATTACATGTTATTTTAAATACACTTTCAAGCATGAAAAATTTATATACGAGTATTTATGTACATATGTATGTATATTAAACAGGGAAGCCAGAAATAATTTGTTAGGGTTCCGTACACCAAAGGTGAAAAGGAACCCTATTGTTTTCGCTACGCTGTCCGTCACACGCTATTTTCTCAGGAACCGTAAAAGCTACGGACCTGAACCTTGGCCGCTACAACAACAAATATATTAGAATTAAAAATTAAAGGGTGTTTCAAAACGACCAACAAAAAAATTTTAAAATCCTATGTATACATACAATTGTATGTATGTACATTGACACATGAAATTTGTAAAATTAGTGTATTTTTACATAGACTACAACAATTAACACTAAAATTTTAAAAAATCTAAATTAAAGGGTGGTCCATCAGTTAATGAAATTTTGACAACTTGCTATATCTTGGAAACCGTAAAAGGCAAACTCTTGAAATTTTTAAAAACGGTAAATCTAAAAAATCCGAAAATTATAAAATCGCCAAACCAAAAAAAAATCGCCAAAACCAAAAAAAATCGCTAAAATGAAAAAAGCACCAAATTAAAAAAAAATCTGACACTAAAATAAATCGGCAAAACCGAAGAAATCGCTGAAATTAAAAAAAAACTCCAAAAACTGAAAAAAATCGCCAAAACGCGATAAAGGTCCAAAACTAAAAAAATCGCCCAAATTAAAAAAATCGCCAAATGAAAAAAATCGTAAAAATGAAAAAAATTGCCAAATTGAAAAAACGCCATAAACTGAAAAAAATTGCCAAAACGCGAAAAAGGCAAATGAAAAATAATCGCCAAAATGAAAAAAGGTCACCAAATTGAAAAAACCTAAAAAAATGCCAAACCGCGAAAAAAAAGCGCCAAAACTAAAAAATCGCCTATAGGAAAAAAATCCCCAAAATGAAAAAATCGCCAGAATGGAAAAAAGCCAAAAACCGAATAAATCGACAAAACGGGGGGAAAAAGTGCCAAAACTAAAAAAGCGCCATAACCGAAAAAAAAAACAAAAAACCCCAAAACTAAAAAACGCTCAAAACCGAAAACCCCCAAAAACGAAAAAAGCCAAAACTATTTTTTATATAGGCTAAAGTTCGTATTGAATTACATATCTAGTGTCCGTACTGAACCTTTCGTGCGCTGGTCAAAGTCGCACTTCGCTGAATTTATTTTCTCAACAAGGAGAAATTATTTCTACGGCAATATGGAAAAATTGCTAAAGTCGACTTAAGCAAGGTAGAATTTTTCGGAAGATTGGGAGGCTCTAACGCATGGTCTCTAAAGCATGATTGGGCTTTCATGTCGCTCTTTATTTGCATATGTCGCATAGGAACTGCTGTAAACTTAAGCTGAGGTATAATACCGCACAATAAAAATAAATTTGCCACAGATTAAAATATGTTACTGAATAGCAAAGTCGATAAATGTTAGTTATATTTAATAATGGCCCTCTTTACATTCAAATGTTGTAGATAAAAAATTAATTAAGAAGCTTTAGGTAAAGGTTCCCTGATGATCTGCATTAGCAAGAGTGAAATGCGCATAGGATCCAGCTAAACCCCTCAATAATCAATTTCAATGTATTTTTAATAAAAAAATATTTTAATTAATAAGTATAATATTAATTTGGGATTATTAGTGCGTTTAAAAATTTTAAACTTAAATTGTAACAATTCCCATAAAAAACACTAATTAAGCAAATATATTTCAATAAAAAATAATTATTCCAGAAGATATTGGAATAAATATATCGGATAAATTAAATTTGAAATAAAAAAAAAATTACTTTTAATTTACATTTTAAAGAAATTGAATTACCTTGAAAGCCTAAATAGGACATTTGATTTGAATTGATTGATTTGACTAATTCTGCTAATGTATGGTACCTTACTTGTTAAACCTACAACTTTAATTTTTATTTTATACACAGCCTTGGACCGCATAATACCTCAATTTTGCATATGAAAAAGCGAGCAGAGCAAGAAACTCTAAATTATATTTAACGTACTTCTACTATTTTTGAGGAATTTTGAACACTATGGGGGCCGATTCGATGAACTTTGTGAACAACATTGGAGTAGCTAAAAAAAATGGGGCAAATGTAATTCTTATGCCTCATTGAGAATTGCCTCTGTACACCTACGCCACCGCTAGACTCACCCCTTATTATTTTAAAACGACACGCTCATGTCATAGACAAATTGAGCATGGGCGCGCACAATAAAATTTAGCAATTATATTTGACAACCATACTGCATTGCATTTTGCATTTTGTACCTGCGGCTCCATATGGACCGATATCGGAATGTTCGATACCATATTTGACATCTACTGGATGATACCTTTAATTCAAGTAACATAGTATTGGGCTTGGGATCAAAAATGTGGCCGCTATGCACCCATGTAAATATTGCGCAATTTGTATATTTAAAAAACACCTGGTAACAATGTAAGCCATTCAAAATTCTAACCATTCCCATGGCAGACTTCTCTGAATTTTATTTCTTCTCTTTAATTTAATCATTTCATGTACTTCATCTCATTGAGGTAGTTTAGACGAGAACAATTTTTAAGCCGCACAATTTTTGTTCTTTTCCAAATTATACGAGACTAATTCATCTGGCACAAAATGTATTCGTATACACAGCTGTGTGTGTGTGTTAGTGTTTTTAGTATTCATTTAACATTTGCTGTGTTTTAAGTTGTATGTGTATTGGTTTTATGCTGCTAATGCGGGGTTGAAGCTGGTTGAAAAGTTATGCCAACCGCGAAACCACTCTCTTTGCCTCTCTCACCGACAAACTGGCATGTTATGCCAGCACAATTATGCCCGTGTAAATCAGCGCATTGACAATCATGAAAGTCACCAGTCATAATGCCTGGTAACGCCAATGTGAATGATACAATTTCGGGATTAAAAAAGGGCGCTATGAAATAAGGCCCAGTAAAATAATGCCCAAATAAGAAAATGAAATAAGGGCCTTATTCGTAGCGCCTTAAAAGACACCATTACAAATTTGTTGTACAAGGAGGCGCAGAATGAGCTATATGCCTTGAATTCTTTATAACTTTTGTAATTATTATTTTTTCTTTGTTTTCAGCATTTTGTAAAGAAGACTTGAGGAATGAATTATGAATCATTACATGATCGAACAACGTACAAAAATAATTGAATTTTATTTTTCAAACCAACAGTATATTGTGTTGACACAGCGTGCATATCATCGTCATTTTAATGTGCGCATTGCACCCACAGTTTTATTTGGGGATATTTGAAAGAATTAGTGTATTCCAACTAAAAACCAACATTCAAAATGAAATCATGACCATTACACTCGCAATTTTGCGAAAAGTTATGGAAAATATGAGAGCATGTATGTATGTATGTGCGAAGCAGAAAATTGACATCACTTACAGAGTATCATTTCTCAAAGCTAATTGCAAGAAATTTCCCAATTATGTTCTGTATTTAAAACAAAATTATAATAATCACAGAAATAAAAAAGTTATAAACCATTTAAACCATATAGCTCATTCTGCGCCACCTTGTGTTTCGTGTGCTTCTGCTTGAACGATTTCAACAAAACCTTGCACAACACAGATTGATTTCTATTCTCATCAATTTTTTTTTTTAGTTTTGACACTTGTACTCCTTTAATTCCCAATTGTGAAAAAAGCGTGCTTGGAACGGTTTTGTATCATTCAAAATTTGTTTATTTTTTTTTTTTTGCTTATTTCATTTTAAATGAATTTCAAATGCCAAATTTGTTCCCAAATATTATTAAAGGCATATTTTAAAATCTGTAGAGACATATTTTTAAGTTAAAAAAATCATAAAAGAGATCTTGTAGAAAACATTTCTGGTTTCCCTGGTTTTAAAAATCACACAAACTTGAACACAAAAAAAAAAACAGATCTAGTACAACGGCTTTGTTTTTATTTGTTAACAGCAACAAATACAAATCGCTCATTTATTTGAACAACAGCTTAATAGCAGAATTAATTCGCATATCATTATTCACATTGTGTAGAAATTTCATACAAATATCTCTTATATTCAACTCTTGAGAGAAATAGTCTGTTAAGTTGTGTGTAAATTGCAAAATTAAACTCGTTTTCTCTAAAGCTAGATTTTCGAGTTATGACATTGTTCAAATAAATGAGCGATATTTATTTACATTTATATATATATATATATGTATGTGTATGTATGTATAAAGAATTCTAAAGACAAGACTCTTTTTATTATTAATTATTTATTTCTGACATTAAAGCAGCGCCAGCCATTTGTAAGTTGCCTTTAATTAGTAAATATTCCCCCCAATTGTTGCAAAACCATTTTATTCTGAAATAAGAAACTCAGCTTAAAGTCCAATAAACTAAAATGAACTTTAACAAATCAATATGTACATACATAAATAAATGATTGTTTATTTATTTAGTATTGCAGTGGCAAATTAACTAGGGTAAAACTGACTGACAAACTTGTTGATGTTTCTTGCAACGTTGCGATGTTGATTATCGTGAATGAATAGAAAAAATATTGGCAACGATTTAGTTTCATCTAAATGAAAATTGATAGGGCAAATAATGAAATACAAATAAAAACAAAAATACACAATAACAAAAAACAAAAAAATAATCGCTGAAACGTTATCACGATGGAAAAGAAAGCTAGAAAAACGTAACAACTTAATCTACAAATACAAATGCTACAGCAGCGTGCACAGTGGCTTCGATTATAACTAAAATGGGTATTAATTTAAGGAAGGATATAATTAATGGCATAATATTTATTCTTCCCTTTTTTATTTACATATTTATATAATAATAGCATTAGGGCTTTCGTCATGGTCATTAGCACAGCACGTTTTTCTTCTGAAATATTCCATAATATTAATAACTCGAAAATGCTGATTTTGGTAAATTAGTTATTGGTTATTTTTCGTCTGTTTATTTTCATATTTACGTTTGATGGAAGTGAGTCGGAACTAGGGACGGAAACGTGACTAACTTTTCGCTCACAATCATGCCTGGTAAATATAAAAAACTCCCAATTGTACCTTCTTTTTAGGGTTACGTACACCAAAGGTGAAAAGGAGCCCTATTGTTTTCGCTAAGCTGTCCATCTGTATGTCTATCCCTCACAGGCTATTTTCTCGAGAACCGTAAGAGCTACATGAAATTTGGACAGAGTATGTAGAGCTTTGAGCGCTACAACAACAAATACAATACAGTTAAAAATTAAAGGGTATTCTAAAACGAGCAACGAAAAATTTTAAAATCCCATGTTCCATGCATATGTAAATTGTATGTACATCGACGGCTCCATTCTAAAACATGCTAAGTCGAAAAGGCTAGTTTTAAGATAAACAACTTCAAGGTTTATTGATGATATCTCAGGAATGTTTTTAGATAGAAACTTGAGACTTTTTGTGATCATATTGTAATTGCAATAGAATTTTTTGGTTTAGTTGAACTTTATAAATTTTTCGTAGATCATTCATTGTTAAAAGTGACTTAAAATCACAAATCTATTACCTAGTCTTCTAAGTGAAGTTCTTTCTCACCTAAAATGGTCGGTCATCTAAGTACTACACATAAAACATGCTATTATTTTGAAGAAAAATTTAACTTATTTTTTTTTTGACTACTTAATTGCAAACTAAATAAATCATGCTAAGTGTACTTAAAACATTTAAAAATGGAGATTTTTTAAAATTGACATATTATGCTAAGTACATTTTTGCTCATAACTTTCGATAGAATAGTCCAATTACTATCAAAATTTTACAGAATCTAAGTTAATAAACGATGAATTCAGAAATGATATTCCCAGAATAACATGTTATGTCGACTTAGCATGTTTTGGAAGGGGACCGTCGATATAAACACTTGAAATTTGTACAGTTAGTGCATTTTTATGCAGACTTCAACACTTAACACTAAAATTTAAAAAAAATCTAAATTAAAGGGTATTCTATCAGTTAATGTTATTTTGACTATCTAATTTTGACAACTTGCTGTATCTTGGAAACCGTAAGAGGTAAAAGAAGAAATTTTCAAAAGCGGTAAACCTAAAAAAAAACCCAAAATTATAATATCTCCAAACCGAAAAAAATCAAAAAAAACCGAAAAAAAATTGTCAAAAATAAAAAGCGCCATATTAAAAAAATTAGAACTAAAATAAATCGCCAAGAACCAAAAAGTCGCCAAAATTAAAAAAAAATCACCAAAATAAAAAAATATCCAAACTGAAAAAAATCACCAATGTGAAAAAAATCGCCAGAATAAAAAAAAAACGCAAAAAAAATCGTGAAAACGCCATATTAAAAAACGCTCAAAACCGGAAACATCCCAAAAACGAAAAAAGCCAAAACTATGTATTGTATAGGCTCCCAGCAAAAAATTCCACATTACCATTAGAACTACTTGCCATATAATGACTTACTTTTCTGATTGCCAATTTTCATTACTCGCTTACAAATCACATTACCTAAAATTTAAAAAAATGACGTGCAAGTTGCTAAATGAAGAGAATGATTTTTTTAGACGAAATAGATTACGTGAAATGTTGACAAATAAAAGAAATGTAAGTACTTTTCAAGAATCGATTATTTTAGTCTCACGCCTTGTTAAAATCATTAAGTTGGTAATCCAGTAGGGAAGTGCTTCCACCAAAAATGCTTAGTTCCAAACTCGATTACCTTTTTTGAAATTTTTTGTTGGGCTAGAGTTCGTATAGTATTTCATATGTGCCATTAATTATGAAAGTGGTCTAAGTTCTTATATTTTTCTTGTCAAGATATTTAGTAGATTACATTTGAACAAATGAAAAAGTATTTTTAAATTAAGCAGCATTTTAATTTAGAGTTGTTCTAGTCTCGATTTATATAAATTTATTTAATTATGTTTAAATATTTATTGAAGTTTTTCAAAGATTTATTTGATATTTCGAAGCAAAAATGCACATTACTTAGACCACTTTCATAATTAAGGGCACTTATCGTGCGCCCTTAAAGTCGCACTTTACTGAATTTATTTGTAAAGATAAATTCAACTACTGTCAGTTGAATTTTACATTGACTACCATTTACTACATACTGAGCCATAACCGCTAAAATAGCTTAAGCGACAAATTGTTTTACTATTTACGATCGCAAATAATTAATTTTGGTCAAAAAATTAAGTTCGAAAATTATGTCGCTTAGGCTTTTTTTGCGTTTATGACACGCTATATTAGGAAGAAGGAATACATAGTTTCTACATGATAAATCCCGTTTCTTGTTAGTTGTTGCATAAACAACTCTCATATTCTTATTCCATTTACAAATTTTTATGCCTTGTAAAAAAATTATTATTAATGCAAAATACAGTACAGTATTCGTCTATAATAGAGCAATTCAATATTATCCAGGGATATGTATGTATTAAGAATATGTACGGTATATTTTCCTATTGAGCTTTTACTTTTAAACACTTATCACTTTGTTTGTTTTTTTTTACTCACACTCAATCACGCTGACAAAGTACTGTGGAAATTTTCTTTTTGAAAGTTAAGAAATTTTTTCTCTGATATAAATATTGTAGGTAATAATGAAAAACTTTTTTTGTATATCAGATTATTTTTATTACCGATAGTTGTGGCCATCTGTAGAAATTAGGAAAGATAACCGGGATTCTGGGAGTTTTTAAGGTTTTGATGTATAAAATTTATTGTAATAATTGTGGGATTTAAACGGTAGTCATAAGTGTCATAAATTTCTCAATTCCCAACCTAGTATAGGAGTCGTAGTTCGTACAAATGTTGTTGGCAATGTCTATGCAAACATTTGCTTGTAAACAATGTTTTTATCGAAATTACCAGCAACTCGTGTATGACTCGCACAACAGGTTGTGAATTAGGAAAATGTTTTAAATTATTTTAATACAATTATTTTTGTTTTTGTTTTTTCTATCAAGCAAAAATTAAGACTTAAGACTGCCATTTGAATCCCCCAAATGTATACTCATATATGAGCATATTTTGTTAAATTTAAACTGTTTGAAATTATATGTCTCGCTAAGAATCAGATGATAATGGGCGGAGACACGCCCAATTTTTTAAACAACTTTGCCCAAATATTGGTTCCTTGCAATGCAATCTCTCGCCAAATAGGAACTGGGCAACACCTATTAAAATTTGAGTTCAAATTCCAGACTCCTACGAAACTTTGCACACACACATTGAGTTCTTCTTCTGACAGACTTCAGGAAAAATAGGCGGGGTAACGCCCATTAAAACTAATTTCACATAGCACATATGTACATTTACTGAGCCCTTGCAAAGGCACCCTGCAGGAAATTGAACTGACACAATACTACTCACGTGACCAGTCCACAAGTGATAGGGACTAGTCCGAGTTCTAACACTTTCTATGAAGCGGACCAGTCACTTTTACATGGGAATGGCCTAGGATGGGGTTAGTTGATACTTTTTATGCACCTTGCGACTTGTCACCGAACTATCCCATAGGGACCTATTCGTTGTAGAATAATATAAATTATATAACTATAAGGGCGGCTTTTTGAGTTCAAGATTAGAGATTAAATTAACCTTAATCTTCATTTGTGATTTTTGGGCAGTCGATTATATGGTTTACTTGCTAGTTTAAGCGGGCAATCGTGGTGGTTTAATCATACATTAACATTGACAACATACACTTGTGAAACTTATAACTTTTTGTAAAAATTATATTATAAAATAATTTAAAAACACATAAATAAATATATATATTTTATATTCTTTATCTATTTCCTTTAACACGCGCAATATTTTACTTGTAAATAATAAAACATGGCAGTTTCTTCTTCTTTCCACAAAAAATCAAAGTGTGTTGATAACATGTATGACTTTTACACAGAAAATGTTGCCACTATTTTGTTCCTCAGTATGGTAATACTACAAATAATAAGAAGTTTAAACTACCACTCAAAAATATCAAACTAATTAATTTGAGATTAAGTTAATTTTCGGATTAGCTAATTATAGAAATAAACTAATCTTAATCTCGTACCCAAAAAGTCGCCCTAAATGTCATTCCCACATTTAAATGTAACAATGAAAACTTATAATTTTTTTATTATTGCAAATGAAATTATAATTTATTTTTAAGCAGAAAATTTTTTGAGATTCTAACCGACAACCTCGCGCATGACAGGCTTGCACACTACCCACTTAACCACAGGGCCACTCATGTTTGAAAATTATAAATACCAGTTAAGCTTAGGTTAATATTTCAGTAGAATTACGGGACTGGTTCCAGAGTCACATTGAAGGGAGCACTTAAAATTATATTTACACTATTTAATAGGTCCATGTATTCAACCACATCGAACATGTTCAGTGCCGTTTACTACAATATTGCACCGAGTTCAAATTGGCTCAAAATCAAAACGATACATCACGAAAATGGTGTATATGTAACCATTTACACGATATGTCTTTTTTTCACCATACACTTCTCCGTACTTTTGATAACACTCGAATTTTCTCAAGTCATAGGACGAGTACGTTTGTATCAATTGTCACCAGGACAATAACAAATCTTAGCCATACAGTTGAATTAAAACCTTAAGGTACGGTCACACTTGTCAAACATTTGCCCAAAAAAGCGTAACCACTAAATGCTAATGAAAAATCTTTCAATTCAGAGAAAAGTTTGTCAAGCTAAGGAGTAGCCAATAGTGTTGGATTCTATGACATTATCTATTAGTTTTGTTCGAAACTTTTTAATTAGATAAACAAGCGTCTGCATCAAAATCTTTTTCATTAGTGTTTGTTGGTTACGCTTTTTTGGGCAAATGTTTGACAAGTGTGACCATAGCTTTAGTCTAAAAAAAATTAAAAAGTTTGTTGTTGGCTAAGCATGTCGAGATGCAATTCGTTGCTACTTAGGCTTAACCAACAACAAAGTAAGTTTCTTAAGTTCTTATGATTCTACAATTAAATTTAAGCTCAGGTTTAGCCCCACTTAAACCCAATGTGCAGAACTTCGAGTATCAATTCAATTATATTTTGTAAATATTAACACCAGTTCAATAGACAAACAGAAACGAGCAGCACAAAATAAAAATCGCACTGACTGACTGAATGACAAAGTAACAAAGAATTAAGATTTCCACATCTTCTTAACAGCTACACTGTTTGCTTTTGCTTTCAATAATTGAATTTTCGATTTTTGTTAGCACAAAATTTGGAAATAATTTACTTTATTTTTATTTTCCAAATTTTTAAAATATGTATTTTTTTATGACTAACACCATTATTTGCCAATTTATATTGGATGTGTAATTGGAAAAAGCTCAAAATTTTACATTTAGTTGAAGAACTACCATAAAACCCTAAAGAATATTAAAATTTTAGGAAAAAAGTATATGGCAGAAGAAAGGCACATTAAAATAAGCCGAGTTTTCTAAATGTGTTTTGAGCCCGATAGAACTTTACAATACATTAGCCCAATTCACAATCTTGTGCAAATGGTCATGCATCGTTGCATGTGCAAAATTGTATAGTATATTGATACTCACCTTTAAGAATTATTAAGTGGTGAGTATCAATATACTATACTATTTTGCACATGCAACAATGCAAGAGCATTTGCACAAGATTGTGAATTGGGCTATTGTAAACAATAACACAAAAAAATTATTCTAATCCAAAAATTTTAACATTAACATTTTAATGTCGCACATATGGCAATCGCGGCCGTTCTTGACGAAGTGCATTGGGGACATCGAATTTTGTTCCACTTTTTCGAGCATTGCTGTGCGTATCTCACGAATAATTTGAGCAATGTTGGCCTACAAGGCGTAAATTGTTGCTGACTTATCAACATAAGCCAATGACTTCGGATGACCCCACAGGAAATAATCGAGAGGTCCACGTGATACGACCTTGGAGGCCAACTTATTCAAGTTATCGCCAAATTTGGTTTTCCATAAGTCGATGATTGGGGGTCGTCGTAAAACACATACCGCCATCCTGTTGAAACCAGGGCTCAAATATTGTACCTTAACGTATGTGAAGATTCGATCCCAGGATGAGTGGTAGCGATGCTACCATTTTATCCCCAATCCGTGGGATCGATTCCTGTCATAGACCCTGGGTGTATTCCACAGACAAGGTAATCGCTTCACGGGGTTGTGTATAAAAAAAAAACATCTTGCCTGGATCAATTTTAATCATATTTTCAAGCGGTAACGATATCCCGTAACGCGAGCTCTGACGTGTAAGTCGCCCTAGTCGGCGCATCTTTGAGAGTATGTAGGGTCTGTTAAAGATTGGTTTCAGTGTTTGTGCGGAAATTTTTTTTATTAGCAAAATCCAAAAAAATTAGCTTCATTCAGCATTTGCGATAAAACATCGTCTATGACGATGATTGATTGCGTTAATGATTTGTCAGAGTATACTGATCATAAATTTTAAAAAGTGAGCGCAGTTTGACAGTTAGAGGTATTTTAAAAACACGGTAATATTTATGAAAATCTATACCGTTTACATCAAGTTTTTTGGACACTTGTCAAGACTTTTTTATCCAAAACACAACCCATTAACTGAAAAATTTCCAAAACAACAACCAAACAACTGCAGTGTAGCCAATTCACATACCTTTTAAGCAGACGGTAACTAATTCAATTATATTTTATATAAATATGTTATCAAGGTAGTAAAAAGAAAATAGAGATATTAGATTTTGAGTATATTGCCTACAATTCTACTCATAAGGTAGATTTTTTGTATTGGAAATCTAGTAAAAAGCAGCTAGATTTACCTCGAAATCTCGTAAGTACTAGATTTCGAGATAATGTAAATACATTATTAGAGAATTCAGAAACAAGCACTCAAAAATATTGTCAAACATAATTGTCCCAAATCTTCTTATAGGCCATTTAAACCAGCACAAAATCTAGCAGATTTTAATTAAAATCCTTATGAAAATCTATGCCGTTTAGACAAACTTTTTTCTTACATTTGTCAAGATTTTTTTCCAAAACAAAATCCATTAACTAAAAAATGTCCCTGTGGCTGAGTGGTAGCGATGCTAGCCTCTCAGTCCAGAGGTCGTGGGTTCGATTCCCACCATAGACCCTGGGTGTTTTTCGCAGACAAGCTAATCGCTTTGCGAGTTGTGTTTGTATTTGTTTGTGTTTGTTATGTTAAATAACTGAAATGTAGCTAAGTCACACACCTTTTTAAGCAGACCGTAGCTAATTCAATCATCTTTTATATAAATATGTTATACAATGTAGTAAAAATAAAATAAAAATATTAGATTTGTATTAGATTTCCTGCAAATCTACTGACAAAATAGATTCTGTTTTGTGTGGGAAATCTAGCAAAAAGCACCAAAATTTGGCTCGAAATCTTATAGTAACTAGATTTCGAGGTAATGTAAATGCACTATTACTGAATTAGGGCATTATACGAGTAGTAGTTTTAATTTTAAAGCAATTTTTTTTTTGCTTTATTAACAATTAGAATTATTTTTTCTCAATTAACTTAAACTTTTGTGTATAAACTTTAATTATAATTTAAGTAACAAAAGTTATCAATTAGATCTATGTACATATGTAATTGAATTTCAGCAAATTTTCAATTACATGTAATTTCAATTTCAATTATGTATTTACAAAAACAGATTTCAGGTAATATGGAAGTAGAAATAAATTTTAAAATTAAACAAAATTTCATATTGAAATGGTGCAAAAAAAATTCAATTGGCAAATGAACAAACAGTGTTCAGTCGCTGATTAACGTATGTATTTATTGATTTGAACTAGTGAGATTTTTTGCGCAAATATTTCAAAACTAATTTGATATGCCGTACATATCGTCAGCTTAAATAAAATATCAGATAACTAACAAAAATCCAAAATCGCATTTTTTCTTTTTAAATTAATTACACGTGAGTACGTCAAAATCACACAGAAAAACGCCGAGACAGCCCAACTTAATTTTGGGGCGTAGAAAACAGTGGTGTATACTCCGTTTGAGAAGATAAGGTAAAAAATTAAGAGATATTCCACTTTTAATTTTGTGTAGTCTCTCAAGCGATTTGTTGGTGTTTTAAGGAAAGTTTCGAAGTGCTTCCCACTAAACACTAAAAATTAAATTTAAATACACACATACATACATACATATGTTTTTCTTATCGACAAAAATACAAAAACTTGTGCTTTCATAATTCTTTCAAAGCAAATATTTCTTAACCCTATGTCTCCACTAGCCATAGACTTGGACATGACATGGACATGACGCCGGCAGAGCAACTGTGAAAAATTCATCAACTTCCTTGTTGTGGTGAACACGTGCGATGTCCATGTTCAAGCATATCAAAGTATTTTGCGGTAGTGCAATATGAGATGGAATATTTACCAATTTTGTTCTGTCTCTTTTCTTTCTATTGTAAATGGTTGCGGACGTCAAACCTCATGGCGAACATTGTTGCTCAGACATATGCTCGGGCATTGATGTCAGAGCATGGACGAAAGTTGGACATGAGCGGTCTCCATTAGCCATTTGCGATGTCCGACATGATGTCCGTACCAAGTTCATGGCTAGTGGAGACCGCTTGTAAGCAAAATAAGTTTCCATTTAATTTAATATGTAAACAAAAAATTTTCAACTAAAAACAATACTTATTATAGGTAGTGGTCAAGCTTATTTTGTCCAATCTACATGTATGTATGTATGTACATATGTATGTATGTATTATAGCATTGCACAGATACATCTGTTTGCACTAGTTTTGCGTGTTTTTTGATTCTGGTATGAACAAATATGTTATTTATCGTTTTCTGTTACTAGTTGTAAATGTTGATTTTTAAAGCAATTATTGTATGGTTGGGCAATCTACAACCCCGCATTAGCAGCATAAAACCAATACATACACAAATTAAAAAACAGCAAGTGTTAAATGAATACGAAAAACACTAACACACACAAAGCTGTGTATACGTATACATTTTGTGCCAGATGAATTAGTCTCGTGTAATTTGGAAAAGAACAAAAATTGTGCGGCTTAAAAATTGTTCTCGTCTAAACTACCTCAATGAGCAAATGAAAACAACACATTTATTTTTTTTGTTTTTCTATGGCAAATAAGATACATTAAACTGCTTTTACCATAAGTGCCTTATGATGTGTTGAGAAAGCGAAATTGCACATACATATGTAGGTAAATGATACATGTACATGAAACACATGCATATGTAATTACTCTCAGAGCAAAATTGTCTCTTTCTCTCTCTATACTTTGGCTGCGCCACAAAATAACATAACGAACGTCCGCACATACATCTGCACATCATGTATTTGTTTCAATAGTGGTTTTTTCATATATTTGTATTACAATATGTATTTTTTGGGCAAAAACAGATCAAACAGTTGCTCAGCAGCAATACAATAAGCAATTGTTATTTGTTTTCAATTGTATTGTAATTTGGAAAAGCACGCACACACAATAACTCTTATACTAGTTCTGTCGCTCACACTACAATTATATGGTACATACCATGGTATATTTGTTTTGGCTATACAAACGAGTATACAAATGCAACCCTTTAGTATGTATACGTTTCAACAGTCATACCCCTTTTACATACGGAAAGTTTACTTTCTAAAGTCTTAATTCAGAAAGACAGAAAGAGAAAGTATTCTTGCCTCTATCTTTCAAACAGCTGACTTAAGACTTTGCAAAGTAAACTTTCCGTGTGTAAAAGGGGTGTCAGCACAAGTTTAATTAAGTTCATTAATTAGAACAAACACCCTACATACATACAAACCTATAGATGTATGTAAATGTTAATGAGACTGTCATTGCACTTAAATTTAAATTTATAATAAATTTGCTACAACTGTATGCAATTTTTCTATTATTATACACAAATAAATATCGCCCATTTACTTGGACAATGCCATAACTCCAAAAAAAAACTAAGTTTACAGAAAACCAGTTTAAGTGTTTAAATTTACACGCAAGTTAATCCAAAAATATACTTTTCTCTCAATAGTTGAATATACAAGATACTTGAATGAAATTTTCAAAAAAAAAAATTTCTGCATGCATTATTAGTTAAAATATCACATTTTTTGAGTTATGACATTGTTCAAGTAAATGAGCCATATGTTTAAGAAATTACTTGCGTACATTTGTATGTAGATATGTACTCTTATAATGTATAACATTTTCAAAGTCGAAAGTAATTTTTTTTTTTTTTTTTGCTTAAAAGTAAAACTTTTTACTTTTGATTTAATGCAAATACTCTTAAATGACAATCCTTGTTTTTGCTGGAATAATTAGATACTCGAAAAAGATTGTTTAACACACTATTGTTTTGTATAATGTTAATCTACAGAGAAACCAATATATCCTCGTATCAACTTAAATGATTCTGTTTAACTTGGAAGCATTAATTTGCTGCAAGTTTGGAGTGGGAGGAAAAATTCAAAATACGTAACGGAAATAAAAACTTTAAAGCTTATGATGAAAGATATACTTACCTTAATATAGAAATTTAATTAATCGAAAAATGCAAAAATCTCGATTTCAAAAAATAATGAGTTAGGACCTTCATATATTAAGGTAACGATAGGAATTTACTCGTATATGGCTAAAAAATAGAACAAAAATTAACAACAATAATTCGGAAACTAAAGTAAAACAGTCATATTAACGATTAGGGTGTCCGTATTGTCGAGGTGGTACTGTAAATTCATTGCTGACTATTTACTGTTTCTATTAAAATTATTGTGCACTGTTAGTATTATTTCTCACAATAATATCGACGACCCCATTCTAAATCATGCTAAGTCGACATAACATATTATTTTGGTCGAAGTAAAATGGTACTAGTGAACAACTTTTTATACGACCGATAAAATCCTACTTTCAACCAACTTTAAGTTGTAATAATGACCCCAAGTCACTTTCAACTACCGTCTACGACAAATTTATAAAGTCCAAATAAACTAAAAAAAAATCTTATTGCAATTATAATATGATTACAAAAAGGATCAAGTTTTTATCTCAAAACATTCCCGAGATATCATATCAATAAACTTTGAAGGCGTTTATCTAAAAACTAGCTTTTTCGACTTAGCATGTTTTAGAATGGAGCCGTCGATATAAACATTTAACATAAATTTGATAATAAAAGCACATTTCACACTGAATTTGTTATGTGTTTACTTGGTAAAATGGAAAAATTTTCAATGAGGGCAATCATGAATAAAATTCCGCGAGAAATTTTTACCGGGGAATAATTTCAAACAAACCAAAAAATTTTAATTGGAAAAGGGAATAATTTCTCGCGGAATTGAATATATTCAGGGCTATCGTGAATAAAATTCGACGTGAAATTTTTCCGTGGAATTATTTCCAACTAATAGCAAGTAATAGCGAAAACAAAAAATTCTAATTGGAAAATGGAAAAATTTCACGTAGAATTTTATTCATGATAGCCCTGGGGGGGGGGTCTACTCTGTAATTCGAAACGAAAGCAAATGCTTTCGAAATGCAATGTTAATAACATACAAATTTGAAAGCATTTTCTTTTGTTTCGAAATACAGGGTAGACCCCCTGAATATGTATTTAAAAAAAATTATTTTAATTTTTTTTAACAAACAAATGTTTTATGGTTAACATTTTTGCTTTTTTTTTGCTTGTTAAATATTTTGTTTAGGAGTTAACAACGAACATATTTTGTAAAAGTTGTTTACAAAATATGCACATACATATGTATATATTTCAAATGCATTTGCAGTTTTTCTAATTCATGTCTTTATTAGATGAACAATAGTGAGGTGTCAACGACATTCGAAGTACATATACATATGTATGTATGTATATTCATAGAAAATCGAACACCTGTCAGATAATAAACTTCATCCTAGTTTAAAATAGTATACTCAACGTTATTTTACACATACATATGTATGTATGTATTTACTTCTGTCAGAAAAATATTAGTGAAAATGTTATCGTTATGTTATCGAAGGCTGATTTTTTATACGCAGAAATTTCTTTATCAGTCGATAAGGAATTTCTAATTTACATCTTTTTATGGTTCCACATGAATATTATATACATACAGTCTTATCATAAATCTCGCATGAGAAAATTTCCCAATAAAATTTTTCGTTCACATGGATTTGAATTTCGTACCAATAATTCCATGAAAATTGAAAACTTAAATATTTCCACCTTTACCTTGTGAATAATTTTCTTCATAAATTTTCAAAATATTTCACAATAGGTCCGTTTGCTTACTTTTCCAGTAAAATCCAGTAGTTGAGTAAATTTTGGGCAATTTGAAAATTTTACTCTCAAGAATGTCTCTTGCAGAAAAAAGTAGGCGAACGGAAAAATTGCAAAAATTTGCAGATTAATCAAAACAGCTGATAGTATTGTTGTATGTCTTTGTTGTTTTTGAAACCCATCAAATACATATTTTTGGTAATTGATGCATAATTTTTATAATTATAAATTTGTAGCGATATATACATACATATTTATTTATTATTTATCTAAAATAGAGGTTGTGTGAAAGCTTTAGCTTGTATTTGGTTTTTAGTTTTATTTTTTCTGGGGAAATGGCATAGGAAAATACATCAATATTTGATTTCTGATACTCGGTACCCTGAATAGTATGCAGAAATAAGTTTCACAAATACATAAACCTTACATCTCAAAAAAACTAAAGTAAATAACACAATTAAATTAAATTTGAAAACTGATATTTATTTATTTATTTATTTATTTAGTACATATTATACAAAGTAAATTTGTATAATATGGTGTTGCACAAGTATGGGCGGAGTAACTAGACCATATGCCCAAGATGGTATTAACAGTATTTTAAAAGTTTTTGTGACTGACTGTACACGACCTATGCCTTCACATAGGAAGTAGCAACGTGGTTGTTAAAGAAATTCCACAAAAAACCGCAAGATTATAAGGTTATCCGTGGCAGATCAGTCATTCAACATAAAAATTTTTAAATTTGTTTTGTTAAACTTTTACTTCAACCTTTCTTCTTTTAAATGTTTTTATTAAAAAAATTATACTTTGTACTTGCTTACTTTTGTTTATTTTATTGAATCATATGTTTTTCTCGTCTACTGGATTTTACTGGCAAAAATTTTTCCAGTAAAAATTTGCAGACTCTCAGTCAACAACTGCCAATTTACTCTCTCAATTGGCACTCTCTTTTTCAATTTTTGTGTGTAAACGAACGCATTTCAGTAAAATCCAGTACAAATTTGCACAAAATTGCACAAATTTTGTGGTAAACAAACGGACCTAATATACATATGATCAATCGTATGAATTTTTTTGAAAGCAAACAAATTCATTCACATGCAACTTTTTCAGAGTTTAAAAATGCAAGCATTCGAAATTTTTTAAAACTAATGTTATTCAAGCGTTTATGATAAAGCTGATATGTATGTACAGTTTTTTTTAATTTTAAAAATTAATAATTTTTTTTAATTTAATTTACAACATGAAATTTTGCATTTAATTTTATGCACTAAACTTTTTCTACTTACTAAAAGAAACGATAGAGAAAAGAGTGGAATTACGGAACATTGATCTTCTTGATCTGATTTCCTTCACCAAAATAAAACTAATAAATAGCAAATTTCGAGCAACTCATTTCACCAACAATTTCTTAGTATAAATTCAGTTTTCTAAACATTTCAAAATATAATTAATTTCAGGGACCGCAAATAACGATTAATTTCCAAATTTAAACTAAATAAAATCAAATTAAAAGAGAAGTGATACGTATACAAGGAATCCTTGTTAGAAGCATTAATTAGTTTTTATTTGTTTAAAAGTTTTACTTAAAAGCACTGCTTTACCGATTATTTTCCGCGTATTATTTAAAAAACAGAAATTATTTTTTATTTTTATTTTTTGCTGAGAAAATAAGTTTTTTTTGGAAATTTATTAGATTAGAAGTTATTTTTTAATTTTTTGCTGGGAAAATAATAGTTTTTTTTTTGAGATTTATTTTTTAATTAAACAGCAAAACTTACTTTCTGAATTTTCTTTTTTTACTTAAAAGAGGATATTTTTAAGCTGAATAACAAAAATTAAAAATTTTAGAAACTCCCGATATATCTAGAAAAGATGTGATATGTTCTAAACGGCTGGACCGATTTTCTTTAAACATAGCTAAGAACCCTCTCGATCAAGTCACCTTTCAAGCAGAAAAAAAGCTAAATCAAAATCCATCTAGCCGTTTTGTTAGTACGTGGACACGTACAGGCACAGATAAAATATAAAAGAAATTAAATTATTCAAATAAATAACTTTTTTTCATGATAAATCCGATCTTAAATCGGTTAATATTAATTTTAACGCAGAAAATACTTTTTCTACTGTTAAGAAGTTATTTTTTGTTTTTCGAAGCAAAAATTATAAAATTTAAAACTTATTTTCTATTTTAAGAAAACTGTTGTAATTTCATAACCACATATGTTATATGCAAATAAAGAATTGAATTGAGATTGAATTGAATTTTCTAAGCAAAAGATGAGACACAAAAGTAAACTTTATTGCTTAATTAAAAAAATAAAACTCAAAAAATAACTTTTCATAAAATTATCATCATAAATTGACTTATTTTGTGAAGAATAAATAAAAATCAAAAAACGGTCATTGGGGGTCTAATCTGTAATTCGAAACGAAAGAAAATATTTTCGAATTTGTATCTTAATAACATGTAAATTCGAAAGCCTTTTCTTTCGTTTCGAATTACAGAGTAGACCCCCTGATTTATATAAAAGGCTTCATTGGCAAAATTAATTTTAAAAGTTTGGTCACATTGAGTCTAAAAGTGTGTGTTCGAGTCACTCATGATCTAAACCGAATTTTTTAATAATACGTGATATCTCCTTTTTCTTATTTCAGCAAAATTAACAAAGTTTTTACCAAAGCGTAGATACAAATATTTTCTATATGATTTCAATTATTTACTAAGTGATAGATAGATTCCTGAGAGAATAGCTTTTTCATGTTCGCAAAAAAAACGTAAAAATGGAAATTAGTGACGCGAACTGGAAATAATTTTTTGCTAGTGGAGTTCTCAATAAAAAACATGTAGAGGTAGGTAAGGAAATAAGAACAATAAAAGTTAGACTGAATTAAATACAGAAAACAGTAATTCGCCCAAAGAACACAAATTGTATACATACATACATATGTATATGTATGTATGTATATATGCATTTGAAGATTAAAAAAAATTAACTACTTCTCAATTTTTTTTATTGGAATTTCAGTTTAACAATTAACACATCGACTATAAATAATTATTGTATTGGTTAGGTCGTTATTACGAGGGAGAGATGAAATAATGATTTAGTTATTTTTAATTATCACAGGCCAGAAATCTTGCCTTGCACAAATGTGTGGTATGAGTTGTTCAATTGTTCCAAGAAAATAAATGTTAGAACTGTATGGGGTCCCAGACGGCAATAGTAGGGTGTAAAGCCCTTCCAAAGAGCGAATACGCCCTCTTGGCGAGCTACTCTGGCCAATACATCAATAGTACCACGATATTCCGGTTTGCCGTCCACATATTTTTGGTTCTGTATACGCGTTTTGGCAATATCCAATGGCATAGAAGTTATTGTTGTCAGCAAACCGGACAACATGCTGGCACAGAAATGTAATTTAATACCTTCATCCATCTGCAGAGGACCATTGCGGAAGTATGTCTTGAATTGGGAGTATGAGGCAAGTTGTGTCATATTTACAACCATAGCACGGCCCACTGTGGGCAAACTGCCGCGCCATAAAGTTGCCAAGCCTTCTTCGGTGGTAATACGACTTAAGGCATTAAAAACGTTCTTGTAATTACGCTTCTCAGCTAAAGGAAGACGACCATCGGAAGCCATACGGATAAGAGCCACCTCAGCAGGAGTGCCAATGAAGGCACCACAGGCACCAGCAATGGCGCCAATCAGCATGCTGCTCGCCACATTCGGGTCCTTGTTGAAGTGCTGCTTGTAGGCATCATTCAGATAAGAGTTCACACCCATACGACCAGTTGTATAAGTGGCCTGGCGTAACAGAGCAGCGCCAATACCCTGGTAAAGACCCAGTGGACCTTCTTTGCTCACCACTGTCTGTATGCAATGAAATGAATTGCGGAATTCTTTTTTTCCACTGCCGGCTCCAGATATTTGCATACGTGTCTTAATCAAATCAAATGGTTGCACAATCATAGTGGCACCCATGCCGGCTGAGCCTCCAAAAACGAATTTCAAACCCGTTGGAATGGTCCCTTTGGTTTGTTGTTTCTCATGCTGCTGTTTGGTTAGATTTTCCTGTTGTTGATTAGACATATTGGCGCCTCTTTTAATAGATTTTGGTTTCACTTATTTTATTTGCACTTTTTGTCACCAAACATTCAGCTTTTTCCTCGTGTTGTATGTATGTATATTTTATTGTCGTTGCTTAGAATTGTAAAAACAAAAATAATTTCAATGCCACTTTTTTTACAAACTCTAAAATTACAAATAGACAAACGAACAAATAAACAAATTGTAGAATTAACAAAAAGTTGCAACAAATCGATTGTTGAGAAAACGCAAGGAACTGACTAATATGACAGATACACTGATGAACTTGAATAAATTGTTCATATTAAGTCATGTGTTTATGGAACCTCTTACCCCACAATCCGTGCAATGTAAGAAATCCAAAGAGTAGAAGAAAACACCAAAGCGAAAACAAGCGATTATTGTGTCTGCGCAAGCCAGAAAACCAAACTGTTACGATGGACGAAGAGTATCGTACTGAATGTTATTCCACAGCAATTCTCATCGCACTCAGTACAGTGGAATTAATTTAATTTCTCACAACACAAAATAATGTATTTGAACTTTTTTACCTCACAATCTGATTAAAATTAGAATGCTCGACTACTGTTCCAACAAATCGAGCAAAAATGTAAAAATCCACAACAAAACCAAAGAGCAACTGATCACCAATTATTGCTGAATTCCAGCATATGGAATAAGAAAATGAAACAGCTGATCAGCGTTACCGCTGTGCAAATAGAATTTTGTAATTGAATCCCTTATTTCAAAAACCAGTTAAACCAACAATTATTGATTCTGGCTAAATCAGAGAGAGACTCGGTACGATAATCCTCGGAAAGAAAGAAAAGAAAAACTTTATATTCTAATATCCTCAGAAAGGCATTTTTACGGACCTCCAAAGTTTTAAATTACTTTCGTCATTTGCTTGTTATGTTTTTAAATTAGTTTAACAATATGGGTATCATATAAAAGCTTATCAAAATTAATAGATGATATACATACACATTTTCAAAATTAAATCAAGTTTAATTTTATATTTTCTAATTTCATTAGGGAATCAAGAATTGAAATTAAAAATTAACAGCCTATATATAAAAATTAAAAAACCTTTTAAGTTTTATAAATAATGCTATTATTTTTTAAAGAGTATACTATGCAATATGAAATAAAAAAATAAATAATATCATATACATATATGCATATTAATGTATATGTATATGTATGTATTTATATCTATTCTGGAATAACTATTCATCATCATATACTCGTTCTACGGTGCATTCAGCTTCTGTTGAGGTCAATTAAAAATATTCTCAAAAAACTCTTCATATCCAACGCAAAGTAGAGATTTCGAACTTGTAAATCTTTTATTTTTGTTCACATTTATTGGGACCTACAATAGTATCACATAGTTTAAAGTAGGACTTTATAATATTTTTTGCAGGTAAGGCAGGAAAAGAATGTACTTTTATCAAACTGAATGTTGATGGTAAAAATTACGCTGATAATTCTTTCAAGTTAATTCTAAGTTTTTTTCTAACATCGCTTGCAAAGCCTATGGTAGACGGCATGTAAAAATCCACATGCCAATGGGGTGATGACGTCACGGGAATTTTCAGCATATTGGTTGCATTTTTTTAAATTAGTAGCAGTAGCTGCATACCTTAAAATTTTGAAGTAATTTTTTTCAAGATACACATGTGACACTGTAGCCGAATCAAACAAATTTTCTGAGGCAGTACATCCGTAACCCTTCGTCTCCACTAGCCATCAACTTGGACATGACATGGATATGACGCCGGCAGAGCAACTGTGAAAAATTCATCAACTTTTTTGTTGTGGTGAATACGTGCGATGTCCATGTTCAGGCATATCAAAGTGATTTGCGTTAGTGCAATAGAGATGGAATATTTATCAATTTTGTTCTGTCTCTTTTCTTTCTATTGCAAATGGTTGCGAACTGAGAATCTCATGGCGAACATTGTTTTTCAGACACATGTTCGGGCATCCATGTCAGAGCGTGGACGAAAGTTGGACATGAGCGGTCTCCATTAGCTATTTGCGATATCCGACATGATGCCCATACCAATTTCATGGCTAGTGGAGACCGCTAGTAAGCATGTGAATATCTACATGTACACATGCAACTAGTACACGGTATGTAGTACTAGTAGCTTCGTGATAACATCAAAATTACGTCAGAACCACATGAGCATGTGATTTTTTACATGCCATGTACAGGCTTTATTAATATACCTACATTACAAATTTCTGGTTTCTTTGGTGCATACTTAAAATTTGTAAGTGGTCACACTGAACTGTTTTCAAAACAATCTCTTTATATGAGAGGAATTGTTTATAAAAACAAAACAAAAGAGAAAAAGATCCAAAAGTATTCTAAAATGCTAAGGGTTACCCAGCTCGAATTTGTTACCAAATATTGGGCTTTAAAAATTTTGGGGTATCAAGTTTTTTTGTGGTATATCGTCACCTAAAATCCAAAAGGCCGTAAGTACACTTTTTACTATTTTACAGGAGAAGCAAAAAACTTCATAAATTTAATACTATTTATATATTAGGTGTCAAATTGAATAATGAATAAAATCGGTATTTTTGAACATATGTGAGTAAAATTTTAGGAAAATATATATTTTGGTTAATCACATAATAATCGATCAAAAACTCTATTTTGAATTTTTTGGTTGTTACGGCCTTTTGGATTTTAGGTGACGATATATCGCTCATTTAATGGATAAAATAAAATTTGTGGAATAATAATGCCGAATTAGTTTTAGTATCGTTATTCACATTGGCTAAAAAGTTTCAGAAAAACATCTTGTGAATTCTCAATTCTTAGACAGAAATATATATTTTCTTCTTCCAATAAGTTGTGTAAACTTTAAACTCGCTTTTCTATAAAACTAGTTTTTGAGTTCGGATTGTATACGTAAACATTAATCAGAAACAAATATGATTATCTCTCACAAAGTCATTAAAAATGAATTACTGTATGCCAAAACACATTCAGGGCAATCATGAAAAAAAATTTCCCTTTTTCAATTAGATTTTTTTATTTTCACTATTGTTCATGATTGCACTCGTTAAATTAAAATATCCACAAATTATGTGAATCTAGTTGGAACACGGCAGCCCTACAAAAAAGCATCATAATATTGCCACGGTGCATTGCGGAAATTTCTAATTTCTTTGCGACCTTGATAATCAAATTCATTTACATATGTACATATGTACATACATATGTATAAGTGCAGTACACACAATGTACAGGTATCACTCGATTTACGCGGTACTCCATTTGTGCGATAAATAGTAGCAACGGTTTTTTGAATTACGCGATTTTTTTACGCGAATCAAATAAAACTCGTCAGCCAAAAACTTAAAAATTTTTTTCCAAAAACAAATTTATTAAACAAATTTTGAGAAAATTTAGAATGAAAAATATTTTATTAAAAAAATCTTTGTAAACAAATTTAAAAATATGAAAAAACAAAAGTTGAAAAATTAAGCAAAATTTTGTATTTTGTCAATTATTTTTACTCTTTATACAAATTATTTATATTGTTGCCGTTTGGGTTCAACTAAAAGGCCATGATGTTTTTTTCGTTGTTGTATTTTTGTAATCTTGCTATTACCTGGAAGTGAATGTGTTTTGTTTGAAGTATTTTTTGTCCCGTTTTAATTCCAATATTTTATAAAAATATGTCAAAAACATTTAAATATGTTACCTAACAAATCTTTATATACATAGATATAAGCAACAACATACAATATGCGTCTTGCAAAAATGAACTCTATACAAAATTCTAAGAATATTACCCTGAGAAACTAGGGGTCTAAAACAAAACCTAGCTCCCGCCGAGAGGCATCAAAATTCAAGCTTTTCGTTGGTTAAAAAAAACATTTATAACCAAGTAACAAAAGTAACCTTTTGAATAATTTTGCTTCCGATTTTATTAAATTTTGTAGAAATTCCAGAGGAATAACTACCGTTAATGCGAAATCTGCAATCATTATACGGTCTGAAGAGCTATTCAGTAACTCTTAACGATCCGACGTTCGTGATTTATGTCTATCATTTTGTCGCTTGCAATAACGATTGTGCGATTCAGTAACTTCTTTTTAACGATCGTACGCAGCTGATATTTTCTGTTGATTGTTGTACATAAAATTGACAGCACATAAATTATTGCCTCTTAAATAACGACACAGCTGGCATTAACCCACAGCGAATATCACTAAAATTGTTACTGAATAGCAAATTCGATCAATTTTCGTTATAATTATTCTAACGATGCGATTATGGTTAAAAAAAGTTAGTGAATTGCACTACTGGTTTGCGAAATATGTATATCGCGACTTCAAAATAAGAAAATTTAACAAACTCGCTATATTTCGCAAACTAGATCGTATAATGATTCAATATTTTGCACTAAAGGTAGTTATGCCAGAGGCATCATTCCTACAAAATTTTATTTATTTATTTTATATTTTATTTAAACAGCATTTATTTATATTTATTTTATATTTTATTTAAACTTTAAATTATCCTATTAAGATTTATCTTTTGAAATAAGTTATTTTTGAGTTTTCTTTTGTACGCCAGTATTTGTATGTTATTTTACACCAATGTACGTTTTATAAATGAGCTGCTATTATTTTAAATACTTTTTTTTAATTTTTCTATTGAATTTCAAATTGAACAATATTTGTAATACAATATTTTTTGTAGCTCAAAATTAATGTTTTATTATATTGACGATATTCGACAATAGACTTGGGTCGAACTCGTTCATTAGTTCATTTTTGCCACAAACCAATGATCAAACCCATTTAAATTACATAGGTTTGATCATTGGTTTGTGGCAAAAATGAACTAGTGAACGAGTTCGACCCAAGTCTATTCGACAAGAAATTTGGCGATGAGGCTAAAAATAAATCCACAACACTAATATGTACATATGTATGTATTTATATTATAATTAGTACAAACACATGTTTGTATGTCCACATGTTTTATTTTCATAAATATACACAAGTATTTTTAAACTATTAATGTAAATATTTTTAATTTTTTCGTTTTCTCAACTACTGTCTTGCTATACTTGCGCAATGTTTATTGCTTAGCATTTGTTTTGTTAATACAAAATTATTATTTGATTTTGTTGTTTACAGCAACTGCGATTGCCAGATTTTTTGTTGTTTGGCGATTTTTATACCAAGTTTTTTTATTCGATATTTACGTATTATCACAGACCGTAAATAACGATTATATTCAAACTTATAGAGAAGTGCTATTTGAATAAGGAATGCCCCAATATACTCATTCGTAAAAATTAAGAAATAATGAGTAATTATTAATTTTTAAAATAAAAGTTATAACCTTTACGGTCCCTGTATTAACCCTAGAAAGATAATCTGCGTAAAATTTATGCATACCCTTTCAATATATTGTTATTTCTCTTTATTTACAATGAATTCGCATTTGTACTCTTTACCCTCATACCTAAATAAGAGCGGAAAGCGTTGCGTTTGCAGCAGGGTACGTATTTTCAGTACATTCAAAAAATATTTTTACATTTAAATGTACTAAAAATGCGTACCCTGCTGCTAACGCAACGCTTGCCGCTCTTATTTAGGTATGAGGGTTAGACATCTCATGATAACGTTAATGATACCTTTAATGAGGCCCAAACGTCGTGGCGGTTGGTATCAATAATGATAAAATAAAGATTACGCCAGCGCGCAAGAATAAAAAAACATTTCTGCGCATGATGGAATTCTGTCGTCACTCAGCCTATGTTCTCATTGGCTAGTAAAATTCAACTGTAGAACTTTTACATGCACACAAACTCACATTTCATATTTTCTCTTTTTCTTATCTCTTTATTTTTATTTTGTTTTTTATTTTTCTTAGTTTTGCAGCCTTTAAACAACAACATGTAATTTTTTTCTTGGATATCTCTCTGAGTAAATCAATCACAGGGCTGCCAACTACAACAAAATTCATACATTTTTTGCAAAAAATTATAAATTTCACATGTGATACAGACTTGGTAACCTTTGCGAGGCGACTACTACGTCATCAAACGGTAAATCATGCGCAAGGCATAATCTTTATTTTATCATTCTTGGTTGGTATTTCAATTTTTAAAATATAAGGTGTATGTGAGTCAAAATTACGCATGATTATCTTTAGAGTGACTTTCAAGTTTATTATTTTCATGAACATTCGTGTTGTTTGTTTTTTTGATAACCACTTATTGTACATACATAAATTGTTAAATTTTATGTAGAAGCTATTAATTTGTCCATAGCCTGATTCGAAAAAAATCAAAATCTTGGAATTTGGATAAAGATGCTATCCTAGCCGCCTTTTTAGATACTGATGACGAAATCACTTGTGAAGAAACGGATAGCGAGATAGAAAACCGCTAGAGGGAAGATGATGTACAGAGCGACATTGAAGAAGCTTCCAAACATGCGGAGACCAAAGAACAGCCGACGCCTATCACAGGCGAGTACATACACGAAGTCAACATAAAGCAACCAGCTTCTTCATCAGTATCTCTCTGTCACAGAGGGCTAAAGGAGGAAATAATAAACATTGTTGGTTGTCACCAAAATCATGTAGACGCGGCCGAATGCCGGCATTTAATATTTTGTTAGATCTCAAAGGGGTGCTACACGAATGTGTTGCAATCTGTATGAACCCCTTTCATGCTTAAACTAGTTTTTGGTTGATGAGATAATTACGAATATCGTAAAATGGACTAATGCCGAGATATCTTTGAAAAGAAGTAAATCTACGACCAGCGCTGTATTTCGGGTTACGTGCGAAGTTGAAATTTGTGCTTTAATTGGGATTTTGGTAATGACAGCAGTGAGAAAGGTCTTGATAATATTGACATCTGACTAATTTTAAAAAATCTTTATACATATATTTTATAAAAAATAATTTGTTTATTTAGTATATTCATTGAAATTAATGACTATAAATCCAAAAACGGGTGATAAGTTTTCAAAGATATATGATCTCTTAATTTTTTGAATTACTGAAGTTGTTCTTTTGTTTTTGTTTTTTCTGATAATAAAAATATATTTACATATTTAAAACTCGGCTATTTTTACTGCAGTTATATAGAAAAATGTAATCAACATTAGGTTATTTTAATTTAATCAATAAAATGCTACAATTTAGCTTTCCAAAAAGTATGCGTAAATTTTACGCATGATTATCTTTAACGTATGTCAGAATATGATTATCTTTCTATCGTTAACTACAATTTAATACAAGTGCACATATGGCCAATAAAATAAGTAAATAGTTACTTCTGTATGTGCATTAGAGTGGCCGTTACACAGAAAAAAGTATTCACCAATTAATATTTTCAATTAAGAATTTAATTGATTCAATTAAATTTTTAATTGTATTAATTAATTTAAACTTTAACTTAGTTGCTAGTGCTTTAGTCTTTAAGATTTATTATAATTTTAATTATAGTAAATTAAAAATAAATAAATAAATAATTTTTTTTGTTTGATTTCTTATATTCTCTCCCCCCAAATCGATTTAGTTTTATGTAAACAACAATTTCAATCAATTTCGGCTTACAATCGACCGGCTGTGTTCTGGGTTGTGCTTATGTGCAAAAACAATACAAAAACAAATTGAGCAATCCTGCTCATAATTTTTGCTTAGTTTTCATTTCACTCACTTCAAAGAATGAAACAAAATCAAACAATTTGTTTCGCTTACCCCCATACCTACCTAAATAAGAGCGGAAAGCGTTGCGTTAGCAGCAGGGTACGTATTTTCAGTACAATAAAAAAATATTTTTACATTCAAATGTACTAAAAATGCGTCCCTGTAACGCAACGCTTGCCGCTCTTAAGGCCGGGGCACAATAAATCCGTCATGCGTTAAACTTCGCCTTCTTCAACTGACATTAACGCAACGACGGAGAAGGTTGGCACAATGAATACTTTATTGACGGAAACATTTGAACATCTTCAATAGGTCGATTCTCCATTTTATTTATTAAATTCAACTTTTTGTATTCATTTCGTTTATTTCTTTTGTTTAATTTTATTTTTGCTGCCACAAAACACAAAAAACTGAATCAGAACATACAAAAAAAATCAACCAATATCTGTCAAACTATTCAACGTACACAAAAAGTTAAAAGTTGACCAAATTTTGTACCTTGTGTTGACGGACACGTACTGAATGTAACAGACCTCATAAGAAACCATGTATTTCAACTTAGCTGTCAGTTGAAAAAGGCGAAGTTTAACGCATGACGGATTCATTGTGCCCCGGCCTTTATTTAGATATGAGGGTTATTTTTGTGCTCTGGTTTTAAGTGCAAATAAATCAAAATCAAAATAAATTTATAACTGTAAATTTCTGTCGTTCATTTTGGTTACAAAAACCACGTCCTAGCTCCTGTGTCGTGAAATTCATAGCATAGCTATAAAAACGAACGGTTCTAGAAACTTTTTCATCCCTGTTCATGACATTATAAAATTAAATAGAAATTCTAGTTCTATGAGATCTGTGATACAGAAATGCAATTTATTATACATATAAAAAGCAAAAAAATTAAATCCGAATCATCCTATATACTTCTTAAAAATTAAAGGTTTTTTTTAAGTCAAATTGTCAGTGAGGAAAACCAATTTGAAAACTTTATTTATAACAGTTAAATTTATGTTTTATATATAGCCTGCTGGTAATAAAGATTACATACATATATACATATGTTTATGTTTACGAAACGCGGTAGAGGAGTATGACAGAGGAGGGTAACAGCAAAATATTAATAGCAAAATTCCAGTCATTGAGGCAAACAATAAACGAGCTAGCCAACGTACTAATTCATTCATTCATAAAGAAAAAACCCACTAGGGTTGAAGGATATTATTTTTCTATTTTATTATTTCGTTACATGTTTTAGCTTTGATTATCAAAAAATATGCTGCATAAAATGAGATTCAGTTTAAAATTTCCAGAAATTTTGTTTGAAGCCTCTCTTCCTCAAGTGGAAAAGTTATTAGAGCTTTCTGATTTGTAAATTCTTAAGATAAATACATACATATGTATATGTAAGCGATTTTGGGCAATTTTGTTACACACATTTGGGAATTCCCTAATATAAATTTAACGGAAGTTTAACGAATTCTGCTTCATTTTATTTACCCGATTAATATCGCTATTCTCGTTCTCAACTCAACTTAATTTGGTCGTCTGAAAGGCAACTAAACTCTTACAGAATTAATTTTTTTTTAGTATTGTAAATCAATAAAAATGTCTATTTTAAATTGTTATGACATGAGGCAACTGCCAACTCAACCGTTCTTAAAGTTGCGAATGACAATATCAATGTGAAAGCTGACTCTCATATGACCAAACAGAGTTGAGTTAAGAACGATAGTAGGGCCATAAGTTGTTTTCTACCTTACGCCATCTCAAAAGCGTATAACTCATTTTACTTTTTTTTTAGATTTCCATAATATTTATTTGAGCTCCTATTTCAAGTTTTTTTTTTTAGATTTTTTTTTTTTACTTTAAAAATTATCTAATTGGTCTCGGCCAAATTTTTTAACGGCACAAAATTTGCTTAGATATTTCTTTCTCAATACGATAGACGTTTAACTACATACATGCATTGATGTTATAGTATGTTTCCACCGGCATGATTTAGACAAATCATGATGATTTGTACAAATCAAGTTAATTTATACATGATTTACCATACATTTTGCATATGGATAAATCACTTCAAAGTAGTTGATTTATTATAAATAATGTCGAAAATACTATCTTTCGAACTCAGTTTATATATGTATGCAACCCTGCGTTGATTTTAAAATTACAAACTCCATCCCTGGGTCATCCATCAATAGTGATTGACAATTTCGAAAAAAATTACATTCAGGAATATTCAATATATTTTAAATGTCAACTACATGTGAATAAAATTCACGTTACCCACTATAGGGTTGCATTTGTATACTCGTTTGTATAGCCAAAACAAATATACCATGGGATGCACCATGTAATTGTAGTGTGAGCGACAGAACTCGTAGTAAGAGTTATTGTGTGTGCGTGCTTTTCCAAATTAAAATACAATTAAAACAAATAACAATTGCTTATTGTATTGCTGCTGAGCAACTGTTTGATCTGTTTTTGCCCAAATATACATATTGTAATACAAATATATGAAAAAACCACTATTGAAACAAATATATACATGATCTGCAGATGTATGTGCGGACGTTCGTTATGTTATTTTGTGGCGCAGCCAAAGTATAGAAAGAGAAAGAGACAATTTTGCTATGAGAGTAATTACAAATGCATGTGTTTCATGTACATGTATCATTTACTTACATGTCTATGTGAAATATTCATTGCGCTGATTTACACGGGCATAATTGTGCTGGCATAACATGACAGTTTGTCGGTGAGAGAGGCAAAGAGAGTGGTTTTGCGGTTTGCATAACTCTTCAACCAGCTTCAACCCCGCATTACTCATGTTTTAGACTCGGCAGTTTTTCTTGAAGCAAGTCTGAGTTTATGGTAGAGAGAGGAAAGAAGAAAGAAGAGGGGTACTGACTTGCTTGTACAGAAAAGTTACTTCAATTCTCTTTTGTTATTTCATTCGCAGCATTAAATCAATTGGAAAATTGAACCAGAAACCGTCTGAGTGTAAACAAACGAGCAGTTTTAAAAGAGAATTGAAGATAATTGCTTCAAGAAAAACTGCCAAGTGTAAAACATGACTTAGCAGCATAAAACTAATACACATACAACTTAAAAAACAGCAAATGTTAAATGAATACTAAAAACACTAACACACACACAGCTGTGTATACGAATACATTTTGTGCCAGATGAATTAGTCTCGTGTAATTTGGAAAAGAACAAAAATTGTGCGGCTTAAAAATTGTTCTCGTCTAAACTACCTCATTCATCAACCAAGGAGTTTTTTTCAACACACCATGTGGTACTTATGTTAAAGCCAGTTTTATGTATCTTATTTGTTATAGAAAAACAAATACATACAAACGTGTTTTTCTCATTTGGTCATTGCACAACCATACAATAACTGCTTTAAAAATCAACATTTACAACTAGTAAAAGAAACGCTAAATAACATATTTTTTCATACAAGAACCAAAAAACACGAAAAACTGGTGCAAACAGATGCATCTGTGCAATGCTATATTACCCACCTCATAGAGCACGTGCATAAATTGAATACGAAAATTCGAAGAACAAATCACTCACAAGCTCGGTGGAAACACTTTGAAGTGATTTATTTAAACCTACTTGATTTAAAGTCGGTGGAAGCATACTATTATTATATAAAAAGAAATTTTCCAGTTAAACATTTTGTCTGAAACAAATGGATGACTTCAGATCAGGGATGGGATTGAGAAATTTGAAACTGTACCAACAACTTTCAAAAATTTTACTTTTTTGACGTTAATTGAACTAAAATATTTTTTAGTTGAAATTTTATTTATTTATTTTTGTTAAAATAATCGTCGGTAGCCGGAAAAATTATACCGAATCGTTTTCATATATTTGCTTGTGAGTTGGTATGCTAAAGCATATGCTACAGCTGCTTAAGTTGAAATATAGAATATACAAATTAATAGCATGTGCTCTAACATCTGAATTTAGAAGAAAAAATAATTTGAAAAAGGACCAGTTTACATTTTTTTTATTTTATCGTTGTGTTGTACTTTCACAACACTGTTTTCAAGTGTCATATTGACATATCCTTACTTTCCACTTTTGAACAATGAAAATAAATGCGGATTGAAATTACTAGAGATGTGCAAATTTCGTGATTTTATCGTGTCACGCGTGAGTCACGCGTGATTCACGTGATTCGTGATCAAATATTATAACTAATCAGGCGTGAGTGCGTGAGCGTGATTGAAAAAAATTTACCCGTGCGTGATCGTGCGTGAGCTTTTTTTAATAATCACGCACGAATTCTCACGCTCTCACGAGATAACATTCCTGCATAGGTACATATGTAACTGTATTCAATCATTTGAAATAAATTATTTTCTAATAATAAATGCATATATGTATGTATAGTAATATGTATGGTAGTATGAGCTTTCAAACACAATGAATACCCCGAAACAAAATGTTTCGACTTTTTCTGAAGTCCGACTTGTCGTACCGAATTCGAACTTTGATTTTTGAATACATAAGTAAAAGTCTGTGAAAAAATTTTTAAATAAATATGTATGTATATGTTGATAAAAAAAGGATTGTAACAAATATTAAAAAAACGTGAGTATGTGCAATTTATTTGGACAATAGCAGCAACATAACGGTGAAGCGGTACTCTGCTATAAAAGCAAAAAGAAATCGTACCTACAAGTCGTTACGTGGTCGTACCGACTTATCGTAACGAATTCGTACCGACATATCGTTACGAAGTCGTGTCAACCATTTCATACAAAAATTTTTACGATTTCGGTAATATTTCGGTGCCGAAATCGGAAAATTTTGTCGACCAATCGTTACGAATTCGGAGCATTTTGTTTGATGGGTACATACACCTTTATAAGTACGTATGTATGTTTCTTAGATACCCTGTAGGAAGTATCAATTGAGAAACACTACTGGTTCAACAGTGCCTTTGTCAACAATACTACTGACGAATTGTACCGCAGAAAATGTTATTTTTTTAGGGGCCGTCCATATATTACGTAACGCTGTAGGGGGGAGGGGTGGGGTTCGAGTTTTGTTATGATTTGTTATGGCGGGGGTCGGGGGAGTCTTTGAAAATGTTACGTAACAGAAAAATTTTAGTAATTTGTATGTTTTCTCATTTAATATGCTTTCCTCGTTTATTTGATTATCATTTATTTAATTGTTCATACGTCTTACCTTCACATTTATATTGTATATGTATACATACATACATGTGCGGAATGTCAATTTTTGATATACGAGAATTCGAATTCGAATATTTAAAATGATATCCGCGAATACGAATATTTAAAACGATATTAAATTAATTTTCCTTTATTTTAATTTACATTGTAAATTTTACAAAAACACGAGCATACATATATACATAGATATGTATATCGTCACCTAAAATCCAAAAGGCCGTAAGTACACTTTTTACTATTTTACAGGAAAAGCAAAAAATATCATAAATTTATTCTATTTACATGTATGTTAGATGCCAAATTGAATAATGAATAAAATCGGTATTTTTAAACATATGTGAGTAAAATTTTAGGAAAATATGTATTTTGGTTAATCACATCATAATCAATCAAAAAGTCTATTTTGAATTTTTTGGTTGTTACGACCTTTTGGATTTTAGGTGACGATATGTAAGAACCTATTTTTCAACCCAAAAAACATGAAAATTATATTATAAATATTTTTTTCGTGAGCGTGCGTGATCGTGATAAGTTGTAAACCACTCGTGCGTGATTAAAAAATTTTTATTCGTGAGCGTGCGTGATCGTGAAAATTTTCAAAATCATTCGTGGTGAAAGTGCGTGAGTAAAATATTTTTCTGCGTGAGCGTACGTGTCGTGAGTCAGAAAACACTCACGTGCACATCTCTAGAAATTACTTCAACTGGGGAAATTTCTTAAATGTACTAAATAAACCATTGGTGTACTATTGTACTTTTTGAGTTTGAGCAGTACCAAAAAAAGTAAAATTGAACCAATTTAGCCATCAAAAAATTTAGATTTTGCTTCAAGCATCGTCGATATGACTCATACAAACAAAATTTAACTAATATTATCATAATGCAGGCCATGTATTTTGACCTTGAATAATACGCTTACAAGACGCACATACATATGTATATAAAAAAACATTTTTCCTATTGTTCAGGAACTTGGAAACTCTACAAATGGCAAATTTTGTTAACACTTTAATGAAAATTCGCAATAAAATGATTTTCTGAAATATACATTTTATTAGAAATTATTGTATCAATCCTTGCGAGCTTAAATTTTTTCTTTCAACGAACGCTAAGTTGAATTTTTTTTAATAAAAAGTAAAAAAATGTTACACTTTTTTCAGAAAAGAAAACGCCATTAGATACACCTATATATTTATAAATTCTGACAAACACGTACAAGAGTCTATAGAATTCTTCCCCACCAAAGTTAATGTTTATGGCAAAATGCTTTGATTAATATAGCGTAAAATTTTATTGATTGCCAATAAAACGTGCTGGGTGATTGACTGCCAGCCACATCGTTGTGTGTGAATCAAATTCTAGAATCAGCGAAACAGTATCTCTTTCACTTCACTCCAGTAAAATGTTCCCTTTGTTCTTAAAGGATAATCTAGATTCCAGTTTTGATTATAAAAACAAATACGCAAGCACTTGTACACATATACATACATATCGTCAGCTAAAACGCAAACGGCCCTATCTAACATTTTTGAAATTTTACAAGAGAAGCAAAATACTGTTTTAAACCAAAAGTATAGTTTCAAAGATGTGACGAATTGATTTCTGGCAAAACAAAATTTGAATGGCTATGTTAGTTAGGTCCTTTTGTACCTTAATTTTCTGAAACCAAAGGCCCTATCTACACTTTAATGCAAAATAGTTTTATCATTGACATGACGCTTTTTATTTATGAGCTTCTTATTTTTCTTTATTTCTTACAAAATCACTTTTGAGATGAATTTCTTAAATTTTTTTTAATAAAATGCCTTAAGCTGAAGCTAATTTAATTTTCCTTTAAGAAACAATTTCTTCAACGGGGAAATCTGTCAGTTTTTGTTGTTGTCATTTTTCAATGTTGCTCAAACAAACGATGACTTAAGTCTTTTTGTGTTTATCAAATAAACGCTTTTGTAGACAGGGCCGTTTGTTTTTCGTCAATAAAATAGCTAATTTTGGTCAGGCAAGTCTAATTTTTTTGTGGTTGTGTATTGTGATGCAATGCATCAGAATCAACCAAAAAAGCTATTTTGGATTTTTTGTTAGTTAGGGCCGTTTGCGTTTTAGCTGACGATATGCATGTATGTATGTAAGTATGTATGTATATCTAACATGCACACATGCACACTTACACATATACACATATGCTTAAATAAATACAATACACAAGTAGATTTGTTCGAACGTTCATACATTTGTGGTACCCTTGAGTATAATCCTTGTTATGATTATTTTATTTTTTAGATTTATTTTTATCATAAGTTAAACTTGTTTTCTTTTTGTTGTTTTTGATTGTCCTTTTGTTTTGTAATATTCTGGTCAGCGTGACCGTATTAGTTTTTTTTAAGCTAAATTTAGCTTGTACCCTGTTCGAGATTCCATAAGAATTGTTGTCAAAATACATTAAATTTTTTTCATGAAAAAATGTTGCAGGTATAGTATTCTGCTCGTTTTGAGAAAAACATATGAAATGTATCTTCAACATTTTAACGGCCTGTCCCACGATGTCTCCAGAAAGTGTTACATCGACAACTTGCAACAACAACATTAGAAATTTTTTTGTTGTTTTCAATATAAGTATTTGATCGAACGATTTCTGGTGACATCGTGGGACAGGCCGTTAAAATTTTTCAAAAAAGAAATAATCAATGTTGCTCAACATTTTTCATAAATATGAATAGAGTAATTTTTCTTAAATTTTTATTTATTTATTTAAAGCTGGTCACACTGTTTTTGGTTCATACTCGTACTATGACAACAACAATAAATGAAATCATCAGCAATGGGAGAAAGTACTAAATAAGTAAGTAAGGTTTTCCTTTATTGTCTTACTGGTGTTTTATATTTCTTCCTCTCACAAAAGGATACATCATCATACAAGTAGAGAATTGGTAAAGATTTTATTTTTACTGCCACCATTACTAACTTATACATATTCATCCATACACCCAAAAAAGTGCACATATACGCACAGGGGTAAATATTGGCATTTATTTTTTTTTTAATTCCTAAAAATAGTTTTGTTTGAATTACACGATTATGGTTACAGAATTGTTGTGTGTTAGTTTAAAAGTTTATTAGGTGATCAAGTGTGATGCCTGAAGGACCATTTGCATTCTTCAAATATAAGCAATGATAATCAGCTAGAAGTCATGGCTCAAAAAGATAAAGACAAGGACCAGAGCGTATCTAATTTTCTTGCAAAGATTGGAAGTTTATATATAATACAAGTTTTAAAGGAAGCCAGTATCCTTTAATCCTTGCATCTTAAAAATGTTGTTATTCGTTGGTTGGCCTCATGCTCAGCACACCGAAATAAAGGCAATTTTCCCTGCTTGAGACTATTACCACCAAGGACTTTTGGTATAGTACCAGCAAAAGAGCAAGTTATAAACTCGTCTGTATTTTTAACCCCCGACTAAAAAAAGGGGTGTTATAAGTTTGTAGTGTGTGTCTGTGTATCTGTGTATCTGTGCATCTGTCTGTGTCCACGTACAGGCCAAACGGCTGGACCGATTTTCATTTAGTTTTTTCTGTTTGAAAGATGACTTGATCGAGAGGGTTCTTAGCTATGTTTGTCCAGCCGTTTAGAAGATAAATATAACATCTTTTCTGAAAAAAGTCGGGGGTTTTTAAAATTTTTAATTTTTGTTATTTGTGTATGTTATTTCATAGCTTCTTAATTCTTAGAACAATTTAAATTTTTTTTTGCCTTTTGGTACCAGTATCAAAAACAGTGGGCAAGAACGCGTCCATTAAATTTTTCCCTTTTATTTTCAGCCCAATCATAAACAAAAATTCCGCACGAGTTTTCTCACTTTTCCCTTTTCTCCTATTATGAATTTATTTCTTCCCCCTTTTTTCCAAATGCGGGAATAAAAAAACTCTCCGGGGAAAAAGTAGGTATTATAAACGCAGTTGAATTTGCTTTTTTCACTAAAAATCTTTAACTGGCAAAACAGAAGGGAGTTACATAAAAACATATTTAATACTCCATTAAAAAAAAAATGTATATATTGTATTTTATAAATCTTTTATTTGGAATAACACAAATAATGCCCAAAAAAATAATTTATAAACTTCTTTTTACTTATTTTTTCAAGTTGGTGAAATTTAATAATTTTGTTTACTCTCTCGCTCAAAAAAAGGAAGGAACAAAATGTCAACAAACAAGCAAAACAACGAGCTTCGTAATGCGGTGACTCTTTTTTGTTTCCAAGGAATTTATGATTGGAGGAATGTTTTCTCCAGAAAATTATTTTCCGTGAGAAATAAATTCCGAGGGAATATTCATGATTGGGCTGTTTATGTACTTTTACTTATGCTATTGCTACGAAACCTAGCACCCATCTTGGGTTCTTGTAATGACACAATCTCGGTTTTACAAAATGGGCGAAGGCACACCTATTAAAAATTAATATTATATTTCACGTAATACTTTACCGATTCTTACGAAAAAGTGGGTGGATCCATGTCTATTATTAAAACTTCATATTATATTTAAGGTGCTTATACTTTACCGACTGGCACCGACAATAACACAATCTCGGTTTTACAAAATGGGCGGAGTTACGCCCTTTAAACATTTATATTATATTTCACGTTCTTTTACTTGTGTGATTCTTGATCTTTGTAAGTGACACGATATTGTATTTAAAAAAGTGGACGGAGTCATGCCGATTTAAGTTTAGTAAATTACTAAATTATGTGTACTTTTACTTATTCTTTTCCCACAAAACTCAGTAAATAGAGTGGCCTTTACAATGTCATAATCTTAAGCATTAAAAAGTGGGCGGAGCCATGCCCATTAAAATTTAATACTATGTTTAAAGTGCTTTTACTATACGGATTCTTACGAAACTTAGCACACACTTTGAGGTCTGAAAGTGACGCTATTTTGCATTTATAATAGTGTGGACTACTATAATTTTATAAAAGTGGGCATGACTAAGCCATTGAAAAATAAAAATTTTAAGAATTAGAACTTATTTCAAAAATAAGGACTAAAAATGTGGGAATAGTTTACCGACTTCGAATAGCGCTGCAGGCAACGGATATAAAAATAGTAGAATGGAACAACTAGCTGTTTTCGAAAGCCACTACGCCTTCAGTTGATGTAGATTTCAGCTTTATATATTCAGCTTTTGAGTGGAAATGGATCGTGTGAATTGTTTTGATTCATCGTATTACAATTTACTGAAAGCTTTTTTTGTAATGAAAGCTCAATTTTACCATCTCTAAATTTACAACATTTTTGCCATTGTCGTTTTTTATTTACTAATTATGCGAGTTCTAGTCAAAATTCTTTATTAGAGTTCATATGATCTCCAAAAATTTTAGTGAGTTTTCAATGACACCAGAGGATTTCTGTACTGTAATGTATCAAATAAATCAAATACACATCATCGACAATAAATTTTAAAGGTCTAGAGAAAAAATATTAAAATAAATGATAATAAGGACACGTGACTTTTGAATCAATATGACCTTTTTCTTTTTGAGGAAATAGAAAGAAAATATTTGCCAACTCTTCAAAAATGTGTGCGTATGTATAGATAAGTATGTACATATGTATGTTTATAACGTACATACATACATACAGTTTGATATTAACGGATGTTTATTTTAAAAAAAGAGAGTGTGACATTAGTAATGGAAAGCAATATCAGCCAAGATATTAAGTAACGCTCATTTACTCAAACAACGTCATAAATAAAATAAAAAACCAGTTTGCCAGAAAACTAGTTTGAAGTTTTCAATTTACACACAACTTAGTGGAAAAAGAAAATTTAATTTTTCTCTCCAGCAGTTAAGTAAACAAGATATTTATATGAAATTATCACACAATATGAAGAACGATATGAAGATTAATTCCATTTTTTTGAGTTATGACGTTCTTTGAGTAAATGAGCGAAACTTCATGAAACTTTTCATCATAAGCTTGCGCAGTTGCATTCGTATGTTCGCAATTACTTAAGGAATTCCATCTTTGAGGTATCGAATCGATTGCTGGCCATTGGCATAGTCTCTTTCGCGTACCGTCCAAATAAAAAATGTCTAATGGTGTTAAATCTTTTGTTTTTCTCAATGGTAAATTGTTATCGCCCTTTCGGAAAATCACCCGCTAAGAAAATTTTTTCACGCACAAGAGCGATGGTATCTTTACTTCCGTGGTACTTAGCTCCTGCCGTCCATACAAATTCATAAATCTTTGTTCGATTGTTCGATAGAGCCCTTCATTCAACGTAACAATTGATCCAGGCTCATTTTCGAAAATAAAAAGATCCAATGACCACGCCAGACAACAAGCCGCACCAAAAAGTAGAGGTTTTTAAATAATTGTTCTTGGGTTTTCCGAGCCCGAAATATGATAATTTTGCTTGTTACAGCAGACTTCGAGGTGAACATGGGCCTCATCATTCCGTAGCAGTTTTATGCATTTCGAGGATCCTATCAACAAAGACACAATGTTTTTGATATTCGGTAGGCGTGTTGTTAACTATACTTTAAATGTATTAAGACTTAAATCTTTATACAAAATGCGGTATAATGCCGTTTGTGAAATGCGGAATTTCAAAAATCGACGAGAAATGAACAAACTTGTGTTTTATTCAACACTGAGGGCTACAACACACTAATAGTCTAAGTTGTTCTTGAGCGACGTGCACGAGTTCGAATCTTCACATCACTAACACGTTTCAACAGCTCAAATTTTGCCCCAGTTTCCCAATTGCTGGCCGAGACCCCAAAGTGCTCTAGTTTTGCGAACTTAGACAGCAGAAATTTTCATGAACTTCGTAGTGAATCTTCATAATTTTAATGCGTTGTTGTCGTTCCATTTTTATTAATGGTGCAGTTTTTATTTTTCAGCTGTCAAGAAGTTAGAGATTGTGTCATAAGAGCTGTCACAATGAAGGGCCATCGAAAAGGCAACGTCGTACTACATTAAAAAACAGTCAAAACTACATTAACAGCCGGTTTTTCGAAAGCATAAATGTTTTCGCATTTATGTTTCATTTAAAAATGCAAAAGGTTTAAAAAGTGGTTTTTATAAAATATTCTAAGGCAGCTACATCCAAACACACACACTTTAATATTTGCATTTGAGGTAAACAGCTTTGAAAGCTCTTAAATTTGTTTCTGTTTCCTTGCAAAGTAAAAGCAAGCATTGTTGTCGCCGAAAACTGATTGGCTGTTAAGCTCCCGTCGGTGTGAAAGCACAAAAGCTCTTTTGTAAAATTTTACACATTGTCTTGGACGAAGCTATTCTACAGCTTTCATCTATTCCAATTTCTAAGAATAAACACATAAAAAAACTGAAAGCTATTTATTTACCCTTACGAAAATCATTCAATGTTACAAAAACGTAAAATGTTTTCGCTTGTTATTTTTAAGAATGTATACACTTATTAATTTAAAAAAAAAACACACACACACACTGCTAATGGCTTTAGTTTTTGTCAAAAAAAAGTTTTTTTGATCAGAATTTATGTATTTACATATGTATGAATCCATTTTTCATAATCAATTTCGACACGTTTATATAAATTGCCACTCCTCAATTGCAATTTTAATATATTTTTCTAAATCTCAAAATTTGCTATTACTCAACTTTCCCATTAGATATTTTAAATTTTTATTCAGATCCTTAAATCACATCATAAATGTTGGATGTTGTAAAATGGTGATAAAAGTTATTTTAATAACTGCGAATATAAATGAGAGGTTTTTCTCATTATAAATATGTAAGTGCCATAAGCTTAAGCAAATGCTGCTTAATTTATCCTTTTTGCACACACACACCCACACACACACACACACACACACACCCTCTCTCTCTCTCCCTATCTCTAGAAGCAATATGGTCATAAAATGTGTGATACAAAAGCCAACATAATGCGTATTTTGTTTAACAAAATAAATATTTTCATTCAGTACAAACAATAATTGTTTAAAAAGAACGCGCCGAGCGAGTCCTTCAATTTATTTTTCACATGTGAATGATGTCTATGTAACACATTCTCATATGTATGTACATATGTGTGTAGGTCCTTATAAATGAACATGTATTACATTGGAATTATTGCAAACACTCCCAAGTACGAGTAGCATCCGTCGAAGTTGGTGTTTGGGTGAATTTGTGTCACTTGTTTGCCAAACGATTCTATTTTAAATGCTCATTACAATTTATGACATGATTATCTATTATTATCTTCATTATTATGGTTGCTTTTAAGCGCGGCAAAAAATAAAAAGGGGAAAAAATAATAAAACGGGCAAATGCAAACGGTAGAGTGGAGAATGAGTGAAGGTTTGGGTCAAACAACAATGACTATTTCTACTGTGATATAAAATTAAGTTTTTTTTTCGTGAAATAAAATAAAAATTCTTTGGATTCATAAATTTGAGTTAGATACATTCATACGGAAATGATTTTACTATAATTGCACGCAAAGAAAAGATTTTATTAAGGTGATCATCGATAAAATATATTTTGCGATAATAATATTTTACAATACATATTACTATAGGGTCCGCCATGTAACGTTTTTTTTCGTTTTTTTTTTTGCTTATTTCGTGAATGGTAAAACTTAGCTCATGTCTGATTTGACAGATAATTAGTTTTATCCTTCCGCTGAACGAGCCAACTGACCATCCAATGCGTTTTCGCTTCGCTAAGTCGGCCTGCGATCGACTTACAGAAGATGCCGATCTTGCCAAAAAAAAAAAAAAATCATCTTTTCAGATGAAGCTCATTTTGATCTTGGCGGGTATGTAAACAAGCAAAATTGTCGAATTTGGGGCACAGGAAACCCGCACGCATACATTGAAAAGCCGACGCACCCAAAACGAGTCACTGTTTGGTGCGGATTTTGGTCCAGAGGCATAATTGGGCCATTTTTTTCAAAAATGAGCAAGGAGTGGCCGTTACAGTCAATGGCGATCGTTATCGGGCCATGTTGAACGAATTTTTGTTCACAAAAATTGAAGAAGAGGATATTGGCAACATTTGGTTTCAACAGAACGGCGCTACGTGCCACACAGCCGAAGCTTCAGTAGTTATTTTTTATAGCATTTTCAAAAAAAAAAGTTATCTGGCGGACCCTTTATAACACAATTATACCATTGTACAATAATAATTGTATAATATGAACATAATATTGTTACGTAGTGACTTAATATAATGGGTAAGTTTCTTATTGAGCTGAAATATACCAATATCCCTAAATTGTAGGAGTGGAATTAGATTAACGGCCTGTCTCACGATGTCACCAGAAATCGTTCGATCGACAACTTGTATGGCAAATAACAATAACATTAGAAAATTTGTTGTTGTTTTCAATACAACTTTTCGATCGAACGATTTCTGGTGAGACAGGCCGTAATAATCGATAGTGCTTCGAAAAATATGCTGCAATGAAATTATTCTTTTAACAGTTTTTATTAATTTGCCCATATTTTTTTGTATTGTTTACTGTAGAATTATCGCAGAAATTTCATTTTGTTAAACCGCTTTCCTTCCTTAAAAGGCTTAACTACATATATTTCTAGAACAGCGCTTATTGGTTTTTCCAAAAGCACTTATTAATTTCACCAAAGCTAAAAAGCTATTGTTTTCGCTACGCTGTCCGCATGTCTGTTTGTCACAGTCTGTTTTCTCGAGAACTGTAAGAGCTATTATAACAACAACTTGATGTATCTTGGAAACAGTAAGAGGCAAACTCTAGAAATTTTCAAAATCAAAAAAATCACCAAACCGAAAAACAATCGCCAAAAACCAGAGCTCGCAAAATATGATCAACCAAATTTCTTTGTGCCGTCTTCTCACTCAAAAGACCTAAAAAATGAGACGGAATCACTCAGTGTCTGAACAGCAACCCTCTTTTTCATTTCAATCGGGTTCGCGCTCCCGGGTTGTGGGTGGAGCGTAACACACGAATCGGTCTCTTACTGTCCGCATGATACGAACAGAATCGTTCGTTGCTCAGCTACTGAGGGTCAGTAAGTGAGCAAAACAAGCAAATTGTTTGCAAAAAAAAAAGGATTTTATTTTTGTTGTTGCATTTGCTTTATGTTGTTGCCTTAAGCTGGTGCTAGACACATCAATATTCAGCTTCAATATGTGTGGTTGTGTGCGTTTTTTATAAAAAATATTCACACAATAGTATATGTGTGATTATTTTTGGTAAACAAACGCATACAACCACATAAATTGAAGCTGAATATTGATGTGTCTGTCACAGAGAAACAAGTCGCGGCAAAATAATCGGCGGCGGTGCAGTAGTTTTGCGACCGGCGGCGGCGCGCCGAGTGAATTTTCGACGGCGCAAATAACTATATGAAAATGTAGTTTCTCTACATTTTCATATAGTTATTTGCGCCGTCGAAAATAAAAATAAAAATAAAAATAAAAATTGAAACTGAAAATTGATTTTCAAAAATTTTTTTTTTCGGAAATTTGTCTTTTTGAGCTGACAAAATTTCGGCTGGTTTTGAGCCGATGCGAGCCGATACAATCGGCGGCGGCTTGATACACAGAAAAATAACCGGCGGCGGCGCGGTCGGCTTCGAGCCGGTCGACTTGTTTCTCTGGTCTGTCACTGGCTTGAGATATTTCGTCACAGGCAAAGCATTAAAGAGGAAGGGAGAAGATAATAATAAATAACAATAAAAATTTTTGTAAATCAAATTAAACTCGCAACACATATACATGCTCAAAAGACCGTTTGCCGAGATTTTACGAAATAAAGGGTCTCGAGTGAACACATGAGCCGAGCGATCGAACAAAATCGGTCGTTGGTTGAGCGAAGAGCAAGCCAAAGAACATGATACAATAATACAGGTAGCAGTGAATCTACAACAAATGTACAACAAATAAAACAACAGTGATTTTTGTTGCTATTTTGTGATTGACAAGAGAGACAACCAAGAGAAAACAATATACATGTACTTGCGTTTTCTCTTGGATTTGCAAAGCATGTTTGTATTAGTACAGTTTTAATAGGCACTATGCGCGAGTGTTGGTAAAACATAAACACCATTTGGCAGATCACATCACGAAACAAGCAAAACAGCTGGCGCTTCGCGGTTACCTGTATTATTGTATCATACCAAAGAAGAACGAAGTTTGAGGGGTTTTTCGCTACAGTGTCGCATCGTGTCAGTGGACGATTGTTTTTTTTTTGTGACAACAAGCACGAGAGAGGCCAATTATTGCGAGCTCTGCAAAAAACCGAAAAAATGGCCAAAACCAAAAAATAGCGCTAAACAGAAAAAAATCTCTAATGACCTATTTCCCAACTGTGAAAGAAAACTTTCGACTTACAATTTGTATTGAAAACAACAATAAAATATGAAAATTTGTTTTTGTTTTCAATATAAATTGTACGTCGAAAGTTTTTTCCGCAGTTGGGAAATAGGCCATAAAACTAAAATTAAATTAATCTACAAAAATCGCAAAAATAGTTGAATTTGGAAAAAACGAAATAAATAAAAATAGCGCCAAAATAAGAAAAACCGCCAAAAATAAAAAAATTTCAAAAAATCGAAAAAAGATTTAGAAAATTACCAAAATGAAAAAAATCACTAAAATAAAATAAATCGCTTAAATGCAAAAAAAAATCACTAAAAGTAAAAAAGGTAGTCAAAAAACTTAAAAAATACAAAAAACTGAAAAAATCGCCAAACACGGAAAAAGCAGTAAAATTAGAAAATCGCTTAAATTAAAAATATGTATTCTATACAAACAAAAATAATCCTCAAAAAACCGGAAAAAATCGCCAAAAATAAAAAAAGCGCCGCATGGAACTCAAAAACGCTAAAACTAAAAAATTTAAAATTCGCCAAACGAAAAAAATCGCTAAAACGAAAAAAAATCTCTTAAGATAAAATAAATCATCAAAATGAAAAATCGCCAAAACAAAAAATAAGTCAAAAATCGAAAAAGTCCTAAGCACAGAAAAAGCGCTAAAACCAAGAAAAAGCGCCAAAAACCAAAAACATTTTCACCGTGTACTTAATTTTCTTTTAAATGTCTACATCAGGTAAGATCTTCGATATAGGCTAAAGTTAGGTTCGTATAGCATTACATACGTAGTGTCTATACCGAGCGCTTCTAGTGCGATTCAAAGTCATTACTGAATGTATATTTTAGTTGAGCAACGTCTACTTGCATTTCGTTCCTGCTCATTGAATAAAGTCTTTCGAGTCTTCCTATAAATATACGAAGTGTTTTAGATAATTGCAAAATCTTTTAGGTTAAAGCTTACTCACAAGTTCCTTGAGCATGAACGAAATGCATATAAATGTTTGCTTAAGAACTATGAACACATTTCAAATAAAATATCGACTTTATGTCAAATAAATATACTTCGGCATCTGGTATCTAAAATATTTTTGAATCTATATATATAAAATAGGATGTGTGTATGTATGTATGTATGTAACGTATGGACTGCAAAACGGCTGGGCCGTGCTGGGGGGTAGCAAATCACACCGGGTTAAGCTAGTATTGCATGAAAATGGACACTTTTCAAATATTAGATAGAAGTGTTCTGAATATTTTTTTTTTATTTTCTTATGAATCAATTTTATTTTTCAAAATAAATGTTGAAGATTTTGGAAACTTGGAAATGAGTCAATCGTGAGATTTAAAACATCAGAGGCCATTATGATATTAATATAAATCATAGCTGGCCAAAGTACAAGTGAATACACATACGCGAATATATTTCTATTGGTGGCCAGCATTGGCATAAATTCTCCACTTACTTGAAAAAAAAACATAATTACCTATCTTTCTATATTTATTATTTGATCAGGCTAAAGTTCGTATCTCTTTGTGTAGTGTTCGTTGATGTAGATTTCTGCTTTATATATGCAACTTTTATTGCAAATGGAATATGTGAATTGTTTTGATTCATCGTATTACAATTTGCTGAAAGCTTGTTTTGTAATGAAAGCTCAATTTTATTATCTCTAAATTTACAACAGTCTTGCCATTATCGTTTGTTCTTTACTAATAACTAAGATTAACTAATAATTCCAGATCGTTAGCTAAAATGCAAAAAGGCGTAACTAACAAAAAAATTCAAAATCGAGTTTTTGGCTGATTATTATGACTGTCATTAAACTACATGTCTTGACAAAATTTTACAATTCTACGATAAAAACTGACGCCTTTATGAACAAAATATAAGGGCAGTTAACTAGAAGTTTGTTTAGTTTATTTTAAGTTTTTTGGTTCTCCTGTTAATCTATATTTTTGCTAGTTACGCATTTTTGCAGTTTAGCTAACGATATGTATATAGTACGTTCACCTACACATTCGGAAGATAGTATGATTGTAATAACAGTCATATATATTATCAAGCAGTCGGAAAACATCATTTTGTTTTAATTACAAACTGCTTCAAGCCTTTAAGTTTGGTCATATTGCTAATTCAAATATTTTTTTGATTATTGATTATTGATTAGTAAACTATTTTTTGCCGTGTAAAATAAATAAATGAATAATAATATTATCGTAAATTTTTCAACATTGAATTCTTTAACATTAATTACTAATAAAACATGTCGGGCCAGTCATTTCTATAGAACTGCATATTTATTCGAACGGAAACTTTCATGTATTGTAGTATAACTTTGCTGATTTGTATGAATGTCTAAAAATTTGTAACCACACCCTGCATAAGTAAGAAAGTACATACATATCGATAATTTAATAAAACAACATCATAACGCAAAAACAACTAAATAGCCAAAAAAAAACGAGCTTAAACTTTTCAATTTACAAACAAATTAAAGGCAAAAGAAATTTTAATTTTTATACCCTTTACCAAAAAATGGTAAAAGGGTATATATAGGTTTGTCATTCCGTGTGTAATTTCTAGAATATTAATAAGCGAGCCATAAGGTATATATATTCTGGATCCTTATGCATAGGGAAGATGAATAAGCGATGTCCGTCTGTCCGTCTGTCTGTCTGTCTGTACGTGAAATCGGTTTTCCGAAGCTCCCAGAAAAGCTAGAGACTTCGTTATTGGACTGGTGGATCAGAAATTGTCGAAATAAGATTGGTATTGAAAATCAGCAAAATCGAGCAGACGGTTTCAGAGCTGGGAGACTTAAACTTCATTTTGCCATACAAAATAACTACCGAAAACTAGTTTTTAATAATTTTTTATTAAATAAACTTATTTATACTTCAGTATGAATAAAATTGGTATTTCTAACTGAAAAAAAAATTTAAAAAAAAATTAAAAAAATTAAAAATACGATTCCAAGGTTGGAAAACCTTAACTTTTTTTGTTATGCAAAAGTAACTTACTAAAACAAATTTTTCCTTTTTTCTATAAACTAAACATATGTAATGCTCTTAAAAGAAGGAGATTGATGTAAGAAATCAGAAAAACAAAAAGGATGATTCCAGGGTTGGAAAACCTACGATTTTTGTGATATATACAATTAACTACCGTAAACTAATTTTTTAATTATTTTTATTAAATAAACTTATTTTATACTTCACCACGAATAAAATTGGTATTTCAAATAAAAAATTTAACTTCAAAAAATTAATAAGATGTTTCCATGGTTGGAAAACTTTAACTTTTTTTCTTATCCAAAAGTAACTTACTAAAACAAATTTTTCATTTTTTTTTCTATGAATTAAACATATCTAATGTTTTTAAAAGAAAGAAATTGATGTTAGAAATCAGAAAAATCAAAAAGGATGATTCCAGGGTTGGGAAACTGAAACTTTTTGTGATATAAAAAATTAACTACCGAAAATTAATTTTTATTTTTTTTTATTAAATGAACTTATTTTATACTTTAGTACGAATAAAATTGGTATTTCAAATTAAAGTTTAACCTTCTAGAATTAAAAAGATGTTTCCAGGGTGGAAAACTTTAACTTTTTTTATACAAAAGACACTTACTAAAGCAAAATTTTCCTTTTTCTGAGTATGTATCTCTATACTACATAAACGCACTTTGGTAAAGGATATATAAGATTCGGCAAAGCCGAATATAGCACTCTTACTTGTTTTTCTTTAGGGTTGAGTAAACAAAATATTTGTATGCAATTTTTACACAGTATAAAGAAAGCTATGAAAATTAATGCTGCATTATTAACTCAAAAATCCCATTTTTTGAGTTACGATGTTGTTTTAGTAAATGAGCGATGTGTATGTATGTATATATTTTGAATTTTATGGTCCCAATTTAAATGCCTTCTAGTTATATTCCTTAAGGGAAATAAATTTTATAACGCTTTTAGTAATTCTTATTTTGTATTATATTTCCTATTAAAATAAAATTATGTTAATGCTTGTTAAATGTTCAATTATTCTTAGCAACAGAATTTTTTATTTATTTAAGGTAGTAAACACGCTCGTGGCTGTTGGCGCATACATTTCGATAGTTGACATTTCTTTATAAGTTTAATACCAACTTTTTTTTTAAATAGTTTACTTTCGACCTACATAAGCAAATGTAAGAATTGCAATTACAATGTTATGGTTGTAATTTTATCAATTAAAAAAATCCATAAACAAAAGCCAACGCCACAAAACGAATTAACATTATTTTCTTATTCACTAAATGGATTCTTTAGGTGAGTCATATCAAGAAATTTTGACATATGACATATTGTTTCAAAAACTTTAAAAAAATTCCTTTTAAAATTGCAGTCTGCTTTGAAAATCTTAAATTTCTTATTTCTTATTTCTTGAATTAGAAAACAAAGGGATTTGAAAGTAAGTGAAATTCTTCTTTCCATTCTCTTCCACACACACAAGCATCGCTCAACGGAAATTGTACTATATGGAAAGTAACGGCGTTATGTGTAAAAAAAGAGTTGCCAACTAGAATGCCTGTGTTCGAGTACCCATAAGTTTTAAAAAATTTTACTGCACTTTTAAATGCATTTTACTAAATTGCGTTCGAATACACAAACAAATTTAGGGTTGTGTTTAATGAAGTTGTTAACACATTGACTACAAAACCTAAGATCATGGGTTGGAGCCCAACAGTCATCAAATAACAACACCCCGCATTTTTATGATGTGCATTAACGTCTCTTTGTGTAGTTAGTTGTTGTAGAAAAGTTCAAGTGATGAAGGCATAGTGACTGGTCACTGAACTATACCAGCTGCAGTGTATAATAATCCTAATGTAACATCAGAGCGCACTCATTCCTAGGTATTGTATAGCAAAATTATCGGCGAAGTAAAATAACCAACAAAGTCACTGCTAAACACTGCTTTGATAATTTAACACGCCTCATTAACACCAGAGGCGCTGCAATACCACATTATTAGAAACGTGCAAAAATAGCATAGTTGTAAAAAATTAAAGCTTTCCTCTATCTCTTCCTTCACCACTTATCTCCACTAAAGAAAGCAACGTCTAATAACAGTAGTAAGCTTTTATTTTCTGAGTGTTTCTTCTCTTAAAAAAGAAAGTACAGTAAATGAGAACATAAAGTGAGAGAGTAAAGTGACAGTTCTTAACTCAGTATTTTACAACTTTTTGCTGCAAAACTTTTTCGAAGTAAATTTTAGCAAGATAAGAACATGTGATTCAAAAACTAAACAAACAAAATAAACAAACGAAAAGTTTTAAACATTTTGGAAAAAGTTAAATAAAAATTGTGAAGGTCATTAAAAAATTAATAATTTGAAACGTAAGTATGTACAGGGTGACGCAGAATGAGCTATATGATTTAAATGGTTTGTAACTTTTTTTATTTATGCGATTATTATAATTTTTTTAAATACAAATAAATAATTTTTTGCCATTAACTTTGAAAAATGATATCCTGTAATTGATGTCCATTTTCTGCTTGGAACATACTATAGACTGTTGGTTTGAAAAATAAAATTCAATTATTTTTGTACGTTGTTCGATCGTGTGTGTAATGATTCATAATCAATTCCCCAAGTCTTCTTCACAAAATGCTGAAAAAAAACAAAGAAAGAACAATAATTAAAAAAATTATAAAGAATTCAAAGCATATATGCAGCTCATTCTGCGCCACCCTGTATGTATGGTAAGTATGGTATGGAGTAGAGATCTGCGTAAACAGTCTTGAAATGTAAAAACGTCATGATTTTTAAATGTATTCACGTCGCATGTATTATACTAAACCAATAATAAATGCTGTCGTACTATAAGCGAAGCACGATGGATGTATTGGTGTATGTGTATATCAGTTGTAAGAAGCGATGTCGCAAGACAGCTTGTTTGTAACAAACACTCAAAAGAAGTACTCTTGATTAGTGTATGCTTGTAATTTTTCATATTGTACGTTTGAGTGTGTGTGTAATATGTAGATGGTAAGCTATTATGGGATTAACCGTATACAACTAATATTAGTGCATGTGTGTGCCTTTGCATGTGCGCAGAAAAATAAAAAATCATACACACATACATGCATGACGTTTGTACACGCGCTCATGCGTAGAAAGAAGCAAGTATCACAAACACAGAAAAAAATGATTTGTAAATACAATTATTTTTTTGTTATATCAATTAAATAATTAATTGATTTTGAACCTACAACGATTTTTATAAATATAGGGTGTTTATTTTTGAGGTATAGAACTTCGAATTAAAATAAAACACAAGAAAATCGTTTTAATGTCCATCAATTTGGCTTTATTGGAAGGATAATCTTATGCCATTAATGTTTAAATATGATTTCGGGCATGTGGCCGCCGCGGCTGGCTCGAATAAAGCTAATTCTTCAGGTCCAATTTTCAACCACTTTTTCGAGCATATGTGGCCGTATGTTGGCAATAACGCCACGAATGTTGACTTCCAAGTCCCCTAACGTTTCTGGTTTGTTGGCGTAGACGAGCGACTTCACATATCCCCAAAGAAAATAATCCAATGGTGTCAAATCACACGATCTTGGTGGCCAATTGACAGGTCCATTCCGCGAAATTATGCGCTCATCGAATGTTTCCTTCAATAAATCGATTGTGACGTGCGCTGTGTGGCATGTAGCGCCGTCTTGTTGGAACCACAACTCATCCACATTCATGCCATCCAATTCGGGAACAAAATAGTCGGTTATCATGGCTCTATACCGGTCTCCATTAACGGTAACTGACTCTCCAGCATTATTTCGGAAGAAGTATGGCCCAATGACTCCACCAGCCCATAGAGCACACCAAACAGTCAGTTTTTTGGATGTAATGGCGTCTCAAGGGTCTCATGTGGATTCTCTTCACTCCAAATGCGGCAATTTTGCTTGTTGACGTAGCCATTCAACCAAAAATGAGCCTCATCACTGAACAAAATTTTGCGATGAAAATCAGCATCGAGATCAATCTCATTTTCGGCCCATACACCAAAATCACGACGCATTGCATGGTCTCGCGGCTTTAATTCTTGCACAAGCTGGATCTTGTAAGGTCGCAAGCCAAGATCTTTGCGCAAAATCTTCCATAAAGCTGATGGACAAAGCTCCAATTGCTGTGCACGGTGGCGAATCGATTCATTCGGGTCCTCTTCAACACTTTGCTCTACAGCGGCAATTGTTTCTTCGGTGCGCACTGTTCGACGTCTCTGCGGATGCGTATTATCACATAGAGTAAACGTAGTGCGAAAACGATCCATGGTTAACCGAATTAATTGCTCTGATGGACGATTATGTCGACCATAAAATGGACGGAGCTTGCGGTAAACTTCGCGAACTGAACCATTATTTTCGAAATAAATTTGCACGATTTGCAAGCGTTGTTCTTTTGTCAACCTGTTCATGATGAAATGGCAAACCAAACTAAATATTAATCACTTGACAGCTGACAAAATGGCCGCCAGTTAAAAAAGTGATGCCAACTTAAAGTTCTATACCTCAATAAAAAACACCCATTACAATTAACGAAATTGTAAGTTAAAGGAAAATCTTAAAAATATTTTGAATTAAATATATCAACAAATAGTTTGTTGAAATTTATTTATTTTTCAACATTTATTTTTGTTAGATTTCAAAGTTATTTCAATTAATGTTATTGTTATATTAACAATGTGAATTGAACATAAATCTTGTATATTTTTTTCTGTGTAGGTAGAGTAATATAACTTCGTGCTAACCTAAATAGAAAAATGAAAAACAGGGGAAATAAATAGTGATACTTACATATGTATTTACCAAAGGTAAATCAATAATTGTACACAACAATCATTTCTCACATTCCGTTTCATTAGAATTTACGTTAAATAGCTGATGTTAAAAACAATCTCTACCCAAGTAGATAGACTAGGGTGCTGCTGAAGTGCGTTGCTGCACAGAAAAATATCGGTATTTCCCCCAGCTTAAAAGTCTAATTTAATTTTTCTTCTCTTCTTTAGAAACTCACATTAATTAATAAAATATTTCATTCAATAAAAAGAATTGAAATTACTGAACTCAAGCCTGACTAAAAATTATTTCTGATTAAAAATTCAGTATAGTTCAATTAAAAATCTAAAAATGTCTCAATTAAATATTAACAATTTGTTTTGTTGGTTGCATTTCGATGATATTTTTTCTGTGAATCCTTCCGTCACGAAGTGTTTTCTTCTTTACTCTTATACCTACAATACTCAAACAAATTTCTTGCTAACAATGTTGTTAACGTTTGTTTTATAAGATTTCGCTGTAGTAAAGCAGTTGAAAAATTCCTCATGTCTTGAAAGTTCTCATAAGATGTCTTGTGCAGGAGACTAATATGGAGTCAGCTGTTTCTTTGATCTTACTAATTTTTACAATTTTTTTTTTCGAATATTTTTTCGGCAACAGCTCTTTTTGAGAGTAACTTTTTTAATTTTCGCAGTAAATACTCAATTGCAGCATTTTACTACAAAATTAAAAAAAAAAACACATTAAACGTTGTTACACCAAAACAGCTCTGGGGCCTAATTCCTGCACTCGTGATCGGAATTGCATTCGAATAGAAATTAATTCGATGGCAAGAAATTTTCCGATGATGTCACTCGTTACCAAGCGAATCGAGTTTTTATTTCAGTGTTGGAAAAAGGCAAATATATTTATATATAAATTCATTTTACAACACTGAATAAATTGTAAGCAAAAGTATATGTTTGCATATGTGTATGTGTGCAAAAACATATGTATGTACGTACATACACACGTACTTATATGCAGAAAAAAAAAACGAATATACATAAATGTTAATTTCATTTTAATTTAATTAATAACTTAATAATAATAAATTAGTGTAAAGTTATAGAATAGAGCACTAGCCACATGTTCGATTCTTTTATTGGTGGACCAGAAGCATTTAATTTGTTATTTAGATGCTCCTCAGAGTTGGTTGATTTTTTTATTTTCCCCGACAACTCTTAGCAAAACATTATTTGCCAAGTCAGTATGTTTTGTTATATTTAAAGTCAACTAGAAATTCTTTAATTTTTATTTTTTTTATACGTACATTTGTGCATTCATTCATTTATAAATAAATAAGTCAAATATTGAACATACGTTTTCTTTTTCTTCGCTTTTTCTATGTTAAAAATTATTTCGGATGCCTTTTTGCTTGCGAATAAAAGCACAAACGGTTGCATTCGAATGTATGCACGTTATCGAATGCTGTCATTAAAAATTTCAATATGTGTTACTCGAAACCGAATGCAAAAATCCCAAAGTTAAAAAACTCGCACATTCGAGTAATAACTCGCTCGCAATCGAATGCGGGAATTTTTAAGATCAAAATAGAACGCGCTCTAATTGAAATTTTGTTATCTGACGTTACCGTGTTTAATGCTTTTACACGACATGTACATATCGTTACTTAAATATAGAAAGGCCCTAACTCATAACTTTTTTGAAATCGTGTTTTATGTATATTTCGATAGAAGAACATCTAATGTATCGAAAAATGCAAATATCTCGATTTCAAAAAAATAATGAGTTAGGGCTTTTCTATACGTACATATTTTACAATAGGAAATTTTACATTGACAGATGAATGCAGTTTTAACAAAAAAAAAAAAAAAAAAAAAAAAAAAACTTTTCAAATCCCTATATCTATTATTTCTATAACGAAATTTTTTAAATAAGTTATCTTATATTCATGACACTTATTTTATGGAGTAATGATTCCAAAGCATAGTTTTCCTCATACGGTGTATCATTGAAGAACATCAAGGTAACCAAATTATAAATTTTTAGTTTGCAACTATTAAATAAATAACATTAAAAAAAATTTATAGTGAGAGCTTAAAAAGTCTTTAAGGGCAGATTATTTTCCCATTGCACCGCAAATAACATGATTTAATGCACCTGCACGAAGCAAATACTTTAAGCAAAATTTATTATATTTTAACAAAACTTTATGTGTACTCAAACATTACACTATATACTCACACATTAACATATGTATTCGTATTTATATTGTATATATATGCCCTTATGGATATGTATTGTAGATTTTCGTGTGATGGCAAGAGAGCAAGCAGTGTGTTTCCAACAAACCATCTTACAAAAGCTTCAGAGGCTGAGTCGATTTTAATACTCCGTGTAATGTTGATGACAACAAATATTTTATATTTTTTATTGCATCCTTTTCTTTTAACTCATACACTTTTCATGTACACATAAATATCTTTCTATAATAGTTTATGTGTGTACTCGTATGTTTATTATTTCCTTTTAAAGAACATGCATGCACTCACTCATGCCAAAGTATTCCATGGTGACCACGTGACCGACCAACTCGGTCCAAGAAAACAAAGCAAAATCATCATAAACAAAGAAACCAAAAAGAATATGAATATTTAAACACCAATGGCCCTGACTGACTGATACTGGCTGGATGATACACATGTACTCACATATATATGATACATATGTACATACATATGTATATGTGTATGTATGTATGTGTAATGGGATAGTGTTCAGTGAACGGTTCTGTTTTTAGTATGAGCATGGGATAAAATTAAATAAACACGCCACCCAACTAACAAGCAAGTCTATCTTTCATTCATACAAATACGGCAGGATAGAATGTGCCAGAGTTTGTGTGTGTATGTGTGTGTGCGTATGTGTGTAAGTATGGGTAAATATTCAATGACCGTAACAACATTGACTGGCAACAGGACTTTCATTCATTGTCTTTTAGCCCTGAAGAAAATATATTTATGTACTGCATGTGTGTGTGTGTGTGTGTGCTTATGCCAAAGAGGCAACCAACACTTTTATTGCTCTTATTGCTGCTGTTTGTAGTTTGATAGAGGTCATTTTCAGTCCAAGAATAAAATATGAAACTTGAGGAAAAATATGATTAAATCTTATTTTAAAAAATTTAACTACAATTTCATTTGCAAGGCTTTTCACACAACAACGTAATTTATTTTCCTTTTCAAATAAAATTTAAAATATTTTAAGTACATAAATTCATATTCATAAAAATAAATGCCGGCCCTTAAAGACATTACGTACTATGTTATCTGTAATAAAGAAAGCGGAAGTTTAAAACTGAATTTACATTATGCATCATTATGATATTATTTACATATGTGACAGCGCATAGAGAAAGGGACGACCCAAGGGTAAAAAAAATCGATTTTCACTTTTTTTTTTTTTTTTTTTTTGATGTGGACAACAACTGAGCATCGAATGAGACCGATCCCATGCCCCAAAAGTGTTCCCTCCCAGAGATATGCGCGTTGTATGATGTGATGGTACACCAAAGATAAACGTATTTAAAACTTTAAAATGGCTCTCCTGAACAAATCCGGTTTTTACCCTTAGGTCCCTTTCTATTTTGCGCGTCACATATGTATGCATGTAACTCTCTCTTTCATTTGCCAATACAGTAGACGCTCGTAAATTAACACTAAAGGGAAAATCGAAATTAGAACCAACATTTTTAATACATTCATGCTCTGAAATTAGAACCATCAATTCTAATTTCAGAGCGTTTTTATTTTTTGTTTGTTTTTGACAAATAAAATTTTCTTATAAATACACACATATCGTTACCTTAACGTAGAAAGGCCCTAACTCATTATTTTTTTTAAATCTAATTTTTTGTATGTTTCAATAGAAAAACGTCTAATGTGTCGAAAAATTAAAAAAATCTAAATTTCAAAAAAAATAAAAAAATAATGAGTTAGGGTCTTTCTACAGTAAGGTAATGATATCTTCCTTTTTTAGGTTTGCGTACACTAACAGTGTGCCTGTCACATGTTGTTTTGGGGAAAATTGTAAGACCTACGGAACTTAAATTTTCACAGAATAAGTAAAACTTTGGCCGCTACAACAAGCAATTATGAGAGTGAAAAATTAAAGGGGGGTTCTAAAGAGATCAACGAAATATTTTGAAATCCTAATGTAATATACAGACAATTATACATATGTATACACATACATAGTTACACTTGACATTTTCAATGTTAGTGTATTTTTGTGCAGAAAATTAATATGTAAATCAGAATAAAACCGAAAATAGATCGCAAAAATGAAAAACACGCCAAAATTTGAAAAATCGCTAAAACTAAAAAATTCCAAAATAAATAATTGCATAAACGAAAATAGTCGCCAAAAACCAAAAAAGAAATGTCAAAAAGGAAAAAGCGCCAAAACTATAATAAATCGCTAAAGCTTAAATAGTTCGCCGAAACCCGAAAAATTGCAGAAACATAAAAAAGCAAAAACTTAAAAAGCCAATCGCCAAAAGCCAATTAAAAAACGCTGAAACCAAATAATTCAAAAATAAAAAATCGCCAAACGACAATAGTCGCCGAAAAAAAATAAAAAAAAATGCTAAAACTAAAAAAATCTCTAAAACCAAAATAAATCGCAAAAAGCCGAAAAAATCTCCAAAACGAAAAAAACCAAAAACACAAAAAAATGCCATTAACCGATAAAATCCCGTAACGAAAAAAGCGATAAAATTAAAAAAATCGCTAAAACTAATAAATTCCAAAATAAAAAATCGCCAAACGACAATAGTAAAAAAAATACCAAACATAAATAAATTCAGTGAAGTGCGACTTTGGCCAGCGCACGAAGGGTTCCGTACCGACATTAGATATGTAATTCAATACGAACTTTAGCCTATAGAAAATACAGTTTTGGATTTTTTTTTTTAGTTTCTTGGTTTTGAGCGTTTTTTTAATTTCAGCGCCATTTTTTTCATTTCAGCGATTTTTTCGAATTTGGCGATTTATTTTATGTTAGAATTTTTTTTTAATTTTGGCGATTTTTTTTCGTTTTGGCGATTTTTTTTAGTTTTTGGCGAATTTTTTCGGCTTGGCGAATTTATAGTTTTGAAATTTTTTAGTTTTACCGTTTTTGAAAATTTCAAGAGTTTGCCTCTTACGGTTTCCAAAACACAGCAAGTTGTCAAAATTACTTAGTCAAAATTGCATTGACTGATAGAACAGCCTTTAATTTAAATTTTTTTTAAATTTTAGTGTTAATTGCTGTAGTCTGTATAAAAATATACTAGTTTTACAACTTCCAAGTTTCAATATACATATGTACATGTACATGAACTAAGAAAAAGCGCCAAAACTAAAAAAAATCACCAAAAGACGAAAAAAGTTTAATATATATTTAAAATATTTCTTAAACAATTTTCATATAGGCTAAAGTTCGTATAGTTTTACGGAACTCTTCGTATGCAAGTAAAAGTGACACTTTGCCGAATTAACACAACATACTCTCTTACTTTTTTTTTAACAAAATCCTTTTTGCATGCAGTTTTTTAAGGGATTACCCCCTAAAATAACTTAAATCAATTTCCCAAAAGTTTTGAACAATAAATCACCTTTTGTTCTGCCGTTCCGTGGCTACAGCTTTTGACTTTAAATGAATTGTGTGTATTAGCCATTTTAATTACTCTTCAAAATATTTGCTGCCCTAATATGGGAAATAAAGTTATACTACGTGTATTTAATAAAACATTATCGTAAAATTATAACAAGTATGTTGCATTTTAATATTGTACAATACTCGCATATGAGCTGCTCCTTGTTTAATCTTTGCTGATGCACAGTGGAGTGACTCTAGCAAACAAGCGCAGGAAGAATTTAAAAAAAATTTAAAAAGCTTTCTTAAAGTCACTCTCTTAAGTTTAGCTATTTCTCTGCTACACATTCATACGGAAAATTTCTATGTTAGACAATTTCGTAGGTTCTTAATATTTTCATCCAAGCCCAATGTGCATGAAGAATACATTAATAAATTAAATGGGAACTATAAAAAGCTGGCAAATTAAATCATAAAAATCAAGATTAAAAAACAAACTCAATTCTACTTATGGTTTTGTAATCTTTTGCAATAGATTAGACATATGGAGGCATTAAAAAGTTACTATTCATTTTTTACTGACCATAAAATACTTTTATTAAAATTGCCGCAATAAAAATGTTAAAAAAAGAAATACATTTTTTTTATTCTCTTAGAGAATTTGGGCATGGAAAATACAATTTAGGTAAATACAAAAAAACAAAGGTAAAAGGTTTTTTTAATTTTTTTAGCTTTGAATTGGCACAAAAAAAATGCAATCATCGAATTCTAGGAGCATATCCCATATATATATTATACATTTTACTTTTACTCCTTGGTGCTGCGTATGTTAAGGAAACGTTATGAACGTCGTTGGTTATTTATAAATAGTTGTACGTTGACAGTTTAAATTTGATGAGTACGTACGTACGCATTTACAATTGCTTGACGGCAAAAATTCAATGAGTACTTAAAACGATACTTCTGCCATTCTCAGGTATGCACATTCAGAACCTGAAACTCAGGCAGAAGTCAGTGTACCAGCCTCTAAAAAAAATATTTTTTTTTAACTCAAATATTAACTAGAATATTAACAACTTCAAGATGCTTTTTTATGATCACACATGATTAATTTTATTGGCTCAAAATATATTGAACCTATCCTTACTAGTATCTGAATTCCTTTAAATTTCAATTTAAATTGAAATTCATGAATGAACCATACATTTTAATATAATAAAAACATCATCAACATAAAAATAATGTTAAAAAAATGTACAAATATTTATGAGGCAATCGCTGACCCTTGGAAAAAAAAGCCCCCCAAATGAACATCAAATTATCAGTATGCTTTTCATATAAAAAGTATGAGAAAAAATAGTAAAAGAAAATAAAATTTATAAATAAATAAATCATTTAATTTTTCCAAAAGAAATCAGTTACACACACAAACTTAAAAAAAGGACGATGAGAAAGAGAGAGAGAGAGAGAGTCTAGTCTTTTGTATCTATTTATAACGTTACGTTACTATTTTATGGCTTTCAGATATTATTACAATACAATAACTCTAGTTTAAAAAATAAAGGCAGAAAAAAGTTTGTTGAAACCTTTTTCTAATTTCGTTTCGGTTACATATTTATTGGCTTGATATTTTAGCAATTGTCTATCAAGACAAAGGAATTGATAGAATAGATGGAAAACAATCCCCTTCTCAACTTAAAAAATGGATTATGGCCTATTATGTAATAAAACAGGATATTCTATATGTATATGTGAGTACTCGTATAAATATATCGATAACAACAATAAAATCACCAGGAACTTTAAGGTTTCGTTTGTGGAATTTTTATTAATTTAATTTTGTTTATAAAATTATTTATTTCAATGCTTGTCGGTCACTACAATTTTAATCTTATTGTAGCAGGAAAATGTTACTTGAAATCAATTACATATTGATAATAGAATACTCTTAGCGAAAGCGTACTAGTGTAATAAGAATTTTTGTTTAGCCAGAGGCCAGGACATTGATATTATTGGTAATTTAACAAAAATGCCTAAATAAATTCTGCCTTATTAATAAAAGTATTTATGGTTTATAATAAAAATTTTTTCTATGGAAAATCATTTAAAAAATGAAATATATTTATGAAGAAGTATTAAAAAAAAGATCAAAAAACCCAACTGCGACGAATTTTGAACCATTAAAGATGATTTTAAAATACCTATCGAATGATACCCATTTTGATATAGTTCGCAGACTTTTTATTTTTTCGTATTTAAAGTTCCTATAAAAAAGTAAGGCCATTAAAAGTAGTGAGATATAAATTTTGACCAAGTTCTTGTTTGGTATAATACTTATCACTGAAATATGCTATGCATTATATAAATTTGTAATCGTAAGGTTACCATATAATTTCTAGATAATCTGCTGTTCACAACTGCAAAAAGAAAAAATATAATGTATTTTAAGCCTATCTCATTTGTTATTATCAGAAAATTAGTCTGAAAACTGAAAATGTATTTTTTTTTTGCTTTTAGTTACTTTTAACGACATTTCTCTTTGATAACAATTGTTTACAAATTTATATTATGACTGTACAACTCTTATTAAATATTTCTATCAACAACATTCGAATCAGGTGGCTGAAAATTTTACAATGCAATAATATGGTTCGATATCGAATGCCATAATCTCAAATTGAAAAAACGTGATCGAATCAGCTCGTTATCGTAAGCGACGATTAGACCCCTGGCTTATTGCTTATACATACATATATCAGAAATAGCAAATTAATAATATCTTAACTTTGACGTGCTATCAAAAATATTTGAGATTTCTTTATATTTTCACACATAAAAGAGCGAGAGATTGTCTGGTTCTAGATCCTGGAAATTCGCGTATGTGATTATTATAAAAAAATTGTCTAATCTTTAAGAAAAATTCAATTTAAAATAAAATATTGTTTTTCATGTAGAAAGCCAGAAATGACGAGTTGACATTGAAATTTTTCAAACTGTTAAATTTGTTTCACCAGAAAAAATTCAAATGATTCTTATTGTACTGTAAAAGTTTGGTAATGGGGTATTCAAAAATTAAAAACTATGCAAATTGCTTTAAAAGAAATGATCAATCCACATTTAAATATTTTTAAAATGGAGCAGATTTATTTAATTTGTTTAATTTCCAAAATTACCCTAGCATGTTCTTATTATAATTCAATATTTTGAAGATGAAATCTCCTTTATTATAACATCATTCTCCAATACCAAGTATGACCGTCTAATAGCCGCTTAAGACGTGTTTTGCTGTTTACTTCGTTTGCATCATTATACATTTGCATAAACGTATAAATGACGAAATACAATAATATACATATCGATGGTCACAAGTTGAAAAGCTCTAAATCGTGTTTTCACGAAATTGAGTTTTTTAGTGATTCCAATTTCCAATTTCACATAATTTATTTCACAAATATTTATTGCAATAGTGTAAAAAATATCGCTTTTACAAGCAGTTGTACTGTTTATTATTATCTTTTTACCTTCTCCTGAAAAAGTTACAGTTATTTGAGTTAGGACCTTTTTACTTGTGACTAACGATATATACATTAATTGACACACATTTTGAACTTATATACATTACATATATGCATGAAAAATAGTATATAAAAATTATAAGATTAAAACTGCTAAATAATGCTTAAAAAATTATGAAAAAATGGAGAAAAAATTCTAATGGAAAATGAAAAATTCGCTGCTGAACCGAAAATGAATAATGCTAATTTTACCCGACTAAGCAAAGCAAAGAAGGAGGGTATTGTGTTTATCAGCCTATGTATGTATGTGTGGACCGATTTTGATGATTGTTATTTGTCTTAATCCTGGGAGTGTCACTAAAGATATGTCAGTTGTCAAAATTCAATATGGCGGCTAACAGAGAACATTTTGTAAATACGAAAAAATAAAAAGTCGGCGAACTATAACAAAATGGATATCATTCGATAGGCATTTTAAAATCATCCTTAGGTTTCTCTTATGACTTTTCATTTGGAATGACCATTTAGGATATTTAACGATCCAGTCCGATTTTTAATAATAAATACTTTTTATTTCATTAGTCAGCTGTTTTCGGTACGGCATATTTTGCTTTAGAATTTTGCACAAAAGTATGCAATGGTTTCTAGTGGTACAAATAAGAGCAATGCAGGGGCACACATGGGCATGCTCATGGTGTTTAATTTCATCATTACATCTACATTACATTTGCACAATTTGCAAAGCTTACAGTGGACTTTGCAAAGTTTTCATTTCCACTAATGTTTGTAAATTATTTGAAAATAAAAGTAATTTAATATTTCGTATAAAAAGAATATTTGATATCGCTAAAAAAAAACTTGTTTAATTGCTGATGGCAAGATTAATTGCGCAATTGAAGAGCACGTTTATAAATAAAATATGTGTTCAATATTTGAAAACAATTTTTAATTTAATTTGCAACTTTTTGCTTTAACAATAAAGTAAGTTTTGCAAAATTGTGATAAATCGAAGCATATTTACATACATATAGGTGCACACATACACACATACTTATATATGTATATGTATGTATGCAAATTGCACATTGAAACGTTTTTAAAAATTAACAAACATCAATTTGAAACTAAAGCCTATCAGAGACAAATTCGCCATTTACTGGCAATAAGCCTTATTTTCAATCCCATGTCATCAGACAACAACCACGTAATTTGTATTAAAATGTCATAAATCTCGACAAACAAGCTTAACAATCCAAAATGAAAACGCATGTCATTTAATTCAATTGTCAATTAGTTAAGTCACTTGACAACGCCAACAACGACGATAAGAGATATGTATGCACATATTAGATAAAAAAAAAGTGCAAAACTAGCGGACGGCAATAGAAAATTTATTATTTGCATTTAAACCACCAACCAGACAATCCACCATTAAAAGGACATTGGTGAAGGCATCTCATTAATTACACATAACAACGATAACGAGAGGAAGTTACCCAGCAAAAAGAAAACGATCACTGTAAATTAAAGAATTAAAATTTTAATAAACAAGTACTAAGCGGTATAAGTTTATATTGTTTTACTATTTCTATTATTAGTTGTGGACATCGACGTCACTTTAACACAATACCAAAAAAATTGGCGCTTGTGTACGCGTTGTCGAAACCAACTAATTCCTGTTGGCAGGTTTATACTATTTTCTAGACTTTAGGGAACGGCAATAGATTGTTAGTAACACAAAATTGTTCTCGATAGCGTGTAAACAAGCCCCAATTTTTTGGTATTGAGTTAAAGTGGCGTCGATGTCGACAGCTGCAATAAGGGTGAATATTATTAGCAAGGCATTAGTAAAGTGTTCGCTGGGTTGTGCTGATGGAATCCTGTGATACAGAATTTAATAAAATTAACAGCAAAAAACAACTGTAAACGTAAATAAAAACATAAAAAAATAATAGAAATCATTTCATGATGAATATCAGGATAAGGAAATAATTGTGTGTTGAATTGCATACAAAAATATAAAAAAACAAGCGGATGTTTAATTTTATACCACATATTTTGTTTTAACCAACTCTGGAATGATAATGTAAAAGCTTTCTATTTATTTTTAGACTCTAAAGTTTCCTTTTTTAGGTCTTTCTTACTAAGATACTTTAAAGTAAACCCTTCTTCAATCAGGTATAATTTCTTAATTAGACTTGATTGAGTTCAGTATATTTTATTCTTATAGAATGAAATATTTTTAAATTTTGATTCAATTAAATTTAAATATGAGAATTTCCACGAGAATGTGCACTTTTTTGTCGCGTGCGACAATAAATAATTAAGCTTGTATTTCAGAACCATGTGACGCTTTTTTTTTTAATTTTACCTAATGTACAGCTGCTTAAGGCCTACATAAAAATATAAAGTATTAAAAAAGTTTAGTTTTCTTAAAAAAAAACAACCACATTTATTTGGTGTCGCACGCTACAAAAAGTTGACATTGCTGTGGAAGTGCCTGTAAATGTTTTATTTTAATGACACTAAATTATTTTTAACTTTTTAGTGCTTTTCTTAAGTTGGTTTGAATTGAGCTTTTAAGTTTTATTTTATATCCCATTTCATTGGAAATTATTTCACTTGCAACTAACTATTTACTAATAAATTTACAATATTTGAACGTTTTTTAATATTTACAACTTTAAAGGAATCACCTTAATCACTAGAAATAAAGTTTTTATATCAAACTTAACACGTACGTACATAAGTCAATTATCAAGATTTAATGGAATGTAAATGATTTTATACATATGTACATATGTATAATATCAACAAAGTATTAAAAGAAAATCGTTTCGAATACAAATTTTGCAATAGTACGACTATGCACACGTTTTATACGATTTATGTAAATGTAGTTACATTTAATATTTTATATATGTATGTACATAGCTTTAATAATTTTTATACTTGTTTTACCTGCACTTATTGAATGTAATGTTTATCTGTAGATAGATCACAATACTTCATCTGTTTAATCCAACATAAATAAATGGTTTAACTTGAAAACTTTATTAAGCATTTCGTAAGCGACCGAGAGAGAGAGAGAGAGAGAGAGAGAGAGTTGGGTGATACTTCAGATACAGGAAATAGTAAAACGAAAAAAGGGGTTGAGGGGCCCCGTGTAAGGCCTCCAGGCTTTCTCGCATATCAAACTCATCTCTTCTTTTTTAAACAACAACTACAAATATTCAGATGCCATTTTCAAAATCGAACTAGACAAACAATAAAAACAATAAGAATACGAGAGATTAAATTGAGATTATGAATAACTAAAATATTGATAGACCTTGTGCATACCTTTCAAGGATTATGCGTGCTAACCATTATACAGTGCGCTCGGGAAAACGTCAACTAATTAAAACCGCGAGTGTTGACGTTTAACAAATTATTGACGTTTATGAATGTAGAAACTTTTAATAAAAACCATATTGATAGTGTGCTTTAAAACGTTTTTATTGACTATAAACTAAAACGAAACATAAACAAATACAAAAAAAAAAACTAAAAAGCAACTGAACATAAAAAAAACAACCCATAGAGATGCAATTTCTTTTCTATTCTACACACTTATAGGGGGAATACCCAAATTCAGAACAAATTTCATAAAATAAATGTGTGTGTGTGATCAAAACTGTGTATTTTAAATGTTGCTTAACTCAAAATTTTGATTTATTTAAAGTTGACGTTTTAGAGCTTTGTGGTTTGGTTGTTTGGTTGACGTTTTAGAGTAGACAATGTAAAAAATTAAGGGTTGACGTTTTGGGATGTTGACGTAAACTAGTGTTGACGTTTTCCCGAGGGCACTGTATATACAAAACCAATTAACAGCTGTAAAAATGTCTATTACACAATAATTTTAGTACATCGTTCTGGAACTGTCAGTTATTATTTCCATTAATTCGTATTCTTAACTACTCGGTAGGAAGCGATACTTTGTGCTAATGGGTCAACTTTGTCGAGTAGTGTCAATGGCATAGTTAAACTGTCGCTGTTCCATAATAATTAAAATAAACAATACTATTTCGTGTCATGTAGCGTCACTTAGTACGATATTGTCCTCACGTTTGATAGCCCTAGTTTAAAGACAGATCATAAAAGTATTCCCAGCTTTAGGGCACACGTTCAATATAATTATATTGGACGCGATCCAGTATCGCTATATTTATTGAACGTGTAGCATGCAGTATTGATGGATCGCGATCCATATCGCAGAATGGCCTAAATTATGAAATCCAAATCGCGGATCGGGGATCGAGTGATAAATATTGAACGTGTAACATTTTCATAATAATAGATCGCGTTACGTTAATAAGAAGTGAAATTTAACAAATAAATTAAAAGACGCAGTGCAAAAAAAAAAATGATAAACGATCCGCACAGCACAAAAATAACGTAAATACTGAAGCGATAAATATTGAACATGTAGCATACGCTCGTGATCCATCAATCCATTAAAATGGATCGCGATCCAAATATCGCAGATATTACAAAACCAGAAATCACATTTACTTTGTTGTTTTAAATAATTGTGACACTTGTAAAAATAAGAGCATATCTGCAGGCATCTTTCTACACGCACACTTGACTTGAAAGCAATAGTCACCTAGGCTAGTGGGGTCCCCTGATATATGCGCCCTCCCACTTGACCTGAGATCCGATAAAAAAGAATGTTCACTAAAGCGAAGAATTTTCGAAACAAAATTCTTCGATATTTGTTCGCAAATCTAAAAAAATTCGAATGTTCGCTAAAGCTACGAACTTCGCACTTTTCTCGATAGTTTTTCGAATGTGTGACGGTAGCTGCATGGAAGTGTGTTAGCCTGTTAGTCTAAAGATACCAAGTTCAATGCATGACAGCACTGTAAGTTAAAAAAAAGATAAGAACATACACTTACATATGTGCAATAATTGAATGAAAAAAAATTTGCCACGATATAGCCCAGTGGATGTGTGTTAGTTAGTCTGTTAAAATCGGGGTACCATGTTCAACGCCTGCAGCGTAAGTTACGGAATTAAACAAATAAATAAAATTAATAAAATAAGTAAGTTAAAATAAATAACTAAAAAAATGACTTTTTACTTTTTCTGCTGCATTTTTGCGGTATCGAAATTAATTCGATAGTCTCTCACTTTTGATATTGCTAACGAAATCCGAGATCGAAGGTTTTTTGGGACAAAACTGAGCGACGGGTGAACATTTTTCGATTCATTTTGGAGTGTCACTCTCGATAGTTTTACACGATAAATGTTCGAGGTATATCCGAAATCGATATCATTAACGAAATCCGAGAGGTCAACTGGGCTGGCATCTTTGTGCATAAAATGTATGATAATAATAAAAAATTATATATGTATGTATGTATGTATGCATGTAAAGTCACAAAAGACAAACAACAAAAATGCTTAATTCAAAAAAAAAATATATAAAAAAATAAAGAAACAATATACACAAATGAAATATAAAATAATCCAATGAACTTCTGGTTGAAATAAAGTTTTCCACACGTAACGTTTAATGTAGGACAAAAAAAGAAAAATGGAATGCTGGTAAATTACATGGAAAGCTGCTGCTATACAACCAACAAATGATTACAGCGCACATTAAACATGCAGTTAAATTAAAAGGAATACAAATGTATGTACAATGATCTCGGGTGAATGGAACAATTTGGCAATATTTAGGAGAGGTAAGATTTTAGAGAAGAAGAAGCATAATATGAAATTTATTTGCTGGTGGTTCAGCGTTGTCTATATATTTCATTGTTGCTGTAACAAATCATCAGTAGACTTCAACCACACATTTCGAATAGTCACAAACCTCTTAAATGTTAAATTTAGATTTTATTTTTCATTTTGCCTTATAATTACTTTTATTGTTATCCAATGGATTTCTAATTGTATAAAGGTGTAGAAAAATAAAATAGATTCAAATCGAATATAAATTATTTGCTGGGTTTTTTGTATTAGTTTCAAAGCCTACTACGCTTATTTTTCTTTTGTGATTTTCAAAAATATTATTATTTGTGAATTCCCAAATAGTTTTTGAAAGTCTGTGCATAAGATAAGAGGTTTGTGACTATTCAAAATGTGTGGTTGAAGTCTACTGATGATTTGTTACAGCAACAATGAAATATATAGAAAACGCTGAACCACCAGCAAATAAATTTCAAATTAAAATAAACTTCTGACAATATGTCGAATAATAAATTTCTTAAAGAAGCATAATATACGTACATATATGTAGTTTAGGTTAGGCAAAAATTATATCCGGTAACTCAACACAACGGGGCGAATTAAGTACTACTGCTCACTGAATCTAGCAGTGGGTCCCAACTTTGTTTACACATTAGGTGTCGGACGAATCAAAATAGAATCTCACGATTCTACTTGATTACTTGAACATATATAGCAGGCAGCCATGTAAATTAAACAATCAGCGGGTACCGGAGGTCCAATAGCTGATCTGTCTTTGGGGTTAATGAATGATGAAGTGGTGGCGTCGTTCATCGACCGTAGGCCAATTATAGACTTCGTTATAATACCACGGGACTTAATAGATGATTAATTATTAATTAATAATTAATTAATTAGTAATTAATAATTAATTAATTATTTCAAAAATATCTGAAAAAAGAAAACTCGAAAAATGTGAACTTTTTTTAAAAGAAAGCATATTTTATTAATTTATTGTTTTTCTTTCACATAAATACTGTTGTATGGCCACGGATGTAAAATTCTTGAAGACATATTTGTCACATCTGATCAGGGATGGAAAACGCTTTTTGTGTTTCTGTTAATACTTGCAGAATAGAATTAAAAACTAATGAGAAATGCATAAAAATAGTTAATAATATATGAAACTATGTAAGGTATTTCATATTAAATGTCGATTTTTAAAAAATTTTTAATGTAAAAATTTTATAATTTTATCAGGTCAGAGTGTCCAAAATACATCAGAAGGAATACAATTGTACGAGTATCATGATTTTTTTTAACAAAGACAAATTCGCAAAGTGATTAGCTTGTCTGCGGGAATCGAACCCACAACCTCTGGAGTGAAAGGCTAGCATCGCTACCACTCAGCCACAGAGGCAGCCGTGTTTGTGATATAAGTAAAATTTTCTGCAAGTTTTTGCTGGGAAGACTTTTATTTACTTTTTCGTATCTGGGAGAGTACTTTTTTAAAATTCAGTCTTATTCTCTCGTTGCTAGTTTCTGATAGGAGAGTAAATGCTTTTAGTTAGCCGACGGCAACTGCAACGGTATGAAACAGCTGATCAATATTGTTATTTTAAATTTAGTGTATAGATTCTTACATTCCGGTTACATCTCTGTAACCAAGTTCATTACTTTGCACATAACAATATCGATCAGCTTTTTTCTACTTTAGCACTTACATTCCATTACAGTCGGCTAACTGAGCCTTAAATGAAGACTTTCTCGTGAATCAAATAAAATAATTATTTTAATTGGTAAAATAAGTTGTTAATGGGTTCGGCAGCTAGGCTAAAAGAATTATCTAATATGAAAATTCTTCGAAATATTATTGTTTATCAATTATTTAATCCACACTTGCCTTAGTAACTTTCTTTACCTTGAATTTGTGCAAAACTTTTATTAACGATTTTTTTTTGTTTCTTGTTACATGTTTGATAAAGACAAGCAAAGGTAATTAACTGGGCACTTTTGCTTCCTTAATAATAAATTAAGTATTGTTTTTGTTGTTCCATTTAATAGCCTCAGGTGTTTAAATAACTTTCTGTTGGCAATTAATGTTAATTAAATTCATATTTCATGCTCACAAAAGTAAAATTTTAACTCGTAATTTTCTTTTCACATCCGTCCGCATCAAATAAAACGAAAGTAAAAACATGCACAAAATAAAAAGTAAAAATAAATACTGCAGAGAAAACAACAAGGTTTTAACAAAAAATAAATCATAGTTAAATATGTAACAGATTGATGTTATTTTTATGCAATTGAATGTTTTAAATATGAAATGCTTTTTTTGTATACGGAAGAAGCTGATTTTGAATAAAAACTGTCACCATTCGTTAAGAAGAAAAAAAGTTTAAAGCGAAATAATAAATATTCGTAACATTACAATAATGTAAATAACAAAACTATCTTTTTTATTTGCTGTTGTAAAGGTTGAAAGGAGTATCGGAAGGTAAAGTTTTAAAGGATATTATGTGATATAAGGATTGCCATGTAAAGGTTGAACTAACAGAATGTAAGGGTTAGTCCCAGCGTGTTGCAGTGTTTGTGGTAGATTTGCCATATAGTCCCTTGGTGAGTTCATACAGCTGCCAGGGAGACCAGCTCAATCAGTGGGCGCTCAAAAGGGCTGCCAAAAGATTAGAGAATTTAATTCGAAACATGGCAAATTATTGCCGGATTGCGTTTACAAATTAAAGTCTGATTTTAATGAACATTTTGCTCTGCTTATATACTATTTTACATTTTTCAATTTTTGTGTTTCTTTATGTTAGTAATAAAAATAAAAGTGTGTCACTTAAATTTCATAAAGAAAGCGTTCTGTTAATTATTAAAATGAACTGTGTTGCAATGCAATTAAGCTATGGTACAGTGTATTACAGCAAGTGAGATACACTACACTGTATATTAGATATTTCTTTATTTTGGTTCCTAGTCTTACAAAAAATTCAAAAATTTTTGAAGGAATCAACTTAACGAATAGCATTTGGCATGAATGTTTAAATTTGAATTCAAACAATAAATTTCAGTTTTTTTTCTTTTCTTCAGTGTGTTCCACAGTAGAGCTGGCAAACTATCCATAGTTACACCATTCGATATTTTCGATAGTTTGTTGGAAAACTATCGATACTATCGATAGTATCGAATTATTTTACACTATGTTTACACGGCAACACAAACAGTCGTTTTGACTGTTGATATATGGATATGGTTAAAAAAAATTAGGTAAAAATTATAACTGCCTTATTCAAAAAAAGTAATTTTGGTTTAGAATTGGTTTACACAACAAATTTTGTATGAAAATTTGTTTGTTAAACGTTTTTTAAACTTAAATTATTTTTTTCTGAATAAGGCCTCAAATAATTAATTTTATGTTTAATTTTATTCTAATTTTTCAATTTTAAAAAAGGAAATAAATGTTTAAAAAGATATAAGCATCCATACTACAATTAAATTTCTAAGAAAATTTTCAAGAATACTTTATTATTGCTGATATTGTATCGTTTTTTTTGTTTCTCCTGAAAATAAATAAAAGAGTAGTTACATACGTTTGCATTTAAGGTGACGATATGTACATACTCGTATGTATGTAATAATTTTGTTTTAATAGCCAATTCAGATAAATTAGCCATAACTTGTTCTCAAAAAATTCAGTAAGATTCATAATGGAACAAATTGGTTCACTCACAAAATTTTGTATATTTCAATCAATATTCGAGAGCGAATCGTGAATGTGAGTGAGAGCGAACCTCGATATTTTATGTTTTTTTTATTTCATGTACATAAGTATTATTTAATTATGGTTGCATATGTATGTAAGTATGTGTGTAGCTGTGTTTTAATGAATTTTTTATGACGTTTAGATACATTTTCTTTGAATCTTAATAAAATTATTTACATTTTGATTCTAGAATACGGACGATTGTGTTGTTCGTTTGGTATATCTAGTATTAATAAAGCTTGCTTCTATCAAGAGGTGAGCTTGCACGAATTGCCGGGGTATTCTGTATTATTAACTGAATAAATTAATTTTTTGAGTTATGACGTTATTATATTAATAGAGCGATATGTACTTATGTATTTTCAATAGAAGACAACTAATATGTTAAATTTCATCGAGTTTGTTGACAATTTGGTAATAATTTTTTCAACGATAGTATAGCTATCATTGAAAGTTGCCACCGATCATTAAAATAACTTTATTTGTCACTTCGGAAGTCTTAATTGAAGTATAATTCAAGGCTTGAATTGAATTTCAGTTTCCTTTTCACTGGACAAGGCTAGTGAAACAAAGTATACATAGATCCAACATAATTCAACCCTTGAGAATTGAATGTGTGACAACAATTGCTTTACACTTTATTTCAAGGGTGGCGTTGGCTGAATTAGTTAGCACGTTGACTACAAAACCGAAGGTCCTGGGTTCGAGCCCAGACTCCGAAAGTCATAAAATAACAACTTCACCAATTTTTTTGATGTGCATTAGTTTCTTTGTGCCAGTTGTTGTAGGAAAGTTCAAGTGATGAAGGCATAGTGACTGGTGACTGAACTATACCGACTTCAGCAGATACTAATCCTTATGTAACATCAGAGTGCCCTCCTTCGCTGTGTAGCAGAATCATCGGCGAAGTAAAATAACCAATAAAATGGTTAAAAAAGATTTAATACGCCTCATTAACACCAGAGGCGCTTCAACTCTGCATTATTAAAAAAACTTCAAAAAGCAGAATTGTAAAGGAATGAAGCTTTCCTCTATCTCTTCCTTCACCACCTGTATTCTCTATCACTATGCCTTTCCTAAAGAAAGCAACACCTAGTAATAATAGTAGGCATTCATTGCCTGAGTGTAACTTCTCTTTGTTGAAAAAAAAAAATGCTGATTGGGAAAGGTATTAAATTAAGTAAAATAAAAGAGCTCACCGAAGGAAAATATATTTATTTATTTAAGATATACTTTACAAAATCAATCACCGATGGAAAATATAATTATAGGAACATTGGGTCAACCTGGCTTTTTATACCCTTTACCAAAAAATGGTAAAAGGTTTGTCATTCCGTTTGTAATTTCCACAATATTAATAAGCGAGCCATAAAGTATATATATCCTGGATCCTTATGCATAGGGAAGACGAATAAGCTATGTCCTTCTGTCCGTCTGTCTGTAGGTGAAATTGGTTTTCCGAAGTTCCCAAAAAAACTAGAGACTTCGGTCTTGGATTGGCGTTTCAGCAATAGTCTGAAACTCAAGCCGGGGAAACTCAAACTTTATTTTGCCATACTAAAGAAACTACCGAAAACTAATTTTTATTATTTTTTTTATTAAATAAACTTATTTTATACTTTAGTATGAATAAAATTGGTATTTCTAATAAAAAAAAAATTAAAAAGACGTTTCCAGGGTTGGAAAACTTTAAATTTTTTTATACAAAATTATACAAAATTAACTTACTAAAACAAATTTTTTCTTTTTTCTATAAATTAAATATATCTTACATTCTTAAAAGAAAGAGATTGGTTTAAGAAAACAGAAAAATCAAAAAGGGTGATTCCCGGGTTGGGAAACTTACACTTTTTGTGGTACTTTATATACCATATAACTAGGTGTAATTAATTTTTTTTCTTTTTCCTTATAAATTATATATGTCTTACGTTTTGGAAAGAAAACTAAAACCACAGCTCTATAGCTGAAAACTTTGAACTTTTTTTCTAGTTATTAAAGTAACTAAATAGAACCATTTTTTGAATTTGGTTTTTTGATATTGTATGACGTGAAGTCATTTTTGACAACTTGAATAAGGGTGAATGTAAAATATTTCTTAAATAGAGAGTGAAGAATAAAATATTGAACTAAAAATATTTGATCGAGGTCACTTACTAAAAATTGCACTAGAGCAAAAAATTATAAATTTTCTTCTTTTTAAGCCAAATTACAATGTGATAATTATTAATGAACAAATAACACCAAAGTCTGTTGTAAATATTCTGACTAACACATAGTTGAAGGGAACAGCCAGCCGTTTTCGAAGGCCACTAAATTTTTTTACAAAACATATATATAACTACATTTGTATGGATGTGCTTATGAATGTACCTCTATACTTTGGTGAAGGGTATATAAGATTCGGCACAGCTGACTATATAGCACTCTTACTCGTTTTAATTCATTAAAATCTCTATTTTCAAATGGAGAATGCAGTTTTATATTTTAGCATTTAAATCATCAACTCTGGTTGTAGGTCGAAAACCGCACTTTTAGCTAACTTTGAAATAATATTGAAAAAAAGTTTATTATTACTCAGTGTCTTCAATTCGTTATGATATAAATAAAATACAATTTTCCAGAAGAACCATATATCGAGCCGGCACGTTTTTGAATCTCGTTTTTTTGTTTTGACGAAAATCGCTTATTTACTACCGCAAACAATCGATTTTGTTCAAAAAATTTAATTAAAAAAAAAATCCCACTGTGCACTCTACTAACAATCTTTTAGACCATCTTATGCCAGATTAAAAATTATCTAACATTTGCCAAGTGCGACCATATCATTAAAAATACAACACTCAGCTCAATCGGATACATATTCTTTTGTAATGCCATTGATAAGAAAAGCAAAATTTTTGGATTTTGTTCGGTTTCACCTTTACAACAACGACATCATTATGTTGTTTTGTTCTAAGGCCTTATTGTTCGAGATAACGAACAAGAAGTTCAATAAATGTATAGATATCGCTCTTTTATTGCAACATAGTCATAAGTTAAAGAACTTAGTTTTGCACAAAATTAGTTTAAAGATTTTAAGTTAGACAACTCAATGAAGAGGTGAGTGCAGAAGTCATTATATAAATAAAAATTAATAAATTTCTACATAACACAAAATTGGAGAGGACGAATTATTCTGCACTGTGGCATTGAAGTTTTGTTTGTAAAGGGTGTTTTTTATTGAGGTATAGAACTTTAAGTTGGCATCACTTTTTTAACTGGCGGCCATTTTGTCAGCTGTCAAGTGATTAATATTTAGTTTGGTTTGCCATTTCATCATGAACAGGTTGACAAAAGAACAACGCTTGCAAATCGTGCAAATTTATTTCGAAAATAATGGTTCAGTTCGCGAAGTTTACCGCAAGCTCCGTCCATTTTATGGTCGACATAATCGTCCATCAGAGCAATTAATTCGGTTAACCATGGATCGTTTTCGCACTACGTTTACTCTATGTGATGATACGCATCCGCAGAGACGTCGAACAGTGCGCACCGAAGAAACAATTGCCGCTGTAGAGCAAAGTGTTGAAGAGGACCCGAATGAATCGATTCGCCACCGTGCACAGCAATTGGAGCCGACTAACCGACTATTTTGTTCCCGAATTGGATGGCAAGAATGTGGATGAGTTGTGGTTCCAACAAGACGCCGCTACATGCCACACAGCGCACGTCACAATCGATTTATTGAAGGAAACATTCGATGAGCGCATAATTTCGCGGAATGGACCTGTCAATTGGCCACCAAGATCGTGTGATTTGACACCATTGGATTATTTTCTTTGGGGATATGTGAAGTCGCTCGTCTACGCCAACAAACCAGAAACGTTAGGGGACTTGGAAGCCAACATTCGTGACGTTATTGCCAACATACGGCCCCATATGCTCGAAAAAGTGGTTGAAAATTGGACCTGTAGAATTGGCTTTATTCGAGCCAGCCGCGGCGGCCACATGCCCGAAATCATATTAAAACATTAATGGCATAAAATTATCCTTCCAATAAAGCCAAATTGGTGGACATTAAAACGATTTTCTTGTGTTTTATTTCAATTCAAAGTTCTATACCTCTTAAAAAAACACCCTATATATACATACATATATGTGTGTACAGTCTTAAATGTGCACACACCATTGTTGGGGGTTGGGGGGGGCAAACACAATTTTTTTTAATTAGTGTTCTTTATGGGAATTGTTAAAATTTAAGCTTAAAATTTTTTAAACGCACTAATAATCCCAAATTAATATTTTACTTATTAGGTTAAATATATATTTTTTATTAAAAATACATTGAAATTGGAAATTAAAAAAATATATTTTACTTAATAAGTAAAATATTAATAAGTAAAATATTGATTTGGGATTATTAGTGCGTTTAAAAAATTTTATACAGATTTTTTTTATTTAACATTTTTTTTTATTTAAGTTAAAACATAAATTAACAGTCCAGTTTCAATAACAAAAATTAAGTTATAATTAAAACTAGAAAAACAAAACATTCAAAACAAAAACAGTATATAGACAAAAAGTAAAGTATGTATTAGAAAAAAACTAAATAATAATAATAATAATCTAATAATAATAAACTAAATAATAATAAAATTAATATTCGTTTCCAACAAGTTTATATGTTCATATGGAAAAATTATTTATGTATATACTATATTTGAATACAATATTTTGAAAAGATACAAGCAAGAAATGATTTCATTCATCATTCATGATTTCATTTCTTAATAATTTATTATTTAATTTAAAAAAAAAATTTATCTGTTGGTGCATAAATAAAAATAGAAAATTGCCATTTATTATTTAGTTTCCCTTCCAATATTGAAGTTCTGAATCAATACTATATTGTTGCGATGAATGAACATACATACATACATAAATAAGTACAAACATATGTATGCAAGTATGTATGTATACGTGTTCAATTGAAAAAAAATTTATGTGCATATATATACATGCATACATATCGATAGTTGAGTTTTTCAGTGATTTCAATAAATTTCACACTAATACACCTCATCACAAAAATTTATTGCAATACACTTTCTATTATGTTTTACCTTCTCCTGTAAAGTTACAATTATTTGCGTTAGGGCCTTTCCATTTGAGACCAACGATATATTGACCTGTGTTAGTTGATATCCTATCAAAAATTTCGGTCATCAAAAGTATTGATACCAAAATTTGGATCTAGGAATATTTTTCACAAGTTTTCCACTAGTCTAACAAAGTTGTATATGAACATGAATTGTTTTGTTTTGTTTTCTAATAAAAATAAAACATATGTATATATGTTTAAAGAGGAAATTTTGATTTCCTTTGATGAAATGACGATTATTTTATATTTTATCGGGATTTCGGTGATTTTTCCATCATTTTATCTGGCAGCCCTCGATTGAACCATAAATGTGCATACATACATACATACATGTGTGTGTACGAGTATATATAGTATATGAATATATACAAGGTATTTGCAGGTCATAATTTTTCGCTATTTTTTAATTTTACTCTAAATAAAAACTGGTGGCTATTGTTACAAACAATTTGACAGTAGAAAATCTTAAGAACACCTTAAAACAACTTGTCTTGCTACTAACTACGTACACTAATACAATTTTATTAAGAAATTGTTGAAAGCTACATACACACATACATATCTACACACATGCATTATAAATTCGCATGGAGTTTACTATTTGTGATGTTTTGAAGTGCTGTAAACTTATAGTTTTTTGGGTATTTGTTATCTAATAAAAGTATGCATATTTAGCGATTATTCGAAAAGTTTGTATAAAAATTACTGGTGATTTTCATAAGTAATTTTAAAATAAATAAAAAATAGAATTTTTTAATATTACAGGCAAAAGAATATGCTTTAAAAAGAATTTATAATAAATCCTGTGGGGGGCATTGCCCCCCCCCCCCCCCAGAAAGGCATAGCTACTCCTATGGCACACACACACTAACACTTACGAATACACATGCACTTGTTGATGTAAACAATTTATAAATGTGGATAATTATATAAAACCACCAAAAACTAAATATAATTTTGTACTTTTTGTTTACCAATACACGAGTAAAAAAATTTGTACCTTATGCCTAGTACACACTATGGTGACATTGCTTTCCATATAAAAAAAAAATCCAGTGAACTGAGTTGAACACATTTTGAAAATGTCACAACAAAATGACAGCAGCAGAAATGCTAGATGTATGCTAAGCATAAATGATATTGAAAGTCTGCATGTCATCTGTAAATATTCAAGTTGTAATCGCACATCTAAGAGTTGAAGTATTAAAAGCAGAAGCTTTAAAAATTCCGATACCCAATCTTTTCGTGTTGACAAGTCGACTTTTAACCAAAAATATTTTTTTTTAAGATTTATGATTAAAAATAAATGAATTTTTTACTATATTTATGATTTCAACAGGCTAAAGTATTCGTTCAATAGAATCTTCTTCTGCAATTGAAAAGGCTAGCTGTGTAGGTACAACGTTTACTGGGGATCGATTCTCGTTCTGTGAAACTATGAAATGAAAAGTTTTTTTTCACGATTTCATAGCATTTCTGATTCCCTTTCAGTGAAAAATGAAAACAATTTAAATACATTTTCATTATGAAAAAAGGGGGAATGGAACAAAACTTTTCACAGTTACATACACACAAAAAAAAATCAAAGGTTATATTTCCTAAAATAATGGTATAATTTTAACTAAGTGAAAGGGTAGAATGGCATTTACAAAGTTTTTTAGTTGATTTCTATGTTCCAAAATTCTAGTTGATTTCTATGTTCGAAATATCAACTAAAATTCTAAATAAATTCATACTTTTGTTTTCTGTGAACTATCTAAATAGCAAAGTAAATTTATACATATATAATGCGGCAAATTATCATAGATTTTAGTTATATTAACTATTTATAATTCGACAACTGTCATGGATTTAAAGAATTTTTGAATCTTTAAAAAAATTTGTTATTTATTTAATAATTTATTTATCTACACACATATAAATAAAATATAAAAAAAACACCACTAAAATAAAACATCTTAAGGTAATGCTAGGAACACAACTGGGACGAACGACGAATTTTTTCATAAAAAATAAAACACATTCATGCATATTAGAGCGTGGCACAAGCCTTAAAAAAAAGGCTTACAAGCACTCTCATTAATTTCAAAATGTGTGTGTATATTGCGTCGTTATTTTAAAACAAAACTTTCAAAAGAGATGTGTTTTGCTTTACGATAAGAATACTGCAGTACAGAACAAAACTGCAATAGAACAATATTGAAGTAAAACCAAGCCTTTCAAAACAAAAATGAAATAGAACATCAAAATTCACACAGAACATTCAAAACATGCTTGAATGTTCTGATAGCAAAGACAATTTTCCATATAAAAGAAACATTGCGCTTCGTTAGGAATATGAAAGCTGAAAAGAGGTTTTATTTACTATGAAATAATATCATACATACTTATGTACATTTATATATAAAAATTTTGTTAATTTTTATTTTCAATATATGTATACATATATACATACATAAACATACATAGTTTGCATGTTTGTGCTCGTGTTCTAGTGCTCGCGTTGTTTCTGATATGATTTAGTGTTGTTTTGTTTCATTCTCGCTTTTCGTTTTGATGTTCTACTTGTTTTGAGAACACAAGCACAGCGTGACCGTTTGACCGACTAAAGTGGCAATTTGCCACTTTTCCGACTGCGTTTCCCCTTTTTCGACTGCCTTGCCACTTTTTGACCCCCTTTATTTAGGGTGAGTTATATGAAAATACAATAAAAATAAAAAGTTTAGTGCAGTTTTCTCTTTTTTTTAATTTTGCCCTATTTGGTGCCACTTTTTGAAAAATGTCATCGGTCACCCTGCACAAGCACTAAGAAAACTGCAGAGAAAAACTATTCGAATGATGCTTGATTGATTTTAGTGAGAGTCATGTTTTGTTAGTTTTGTTTTGTTATTTATGTTTGCACTAAAACAGACTGCTTGGCAGTAGTGTGAAATAGAATACAAAACTTTTAGAACCATTTACGCAGCCCTTTAATGCATATGCAAATTAACACAACACTGCCGTAGAACGAAACTCGTCGTGCGTGACGAACTCTCTGATATATTTATTTATATTCTTTTAACCAGGAAAAAAACAGTTTTCTCTTTCTTTGCACAAACAATAAGCAACTTTATCAGTTATAAGAGCTCTTATTTATTCGTCGTTGTTGTGCTTCACACAACGAATTTACTCAGCGAATTATTATAGATGAATTCGTCACCGTCCACGAAATTCGTCGTTCGTCCCAGTTGTGTTCCTGGCATAAGACCACGTTTGCCAGCATTCGTAAAGCAGCTTTGAGTTGGTGGAGACCATTAAAACTTGGGATGGGGATCTTCCTGTGCGAAGGTATAGGTCGTCTGCAGCTTCCGACGGAAACACCTATGTACATATATGCAGGATACACTGGCAATTTGCGTACATGCTTCTATACCATTAAAAATTAAAAACGGACATCAAGGAAGAGAGAGGACGTTTGCCGGGCTCAGCTAGTTTATCTATAATAATTAAAAATAATTATTTTACATAAATTTAAATATTTTAAAAATTTAATACATACAAACCTTCTTGCTCAAAAATTTACTTTTGACAATAAAATATAAAACATTTCAACCTTATTCTAATAGTTTATATTAACTTGGATTTTAGGTAATGTGTAATGTACAAATTACCTAACTGCATAGTTAATAAAACCCAAGTTTTTTTACTTTCATATTAAAATAAATTCAGTAAAGTGCGACTATGACTCGCGCACGAAGGGTTCCGTACGAAAACTAGATATGTAATTTAATACAAACTTCATTCTATATAATATATAGTTTTGGCATTTTTTTCGTTTTTGGGGTCTTTTAGGTTTTTTTGTTTTGGCGTTTTTTGCGTTTTTTCGGTTTTGGCGATTTTTTTAAGTTTTGGCTTTTTCTTACTTTTGACACTTTATTTTCTTTTTTTGGCGATTTTTTTCGATTTTTGGCGTTTTTTCATTTTGGCGATTTTTTTATTTTTGGCGATTTTTTTCATTTTTGCATTTTTTTTTAATTTAAAAAATTTTTTAGTTTTGGCGACATTTTCGCGTTCTGGCGATTTTTTTTTAGATTTTTGGCGTTTTTTTTCATTTTGGCGATTTTTTCGAATTCGGCGATTTATTTTAGTGTTAGAAATTTGTTTTTAATTTTGGCAATTTTTTTCGTTTTGGCGATTTTTTTTTTAATTTTTGGCGATTTTTTTTTTTTGGTTTGGCGATTTTATAATTTTCGGTTTTTTTAGTTTTACCGTTTTTGAAAATTTCAAGTGTTTGCCTCTTACGGTTTCCAAGATATAGCAAATTGTCAAAATTACATAGTCAAAATTGCATTAACTGATGGACCACCCTTTAATTTAATTTTTTATAAATTTTAGTGTTAATTGTTGTAGTTTGTATAAAAATACACTAATTTTACAAATTTCAAGTTTCAATATACATATGTACATACAATTGTAGGTATATTACATGGAATTTTAACATATTTCATATATATGTATATATTTTTTTGTGTGTAACTCTATTGATTCTCGTTTAGTGTAACTGTGAAAAAAAAACTTAAAAAACTTTTCATATGATAAATTATTTTACACAAAAAATATTTACGTGAAAAACAGTAGAGAAGCTAGAAAAAACATGCGCAATAGCGAAAATCAAATTTTTTTGATTGTAAATTATTTAGAGGATGTCGGAATTATTAACAACAAGTCCGAAATTTGGGTATTGTGTTAAAGTGACGTCGATGTCGACAACTGGAATATGGGTGAATACCTTATGAATTATTTAGGGGTGGATATCGAAATTGCAAGCGACAATTCCGAAGTTCAGTTAATAAAAATAAATACAGTAACAGATGCGTTTCCAGACAGGGAGTGGAAAGTTCGGAGAAGCAAAGTGCAGGGAGGTACATATAGGTCATGCCTTTGGGTCATGCTAAAATTTAAGATGATAGAATGTAGAAAATTAATGGAGGTGGTGGGCATCATTTCCCTTTTGCAAAAACATAAGATTTTACGAGCATATCAAACAGTAGCTTCAAAAGTTTTTAGCCTTCAAAGCTGTCGGCCGGACTAAAGGGGTTTCTCTTATAAGTATGTCGAATAACGACTTTGCTGAGTAAATATTTTTGCGTATCCAGCCTTCTGCAGAAATTAATGGCTAACAAAGGTTTTCTTTATTAAAGGCTACAGGCAAGATAAAAAGAAAACCTTTGCTCACCACAGTCACTGTTCGATATTTAAGCTTGACAGGAGACGTGCACCGCATACCCCACATTTCCCTATTCCTACAGAAGAAATGAATAATAACTTATATGGGTTAAAGTAAAGTTTGTCCTAAGTTCTGCTTATGAGAATCATCGGAAACGGGCCTTGCAATTGGAAGTGTAATTTTTTATTTTTTTTTTATATATATAATAATAATATTAGGTATGTTTTATTCGAAACATATACCTAGTTAATTTTTAAGCAGCTATAGCTATAGCTACTTAATAAGTTTATACACACTTAAATTTGTTCTGAATATTTATATAAAGTTCGAATAAAACACACCTATTATTTATTTACATGACATATTTCAATAGCATAAAAACAAAAGTTTCATAGGCACAACGGAATAAAACAATGTTTTCATAATAGCAACGAGAATCACATTTTATGTAATTGTGAAAAGTATTATGAAAAATGGTTGTGAAAATGAAAAGTTTTTTTTTTCATTTCACATTATCACAGAACCAGAATCGACCCCCTGTTGTGCTATTGTTGTTATTTATTTTGATTGATCGTGTTGTATACATACTATAGCATTGCACAGATGCATCTGTTTGCACCAGTTTTGCGTGATTTTTGGTTCTTGTATGAAAAAATATGTTATTTAGCGTTTCTTTTACTAGTTGTAAATGTTGATTTTTAAAGCAGTTATTGTATGGTTGTGCAATGACCAAATGAGAAAAACACGTTTGTATGCATTTGTTTTTCTATAACAAATAAGATACATAAAACTGGTTTTAACATAAGTACCACATGGTGTGTTGAAAAAAAATCCATGGTTGATGAATGAATGAATGAAAGTAAAATTTCACATACACATGTAAGTAAATGATACATGTACATGAAACACATGCATGTGTAATTACTCTCAGAGCAAAATTGTTTCTCTCTCTGTATACTTGGCTGCGCCACAAAATAACATAGCGAACGTCTGCACATACATCTGTCCATCATGTATTTGATTCAACAATGGTTTTTTTCATATGTTTGTATTACAATATGTATTTTTCGGCAAAAACAGATCAAAAAGTTGCTCAGCAGCAATACAATAAGCAATTATTATTTGTTTTCAATTGTATTTTAATTTGGAAAAGCACGCACACACAATAACTCTTATACTAGTTCTGTCGCTCACACTACAATTACATGGTACATCCCATGGTATATTTGTTTTGGCTATTCAAACGAGTATACAAATGCAACCCTATAATATATACTAGGGTGATCGATTATTCGACTTTTTCCAGAAACCGGTTTTCGAATAGTTCGATTATTTAAAATTGTGAAAAAACCGGTTTCGGTTTTTACAATTCAGGAAAAACCGGTCAACCGGTTTTTTTTTTAGTAAGAAAATTATTATACAAAAGTTTTGATTTCAAATTGCTTTATTAAAAAGAAGAGTTAACAGTTCATGTAAATATAATAAAACAATACAGAAATTAAAGGTAAAACATAAAAATTTACTTCACATACTTATCTATAATACATAAATATGTATATATAACATACAGTCGAGGAATAAACTCTACATACAACCATCATTTTTAGGGTTTGTGAAAATTTGGGAAGAAACTCAAAAAATTAATTATGCCAATATTTAGGGTACTAATAAATATGTTTATACAAAAAATAAAAAAATAAATAATAATAACACCTACAGTAGCAAAAATATTCCAAATACATAGGAACAAATTCTAAATACAGGCATAAAATACATGAAAAAATACGTGCAAAATGTTTGATGTCGTCAATTTGTTTGAAAATGCTGTGATTTCCGGTACCAAGCCGTCAACAAATGGTATCCAAATATGGTCTAATATGTTGTTCTTATTGTAATTATTTTTTAATTTTTATTTTTTGTATAAACATATTTATTAGCACCCTAAATATTGGCATAATTAATTTTTTGAATTTCTTTCCAAGTTTCCTCAAACCCCAAAAATGATGGGTGTATGTAGAGTTTATTCCTTAATGGTATATAAATACATATGAACGCATGGACAAGGTTGATATCTACCTCTTTATAAAATATGAAGAAAAATGTCAACAAAACTAAAAAACACTTTTTGCAACTGTATTTTGACATCCATTGCAAACCATAAGGCCAATTAAATTCGCTTCTGCTATCACCTCATAAAATAATTTCGGTTTAATTTCATGTTTCAGTAAGTGTCGCCATGCTAAAAAAAAATTATTAGAACTTTTACACTGAAAAAAAAATACATAGGAAAATCAACAGAACACGTTGGTCTAAACTAATTTTATTGCAAAATGTACAAATCGAAAAGTATTCGACTCAGCCAGTTTTTAAATTGTAAAAAAACCGGACTATTCGACATTCGAAAAATCAACATTTTGAAAAAACCGACAACCGTATTGTAAAAAAACCGGGTTTTAAAACCGGTTGAAAAACCGAGTCGATCACCCTATTACATAGATATGTATGTAAAGGCCGACAAGTACCAAACAAATTTAGTAGTCTGGTTCTGCTCTAAACAGTATTTTTTTTTTTTGTAAAATAAAATTGGAACCAATAATTTACTGAATCAATAAAAATATTTACTGAAATTAAACTCTTTTTCAAACAAACGTGTGCTTGAAATTTTTTTTGGTAATAATAATTTCTGTATAAGCTTTACAGCCTGTTTTTCGAAAATGAATAAGTGTATACGTTCTTTAAAATAACGAATGAAACCATGTTTTCGTTTTTAAAACATTTATTTATTTTCATGCGTGTGACAACAAAAGAGCTTTCAGTTTTCCACACTCATAAAATTTCTTATGTAAAATTAATTAAAAATCAGTCTACATATTTTTCATTTGACTTTAACGAAAATGTTATTTAATTTTTAATGTTAGAATGTGAACTGACTTAAAACAGTGAAAAACTATTTTTTTATTTTATTTTTTACTACAAGTAAATAAATTAATTAAACGAAAAAATCTAAATGGCTTTTTCTATAAGCGGATTGATTTAACTTTCACAAGAACGAATCTCGACCTCCCTAAAAGGCAAAGAAAGATGTTTTCCTTGCTTCTATAATTTTTCTGTGAAAGAATCAACACCAAATTCAGTATAAGCAAATAATTTCTGCTTTTCCCCACAGTTTAGCTGTCAAACAAATCACAAAAAATTTAAGTATTGAGTCAAAATAAAGTAAAGGTTATAGGAAAAAAACTTAGTTCTAATAAACAACGGAAATACGAAATGCAATAAAAATCTGTTTTAATAGGTAAATGGATTTCCAATTGAATGCTAAAATCAATTCAAAATTAAATTGCTTATCCCCTTATTCATAAAATTTCAAATTAATTTGAAATTAATTTTATTTAAAACTTTTCATGGACAATTTTTTTAATAGATATTATTTTTTGTATTCCTTCACGGTAATAATTTTGTGAGTGTGAATTTTTGGTTATACCTAAAAAGCTCTTTTTATGTCAAAACGAAAGCTTTATAATATGTTTTATAAAAATCAAATTTTAAACGTTATCGTTTATAAACGAAACATAAAAACGAAAGGGCTTATGTTTTCTAAAAACAGGCTGTTAATTTGTGTAATATAAAATGAACTTTCATTCGCATCGTAGTATTCAGATGATAAAAATATGTAAAAAAAACTTACGCACTTTCACCAAAGGGAAATTTCATGCTAAAATTATACCAGGTCCTGCACGAATACAACAAAACTACAATACCAAAAAAAAAAAACACAAGCATTTTGTTGGTATAAATAAACAAATATTAAAGTGTCAAAAACAGATGTCTTTTGCTTTTAAAAATAACAATTACAGGGCTACTAAATTGCAATTTCAGAGATGGCACGCACGCATGATTATAATCTATCAGTGTTGCCAATCTGTGTGTTATTTGACAGAATGTGTAATATGTACTCTCATGTGTAGGTAATTGTACTGTAAGTAATTGTACTTTGGGTTCTCTTTTAATTTATTTTGTTTTAATTAAAAAAAAATGTATCTTCAATGTGTTATTGGAGACACAGCCATGTGTAAATTCATTGGCAGCACTTTAAAGTTTTACAACTTCTCATTACACATTACCACAAGATCTACTTCTAGTCCTCTTTAGCAGGAGATACAGAGTATAAAGCTTTGTACTACTCAGAATGGGAGGGGTGGAGCTGAGACTAGCAGAGGGGGCTAAGTACCTGAGTGTTTCCTAGATAGCAAGCTTTCTTGGAAAAGGAACACACAGGAAAGGCTAAAGAAAGGGCTTAATGCCTACTACGCATGCGGGAACTCCATAGGAGGGAACTGGGGTCTGCAACCGAAGGTAGAAAATTGGATTTACACATCGGTTGTCAGGCCGGTTATTTCCTATGGTTGTATGGTATGGTGGGAGGCATAGAGGAAGGAAAGCCACAGGAGATTACTAGCTAAGGTTCAGAGATGTGCCTCGATGGGCATCACAGGTGCTCATAGGAGCACATTTCAGGCTGCCTTGGACATCATTCTTCATCTACTTCCTATAGAGGACTTTGTGGTGGGAACGGCGACTAGAAGTCTCCTCAGACTCGTAGAAACAGGTTTGTTGAGGACAGGAATAATAGGTCACAGATCAATCTTAAATGAGATCGGGCTTACGGACTATAAGGTCGCTGAAATCGATTTTAGTAGAATACCCTTAATAGTAATTCCGGATAGGGACTATTGGCTCACATTCGATATGCTACATGAGAGTAAAGCATTCTCTACAGACGGATCGAAAATAGGGGAAGGCACAGGTGCTGGTGTCTATATATTGGGAACGAACATTCGTAGTTCTTTCAGACTGCCGAATGAATGTAGTGTTTTCCAGGCTGAGATCTTGGCGATCCTCAGGGCTACGGAGCTGGTGGCCAGGAATGTAGCTGAAGGTCAGAAGGTAACGTTCTACGTCGACAGCCCGGCAGCGCTACAAGCTTTGAAGAGACACAATGTCAAATCGAAACTTGTTAGTGTCTGTAGGAAAGTCCTCAACTTGCTTATGGATAAATATAGTGTCAGACTGGGGTCGGCATTAGATGAGGGAATGTCGAACAGATCGGTTAAATTAACGATAGGTCATTACTATAGTCAACTCAGTAACTGGGTGGGAAGCAGGACCAACAGTTCATGGTGAAGTAGGGACGATTGTAGAGTCTCGAGGATTTTCGGCCAAAAACTTGACTCAGGAGGATCCAAACTGCTATTGGACATGAATGGGAAGGCGGTGCGAATCATGATAGGCGCGTTGACAGGTCACTGCTCGGTCAGAGCAAGAATCCGCATTTGGGAGGCTGGCACTCCAGATTTTTGTAGGATGTGCGGAGATGAAGAGGAACAAGAATCCATTCAACATATTATCTGTCACTACCCAAAGCTGCAACGTCATAGGCTTAGATGGCTGAGCTGACGTTTCCATGAAAGCATTACTGATATCGGGAAGTGTAAACTAGAGGACATCAGGGGCTTCATTATGAGAATTTGGTGGCTTAATGATAGATAATAGGGTCACTTCTGGCTACAAATGGGAGGGTAAATATTAATATTTTTGGAAACAGAAGGGAATCACAATCGACCCATTTGGGTCTCTTAACCTAACCTAACCTAACCTAACCAGAACTACTTGCCATATAATGACTTACTTTTCTGATTGCCAAATTTCATTATTCGCTTACTAATCACATTACCTAAAACTTAAAAAAATTATGTACAAGTTGCTAAATTAGGAGAATGATTTTTTCAGATCAAATGGATTACGTGAACAAGTTGCCAAATAAAAAAAGTAAGTACTTCTCAAGAATCGATTATTTCAGTTTCACGCACACAGAAAAAAATACCAATGTAAAATCACCATGCCAAAAGGTTGATTCAAATTCATTCAAATATGTTGTTTGAGTATGTTGGTGTTTATTTGCTTTGTTCATAGCTGCAATACTTTTTTGTGCTTAGTTGTGTAGTTTTTTTTGTATTGTTGTTGTTTTTTGTGTTTGTAAACAGCCGACAAACTGCTGCTGGCTGGTAGGCAGTGTACTAGTCTTGCATTCGGAGGATCGCAGGTTCAAATCCTGGAGTCAAGTCAAAGTATTTTGTATTTTTTTTTTAAATAAAACTTTTTTCAATAAATTGTATTTTAAGTGATAAGAAATAATGTTAAATTATAATATAATTCAAGATGATACATATTTAGTGTGTATCTTAAGAATATTTAAAGTTGTTGTGGCTGCAGGGGTAAGCACGTTGACTACAACGTGATGAGTTCCGAGTTCAAATCTTGGCCGGGGAAGCCAATTTAATTTATATACAAAAATTTTTCGATGTCTATGTCAACCACACGTAAGTTAAATAATTAATAAAATACAATTAATACATTAGATTAAATTCATGTTGATCTAACTTGAAATAACTCTGATTCAAAATGACTCTTCATTTTGATTTTAACAGTACTTAAATGTTAATTCAATCATGTTAAATTAACATGAAACACATATGAAGCGAAATCATTGCCGAAAAATATTACATTAACCTTGTTTTAGTAGATTTTAAGTTGAAATTTTTCTGTGTGCGCCTTATTAAAACCATTAAGTTGGTAATCCAGTAGGGTAGAGCTTCCACTAAAAATGCTTAATTCCAAACTCGATTACCTTTTTTGAAATTTTTTGCTGGGTTTTTGTATTGTATACATAAAAGTGAATATTAAAATGATTATTTTCAAGACATTGCGATATTATATTGCGGCCAGTATAATACAAAATTAAAATACAATTATTGAATATTGCTTCAATATATATACTATACTTCAATATCAGCTGCTTATGATGCTGTTGCTATTTCCAAAAATACAGGGTGGGCCAAAAGAAACCAAGGGGTGTAAAAGTTTAATAACTTTTTTGTTTATTAATTTTTTTTATTTTTTCTTTCAGATTATATAGACAACACTTGGAGAATTTATAATGGAGAGGTTCACAACTGAACAGAGAACCAGAACAATAGAATTTTATTATTTAAACCAGAGATCAATTATTATGAAAATTTGATTATGATTATGCCAGATTTGACAGCACCCGACTATTTTCTTTGGGGTTTTTTGAAGGAGCGAGTGTATGTGAACAAGCCAGAGACAATCCTTGAACTCAAGGCAAACATTGTTGCAGAAATTCGAACGCTACAGCCACAAGTTTTGAAAGATGTTATGGAAAATGCTCTAAAAAGAGCCCATCAGTGCGAAGCTGAAAACGGTGGTCATTTAAGAGACATCATTTTTCATACTTAGTGTAAAAAATTTCCATTTTGTATATTATATAATTTGAAAGAAAAAATAAAAAAAAAATTAATAAACAAAAAAGTAATTAAACTTTTACACCCTTTGGTTTCTTTTGGCCCACCCTGTATTTAAGTAGCTGACTACAGGGCGACAATTGCAATTAGCGGCATTTGAAGTAGTGCATAATGCATAACTAAGAACTCTGGCTGCATTTTTTCCTAAAGTGATAGAAGCAGTCGGAATACAGGATTAAAAATCCAATCCTTTAGACAGTAAAAGAAAAACAACTTCACTATTTTCAATTAACTTTTTGCCATATGCAATCTAAACTTGTTCCTTTAAATAAAACAAGTGTTTCCGTGACAAACACATTTGCGGTAAATTTTTTATTTTAAATTGTTTGGAGATTCTGATGATCCTTGCATTTGATTAAATATTTATTTTTATTCCTTTTATATGGTTTGTTATTTATTTATTTATTTGTTAATAAATTGTTTTAAAAAAAATCCGTTGCGCTTTTTCTGTTCCGGCATTCATTTGAATGAAAATAGAGCAACAATCTTGTTAAACAATTTTGCACAATTTGAATGAATGTGATGGCGTGCATGTGTCAGACAATTAAAAAAACAAGCACTTGATAAACTACATATCGTTATCTTAATATAGAAAGGCCCTAACTCATTACTTTTTTACATACCAGAGTTTTGTATATTTCGATAGAGGATCTAATGTATCGAAATATGCAAAAATTCCACTTTCAAAAAAATAATGAGTTAGGGCCTTTCTATATTAAGGTAATAATATGTATGTAAATAAAACCAAATAAATTTTAGCAGTAAAAATTCACAGTATGAAATCTCATTCACAATTTTTATATACACACATAACATATATTCACACATTACAAACATATACATATGTATGAATGTATATGTAAGTATAAATGTGTGCGTGTGTGTGTTTGTGTGAGAGTGGTTTGACGTACAAAAATTTTTATAATTTCCTGCTTTCCTTTTTTATATTTACAACCATATTTTATTTATTTTTTTTATAATTTTAAAAGTCCTTGCAAGTGGAAATGTATGTGAAATAAATCTGTTAGAAAAAAAAATAAGTTTGCTTAAATTGTAATTTCCATATCTATGTCATTTGCATTGTGCATAAAATTTCCCATGAAAAGCAAACTTGAAAAGTAAATAAATCCCCTCACAGCCATTAAATATATTTTTGGTATTTTATTTCTAAACCCTTTTTTTCTCAGCTACAGAAATATTTCTGGCAATAAAACAAACAACTGTCATTATTTCTCTGCTCAAGCAGTTGAAATAGTCCCACAGTACTTTGCGATGCGTGTACAAAAGTCCTGTTCTTGAAAAGGTCTCAAATAAGCAACCGTTAAATGGACAGATAACGGATTAAAAATAACGTTTGCGATAACATTATATTATAAGTTTCTAAATATCAAAAGTTAAAGTTCAAATTGAAGCTATAAAAATCGGATTTGTGGCAAATTTAAACTACAATTGTGAACAACTATTAAATTAACTCTTGAGCGCATATGAGGCATTAATTTATTTTAATTTTATTGAGCTGTACAGCTTTATCTGAAATTATAATTGGCCGGAAGTTTTCCCTATGGCTTATACCCCTATTTTAAAAAAAACATTTGCAAGCTTTAAGGTTATCAAAAAAAAACTGGAAACAAAATACCTGACTTCGAAAATTTTAAATTCTCTCTCTTTTTATTTCTCTCGCCGTCTGTTTTATTGGGTTCACATACGGTAATTTTATTTGAGCAGTTTTAGATTTTTTAGAAGAGAGAGGATAAGATTATGGTTGCTTATGATGCTGCTGCAGTTGTCTGTAGCTTGCTGTCGCGATTGTGTTAATGCATTAGGGTTAAAATTTGAAATAATTATTTTCCTGGAACTTTTTTACATAAATATATTTAATACATCTTTATCTTATTCTGATGAGAATTTATCGTAGCAATGATTCTCTGCAAGAACCAATCGTATGAACCTTGGTATTCTAGTAAAAGTTTAATTTTATTTTGTAGTGATATATTCCATTTATCAGAGTTTAAAAATTTTTGCGTAATTTTTTCTTATTAAAAATCGTTGAGGCAAGTTAACATATGTTTGTATGAATTGTTGTTTTTTTTTATCATCAATTTTCCAACGCATTGACTACACATACACACATACTGAGTGATGAACACTCCACGACATAAAAGGAATTAATGTGCAATTTATATACTTTGAAATGAAATCTTATCTGCAGCTCATTTATTTCTCAGAAGTTGAATACAAAACGTACATGTGTGTATTCATTTGAAAAGCAGGAGTAAGCACCTGTGTAATATAAAACTAAAACTTTATACTCACTTCATATGCAAAGTGATTGCAAAAAGTATGCGTACGCTTAGTGAATGGTTTAAGGATTTTTTTATTTTATTTTTAGTTATTTTTTTTTGGAGTTATGACTCTATTGCACCAAACGCTCGATATATACATACATATGTATGTACATAATTATTGTATGCCAAGCATCTGGAATCGCCACGTAGAAGCGATTTAATCTCACGCCCACCGTTGTGTGCAATGTATGCATGAGACTTAATCAAAATCTTTTTTGTACATTTAGCTTGAATTCCAAATTTTAGTTCATAAATCCGTTTTCTTTCAAAGAAAGTTCATTGAAAATTTTTATCTTTGCTTTGCTATTTTCTTTCGACTTTTTATGACTTAACTCACAATGTGATGAATGGAATAAAATAAGAGATATAAAACAGCAATAGAGCGGCTAAATTTATTTCGCATTGATTTTACTTTTTATATGACATACTGCAGTATGGGAAACAATAACCATCAAGAAAATGTAGAATGAAAGAAGAAATAAAAAAGAAGTACAAAAACAAAGATTGCTAGATTTCAAAATTAAAAGGATGTAAAAATCTCCAAATAAATTGGGTGAAATTGCATACAAATGACATTAATGGAATACTCGTCATCCCAATTTGTTTCAAGCAAATGTTTGTGTCGCGTCAGATTTCCATAGATTTTAAGAAATGCAATAAAGAATGAAAAAGAGAATACAATAAAATCAGAATTTATCTGCTGCCTATTGTCCAGGAGCCGCTATTGATATTCGCGCTGATTGTCTTTTCTATAATAGGAATTTCTTCTACACTGGAGTTTGTGCAGCTTCGAATACTACCTGATATGGTTTTCCCTTTTGCATCAAGTTTTACAGATTTACTTTCTAGGCAGTGCTGAAAATTTTGTAATTTTAAATTACATGCTGTTTTACATGTGTGATTTTCTTCTGTTCGATATTTGGTTAACTTCTTCAGGATTTTTCTTAGTTTTTGTTTTTTTTATATTTATTTTTTTTTTCTTTTATCTTTTCCCCTTTTAATCACAAAAATTTTTTATGGCAATCCTGTCAGGATTGAAAGGAGAAAAGACAACAAAATTAAAAATCCAAAATCTGACCAGAAGGGACGCAGTTTTCCACTAAAGCGATGAGTTTTGCATCGTCTATTGTTAAAGTTCAAGATAGTTTTATTTTTCTTTTAAAATTGACTTTTTTTTAATTATTTCAAAATATTTTTATTATTATTTTATGCTGTCACTTACAAATACTTAACAATTTTTTAATTTTCACAGGTTGAACCGAAACAGAACAGAACGAAACAGAAAAACTAATTACTTGTATTAGATTGCTATAAACAAAAAAGAGTCAGCTGATTCGTAACAGAACAGAAAGTTAAAACTAATTATGCCTTTAGTTAAATAAAACATTTTTATAAGTATGTGTTACCCCCATAATGCTAAATAAATAACAGATTTTTAATATTAATATACAAATAGTCTTACTTCTCTACACATGGGTCCTTTATCGCAACATAAACATATCTCAAAAAATTCGATTTTGGAATTAATTATGCAAAAAAAACGTTATATCGCATTTAATCTTGTGCAAAAATTGCATGCAAACGTCTTATAAACGCACCGCTTTAAAAAATTAAATATTTTAACATCTGTATTGAGTTGTATGGAAATTGAAAACTTAAAGCTTTTTTCCTACAAAATTATTATTTTTTAGTTATATCTCTGTTGCAATAAAGTAGCGATGTGACCAAAATTTTATAAAAAAAATTACAAGTGCACTTAAATATGTATTGTCACAATGGACGCAACTGGGTATCCGAGTGAAGGTGCGTTAGAGCAGCACCCTTCTCTTTTAATAATAATAACAACAGCTTATAATATATTCGTATTGTATGTAGCGTTTACTGCTATGGAAATTAGTACGTATGAGTAATGTATTATTATTCATTCGTATTACTCATACGTACCCTATTCCAAAAAAGTGTTTTTCAACTGGCGATTTGTATGTTATGTTATGTTTATTTTTTTATTTTTATTTTTAATTGAACTTTAAAATTCAGGAGAAATAAATGGGAGTACTTCGTTGAAAAAGAATTTTCACAAAATAAATAACATATTGAAACAAGACGATTTTATATAATTGTTCTCATATTAATTATACCCAGTCATCAAATCGAGCCATAACCGCTAAAATAGCTTAAACGACACATTTTTTACACTTCGCTTTTTTGACGAAAATCGACTATTTACGATCGCAAATGAAATTGAAGTTTGAAAATTATGTCGCTTAAGCTATTTTCGCGGTTATAGCACGAAATGGTTTTGAATTTAAATGAGAAAAGCTTACAAGCAATAATTTTTGGCGATTATCTTCTTGATATCTATATATATAAAAAGAATTGTCACTTGATTGTCACTTCATAACTCGAGAACGGCTGCATAAAATAAAAAATGGCTGAATACTTTTTGTAGAACATGCAAAAAGAATGGTTTTTAAACTGTTAAAATTATCCGTTTCGGAACCGCTTGTTTTATAATTGACACGGATATTCAAACCGTTAAACCAATTTTAAAAATACTTTCACCAACGAAAAGCTAAATTACCAGTGGCAAACATAGGCTATATTTTATATGGCTTGAACCCGATTTTTTTTATTTGGTACGGATTTTTGCAGAAAAACAAATTTCAGTTTCGGGTTTAATTGTTTAACAAGTTTAAAGTCCGGTTTTTATTTTATTTTCTTACAGCCTTATTTATAAAACATAAAATGGCTTTATAAAGGCTTTTTAAGAAAAATTTTGTACACAGAGAAAAACCTGCCTCATAGAATCAATAAGATTTTCTCTATGAAACGTTTTTAGGCTAAGGGGTATCCCAGCAGAAAGAAGCGAAGATTTTTTCATAGAGATTCCTTATTGTTTTTATGTGGTAAATCTTATTAATTTTATCAAGAAGAAAACCACATACAATCAAAAAGAAATCTTATTATTCCCAACTTTTTTTACTCAATTTCCGTTATTTTTGGCACCAAAAAAACAATCCATATAGAAAAACTTCTTGATTCTATTAGGTTTTCTTATAAATTGTAAACTATATGGATTTCTTATTGATTTTATTAGGTTGCCTTATTGATTTTTTTAAAAAGGTTTTCTTCTTGATTTTATTAGGTTCCTATATGATTATGTGTAAAGCATCTTATTGATTTTTTTAATAAGGAAATCTTCTTGAATTTATAAGGTGTCTTGTCATTTCATATCTATAAATAGACAGAGAAAATTTTTTTTCATAATCTTTTTCGTTTTTGTATAAGCATGTTTGCAAAATTATTTCAATGGTTATTCAGACTGCTTGTTAGCATATTGGTTACAGTGTTTGTCTATCAGTCAGAAGTTTGCTGGTTCAATACTTGTCTCCTTTCAAGTAATAATATGTATGTATGGTGAGTTAATTAATTAAGAATAAAATATAATATGTATGTATCTATGTAAGTATGTATAGTATAAATAAATAACATCTCCATATACTACATACATACATAAGTATATGGTATAGAATTTAAATGAAAATACATAAGCAAAGCACAAAGAATAATCAAAGACATATTTTTTTTTTATTTTATGAGGTCGCCTCATAAAATCAAGAAGAAAACCTTATTAAAAATATCAATAAGATAACATCATAAAAACTACAAGATTTCTTCTTGATTTTTTTAAAAAGATTTTCTCTATGAAATTAATAAGATTTCCTTATTCAAAAAAAAACCATAGAGATTTCTTATTAATTTTGTTCTATGTTATGAGGTATTTATTAGGCACTGTTTTCTCTGTGTATGAAAATTGGTTTTAAAAAATCTTTATAAAGACTTTTTAAGTTTTATAAATAAGCCTGTTAATTTTTTGTCGGCTTTTTGACGGTTTTTCGTTTTTTTTTTAATAATTGACAAAATAAGCATCAAATTTAAAAATTTTTTAAAAAATAATTCTTTTAAAATTTAAAATTTTCCGACATTATTTAAGGTGAAATCGCTAGGGAATTAGTTATTTAATAAAAATTTATATTAAAATAACAAAAATTAAAAATTTTAAAAACCTCCGACTTTTTTCAGAAAAGATGTTATATCTTCTAAACGGCTGGACCGATTTTCTTCAAACTAAATGAAAATTGGTCCAGCCGTTTGGCCTGTACGTGGACACGGACAGACACACAGATACACAGATACACAAATACACAGACACACAGACACACACTACATCCTTATAAAACCCCTATTTTAGTCGGGGGTTAAAAAGTATTATGTAAAAACAAAGTTATTATAAAATAAGTTTTTCCTAATAAACTACACCCAGCAAAAAATTAATCGAGATTTCGAAGCAATTGCTTCTATTTATTAAGTCTCTTTTGCATTTTTATAGCTTTGTTTTCTGTTTTTTTTTTCTATTTTGGTTTCTTATATCCCTTCCATAAAAACATTTTTGATGGTGTAGTTTAATATAACACAAAAATAAGCGCTTCGGAAGCGCGGAAAAGCACAGAGTGCATCCCCTCTGTCTTACGAGGATGCAATAACGTAAGCGAATGACGAAATTTAACACAAATACTTCGAAGTCATCCTCTCTCGCTTACCTGTATACAAAATAGAATTGTATACAAAAATAAATATGTGCTTCGGTAGTTCAGTGGGTAATGTTCTAGCCTAACAAACGGAAATCCTGAGATCGACTCCTGATTCAACACGCGAACAAAAAGTAAAAAATAGTAAAAAAAAAAAATAAAGAGCAAATTTTTTAAGTATACGAGTATTTTTGCCGAATTCAGGTCATTCCGGCAGGCATGAATGAATCACATTTCAGATCGACGTGGCAGAGCTTCTACGCGAGGAATCCCATATAAAAATCATGCAAAATTTCATGCATCGGGTAAGCGCTTGCATACCAAAAGAGCACTTTTATAGGTGCTTCCAGCGAAGCACTTTTCGTGATCTTTAAGATCAATTTGGCGAAATAGTTCGTAAAAAATTTAAAGACGCTGATTGAGCTCTTTATAGCGGAAGCTATTGAAAAAATTCACCATATTTTTTCCGATTTTTTTTTTAATTTGGCGATTTTATAGTTTTGGTGATTTTTTTTTTGGTTGTTGAACATTTTTTTAATTTTTTGGCGACTTTCTTACTCCTGGTGATTGTTTTTTTTTAATTTTAGCGATTTAAATTATTTTTGATGATATTTTTTAATTGAGCGCTTTTTATTTGGGTGATTTATCTTTCGGTATTTTTTTAAATTTTAGACTATTTTCAGTTTTAGCGTTTTTGATTTGTTCAACAGTTTTCTCTTTTGGTGTACGGAACCCAAATACCTCGTTGGTAACAAATTTGTAGACAGACATAAAGAGATGGGCGCATACTCATAGTCAAAACAAAGTATACTTTTATGTATTTAAAACCAGTATTACCATACAAAATAGTGGTTTTAAATTCTTAAAGTATACTTTGTTTTGACTATGAGTATGCCCCATGGAGTCTATGCTTGATGGCTATTTTAAGGAGTTACACAGTTCCTGATACAAGCACGGTATCGAAGGTATTTTGGTTCCAATTTTTTTTTAGTGTTTTCTCATTTACGAGCATGTCGAATACTTTTGGGACTGCCCTCGTATACACAAAATTTTTGTTAAGTATGCGGTACCAGTTCCCTATTGTTTTTTTTGTGACATTTCATTCCTTGTTACAAAACAACAATAAAACACAATGTTGTTTTATTTGTTGTAGAATTTTTAGTACCTGATCAATTATGGCTGAGTTTACATCTGGCATTTCTGGTGTATCATTTGCCCAAAAAACGTAACCACCTAATTACTGACGAAAAACTGTTTGATTCAGACATATATTTATTGACTTAAACAATTTCCAATCATGTTGGACTCTATAAAATTGTCTATTAGTTATGTATGGAGCTATTAAACTTAATAAAAAAAATGTCTGAATCAAACAGTTTTTCATTAGTAATTAGTGGTTACGTTTTTTTTACGCTTGTGTGGCACAATACACACAGATGGAAACCCGGCCTATTATTTCATGAGTAATTTATTTGCAATTATGAAAAATTTAATTTCATTATTATGAGTGTCATTATTTGATTTCTTTTATTTGCTTTAATGACACAAATAATTCATCTTCAAATTAAAATTGAATTACATGAAATAAAAATGAATGTTCTCACCATTAAATCAACTTACCTAAATTGTTAAATTTATTCTCATATTTGCAAAAGAAATGGAGGGAAGAAATTACTACATTCCATATTAATCGAAATGTTCTTAGAATTGAAATGAAAATTTCGACAGATATAATATGATTTAAATAAATTGCACCTGGTTTCATCTTTTTAAATTCATTTAACCTCTCATATCCTTTCATTCACATCAGTTCAAGCACTTCAATTTTAATTGGAAATAAATTAGTCAGCTTTATTTCCACCCTTACATCATCTCTACAGATTCCAACATTGCAATATTTAAAATTCATAATTTGATTGATTTGCAATTCAATCAAAGAGGCAACCAAAATGAAATTAAATGCTTTAAACAGTTGAGTTTGAATTTCGATTTCCCAAGTGAAACTTATTGGTTTGTTAAATGTTAATTGGCTGTTGAAATTTTTGCCAGCTTCAATTACCTTGCCCCTCTCACCAGAATGAAGTAGATAGAGACAAATATATGTACATTGATATAATGAAGTCAAGTTGAGTGCTCAACAGCTGAGTGGAAAATTCGATTTAAATGTTCAGCAAACAAATCTTTTGAATTGTATAAATGTAAACATGAATTAACACCAAATTGTGCAGGGAAAACTGTCAACAAATATCTTAACAATGAAAAAATTAATTGAAGAAAAATAAGAAAAATATTCAGCGTGCTGGCGTCGGCATTGAAATGCATTTAAAATGGAAAAATAATAATTGTACAACATAAAAAAGCACAATTGTTAATCAAACACAAAAAAATATATTTTCTTAAATTTATGTGTGCACCAGTGATGCCAATTTAGCCATTTTTCATCCCATTTAGCCGGAAGAAAAGTGAGTTTAGCTATTAGCTTTTTTTTTAGCCATTTTTATTTTAATCCAGCTATTTTTTAGCTATTTTTCCAAACATGAAATTTGTTTGTGACATTGAACGTCTCGTACGTGAAAAAAGAAGAGCTAGAAGGGAATGGCAACAGCACAGATCACCACAAAATAAAATCAGATTTAAAGAGTGCACTAAACGACTCCAAGAGTTGCTTGCGTCTGAAAAAACTGCATCTCTTAAAAATTATCTGGAAGGTCTTGATGTCACACCAGCGTCTAATTACTCTTTGTGGCGCGCTGCTAGAAAGCTTAAAACACCCATTGAGTATAAGCCACCTCTACGCACATCTACCGGAAGTTGGGCAAGAAGCGATACTGAAAAAGGTAAAATATTTGTTGAGCACTTAAAATCCGTTTTTACGCCAAACATATATACTGGTGTTGCTGATTTGCCGAATGTAGTCGCTCTACCCCCTCAACACATAAAGTTTAAGACGCGTGATTTACAAAAATTAATTGCCGAACTCAACCCGAAGAAAGCTCCGGGTATTGATGGAATTAGTAACCAGATGCTTATGAACTTGCCTCGTATTGCAATGAGAATCCTATTATTCATATTTAATGCCATTTTACGACTGGAGTATTATCCACACAGCTGGAAGCTGGCCAAGGTTAAAATGATTTCAAAGCCGGGCAAAGATCTAACCAAGGCTGAGTCACATAGGCCAATAAGTCTACTATCAACTATGTCAAAGCTTTTCGAAAAACTGCTCAAAACAAAATTGTCCCCAATTCTAATTAGTAGTGGGTGCATACCAGACCATCAATTTGGTTTTAGAAGTCAGCATAGCACCATTGAACAAACTCACAGACTGGTTCAATTTATAAGAAGAACTTTTGAGGAAAAAAAGTATTGTTCTGCGCTCTTTATTGACGTTTCCCAGGCATTTGATAAAGTGTGGCATGAAGGCATAATTTTAAAATTGAAGACTTACTTACCAATAAACATTTTAAATCTTTTGGGAAGTTACATTATTTCCCGTAAGTTCACTGTTGTGGAAGGAGACTTTACGAGTAGGCCTGAAACTATTTCATCCGGTGTGCCACAGGGGAGCATACTGGGACCAGTTTTATATTTGATTTATACTTGTGATATGCCTGTGAGCAGTAGTATCCATACTTCCACATTTGCCGACGATACAGCCTGCCTTAGTATGCACGAAAACCCTGATGAGGCATCCCGCAAACTCCAGGAACACATTAGCCAGATGGAGCTTTGGTTAAACTTATGGAGAATTAAAGTCAATGAACAAAAGTGTGTCCATATAACGTTCACCCTAAGAAGAGATACTTGCTCCCCCATTCGGATTAACAATCAAGTTGTTCCTCAACATTCACATGTGAAATATCTTGGTTTACACCTTGATCGACGACTTACATGGAAACATCACATTGACTCTAAGTTAACTCAAATGAAACTTAAATTAACTCAGTTACATTGGCTGATTGGTAGAAATTCAACACTTAGCCTAGACTGCAAACTTTTAATATACAAGTCGCTTTTAAAGCCAATATGGTGTTACGGAATTCAACTATGGGGCACTGCTTCAGCTTCAAATGTAGAGAAAATTCACCGAAGGCAAAATAAAATTTTACGCATGATAACATCGGCTCCATGGTACATCAAAAATTCAAATATACATCGCGATTTGAATATGCCACTAGTGACTGAAGAAATTGTAAAATACGCAGGCAAATATCTAACAAAACTCGAGTCACATCCTAATCCGCTTGCTCGAAATATTTTGAACTTTACTGGGCACATCCGATTAAAAAAGAGAGATACACGGGCTCTAATATTCAACACTCTAGATGATGAAGCTGCTTGAAAACACTTCTTTCTTTTTGTTGCTTATCACTACTTATTTATTATTAATAACTATCACTAAGCTTATGTCCGACATTGGTCGGGCCTAATAATTTTTTTATAGATTTAAGATTTGAATACTTATTGTTAGTTCATATTTGAAGATACAATAAATAAAAAAAAACATGCATTAAAAAAAAAAAATTTCATAAAAAATTTAAACTCGCAACAAAGGAACATTAATTAACTACAAAAAAAAACACAACAGAATAATATGTTATTGTTTTCACATTAATATCTATAAATCCCGGTTCAAACTTGCCATTTTTGTTGCAGCAGCCTAAAAGCGCTTATATGAAAGAGATGGCTCAATTGGTAACAATAAGATTTGCTACTGCATTCTTATAATCGTTGCAAGGTGTTTATAAGTTGTCGGATCTACAGTGAAACCTCTCATAACGGACACCTCCTATAACTGGACACCTCTAATAACCGGACAATTTTTTCAGATTCAACACGTTCATTAGTTTTTCCATACAAAATGCACTCCCATAACCGGACACTCTCATAAAAGCACAGAAGCGATGAAACACGGCAACAAGAGTTGCATTTAAATAGTAGGTCTTTCTTTATTCAACTCTGATTCATATTTATATTAGTGTCAATGGTATTGCTGGTTCCCTGGTTAACGCATATATAAATACTGATTCGTTGGACACGCAAAGAAATTGCTATTTATATGAAGAAGTTGTTTGCTTAGCTGGTGTCCCAAAATGGCAGTGAAAAAAATTGTTTTTATCAACTACAGAAAAAAAAAATTACATTTTAAACGAGTTTGAAAAAGGAAAATATTCGGTGCACGAACTTGTGAAGATATAAAGTTTCTTGTGTATTTTAACAATTCATATTGCTACATTTCTTATACAAACTGCCTTTTCAAAGCATTCTTCTAGAGACGACTTTGTTGTATTCCAACAAATAAAATCATTGAAAGTCATTTGAAACCCAACAGCTGAAATTATACCAATCTAATTTGAAGAAGTCTACTCTTAAAATAATTTTTCAACTACAATGAAATCCAAAAAATGTGTAACTCTCTCATAAGCGGACACCTCTAATAAATAGACAAAAACAGGGCGACCGTGAGTGTCCGGTTATGAGAGGTTTCACTGTAATTGGTGGCTTATGACGTCAATCAAACAAGGGTCATATTTGTTTTACACGAGTGAAGATATCAAGAAAAATAAAAGTTTAAATGAAAGTTTAAATAACAAAAATTAAAAATTTTAAAAACCCCCGACTTTTTTCAGAAAAGATGTTATATCTTCTAAACGGCTGGACCGAATTTCTTCAAACATAGCTAAGAACTTTCTCGATCAAGTCAGAAAACAGAAATAACTAAATTAAAATCGGTCCAGCCGTTTGGCCTGTACGTGGACACGGACAGACACACAGATACACAGACACACACTACAAACTTATAACACCCCTTTTTTTAGTCGGGGGTTAAAAATAGAAAGTTAATAAAAAGTATAAACAAAAATTTCGCAAGGAATGGATTAGTATCCCAAAAATTTAAAGACTTAATAGCAGAATGTACAAATGAATAGAAGGCATAATGCAAGTATTGTAAGTTTGCACTATATGCGCAGTTTTTTTTTGTATTACCTGAAGAAAAATTATTTTATTTATTACTTCAATTGATTGTTTTTATTTACTTTAAAAAAGTTCCCGATTTGCCTTAAAAAAATATATGAAATACCTTCTTGTTTTTGCTAAAGTTCATGATTTTTGCATTAAATTTTGCTTAGCCATTTTTTAGCCATTTTTTTTTTTGTCTACATTTAGCCATTTTTGGTGGAGGAATTCTGGCATCACTGGTGTGCACGTACGTGCATGTTCTAAAGAAAAAGTGAAAAAGTTGTTAAACGCTTGTTAAGCAATTTTCTGTTCTTTTAACTGCGAAAATTTCTTACAGTTCAATAAACTTTATTTATTTTAAAATTACTGTCGTCTCCATAAATATTCTAGCAGGACCAGCAGGCTTAGGCAATAACAATAATAATTTTATGTTATCTTTACGTGCGATTTGACAATTACAATTGCAACATTTTAATTAAAGAGTGACAAATTTCCAATAGCAATAAACAAATATAAAAGGATTTTTATTGAACTTTTGAAAAAGTCAGCAACCTGCTTACCGTTTTACAAAATTTTCCAAAATAAATAAAACATATCGCAAACATTTTCGCAAAGTGAAAAATTTTCCAGATCTTTTGTAAAAAAGCACAACCAAAATAAATGCTGCCCAAACGACAAAGCGACAAAGAATATATCTGCTTGCTAAGATAGAAAAGTTGAAACGTATGTATATTTTTAAAGTTTCCACCAATAATACTGCCAAAAAAAAAAAACAGATTTCAATGCAAAGATTTGATAGAACATTTTTGAAAAAAAAAGTTATGGGACCAAACTGGAAGTAAATTCTTTCAAACAAAACAAATTTTGAAAATCTGTTGGTTAAGAGGAAATACGTGAAATATAAAATTAAATGTTAATGGACATGCCCCCGCCCACTTTTTTAAATGCAAGATTGTGTATTTTTCAAAGCTCAGGGTATTTGTTTAGTTTTGTAAAAATCGAAAAGTGCAACCACTTAAAATAAAATATTAAATTTTAATGGGCATGACTTCGCCCATTTTTTAAATGGAAGATTGTGTCTATTTTATAGCTCAAGCTCAAAAATCGATTAAGTAGAACCATAATAAACTTTAATCGTCATAACCCTGCCCATTTTTTCAACTTTAAAATTGTGTAATAATACCCAATAAGCAATTTTGCTTGAAATCAAGTGTAAAACAAGTGTTATTCAAGCCACACAATCAATTGTCAAGGGTTGAATTATGCTTGACTCACACTTTAATTCAATAGCATTCTCCAGTGAAATGGGAACTTGAACTCAATGCGAACAATTCAGTTGTAGTACAGTTTAATTCAAGCCTTGAATTATACTGTAATTCAACCTTGTATTACAGTTGAATTCAAGTGTATTTCAAGCCGCAAAAAGAAGGCTTTTAAAATGAAAAGCAAAATGCAATTCCTTCGTTTTCTAATAATTATTTTCTGCACATCTGCCTTCGCTATTGTTTTCACGTTTTACTCACCTTTGTTTACCAAATTCGCTTTTATTTATTTGTTTTTGATATATTCACCACAATTTCAGTTTTAATAATAAATAAATTACGTATTTGACAAGGTTTGAGCATATATGTATGTTGTTTGAATTTTTATTTAAAAATATTTTCAAACTTGAAAATTACTTGAAAAAATGCTTGAATTCAACTTTATTTCCAGTTCAATTTCAAGTGCTTGAATTTTAATTTTTTGAGTGCTTATTGGGTAAGAACCAAATGTGTTTGGTAGGTTTCGAAGCAATCAAACAAGTAGAATATCATAAAATCAAATTAAAAAAATTGTGGGCATGTCTCCGCCTATGTTTTTACAATGAGACGAGTAAGATGCTATACCCTCTCAGTCAAAAAAATAATTTTGACAATCAGCCTAAAATGTACCGAGTTATGAAATAACAATGACAAAAAAAGAAGAGAGGTATCTTGGGACACCCGGTTATAGCTATGCTGCTAAGTTATACCAAACAAGCTTCATGTGTGAAATAACTATGCAATAAAATTATATTATGTGATGATGTCAAATTCGCCGCAAATACTTCAGATTATTTTCTTTTCCAGCGGCGTACGATTGAATTAATGTATTGTTTGTGACCGGTGGCGGCTGTTAGCCGGCTTACAGAAAAAAATGAAAACAAATTGCGCAATCATTCTCATGATGTTTGTTTCACTCACTTCAAGGAACGAAACGAAACAAAATCGTTTATTTTCGTATTCTGCTTTTAAGTACAAAGAAATCAAAATAAAAATAAATTTATAACCGCAATAGTGTCGATTATTTTTGTTCTAAAAATCTCGTTCTAATTCCTGTATCGCGCAATAAATAGCATAGCTATAACAAAAAATACATACAAATTGGTAATCTCCTCCTTTTTTTTGGAAATCGATAATAAATGGTAAGGGTTTGTCATTTCGTGTCTAATTTCCAAAATATTAATATTCGATTTCATAAATTACCCAGCAAAAAAAAAATCGGAACTAGTTTGAAAGGTCTACCACCAATCACTACAGGTACTGATTTTAATATTCTAAGGTTGTTTTAGACAACCTTTTAAGCGCATACCATATTCAGTTATTTGGATCATTTCCATCCTATGACAACCATATGTTAAATTCATTGATGTTTCGCCAGAAATAGAACTACTTGCAGCTGAGTTCATCAATTTTGGATTTATTGAGACATTAAACAGTTTTATGATATTAAATTTTATTAGATGAATACCGGAAAATATGAAGTGAAATAATTTATTTGGTACTGATATGAAGGTACAATACTTGAATTAATATAAGAATATCAAATAGTAATACGGTTTTTGAACATCATATATTGTTCACAAAATAACGATCGTATCAACTTTTCCACCCCTTAACGTTGAATTATGGAATACCCTGTATACATATATGAAGGGTATACACTGAACGAATTTTCGGCAGAAATTGTATGAATTTCGACATTAATCTAATGAAAAATTCATTAAAATTCTTTAAAATATTTTATTGAAAACTTCATCAAATTTATTTAACAGTGTAATTAATGCAGTGCTATAACTTCATCAAAACAATAAAATAATTTCATGAAAAGAATGAAATAACTTAAATATAAAGGGGTTTCTTAATAATTATAAAATATTGTTGTCATAAATCCAATAAAATATTCTTACGAAACCAGAATACCAAGGAAGCAACTCCAATGAAATTCTTTCACAATTTTCACGAAATTTTCATTGGATTTGTGAAACTATCATTAGATTTGTGAAAAAATTTTAATGAAATTGTTTCATTGGACTTATGAAGCAAAATTCTTTCGGTGTATAAAAGTCCTCTTGTAAGTTATTCAAATTTATGTGTTTGTAACCATCTCACCCTTGTATTGTCCTCAACTTTCAATAGAAACTTAATATGAATGTTTAAAAAAAGAAAAGAAAGACACACAAAACGTCTCTGCCTTCCGTTATTGTTAATTTTTACTCCATAATTTCCCTTTAAAGTTCACTGTTGAAATTGTAACAAATCTATTCAATTATATTTAACTAGTCTTTTGCATTTATTTTAAATTAATGAATAAATATCTCAAGCAAAACTGCAATAATAAACGAATTTTGTCAGTGGGGAGCTCCATTCAAAGAGTGATTTTGAAACCAATAGTAAAAATACTATACAAAAACTAAAGAAGAATTTGTATGTACAGCATGATTTTTTTTATTAGAGTTACACTAAAATAAAGCAAAGAAACATAATTTTAATAGAAATTAAAGTGGCTTTAAAGGATATATGATTCAATTAATAATTGTTATGGTCTAGGCCATGTGGCCGCCATGGCTGGAGCGTACTACCGATACAATAACTCGTCAATTTTTGATTTCCAGGTGTTCAATTGTCCCTGGTTTCTCGGCGTAGCCCCAAAGAAAATAATCCAATGGGATTAAATCACACAATCTTGTTGGCCAATTAACAGAACCATTGAGTGAAATTATTTGTTCATCAAAAGTTTATTTGAGTAAATTAATTGTAAGTATAGGCTGTGTATGCGGCTCCGTCCTATTGGCACCACATATATCCATGATTTATGCCAGCTAATTGAGGTACAAAAAAGTTTGTAATCATTTCTCTATACCGTTAAGCATTGAGAGCAAAATCCTGCCCATTCTCTTTTTTGAAGATATATGGACCAATGACAATGACTCCGCCGGTGCATAGAGTTTACCAAGCAGGACAAAATCTTGTGAATTTTCTTCAATTCAAATGCGATAGTGTTACTTATTTACGAGCCCAATCAACCAAAACTGAGCTTCATGGCTGAACAAAATTTTGTATTTTTGATTGAAGTGCGAACCAGAGCATGACAAAAGTATCGTTTTAAATACTCTTTAAGTATTGGCCGTCAAACAACTATGAATGCGTACTGCTAAAAATAAAAAAGCACGCAAAATGTTATCACACTTATTAATTTGAACCGAATACTTACAAGGATAAACATCCAACAACTATGTTTTTACACATTTTTTAAACTAGGCAGCACAAACTTCTGCAGACAAGCTTTTAAGCTTTGCAGAACTTATTCTAGTAAGAGTTGTATGAAAATTATTGAAATAAATAAATAAATAACAAATTACAAAAAAAAAAAATTATACACTGTTTGAGCTGCAATCACACGCATGAATATAAAAATACTCTGGCTAATAATCGACTACAAATTCGTGTATACAGGGCTATTTTATTTACACACACACATAAAGCATGTTTTCAAACAGCCACAGAAATGAAAAATAAAATGGAATTTAAAATCTTTGGGTGTGGCATTTTTCCATTTCATTTTGTATACACAAATGATTGTATACGGTGGCGAATGATGAATAAATATTCCGAGTATCAGCGTACTTTGTTGCCGATTAAACATCCATAGCCTGAGCATAACAATACTCAGACTGAGAGTATTAAGAGAGAGTCAACGAAATAGAGATGCTCTTGTAGAAATCGGCTTTAATCATAATTGCATGAGAGAAAATATGTGAGCGTTCAAATTGTTAGCGCTACAATTTGAATTATGCGCGGTTACTAAAATTAATCATTTTCATTCCCTCGTACGCATTGTTACTTGAAATGAAAACAATTCCTAATTATTCGAATTACTCCTAGCTCCGATGGACGCTTGTGACTAACATAAAATTGAGGAAGTGCACGATAAGTTTGACTAAAAGAATCATTATTTGGATAAAAATTAAAACAATTTGCTGGCGTTACTCTCAGTTATGCGTATCCATAATGAAATTGCAGGAAAAAAAAATTAACACAAAATCAACTATCAGCTGTTAAACCGGTTGTCAAATCAAGTAGTGTTACCCACTCAAAGCAGAAAGCAGAGATTCCAACCGCGTAACATTGTATATATACTGTTATATCTGAAGGATATGAAATTAGAGAGAGAGAGAGAGAGAGAGAGGGAGAATATTTATATAAATAAGATATTTATAGAAAAACAAGGGATTCAAGCACTGCTGGCCACCGAGAGAAATATATTCGTGTATAAAAAGCCAATTGAAACTCAGTACCCTGGTGCCACTTTGGCCAGCTATGGAACAAAGTAGAAGCGATTGAAAAACTGGGCTTGACAGTTCCTATATAAATTAGATATTTTAGTTTAAAACACTTCTAACTCCCCACTGAACTCATCGTTTTGAGACATTTTACAAATATTGTACAACTATCGAAAGTAAATTCCCTCGTATATTCTCATTTAACTAAAAACTTGCAGCCTCTTCCTTGAATGAAATGTTTTTTTTTTAATACAAATCAGCTACAGTGCTGCCTGCCATCACTAGCAAGTTTTTTATTTAAAGCCTTTGTGCCCAGTTTTATAGATAATAAAAGCTTGCCATTTAGGGACAGTCATGTGGGAAATCTTTACATTTTTCTACACACGTGCTAATCAGTAGAGATGTGTAGTATATATTAGTCTATACATACGAACATGCTTGTTTACATACTTGCACTTGTCTTTGTAAAATACAAAATTCCCAAATGAAACAATTGACATTAGTTATCATCAATTGTCTAAAAGTTTTTTTTTATCGTCCTCTCAAGACATACAAAAATTAAAGTGACGCACAAATATAATTCAAACGTACAAAGTAGGCAAATTTTAATACAGATAAACGACTTGCAATAGTGCACAGTTTGTAAAGAAAGTCTTTGCAAACAAGAGAAAATTTTTTTTATTTTACGCACCGTTTATTAGGTAAATTTGACAGCACTTCACTCACTCTCTTTCTCTCTTCCTATCTCTAAAACTATGTAAATTAATATACTATTCCCAAGATTTATTTAGAAGTTGGCATATCACTAAAGATACAAAGACCACAATACGCAAGATAATGAAAACTCATTTTTATACCCTTCACCAAAAATGGTAAAGGGTTTATAGGTTTTTCATTCCCTGTGTAATTTCCACAATATGAATATGCGACCCATAAAGTAATTATATTCTGGGTCCTTACGAATAGGGAAGGCGAATAAGCGATGTCCGTCTGTCCGTCCGTCCACCCGTCTGCTGTATGTGAAATATGTTTTTCGAATCTCTCAGCTAAAAAAGCTAAAGACTTCATTCAGTCTTGGGCTGGTGTGTCAGAAATGGGCCAAAATAGAGCAGACGGTTTCAGAGCAGGAAAACTTAAAATTTATTTCGCCATATAAAAGTAACTAGCTAGAACTAAATAAGCCTATTTTATATTTCAGTAAGAATAAAATAAGTATTACAAATTAAAAAAACACAAAAAAAAATTATTCCAGGGTTGGAAAATTTTAACTTTTTTTGACATATAAGAGTAACCTACTTTTTCCTTTTTCCCTATAAATTAAGTATATTTTATATTTCCAAAAGAAATCAGGAAAATTTAAAAGAATGATTCCAGGGTTGGAAAATTTCACTTTTTGTGATTTATAAAACTAACTACGTCTAATTAATTTTTTTTTCTTTTTCTCTATAAATTAGATATATTTTATATTTTGAAAGGACTAGTTTGGTATAGGAAGTTAGTAAAATAAATACCACAGCTCCAGAGCTGGAAATTTTAGCTTTTTTTTTTTTTTTTGATATTAAAGTAGCTAAATAAAACTACTTTTTTCCTTATTTTCTTTTTTTTTCTTCCTTCACTTAAAATAGTTTATAAATTTTTTAAGAGCTAGATTGATATAAGGAATCAGAAAAATCTTAAGCTTGATTCCAGGGTTGAAAAATAATTTTTTTTTTATATAACTAGAAGTAAATAGGTAAAATTAAATTTTTCATTATAATTACATATTAAATATACTTTATGTTTTAGAAAGAAAGAGTTTGGTATAAAAAATTTTAAAAATAAAAACCATAGCTCCAGACCTGGAAAACTTAAACTTTATCTGGTATATTAAACTAATTATTTCTTGGGTAAATAAATATATTCTATATTTTAGAAAGAAATAAACTAGTTTTAAAAACCATAAAAATCAAAATTATCGCCTAGGTTCTACATTCGTAAAATGAAATGAAAGTGAAATTTTCTCTTGGTTTGTGTTCTCAGTTTCGTAAAAGTGATTTAAAAAGTAAAATTTCACTTTCAGTGTGTTTCAAATGAAATTGAAGTGTTCTGTAATCCAATTTCACTACAAAAAAAAGTAATTTGAATTCGGCAGCAAACAACATTGTGAAAGAAAATACTTTTCAGTAAAAATGAAATATTTGTAACAATTTATTGCAAAAATACGAAAATGTAAGCAAATAAATAACATTTTTATATAAATTCTTTTTTATGGTTTATTTTATTTGTGTTTTAAAGGGGTAAGAACAAAAACCAGGAGAAAGAGGAGGCGTTGTTAAAATATGTGGAAAAAATCCGCGATTAGCTAAAGGGTTCTGTCAGTGATTTCTTCAATGCGTTTAGAAATTTTTAGCGAACTTGCGATTTTTCGCGTTTTTTCCGAGTTTATTTTGCAACTTCTCGCGAATTTTGCATTGTTCGCAATGAAAGCGAGTTTTTGCAAGTGTTCTGCTTCCTATGAGTTTTCGCGAATTTCAAACAATATTAGACTTTGCTATTATGCTACTGTTATTAAGTTTTTGCGAATTTTCGAGATTTTGTTTACCGAATTTTTAGCATTCCTTAAAGTTTTAGCAATTTTTAATAAAAAGTATGGCTTGTTTAAGATTTTGAAATTTTTCGCAAATTTCTGTTATTTTTGCGAAAGATGTAAGTTTTGCAACGTTTTTGTCTTTCTTTATCTATTTTTTTATTTTTGCAACGTTTTTAGCTTTCTTTACTTATTTATATTTAGGGACTTAAAATTGAAATTTTTGCAAGCTTTGGCGAATTATCATAATGTAAAACTGTAAGGTTAACTCGGGAGAAAGCGAGTTAACCTTACAGTTTTAGCGAGCTTAATCAATTTAAGTTTATTGTTTGTTTCCAATATTGCGAATTTTCAACATTTTCGAAACTTGTGATTTATTCGACTTTTAATCAAGTTCAAGGCTTGATATAGATTTTTGCATTCATTTTTATTGCAAGTTCATAATCATAATTTTTTTGGTGTGAATATACATATATGCAAATATTGGGTCGTCGGATTTAATTGTGCTTTAAAAGACGAATTTTCGCAACGAATTCTTTAAGGCAAGTTCGTCGAACTATGCGAAGTTCGCCGTTAGTTCCAATTGTGTTTATAGCATAAGATGTGTTTTTTCTATGTTGCATAAAATATTTATTTGAAATAAACTGGGAATGAAATCGTCGTGGAAAAAAAGTTTCATTACTTTTCTAGAACACAGTGATATCGACTTTTCGGAATTAAAAACGTTTTCATTTTCATATTGTAGTGGAATGTAGAACCTGGCCGTATGGTTCCAGGGTTGGAAATTGAAAAAAAAAATTGTTAAAAAATATAAGCAAAAGTATTTTTTTTTTAAGTGCTAATTCACACGGTGAAATTTATGATGTCTATTTTTCTTAATTCTCTTTTGAAGTTGCTACCAAAAATTCCTTGTATTCATACGATGTTTTTTTTTTTTTCTTTTTTTTTTTGACGTCTAATTTTACTTCTCTCCACCTATATAGCCAATAAGCTAGAAGAGTAACAATAAAAAATAACAATAAGATAGAAGAGTAACATTAAAACGTAACAACAATAACAACAAGAGCAATGTAAAGAGAAATAGGAAAAAAACCATGGAAAACAGAAACTGGGTCATTTTTTCTACCCCTCTTTCTTCTCTACACCGCTCGCTAACAAACAAAAAGTGACGTCGAAAAATAGACTTCATAAAAGTCTTCGTGTGAATTAGGTGTAAGTTAAACATATTTTAAGCTTTGAAAAGATCTTTACTCCAGATTTTTTTATTTGTTCAATTTATATATGAATATCTAATTTAATTATCAATATTTTGGTATGATATTGACGTGACGACGATGTTGACAACTGGAATAAGGGTGAACGTAAATAAAATATTTTTTAAATACAGAGTGTAGAATGAAATACTCAACTATTGCTAATATAGAAAAAAGAATATTTGAATCAAATTCTCTAGTCGAAAAATACCAATACTAAAAATTGAACTAAAACAAAAAATTATACATTTTTTCGCACAGTGGGGTGAATGGTAGAGAAAGTAGTGATTAATTCATAGAAGTCGTAATTTTAAAGTGTTGTTATTTTTTATTGATAAATGTTAATAAATACATCAAAAACCAGCATTTAAAAAAAATTAAAAAAAAATTTTTTAACCTTTTATGGGATTTTTTGTATTTTGGAGAAAAGTGTATATTATTTGACTATTTTTGCTGTAACTTTGGAATGAAAAAATATAAATTAGTAAATTACATTGCAAATTAGGGCATACTTTATGTGCTTTTAAAAAAAATATTTTTTTTTGTTTAAATAAAAAAAATATATATTTAATATGTATTTTTCAAAAACCATAATAAGTCAAAAATCTACTTTCTATCTACTTTCACATGGTACCAAATACGGTTGTGAAAGTTACAGTTCATCTTTTGAATTAATCGCCACTTGTGAAGGCTTTCACCCCACAGTGCGTGTATATAAGATTCAGTACAACCGAATATAGCGCTCTTACAAGTTTTAATTACTTTAACTTAACCTGAGATCTAGGTCTTCTAAAATTAATAATTAAAACACCCTAGTTAAAAGCAATACATCACACTAATATAATAATAACATTTAATGCTCCCTATTGAAAATATTGCTGAAAACATATTCGTTACGAACTGTGTTTTCTTGATTGGTTTCTTTTGTCCCCAAAGCAAAGCAAAAAAAAGGACACTTTAACCCTCAACCCTAGAAATTGAAAATTTATAGACCTTTTTGAATTGAGTGCATTTGAAAATTATACATAAAAGCCCTTAGAAAATATAAATTCGAATTGCTATTTATCAACACACGTACATATACGTACATATACATTTAAAGAAGAATTGTTTAACATTGTGGTTTTCAAGTGAAATAAAAAAGGACCTTTTTAAAACAACGTTTTTAAATTAGCTCTTCAAAGAAGATACTCGTAGCAATATTTTAATTTTCTAAAAGTATGAATTTCTGAGTAAAAATATGTTTAGATAAGAGTACAAATTAGTACGTTTGTGGTTTGCGGTGGTAAGTATTTATTTCGGGACAATGGATTCAAAATTTATTTGTTCATGATTGCATAATTAGTTTGACATTCTACACAAGCCCATCTGGTATTTCTTTTTTCAGAGACTTGCGTTAGTGAAATATTGACCATACCAATAAACGAGGTAAGTCATTTATGCTACCAACCAAAAGAAAATTGGTTTTTTTAGAATTCATTAGACGTGCGTTCAAGGTCAATGTCATGTCAATGCACAAACGTGTGTAAGAGTAAATGACAAACTAAATGTTATTTCTCCCCCCCTCCCCTACTTTCTTAAAAATATCAGTAATAAAATGCTGTTATATAATATACATGAAAAATGTTGTTGTTAATTCAATTAAATAGTTCGTTAAAAAATGTAAAACTAACGTCATTTATGAAAAGTTTTTATTCTATGAATGACAAGTTTTTATTTTAATATTGTAAATAATTAATTTTATAAACTAAGTAGTTTCATTGCAATAGTTACATTTTTCATTTAAAATATGAAAATGTAAAAAACATGTCGTTGTATGAATGAAAAAATATTTCCTTGTATATATGACAATTTTTGTAATGGAAATCCTCACAAAAACATCAATGTGAAAAAAGGTCAAGTTCCTATCAATAATTTCGGCCATCGAAAGCAGTGAGATATAAATTTTGACCAAGTTCTTGTTTGGCACAACACCTTTCACTGACATATGCTATGCTTTATATACATTTGTAATCGTAAGGTTGTCATATAATTCCTTGATAATCTGCTAACTTGACAACATTTTTACCGATACAAAGAAATGAACATTATTCTTTCTTTTTTTAGAAGGGTAAAAATTTTGTCAAGTTAGCAGATTATCAAGAAATTATATGACAACCTTACGATTACAAATGTATATAATGCATAGCATATGTCAGTGATAGGTGTTGTGCCAAACAAGAACTTGGTCAAAATTTATATCTCACTGCTTTCGATGGCCGAAATTATTGATAGGAACTTGGCCTTTTTTCACATTGATGTTTTTGTGAGGATCTGACTACTTTTTGAAACATTTTCTATGATAACACTTTTTAAACTTAGGGTTTCTGGGGTGTTTTATTTCTATTCATGATTACTGTGCCAGTTAAAAATGGCATAGTTACATATAAAATAATGGGTTAGAGCATGATGAGTGCTCGATTGTACACCTTAAAAATGAATTATTTTGCTATTACAACGGGTCGCCAGTGTGTACGCAATTTGTTAAGAGTCGTCTAAAAAGAAATACGTAAAATACAGCGTCAATTCTGGTGGGAGTGATCCCGCCTATTTTCTCAATATATCTACATATTAAAGTCTGCTTAGCCGAAGTACATAAATCAAAAGGATATGCCCAATGTGCATACAAAGTTTCAATAGGGTGGGTGGTGCTTTAATTTTTGGATTTTCCGACTGAGTAAATTAATTAGGACTATTTGTCTACAAAATTTCAGCTTTCTACAGTAAAATATTACTTAAAAATTTTATGGGCCTGGCCCCGCCGACTTTTATATCTGTTAGTGCTTATGATTCATGTAAAGTTTTGTATGAAAAAGCTATTGAGAAATACATGAGTAATAGACTAAAAACTGCTAAGCCGAAGTACATGAAAGAAAAAGCTAAGATTTATGGGTGAAGTCACGTCCACTTTTCCAAACAGGAAATTTTTACTTTGGATAAGTGCAATGTGTATGAAAAGTTTCAATAAAATTTAATTTAATTTTGTGTTTACAATGCTTGTTCCCAACCCCTGATTGAAACTTCTGGTTTCTTAGATTTTTACTAGGGATCTCTAATCTAGATTAATTTGTGTACCAAATTTCAGCACTCTACTGCGAATCAGAGTTTTAACGGATAAAACTTTTTGCTTTTAAAATTTTTCCATTGGCTTACTCATCTACACTTGCTTGTGTATAAAATGTCAGCTCTCTTGCGTGAACTATACCTTATAATTTTATCAGCATCACCCCTCCCACTATTTTAAACTCACAATATTTCTGTGAGCAGCACTTATAATTCATGCTAATTTTCTTCTAAAATATGCTAGACCGAAGTAGATTAAACACAAGGCTAAAATTTTATGGGAGTGATCACGACCACTTTTTTAGGTGATAGTTTAATGTATTGTATACGTGCAACGTATATGCAAGGTTTCACTTAAATGGCTTAAGTTAAAAGCTGTATATTAACAGCCTTATTTATATTACTTATTAAGACTTTATAAAGGGGTTTTAAGACAAATTTTCAATAAAAATTTTTCTTAAAAAGTCTTAATAAGTTTTATTAATAAGGCTGTAAGTTTTCAGGTTCAAACAATAGTAGCGTGGCCCCACCCATTCTGGTTAATTTTTTTGGTTTTTCAGATTTCTCTTGTTGGTTTCTCACCTAGACCTATCAAATTTCAGCTCATAAGCGCAACTTTTAATTTTTAATTTCTATGGATGAAGCCCCGCCCCTCTGACTAAAATTTCCGGGTTTTCAGGGTTTTCTTGTTGTTTTCTCCCCTATACCTATTCGTGTATTAAATTTCAGCTCCTTAGCGCAACTTTTAGTTTATAATTTTAATGGGCGTAACCCCGCCCACTTTTCACAAACTTAAGATTTTTTGCGGCCTGTCAAGTTTCGTTGCAAACGGATAATAATACATACAGAAATAGTATATCTAAATATGCAGAGCCGTAGTACACGAAAATGAGGTTGAAATTGTATGGGCGTGTCAACGCCCACTTTTTTAATGAAAAATTTTTAGGATTACTTCATCTCAGCATGTATGATGAATTTCAATAAAATATCTTCCATTAAGCGCCTTAGATTTGCTTTTTTAATTGTAGCCTTTATGGGCGTAGTTTAATGCTCACCTAGACCTAGTTCTGTAGCAAATTTCAGCTCACTAACACAGATTTTAGTTTTTATGGGCGTAGCCCCGCCCCCTTGGTTAAAATTTTTAGGTTTTCAGATTTTTCTGGTTCATTGCTCACCTAGATCTACTCGTGTGCCAAATTTTAGCTCTCTAGCTATAGCGGAAGTGCTTCATCAATTTGATGAGTGATCAGTGAGTCAGTGAGTCGGTGAGTATGTCTTAAAATATGCACTTTTTGCACCTCCATATCTCTGGAACCTTTCATTGTAAAACTTTCAAACTTCGCATATAAGGTTATATGAATTTATTCTAATTATGATTTAAATTTCATAATTTTACGGTCGCGGGGAACAAAGTTATGAGGGGGATAAAAACAGCTCGAATGGCTTCCTGTGAATATACACACTGCGTGCATTGGCCAGAACTTGGCCTGGCGCACTGCCGTGCGCCTAGATGAAACGTTGCATTAGTTGAGAAATAATGACAAAATAATAAATATTTAAAAAAAAATTTTTTGCATTTACGAGGGTTTTTCTCTTGGTGTACTAAAAGTAAAAAAATTAATAATATAGGAATATGTAGTGGTCCTGCTTCTCCAAAATGCTACGTGATGTTCAAGACATTTTTATACGTATCGGTGTTCTAATGTCTCCATAATTTATTTTGTCGAGTTGTTAACATTGGAATTCATTTAATTTTGTTTTTATAGCTATGCTCTTTATGCTACGGCACAGGAGCTAGGACATGATTTTCGTAACAAAAATAATCGACACTATTACAGTTATAAATTTATTTTTGTTTTGATTTCTTTGTACTTAAAACCAGAGTACGAAAATACTGATTTGCTCAATTTGTTTTCGTATGGTTTTTGCACATGAGCACAAACCAGAGAACACAGCCCATCGGCTGTAAGCCGGCTAACAGCCGCCGCCGGCCACAAGCAATACATTAATTTAATCGTAAGCCGCTAGAAAATAATATAATGGGAAATAAATGGAAACGTTTAGAAATCTTTGCAGAGAATTTGTTATCATCATATAATATAATTTTATTGCATTGTTATTTCACACATGAAATTTGTTTTATATAACTATCTAAGCAGCATAGCTATAACCGGGTGTCGTAAGACACGTTTCTTCTTTTTTGTTATTCTTTTAAATGAAAGATATTTATCCAAATATTATTTTTTCAATTTTTAATGCTTCCAAGCTGTTATATAAAATACGACAATATTCTCGTTAAGATTAAGAAAACACAAAATTCCAAATTTGAGCCGCCTTATTTATTTTGTGTCTTAATTACATTAAAGCACAGAGTGAAAGAATGTGAAGCAAACATTTGAAAAAAATCTGTTGTTATTTGTATTTTTTTTTTTTTCATTTAAATTTTTTTCGCTCAGTTTTATTTATTTATGTTTTTTTTTTTTTTTTGCTATTATATTATGAGTCTGTGCTCATTCATGCAAAATTATTTTAGGGTCAACATTGCGCAAAAAAGGGGATGATAAGAAGTAAGCTAAATAAATAAAGCCGAAAAAAACGTCATCATCATTTAATACTCTTATTACATTTATGTAAAATTTAATGCAAAAAATAAAACAAAAAAGAATCTTACAAGATTATACCACGATAAGAAATATTTGCTGAACAATAAATAAAGACCCGCGCACATACAGAGGCAGAAAAGATGGGAAATGGAAAAAAATTATTTTTTCCAATTAATGATATTTTTATTTTCATTTAAAAACGCATAGTAGTAAAGAAAGGCTTCTTTATGAGTTAAAATTCAAGCTTCCACATCCCACACAGTTCGTAGGACTTAAATGTAATCGAACATGTATGGGCTCGAAGAAACAAAAAATTGCCTGTTTTAGTTGTATTATGGACTTTGTTCCTCTAATGCTGTTATCCTGTTAAAAAAAAATTATAAAACACATGATATAAAATATTTCATGTAATGAATGTAATTGTTCATTGTAGTGACAAAAAGCTTCGTGAAGAACGTTTCAATGAAATGCCTTTCTTTTTTCTTTCAGTGCACAATTATACAAGCGTAGACATGTACACACATGTTTTTGCTTGTTTCTTAACATCTGATCTCATTATAACAAAATTAAGGCGATAAATACATAAAGAAAGGAATAAGAAAACAAATGTAACGCTTTCTAAATTGTATTGTCAAAGATTAAAGACTTGCGGTACAGTGAAGCATACACTTCAAATGCCAAGCGGGCGTTCTATGAAATTCACATGAATTTATTTGCACATTTATTTGTCTGCAAGAAACATTTAATCGTTTTTATCTGCTTTTTTTTTTGCACAGACAAAATAAATTGGAATTAGTGAAAATGTTGATACTTTCGAGAGAAGTTTTTTGTTTTGCGTCTTTTGCAGCCTTTCATTTTCATTAATCTTTTGTGGAAAGTTATTAGATTAAGAACACAAAAAAAAGAAGAAGTTAAAATAATTAAATGAAACGTTTGTCTTATTATTTAGGGAAATTTAAAAGATGCAAAAGCAGCATAAAAAGCTTAATTAATTAGGCGTGACTTTTTTTTAATTTATTCATCCAAGATAGAAAAACCTAGCCTCATGGCCATAATCAGTTTCACTTACTCTACTACAAAATTTTACATCATTTGTGACACACATACATACATACATAGATATTTTACAATTTGATTTTAGTACTTTTCAAAAATTTTCATTGGTCCTGTCAACACACAATTTTTTTTTTCAGTTGAACTTTATTTTGAACGTTATATGCGTTCGTGGTTATTTATTAAAACAGATTGCATAACAATGATCGCCAATTTGACAGCTATAATATGACCGCTACCAATTGTCAAAAATCAACAGTCCTTAATAAAGGATCATTTGCAAACTCTTAAGAAAACTATTTACAGCTCACCTATTGTATACTACTTGAATCGTTGAATAGTTAAGCTCTTCTTTATTTGTGACTACGCCTAACAGTGAGTCTATACCTGTTATCATGATAAAAGTCAAATCGTTATCAAGAGAAAAATATATCAGGTATAGACTCCATTTATTAGTGTTATTGCAGTGTCTTGACAATTTTGTCAGAGCTTAAGCTCAGACAAATTTGTCTTGATAAAAAACGTAAACAAACTGTTTGACGTTTTAACTTATTTGTAAAAAACACCTAATTCACACGAAGACTTTTATGAAGTCTATTTTTCGACGTCACTTTTTGTTTGTTAGCGAGCGGTGTAGAGAAGAAAGAGGGGTAGAAAAAATGACTCGGTTTCTGTTTTCCATGTTTTTTTTTCATATTTCTCTTTACATTGCTCTTGTTGTTATTGTTGTTACGTTTCAATGTTACTCTTCTATCTTATTGTTATTTTTTATTGTTACTCTTCTAGCTTATTGGCTGTATGAGTGGAGAGAAGTAAAATTAGACGTCCAAAAAAACATCGTATGAATGCAAGGAATTTTTGGTAGCAACTTCAAAAGAGAATTAAGAAAAATAGACGTCATAAATTTCACCGTGTGAATTAGCGCAAATAAAATATTTACGTAATTTTCAGAAAATAATATAAAAATAAAGAAAAGTATTGATGTTTTTATTAAATAAAATCTTTTTAATAAATATGAAATGAAATACTGCAGTTATTGTGACAAACTTTCATCACGACGACAAAGAAATTATTATTTATCATAATAAAATAACCACAACGTCTTCGCATGTATGCTTGCATTAACAAAAATTTGACAACGGCTCTGCCGACGTTTTGTTAGTTGTTATGATAAATTTTTATCAGGTATAGACGCTATGTAAGGGAAGCAAAACAATTTAACATTTTTGAAACTTCCTCCGATCACTTAAAGTATAAAACTATTTCTTACCACTTTATTGTTAAAAGAAAATAATACTAATAATTTGTGCGAAACAACGGAATTCAATTTTAGCAAAAGTTTTCCTTTTTACACGAAAAACATTTTCTTCGCATTTTTCTGTTGGGTTTATTTTTATTACTTTTCTTTTTTTTCTATTATAAATTATATGCAATTGCATTTGGCTGCATTATTTTGCTTTTCTTTATTTGCATCTTTTTATTTTATTTTTTTGCTCCCTTAAGTTCAGTTCTTAACCTCAGTCAAGGGCATTATGGAATAACTGTTTGCTAGTTTGCTAGTTTCATTTGTGTTGGTTGCTTCGCTTGCAGAAAGAAGGCACACAAAAAAAGCAAGTATGTTGCAATAATAATAAGAATAATATTAACAACAGCAACAAGAATAAAAAGCGCAACATTAAACAGAAATTCACTTTTGAAAGATAAAGTTTATAAGAAATGCAAGGATAAATGCATACTTTAATAAAAAAAAAATTAAACATAAACATGAGTATAAAACCGTAGTGTCTGCTGCAGAGAAGCAAATTGAAAAATAAAATGTATAATATGTATTGGAAAACTTTTTTTATAACACAACTAAGTGATAATTTTCGTGACATGAGCAAAATAAAATTTCATGAAAAAATATTAATTTTCTTAAAGAAATTTAATAAATTTTAATAAATTTTTTTCTTATCTCTTGGAGACTTAAAAAACTAAAACAGCCAAAAAAATAATTCAGCATAGCGCAGCTATAATAATGAAATAGCATAAAATAAAAATTTCAAAATGTCACCAATTATACCAGGGAACACGACTGGAACGAACGATGATATTGATCCAAGGCGACAAATTTGTCAATAAGAATTTGCTGAGTAACTTTGTCGTGTGAAGTACAGCATCGACGAAAAAAAACAGCTCCTTAAAATTGATAAAATTGTTTATTGTTTTGTGCAAGGAGAGAGAGAAAATTTTAAAATTTTTGCATAATAACGCTAGTTGTTCTAAGAAATTTTTGGGTAAAGGTTCCCTGATGATCTGCATTAGCAACAGGTCCAGGATCCAGCTAAATATTGAGGGATTTCAATTTTCAATTTCAATGTATTTTTGATAAAAAAAAAATATTTTGCTGAATAAGTAAAATAATAATTTGGTATTATTAGTGCGTTAACAAATTTTAAACTTAAATAACAAAAATTAAATATTTTAAAAACCCCCGACTTTTTTCAGAAAAGATGTTATATCTTCTAAACGGCTGGACCGATTTACCGATTTACCGAACATAGCTAAGAACCCTCTCGATCAAGTCATCTTTCAAACAGAAAAAACTAAATGAAAATCGGTCCAGCCGTTTGGCATTTACGTGGACACAGACAGACACAAAGATACACAGATCCACAGACACACAGACACACACTACAAACTTATAACACCCCTTTTTTAGTCGGGGGTTAAAAACACTATTTAGAAATTTTTTTGTTTGTCAACGACAAACAAACGACAACACACGACAAATTTCCTTCGACGGCGGTATTGTGTTAATTTGCATATGCATAAATGTTTTTTATTTCTGATGACGAAAAGTTCGCAACGAAAAATTTGTCGTTCGTCCCAGTTGTGCTTCAGCATAATTCGGTTATAGTGATCAATGTTGCCGCATGCATTTGAGGGGGAAAAAACTCCCCACATGGAAGAAAAAATTTTTTTCAAAAGAAAAAAAAAACTGTCCAAAATTTCCAACAGCACTTAAAACGTAAAAATAGCACAACATCGCTGCATTAGGCATTTTATATAAAGGATATCATGACTTGTTAAATCATTTATTGTACCTAAAACATTTATCTCAAAGTTGCAAACTTTTCAATATTACTTTTTTTTGAGATACGGTTTCATTTTTGCTTGCTTTTTTCAAGACTTGATCTAAAATGGTGGCTTTCAAATTTTACCTAAAGGTGGGGAGTGTCCAAATTGTACAAGTGTTTTATTTAAATACATTAACTGCCCTTTTCACAATGTACAATTAAAAGATAACCGGGGCTTTAACGACAAGTTTTGTATGTTTTGTTTAAAGTTCACGCTAACTCTTAATCATACATTGTGAAAAGGAACGTTAGTGTGATTTCCCAACCAAAATTTTTTGTGTATTTTCATAAAAATTTTTCAACGCCTTTAAACAATTTTTTAACTTCTACAAAAAACATAAACAAATTTTTAATAATTTTAACTATATTATTTTACATATAAATTGTAATTGTATGAGGTGCATTATGGGGAAGAATTTACTATTAATGGTTTCAAATATGTATTGGAAATTTGATAAATTTACAGCAGGGTAGAAATATAAAAGCAAAAAGCTGTAAGAACTGATCCTTTTAAAGAAAAACTGATTTGTTATACAAAAAAACTGCACTACTGCTCAACAGTTAAAAAAAAAATTCAAAAACCGACAAATCTGCACATTTGGTAACACGGGTAGAAGTGTTCACTGTTCTCACCACAAATCTACCGAAGTGATCGGTGACGTATGAGCAATAATTACTGAACAAATATTGCTCATACGTCAATAAGACGAATATAAGGGCGGAGCCGAGCCGAGCTTATTGACGCTTATTTTCATGCGAGAACAAAATTTGTATATAACACAGTGAATGCGAGAATCAGCGCTGAAATTCTGTTTATTCCATGTGTTTTGCTTTTATTTTATTTAGTCTTGTTGTTCATTTATGTTTATAAAATTGCTGTACACGGTAATGGATTCATCTGATGAAGAGTAGTTTGCTTCTCCTAGTGTGATTAATGCAATTATTAACACAAAAGAATTTGGAAAACATCCAATTACACTAAAAAGGAACGAATTTGGTGAATTTCATAATTTCTCATCGATATCCATATTTTATTATTTTTAAACCATTAAAAAACACGACTGCACGCTAAAAAGTAAACATAAACAATGTTTTCGGCGCTGAAAAAAGCTTTGAAACTGTTTTCTCGCACTCATCGGCTTTGCTCTCTGCTCTTGTCGGCGTTCACTGTGTTATACACAAGCTTATTTGTATTGATTTGAATGTAATCAGTTTTATCGCACTGACAAGCTTTATCGCACTGACAATCTCGGATCGGCTTTCAGCGCTCACTCTGTTCGCACCCTAAGAAGTACGTGAAATATAAAATTAAATTTTAGTGAGTGTGCCTCCGCCTACTTTTTTAAATGCAATATTGTGTGTTTTTCAGAGCGTGTTAAATCTTGTAAAAATCGGTAAATTTTCCGAGAACTTAAAATTCAATATTAAATTTTAATGGGCGTAACTCCGCCCATTTTCTTAAATGCAGGATTGTATCTAGTTGACAGCTTAAAGTGTGTAGTAAGCTTTGTAACAATCTGTGAAGTAGAACCGCGTGAAATATTAGATATAATAAATTTTAATGGACGTAATCGCGCCCATTTTTTCAATTTTCAAATTGTGTAATTACAAGAAAGAAAGGTGTTTTATAAGTTTCGCAGCAATCAAATAAGTAGAATATCATAGAAATTGTGGACGTGTATCCGCCCACTTTTTTACAATGGAACCGATGGGAAGCTTTTTCCTCTCAGACAAAAAAAAAATTATTTTTAAATCGCTCTAAAATGTACCGAGTTATGAAGTAACAGCCCCAACAAAAAATAGAGACGAATCGTAACCTCCTCCTTTCTTTGAAGTCGATTAAAAATAAAGCTGCACGAACTAGGGAATGTTAAATATCTTCAAAAATCGATTTTCGATTTTCGGTTTTTAAAATCGATTTTAAAACCGTTTAATACTGAGTTCACACTTACGTGTTTAACAACTCATTCGTGTTTATAAGCTTAAACACGATGATTTTTAGATGTGTATATTATTTACAAAAAACAAGTTGTTTAAAAATAAAAAAGCAAATATAAAACATAGTTGTTCGAAATTTATTACAAACACAATAATTTATTGACATAACGTCAACCTTAAACATCTCAAATATAATGTGAACGGAACATATTTAAAAACATAAGTGTGAACATAGTATATATAAGACAAATTTGCTAGTTTAAAAAAAATTAATATTTATTTTAAAAAAATTTTTGTAAACATTTTAAAGAATCAAGTAAACATTATATAACATTAGCTGTGTTCGAGTATGCAACTGTTTAAAAAAAAATATTACAGAACTTTACTATATTTTACTAAATTGAGTTCACACTAAATGAGAACACGACTCCTTTATTATGTAACAACTATTTGACATCAACGTCAAGAAAATATTAATATTAATAATAATTTAATAATAATAATAATTATTTTTGTTCAGCAAATCATTATTTTTAACAGCATTTTGTTGTTTTCTAGTCTTCAAAGACAGTAAGTGGCCTATTTTTGATATTGGCCTGACGTTTATGTCGAATAACATTATTTATCAAACCAATCTTGTTTACTTAGATTTTGTTTATGTGATGAAAAATCGATTGAAATCGCCCAGTAATCGAATTCAGTATAAAATCGATTGCAAAAAATCAATTGGAATCGAATTCGACTTACCATTCCCTAGCACGAACGAATTGAATTGAATTTTCTCAACAATGTTGCGTTTTCTTAAAATATTATAAAGCCTTTGTCTATTCCATTTTTTCGTTCATCAAAGAACATTTTGCATTTTTTAGGCAAGCGTACGATCATTTGTGTCAATCCTACAAATCAGCTGTTTTTTATTTACTAAAAATTAATACATATATGTCAAAAAGAAAAATAGTATGTATTTCGATAAAAAAAATGTAAACTGAAGTTAAGTTTATAAAAAGTTAAAGTTATAACTAAAAGCAAATAATACAAATGTTGGAAACAATGGCATTTTATTCTGTGGTTTTCATTTACAACAGCCTATGTTCAAAAATTAAATATGTTCAGTAGTGCCAAAACAAAGTTCTTTTTGAAGCTTATTTAAAAAAAGTTGAAGTTAGAAAAAATTGATGTACAAGCAAAAAAATTTCTTAGATTTTTCTAAAAACCATTTAAAATATAATAATTTGATATCATAAACTCGAAATGAGAAATATGTAACATACGTTGTTATTAATGAAGTACAGGAAGAAAGGCGTTATTTATAAAAATTATTAAGGCTTTATTTTTTACACAAAGTTATTCTTATTAAGCCTTTATAAAGCCTTAATAATTTTTATGAATAAGGCCTTTAATTTTTTGAATTATGATGTGATTATGATCTTAATGAAATTTTTGAGTTATGACATTGTTTAAGTAAATGAGGCGATATGTACATATATTGATATGTTTTATTCTTATACCTACAAAGTGAAATAAAGAACTTTTCCCTTTCCCCCACCCCCCCCCCCCCCACCCTACAAAAAACAAGTTTATTAAGTTTTTGTTGTTGATTTTTTTTCTTTTCTTTTCAAGTTATTTAAATTTTTAAGTGGTCAACAAGTTTTCATAATTTGAAGGAAAATTCTTTCAAATCCTTGTGCAAACTTTTCAAGTTACTTGAAAACTGAACATTTTCACCACATCTTTTGTGTAAAAGTTTGTATTTTTCTTGTGTTCAAGATAAACAAAAATCACTACCAATTTAAAATTTTCATATTGAAAGTCAGTTTTTCTTGCCATAAGTTTAATTTGAGAAAATGCAAATAAAATAGAACCGGTAGAAAATTATAAAAAATAAAATAAATAAACATTTAAGATTGACATCACAAACATTTGAGTTATTCATGAAAGCCAACCAACCTATTTTCTGCTTGGGTATTCACTTATAAAAAAAAAGAAATAAGAAAGAAATGGAAAAAAAGAAAAACTAATTAAAAATTTGTATAATCAAACATGCAGAAACTAAATTTTATTCAAGCATAAAATAATATAAATAAAATTCTTTTATTATTTAATTAATTCTTTTTTATTATTTTGTGCTGGTGACTTGATTCAAGTTAACTTCTTTGATAGCAAAACTTTTTTAATAAGTAAATAATAATAAATCATAGAAAAACTTTGTCTTCAAGAATATATATATATATATATATATATATTTTATTTTATATTAATGTTAAAACATATTGATGGCATAAATGTTAATCTATGAACTGTCTCCAAAACGAAAATGCGCACAAAAAGTAAAACATTTGATTTAACTACTCAATATCTACGTATTGACATTTTAATGAAATAAAAATGATAATGAAATGATAATAAAAATGGTATGAACATGTGTATTAAATTTGACTTCTCGTAATATACTTCAAAAAATCTCTTTTGCTAACAAAGAATAAAAAACATTTTTGCGAAAAAAAACTCCTTCGGCTTCAAATGCTGCTCTAACAATTTTTGTTTAAAAAAAATTAATGCGCCTAAAAGTATGCACTAAATATTGTTTATGAAGTTTAGGCTTTCACGGAGCATGTATTTCATGTTAATCTTGTTTACATGTTCCAAAGTTCAGAGTTTTGAATGTATTCGAATTGGTTTTGATAATATGAAATATGAAATATGAATAATAAATGATGGAATATGGTCGTCGCCCACAGCACTAGGATTATTCATTGGAAGGCCACAAGTTATGTACATGTGTTCTTTAATACTTTTTATAATACAATTGTTTCTTTATTTATTTGTTTTATTTATTGTGTGTCATTGGCCAGAACCCTCATTAGAATTCAAAATACTTAGAAAATAAACGAAGAAAAGACAACTTGCTAAAACATCTACATCCCCAGAACGCCGTTTGAGGCAACTTGACAATTTTGTTTTGTTTTTTTATTTGGCAGTTATAGTTTTTTTTTTTTTTTTTTTTTTTTTTTTTTTTTTTTTTTTTTTTGTCCTACAAACCAACAAACAACAATAATGTCTAAAGAAAAAATAAAGCATTTTGGACAAAAACAAAGATATAAGCTGCAGGCGTAAGTAATAAATCATTTAATACGTGTTCTGAACTGTTGAGAAAATTTTTTTATATCCAACCAAATTAAGAAAATATACAAGTTATGCAATAGTGTCCTGCACAAGAGTATTTATAAGACTTTTCAAGACATGAGAGATTTTTTCCAATGCTTTACTACAGCGAAATATTCTAAAAGAATCGCTAAACAACACTGTTGGCAAGACAAACCACCGAAAAAAATTACTTGCCAACAGTGTTGCTTAGCGATTCTTTTAGAATATTTCGCTGTAGTAAAGCATTTGCAAAAATCTCTCATGTCTTGAAAGGTCTTATAAATAGTCTTGTGCAGGACACTATTATGCAAACAAACGAGACACTTTAGCGTGTTCCCATCCATGCAAAAGCAGGAGGGACCTCCTGTTCAAATTCCTATTATATATTATATTATATAAATGGCCATTATTGCAAATGTTTAAATATATTTTTATTTTTATTTTTTTTTAAAGCTCGTTAAGTTTTTATTTACATAGTTCATTTTACTGGTAAACAGATGTGCAAATTTTTTTTTTTTTTTTTGTCTATCGAATTAATAATGGAAAACTTGGAGAATAAAAGAAGGATAGAAAGTAAATCTATCACAAGAATATCTATTTAAACAAAACAGTGTAGGGAAAATATTCTCTGAAGATTTCAGCAGTCTTATTAGCACATACAATTTGTTTTTTGGCACTACACAGTGGGGCGAAGGTAAAATGTATTGGATATGTGCAATGAAAATTTCTAAAACAAATGTGCTGTCTGTCCAGTACATTCAACCATTGCTTGGGAATTCAATTCATATTCGTGGGTAACAAACATCGAGTATCAAATATCAAATTCTTATTATGAGCTGGCTGAACCATCGAAAATTTCCCTGAGCAACGAATTTTCCATCTAACAGAATTTTTCTCTCGAAGAGATATTTCAATTTGAAAAGAAATATTAAAAATCTAAAGGCCCAACTATAATATGAATAAGCTGGCTTAAGCTAATGTCAGAATTGAACGATAAGTCTGTCAAATGCTTAAACAATTCAGATGTGACTTTTAGGTGGCCACAATGTACTTACATGCACTTAAGTATTCTTTAGCCACAGCTGCACATGTAGGTATTGTCAGTAATTTTGTACCAGTTTTGTTTCTTCTCATAACTCCTAAATGAATGCAATTCAATCAAACTAACTTGAAAGAATGACCTAATCTATTAGAAATTCACATATAAATATATCCATCACCTTATTACTTGTTTTATTTGTTTTGCCTACTAAAAAGTACAACAGTGAATATACATACATAAGTAAATACATGTGTATATGTGTATATGTGTATTGTAAAACAAACATTGAAAATAAAAGTTTTGCTTTATTTTCCGAGTTTAAAATAAGAAACAATGCTGCTGCTTGTTTGAGTTTAAAAAATGTACAAACAGTTGTTTCCTTACGGAATGTGCGTTCAGTTTGGCACTTTACTTAAGCAAATGACATTTGACGAAACTTGACGAAAAGTTTGTTAAGTACATTATAGTTTGCCACATTCGTTTTATATGTAACCGCACAGTTGCTTAAGCTAGCTTATTCATATTATAGTTGGGCCTTAAGTCTTGAGCATACATATTAGTGATGAGCGATAGCGCGATTTTTTAATAATGTTGCTCCTTGTGAACGTGATTTCTAAATCGCTGTTCTTTTAAACTGTGACTGTGATCACAGTTTAAGCCGCGTTCAGACTATTATACTTTGTATTTATACTTGTCAAAACTTCAAATAATACGTACAAGTGTGATAGTCTGAACGCAAAATGTCATCAAAGTGGCAAATAATACGATAAAAATTTTGACATCCCATAAGACTTTTTCGTTTTTAGAAAATTTTCTAAACGATAATACATTTCATTAGATCAGGGTTGCATTTTCATACAAACCAAATTCCAAGTCGGCTGTTTCGCCGCCAATAGCGTGTCGTCATTTATGTAATGTTTTGTCATACGTATATCGGCACAAAATTTTGAATAAGTGAATCGTATGGAAGTATATTTCGGTGACGTAATTTTTAAACATTTTTGTAATATCTTTTCTTAAATTTTTCTGTTATTTACATAGAATATTTTTAACTGCTGAATTTTCTCAAGTGCCGGCACGTCCCCGCCTACATGAAACCGCTTTGCCGCCGCTAGTCAATGAATAGCACAGACATTTTCATTGAACAGCTGCTTTGATTTCTGCCTGTATTACACACTTTATTTGAAGTGTGATGGTCTGAACACAATATGTGATTTTACGTTAGATTTTTTGACAGTCGCAGCGAATGTATTTAGATTTCGGTATCGTAAAATGTGATGAAAGTATTAATACTTGTATAATAGTTTGAACGGGGCTTTAGCAGTATTTTGTTTGTAGCAGTTCTGTTATTTTGCGAAAATCTAATAAGAAGAGCAGCAGTGAAATTAAACAGTGACTGTGATCACGGTTTAGCACATTTCAGCTCTTCTGCTTTAAAAGTATTTATTAGTATTGTTGTTTTGATAAACACTAATAAGAAGAGCGGCAAAAACAAGCAATTACCAATCAACCCCAGGGCTGTCAGATATGGCGATTTCTCGCCAAACGTGGCGATTTTTCAACTTGTTTGGCGTCCAAATTTTTGGTCTGACGACATGGCAATTTTTCTGGCGATAACTAAATTTGTTGGCGATTTTTCTGGCGATAAATAAGTATGTTGGCGATTATTATGGCTACTTTTTTAACAAAATTGAACTTAAAAATTTTTCTAATTCAGGAAAATTAGTTTGTTGAAGGAGTAGTTTCAAAAATAAATCCTACCAAAACTCGTCTAGAAGAAGTTAACACAATTTAACTTTGATGATTTTTCCTATATTAATTATAGTTATTGATGAATTTTGTATTTGGATGAGAAAAATTTACAAGAAATAATTTTTGTCGATTTTATTTCTAATTTTGGCGATTTTCTGATAAATTTTGACACAACCATTTTATAAAAATTTCTATTAAAAAACTGTTATATCAAAACAAATTTATTATCAGATATTTACTAAGAAAAACTACATAAAACTGATTTTTGGCGACTTCTGGCGATTTTTAAAATTAATTTGGCGAAATAGGTCGGAAAAAATCTGACAACCCTGATCAACCCCGTTCAAATATTGAGAATAAATAAAAAAAATATAAGAGGCAGAGAGACAATAAAATTGCGAATATAAAAATGTGAGATGTACATAGTTGCCAGAAAAGCTGATTTGACACGATTTGACGATTTTTTTCTTGACAAAAGCTGAAGGTATAAAAAAATTAATGTGGTAGCTTTATTTACTGTAAAGTAAGCATGCAAGAACAATCACAGTTTGTATGAAAGAACTATATTTCCAAAACCTGTTACTTGATAAATTCAGTCACAGTTGTGATTTGTGATTTTTCAATCGCTGTGAAAAAATAACAGGTTTCTAAATATCGCTCAACTCTAATACATATGTATATACTAAAATTGCAGAGTGATTTGCTTTATTAAGTTAAATAAATATCTTTGCACATCATTCTTTTGAAATCCAAATTATTTCGTTTCTACTCCACTGTACGTTGCACGCAGATGAATTTCTGTGTATCGACGTGTTGGGACTGTTAAAGCCTTCAAATTGTTAAAAAAAAAAAAAAAAAAAACAACACAAAACATACAAAATATTACAATATTGAGCCTTTTTTATGGTTTCTTTTTATTTTTGCCACTTGTTAATTTGATGATATTTTCAACAAATTGCAATGAATGTAATATGGCATAAAAGAAATATGTAATAAATATGTAATACATACATGCCTCATTATTTCTTGTTTGTTCTATTGAATTAAATTTAAAAAAAAGTTTAATGTTTCATTGCAAGAAATAAAAGTTTTTTTTTTAACTTTTGACTCTTTTTCTTTTTGGCGATTTTTTTTTTATAGCGATTTCTTTTATTTTTGGTAATTTTTTAGTTTTTTTTGCGACCTTTTTAGTTATGGTTGAGTTTTTTGCATTTGAGCAATTTATTTTATTTTTTGATGCTATTTTTTGTTCAAGCGGTTTTTTTGTTTTGGCGATTTTTTAGAATATTTCAAGAGCTTTCATCTTACGGTTGTCAAAATGACATAGTCATTATAACATTAACTGATAAAATGCCCTTTAATTTCGATTTTTTTAAATCTCAGTGTTAATTGGTGTTAGTCTGCATAAAAATACATTCTGCAGTATTCAGAAAAAATTATTTTGATTTACGAAAGGTTTATAAAACAAATTTTGTATGGAAATTTGTTTGTTAAACATTTTGTAAACCTAAATTATTTTTTTCTGAATAAGGTCTATTAACTTTAAAAATTTCAAATATATATATGTATTTAATTTTATGCATATAACGTTAGGATTTCAACAAGTTTCGGTGCTCGCTTTAGAACACCCTTTAATTTTTAACTGTTCAAAGAACAAAAAAATAAAAGTATTCAACAAGTGTTGCCTATATATAAAAGTTGGCAACACATGCAGAATAATATTATTTGATGTTTGTTTTTTTTAATATTATTAACCCACTGTGAATTTGCTTATATGTTTGTATATATGTACACCCAGAAAAAAGATTGGTTGGAAAACGGTTAGTCCAATAAAATATCATTTGCATTAACTATACTTCAGTTCACGCTATCAATTTTCTGTTAACCCAAAAAACAATCCATGTTCATTGCCATAAGGGCATAATTGTAACAAAAAAAATATGATTGTGACAATACTTAAATTGATTGCATCAACCGAGCGTATGCTTTTGTCATGACAAATAAACTGATTGGTTAACCCAACCGAATAAAATATTACGAATTAGATTTTACTACCAACTTTTGGTATTAGCAACTAAAAAATTGTCGTTATATATTAAAATTAAAATAAAAACTTTCAATCAGTTGCTGCAACTAACTAGAGGTTGTGTTTACTATCATAGTTTATAGCAGCAAATTAAAAAATTAACTTTTGTGACTTTCAAAGATATTATGATTTGTGAATTCTCAAATGGTTTTTGAAAGTCTGTGCATAAGATAACAGGTTTGTGGCTTTTCAAAATGTGTGGTTGAAGAAATCTATATAGACATGCTTCACCATTAGGAAATAAATTTCAATTAAAATAAACTTATGACAATATGTCAAATAATAAATTTCTTAAATTGTGTATTTTTATTTGCATTTATTATTTATTTTTATTTCAGCAAGGAAGGACAATTTTTCTTTTGCAAGTACCAATTATGATATTGTTTTAATTATATTAACCAAATTTTTGGTAGCAAGAATAACATTTATTTCAAATTCCATACTGTCAACCAATTTTTTCTGTTGCTGCAACTATTGGGTTGAGGGTTATAATTAAAATATAGTGTTACCACAAGAAAATTTCAGTCGCTCTAGCAGAATTCTATGATAGTTGCTGCAACCGCCAAAATTCAATTGGCAACAAATTCGGTTGCCACAACTAATCTGTTTTCTCTGTGTATGTATGCATGTATGTACTAATTTTAAAATAATCAATTAAATTGCAATATTATATATAAATGTTTAAACAACAAATCTGTTTGCATATTTAATTGAATTTTATTTGAATTTTTATACACACTGACAACAATTTTCTGACAACAATTTTCTGATATGAAATTGTTTTCACAAACAATTTTTGTCAAGGTCAATTATAAGAAAATCCTTAGGCAAACCTCTAAGAGAAAACTTAATTGAACCATAAAAGAAATTAAAATGTCTTCTAATCGGAAATATTTAATAATATGTGATTTTGTATACATACATATGCCCCTGTGGCTGAGTGGTAGCGATGCTAGCCTCTCAGTCCAGAGGTCGTGGGTTCGATTCCCCCCATAGACCCTGGGTGTTTTTCGCAGACAAGCTAATCGCTTTGCGAATTGTGTTTGTGTTAAAAAAAAAAAAAAAAAAAAAATGTATGTACTTGTGTATATCGTTACCTTAATATAGAAAAGCCGTAACTGAATTTTTTTTTTTTTTTTTTGAAATCGAATTTTTTGTATATTTCCATAGAAGAACATCTAATATGTCGAAAAATGCAAAAATCTCGAATTCCAAAAAATAATGAGTTAGGCCCTTTCTATATTAAGGTAACGATATGTATGTACGCATGTAAAATTTATATCGATATTGATCTGGAATCACTTGGTCCAAATAAATATTTAAAAATTTTGTGAATTTGCATCAAACATAATAATAAAACTATAAAATAAAATATTGAGCCATAACCCATAACCGCAAAAAAAAACTTAATCGACATATTTTAGGACATCGTTTTTGTATGAAAATCGATTATTTACCCTACGTCTCCAGTAGCCATTGATTTGGACATGACATGAACATGACGCCGGCAGAGCAACTGTGAAAAATTCATCAACTTCCTTGTTGTGGTGAACACGTGCGATGTCCATGTTCAGGCATGTCAAAGTATTTTGCGGTAGTGCAATAGAGATGGAATATTTACCAATTTTGTTCTATCTCTTTTCTTTCTATTGCAAATGGTTGCGGACAGCAAATCTCATGGCGAACAAGATTGCTCAGACATATGTATGCTCGGACATTGAACGAAAGTTGGACATGAGCGCTCCCCATTAGTCATTTGCGATGGCCGACATGATGCCCATACCAAGTTCATGACTAGTGGAGACCCCCAGTTAAGATTGCATATAATTGATTTTGGTCAAAAACTAAGTTCGAAAATTATGTCGTCGCTTAAGCTTTTTTGGCGTTCGGTTATAACAAACTCCCTCCAATTGAACTAGTTATTTTGTTCGCATCCTAAAGATATAAACATTTTTTAAAACTTACTTATGGTACTCAGATATTTCTTTCAATTTATTTTTAGCCCTCGTAATATTGGACAAAAATTCAAACCGAACTACTAAGAAAGTTAAGTAATTAAAACAAAAACAAGCAAGCACACAACAAAAAATTTAATGCACAAATTGCCTTCAAATTCCTGCTGTTGACAACTAATGGGAAAATTCCAAAATATCAACAGATGTGTCTGCATCATTTTAGATCCATTTAATTCCCAATTTTTTATTTTTTATTTTGCTTTAACAATATCAGCTTTCATGTCCCATCTTTTAACTAAATATTTAAAAAGTTGAAAACAATTTCCTAGTTTGTTCGTTATCAGTTTTTAATTTTGTTTCCATCAATGCGTGCGTAAGCGAAATTAAACCGTCGTGTGTGTCCCATAGAATACAAAATTAGTGTTGCATTTGTATTAGTGTCGATGTTATTGACACTATGTCATTTCAACTACGTGACATTTAAGACTTTTTATTTCAGCCACCATAAATGGGAAAATATACTATAAAAATTTTAAATTTATTTTCAGTTTAAAACTATGGTAAAATGCCGAATATGACTAAAAGTACGAGACTTAAGGATCATTCTGGACGTGTGTAAACTTGATACCATCGCTGCTTTTACAAGAGTTACTTCATGTAACTGCTGCTTAGTTGTTTTGTTTGCTCATAGCAAACGTTGTTTAGCACATGTTATTAAGGTTTTTATTTTATTTTTTGTTATGGCATACAGTGTTATTAAATTTTCTATTTTCGCCTGATAATTGATGTTGTCTGGCTGGCAGTCAAAACTATTTTAAATTGTTTAAAAGTTATTTCCTAGAGCTGGAGATTTTAAAACAAAACTCATTGTAAGGACGAACAATTAAAAATAAAACGAATTGGAATTATTTCGGGATGATAATTAATAGAGTTTAAGCGGAATTTAGGTAAAGTACCCTTGTAGATCTTCGGCGCAAAAAGTGCTGCTGTGTTGAAGCAGAAAGAAATGTAAGTCGAAAGCTTTCTTCTCTTACGTTTCCAATAGACCACCAAGATCTGTAAGCGTAGCTTAAGTGGCCTAAGGATACAAAAAAAATACACCCTTTGTATAAAAACAATAACGCTGACACAGTAAATAGTTATTTATCTCTTTATATGTGTTGCAAGCGCAATATGTATTTAAAAATGCAATTTGTTCTTCATTTCCGCCAGATACAACTAAATGTAGCAGGGATGCGAAATCAGATTTACAAATTGTACTAATTTCCAAGAAAAATTGTACTTTTTTGAATACAAGTGTACCAAATTCTTTATTTTTAATTTTTTGATTCTTTTTTATTATATATATTTTTATATTATATTATTATATATATTTTTAATATAATATTAATTAACACTATGTCAAAAGGTACAAAAGAGACTATTAGTTCCTGAGATCCGAACATGAAAGTAACATTTAGGATATACTTTTCCATCCTTTGTTTTGATTCAACTGGAGACAGTCGATCGAAATAGTCTTGCCTTTTGTCTCCTTGGTACGAAAATTTACTTTCAAGATTTGCAGATGAATTTGGAGTATTCATGGAACATTCCTCTAACAATTCTTGAAATATCGGAAAACATCGGTTCATTTACTTAATTTTACATTTCTAATACCTTTGAGCAAAAGATACATATATACAAATGTTGTCGTCTCTTAAGAACTTAATAACTTCTACATCAATTAGCGCTCGAAACTGGTTATGAATAGATTCAATATTTTTATACCCTTTACCAAAAAATGGTAAAAGTGTATATAAAGGTTTGTCATTCCGTTTGTAATTTCCAGAATATTAATAAGCGAGCCATAAAGTATATATATTCTGGATCCTTATGCATAGGGAAGACGAATAAGCGATGTCCGTCTGTCCGTCTGTCTGTACGTGAAATCGGTTTTCCGAAGCTCCCAGAAAAGCTAGAGACTTCGTTCTTGGACTGGTGGGTCAGAAATGGTCGAAATAAGATATATATATAAGGTCGAGATAAGCAAAATCGAGCACACGGTTTCAGAGCTGGGAAACTTAAACTTCATTTTGCCATACAAAATAACTACTGAAAAGTAGTTTTTATTATTTTTTTTATTAAATAAACTTATTTTTTGCTTGAGTACGAATAAAATTAATATTTCAAATAAAAAAAAAAAGTTTAAAAAAATTAAAAAGACGTTTCCAGGGTTGGAAAGCCTTAACTTTTTTTCTTATACAAAAGTAACTTACTAGAACAACTTTTCCTTTTATTTACAAATTAAACATATCTTATGTTCTTAAAAAAAGAGATTGGTGTAAGAAATCAGAAAAATCAAAAAGGATGCTTTCAGGGTTGGGAAACTTACATTTTTTGTGATATATTAAAGTAACTAAGCCTAATTAATTTTTATCTTTTCCTTTATAAATTATACATATTTTTCGTTTTGGAATAAAAAGTTTGGTTTGAAAAATTATAAAAATAAAAATCACATCTCCAGAGTTGGAAACTTTGAACTTTTTTCTAGATATTAAAGTAACTAAATAAAACATTTTTTTTTTGAATTCCCTTTTTTTATCACTTAACACACTTTCCATATTTTTTTAAGAACTACTATATTGATAAAAGGAATGAGAAAAATCTAATTTGATGATTCTAGGGTTTGAAAATTAATTTTTTTGCACATAAAAGTAACTAGGTCAAATTACTTTATGTTTGTGCTTATGTATGTATCTCTATACTACATAAACGCACTTTGGTAAAGGGTATATAAGATTCGGCACAGCCGAATATAGCACTCTCACTTGTTAATGCTATTTTTGGCATATAATATATGTAATAGAAAAAAAATTCAACAGTGCTCAATTGGTTATTGGGGTGCTTCGGTACTTTTGGCATTCAAATAGTGCTAAAAATGGTACAATTGTACCAACTTTTCCATCCCTGAAATGTAGTCATACGAGTACGTATGTATGTATGTATGTACACACATTCATGCATCATACATATTTGTTCACTTTAAGTGTTTGAGTGGTGTTAGTTGTTGCATGCATCTGAAAAATATCAAACAAATAAAAAGTAACACAGTTTTATGTTGCAAACCAAGTACGTATGTATGTATGTACATATTAGACCCTTGCACAAGACCACTTAAGACAAGAACTTTTAAGACATGAGGAATTTTTCAAATGCTTTACCACAGCGAAATATTCTAAAACAAACGCTAAATAACACTGTTAGCAAGAGATTTGTTTCAGTTATTGGAGACATAGGAGTAAAGAAGAAAATACTTCGTGACGGAAGAATTTGTGATGCTTACTTCTTCACACTCATGGGCGCGTAAGCAAAAGTGTGTGCGTATGTAACACACGTTGTATTATCTTTTATTCTTCGCACATACAAATGCACATACATGTATTCACATTAGTTGTGTGCGCTTGCTTTCAAAAACCATCATTAAACACATAACAGCTTAACATCTACTTCTTACACACACACACACACACTCACTAAAACGTATTGCAAAATAACAAGCATACACGCATCGACACTACTTCTTTTGAGTGTTTGTTACGAACAAGAAGTCTTCGCGACATTGCTTAAAAATACTCATATACACGTACATCAATACATCCATCGTGCTTCGCTTATTAAACGACTTCATTTATTATTATTGGTTTAGTATAATACATGCTACGACTATACATTTAAAAAACAAGATATAATGGGTGTTTTTTATTGAGGTATAGAACCTTAAGTTGGCATCACTTTTTTAACTGGCGGCCATTTTGTCAGCTGTCAATTGATTAATATTTAGTTTGGTTTGCCATTTCATCATGAACAGGTTGACAAAAGAACAACGCTTGCAAATCGTGCAAATTTATTTCGAAAATAATGGTTCAGTTCGCGAAGTTTACCGCAAGCTCCGTCCATTTTATGGTCGACATAATCGTCCATCAGAGCAATTAATTCGGTTAAATATGGATCGTTTTCGCACTACGTTTACTCTATGTGATAATACGCATCCGCAGAGACGTCGAGCAGTGCGCACCGAAGAAACAATTGCCGCTGTAGAGCAAAGTGTTGAAGAGGACCCGAATGAATCGATTCGCCACCGTGCACAGCAATTGGAGCTTTGTCCATCAACTTTATGGAAGATTTTGCGCAAAGATCTTGGCTTGCGACCTTACAAGATCCAGCTTGTGCAAGAATTAAAGCCGCGAGACCATGCAATGCGTCGTGATTTTGGTGTATGGGCCGAAAATGAGATTGATCTCGATGCTGATTTTCATCGCAAAATTTTGTTCAGTGATGAGGCTCATTTTTGGTTGAATGGCTACGTCAACAAGCAAAATTGCCGCATTTGGAGTGAAGAGAATCCACATGAGACCCTTGAGACGCCATTACATCCACAAAAACTGACTGTTTGGTGTGCTCTATGGGCTGGTGGAGTCATTGGGCCATACTTCTTCCGAAATAATGCTGGAGAGTCAGTTACCGTTAATGGAGACCGGTATAGAGCCATGATAACCGACTATTTTGTTCCCGAATTCGATGGCATGAATGTGGATGAGTTGTGGTTCCAACAAGACGGCGCTATATGCCACACAGCGCACGTCACAATCGATTTATTGAAGGAAACATTCGATGAGCGCATAATTTCGCGGAATGGACCTGTCAATTGGCCACCAAGATCGTGTGATTTGACACCATTGGATTATTTTCTTTGGGGATATGTGAAGTCGCTCGTCTACGCCAACAAACTAGAAACGTTAGGGGACTTGGAAGCCAACATTCGTGGCGTTATTGCCAAAATACTGCCCCATATGCTCGAAAAAGTGGTTGAAAATTGGACCTGTAGAATTGGCTTTATTCGAGCCAGCCGCGGCGGCCACATGCCCGAAATCATATTTAAACACTAATGGCATAAAATTATCCTTCCAATAAAGCCAAATTGATGGACATTAAAACGATTTTCTTGTGTTTTATTTCAATTCAAAGTTCTATACCTCTAAAAAAAAACACCCTTTATTTGCATTTCAAGACTGGTTACGCAGCCCTCTAGCACATATAATAGACATGTATATACCCTGTCGGAAATTACGTTAACTTTAAACTAACTTTAAGTTAACTATTTCGCAACTAGTACTGACTGACACTTGGATTACTTTTAATGTAATCAACTGACTATTTTAACATTGCGATGTCCTAAGCGGTAGTCAATAGTCTCACTCTGCATTACTTTCAGCTAACTTAAAGTTGATTATTTTAAATCACCTGGTAGTAAATTAAAAAAAAATTTCTGGGGTTCGAACATGCATCATCACACGTTATGTACTCAACACGATACCACTCAGCTAAGGTACCACCTAAAATAACAACAAAAAAAATGTTAATATTAAACTGAAATGAGTTTCAAAGTAGCTGAGAATAAATTTGTTGGCTCTCATCAAATTCGATTACTTACTCAACTTGAGAATTAATGTTGGGTTTGTTCTGGATAACATTGCAATTAGCTTTAAGTCAGTCTAAGAAAAGTTAACTATAAGTTAACTATTTTTGTAGTCAACATTCTCCGACAGGGTACATACATACATATATACTGGCATATTCACATATGTATAGCTTACTTGCCTTGTTTGTAGTTGAAAAACAAAAATACCCTTTGCAAAAAGTCTTTGCAAATTATAAACTGAACAGTATTGAGTTACTGGATCGTATTAATTATTTAAAAAAGTTATTTATATTTCATAAGCTCTACACGTATAACAGATAAAACATGTTTAAAATTTATTGGGGGTACACATTAATTTCAGCTGTTCTCTAAAGAAAATGTTATATTAAATGCAGAAAATTGCTCTTAATCACAAGATAGCAAATGGATAATAATTTCAATGTATTAGTGCAGCAGATTTACCACAACTTAGTCTAAAGAGCTAAAATTAAACTCTTGCAATAACCCTACTCCCGTTGCAAGACATTCAGCTCTTTTGGCGACCATTTTCTTCTTAACTTTAAACTTCAAGTGTCGCCAAATATAAGAACAAATTTTATTTTTATATTGCACTATTTATTACTTTTTGCCATCCATCTCCTAGTCTTATCAGTTGGCAAGAGAATTTAATGATTTTCCAATTTCTTTCCCTACATTTTTTTTTAATTACTGGGAGCAGGATTCTTCTTCAACTCTTCAACTAAAGCACTCAAATTTGTTTTTGTTTTCAATATAAATAAACAGACGAGAATTTTTACATGGCTTCTATAAACTGACAGTAAAATAAAATACCAACCCCGTTTCTGCAACCCAGGCAGACGACTTGAGTATAAAATTTATATGGAAAGCACTCATATTTTTTATTGATTTTCAAACAAATTTTCTAGACGAGTTGTCTGCCTGACTTGTGGAAGCAGAGGTAACAAAAATTAATTTTATTTGCATATTTTGTCAAAACTTAAATTATCTTCCCTAATATGGTCAGACTTTCGTTTTGTGAAGTTTTTCATTTTATGTAGAGCTGTTCGATGTTAATGGATGCATCGTAAAAATCGATGTTTTGGTTGTGATACATCGAATAAATGCCGATGTATCATATCATACGCTGTTAATCGATGCATCGATATTTTTATACGATGTATCGAAAATACGACTTTTTGCAACTCATTTAATGTAGTGATAAAAACCCCTCCAAGAATGACTTTTAAAACGTTTTTTAAATTTTAAAATGGTTTTAAAATCGCTTGATGTAACAACACAATACTTAAGGTACTTTTGTCAATTTAGAAAGCGTCATCGACGAAACAGTGTTATTTACAGCATCCAAATATATATTTTTATATATTTATTATTTTTGGTAATCATCATCAATGTAAGTTTTTTTTCCAAATCTGATGTTAAACTCAATAATATATTTGGCTTAAAATTACTGTTACAGAAGGTTTTAGACACCTAGTGAAACTTATATCACCGCAATTTAAAGTTCCAAGTAGAGCTACTGTAACTCGTTGGGTTGATAAAAGATATGAAGCTTTGTCAGGAACATTGAAAACTAAACTACACACAATGGAAAATATTACTTTGACAACTGACATTTGGTCCGGTTTGCAAAGCTGTAGAACTGGCCTTTGAAAGAAGAAGCACATGCTTTTCTTAATCAATCAGGTATGTGATGAAAGACGATTTAGACACAAAAACAATTTGAAAACGATAAAAGGTGTGATATGTTTCTTATAGTCGTTTTGTCATTATTTTTAAAACTTGTTTTTAATAATCTTTCCAGACATTTTTGATCAATTTCTTTTCACAGCTCCAATATTTAATTTAAATTTTTGTCTTCCAGTGTGCTTTTTAGAAGTCAGTAGTTTAAGATAAGCTCAAAAATGATACTCAAAATCTATCGGAATTCATCACACCTTTTCAAAAAGATTGTTTTGAAATCGTTTTGAAAACAATCGTTTTCGATCACATACCTGATTATGAAGTTTTAAAGTCGACTTTTATTTATTTAATAAATTTTCTTGGTTCCAATAAATCAATACGATGCATCGTAAACATCGATGTTTTTTTAAATCGATACATCGAATAACATCGATGTGAATTAATAATGAATCGAATGAGAAAAAATATCGATGTTTTTTTTTACGTGAGCGGCTCTAATTTTATGTATGTATTAGGGTGATCGACTCGGTTTTTAGACCGGTTTTAAAACCCGCTTTTTCACAATACGGTTGTCGGTTAATTTCAAAATGTTAATTTTTCGAATGTCGAATAGTCCGGTTTTTTTACAATTTAAAAACCGGCTGAGTCGAATACTTTTCGATTTGTATATTTTGCAGTAAACGGTTTTTCCTGAATTGTAAAAGCCGAAACCGGGTTTTTCATAATTTCAAATATTCGAACTATTCGAAAACCGGTTTCTGGAAAAAGTCTTATAATCGATCACCCTAGAATGTATGTATCGTCACCTAAAATCCAAAAAGCCGTAACAACCAAAAAACTCAAAATACACTTTTTGATTGATTATGATGTGAGTACCCCAAATACAAGTTTTCCTAAAATTTTACCGAGATATGTTCAAAAATGCCGATTTTATTCATTATTCAATTTGGCACCTAACAAATAAATAGTCTTAAATTTATTTTGTTTTTTGCTTCTTTTTGGATTTTATGTGACGGTATGTATATCCTGAATTTTTTTAGTACAAAATACGGCGATTTCTTTTTGATACCCCCAATAACTCAAACGTGCACAACAGCGAAAAATTTTTTAATTAATTTGTCTTAGAAACGCATTTTTCCAAGAAGATATAAATTTTATGAAAAGATAAGGTTCTTGAAAAAATTAATAAATAAATTTTTATAGTTTTCACTCAAGCTTTCACATCTATTTTCAATTCTTTACGCAACTAAATTTTTTTAATATTGCTGAATTCCAAAAATAATAGAGGCAAAAAAATTAAATGCACAAGCAAAACTAAACAAAACTACACTTGATTTAAGCTGATTTTCTGCACAGGTATACTTTTAGCTTTTATAATATTTGTTCCACTCAAGAATATTTCTTTATAATTAGAATTGGCTTGTAATGATACAAAATATTAATTATAACAAACTTTACACAAGTTGTATAACAAATTTGTTAAGTGTTGACAAAAAGTTTCTGAAAAGAATTAGTCATAAGTTTTTTCTAACATTTTATTATCCAGTGAACATTTTTCATCGATCGTATATTTTTTAGGAATTGCACAATTAATTTGAAAATATTTTTACCTAACTAGTTTTTTCAAATTATTGCTTTAGTTGTTCAGTAAAATATTTTTTTATTAAAAATTTATTTCAGATTAAAGATATCTAAACTTTTTACTTCTTGGAAATACCCAACTAATTTTCATTTCTTTTATCGGACTAATCTACTGTACATTATTATTTTTTCCTTCACAGGATTAACTGGTAAATAGTTTTCAAATATATTTTAAATAACAATATGTAAATATATATTTTTTTTTTTAATTTCTGTAATCTCAGAATCAGCGAATTATTTTTTGTTCGTTAGTTTTTTCTCCGACATAAAGAATGGAATAAAAAAATATACTATTGCGCAAAAATATTCCAACAGGGTTAATGTAAGTGTTAGTTGAAAATACTCCTACAGGGTCAATGCAAAGAATTATCTAGAATACATAGTAGAACTAAAGAACTAAACGAACACATAAACACATAAAAGTGCAAACACATGGTAGTATTAGCAACAGTGATGCCAATTTAGCCATTTTCTGGCTAAATTTAGCCATTTTTCATCCCATTTAGCCGGAATAAAAGTGAGTTTAGCTATTAATTATTTTTTTAGCGATTTTTATTTTAATCTAGCTATTTTTTAGCTAATTTTGCAAACATGGAATTTGTTTATGATTTTTCATAAAAAATTTAAACTCGCAACAAAGGAACAATAATTAACTACAAAAAAAAAAACACAACAGAATAATATGTTATTGTTTTCGCATTAATATCTATAAATTCCAGTTCAAACTGACCATTTTTGCTGCAGCAGTCTAAAAGCGCTTATATGAAAGAGATGGCGCAATTGGTAACAATAAGATTTGCTACTGCATTCTTATAATCGTTGCAATGTTGTTATAAGTTGTTTGGTCTAGTTGGTGTTTCAAAATATAGGGTGTTTTTTTAAGAGGTATAAAACTTCGAATTGAAATAAAACACAAGAAAATCGTTTTAATGTCCATCAATTTGGCTTTATTGGAAGGATAATTTTATGCCATTAATGTTTAAATATGATTTCGGGCATGCGGGCTGGCTCGAATAAAGCCAATTCTACAGGTCCAATTTTCAACCACTTTTTCGAGCATATGGGGCCGTATGTTGGCAATAACGCCACGAATGTTGGCTTCCAAGTCCCCTAACGTTTGTTGGCGTAGACGAGCGACTTCACATATCCCCAAAGAAAATAATCCAATGGTGTCAAATCACACGATCTTGGTGGCCAATTGACAGGTCCATTCCGCGAAATTATGCGCTCATCGAATGTTTCCTTCAATAAATCGATTGTGACGTGCGCTGTGTGGCATGTAGCGCCGTCTTGTTGGAACCACAACTCATCCACATTCATGCCATCCAATTCGGGAACAAAATAGTCGGTTAGTCGGCTCCAATTGCTGTGCACGGTGGCGAATCGTTTCATTCGGGTCCTCTTCAACACTTTGCTCTACAGCGGCAATTGTTTCTTCGGTGCGCACTGTTCGACGTCTCTGCGGATGCGTATTATCACATAGAGTAAACGTAGTGCGAAAACGATCCATGGTTAACCGAATTAATTGATGGACGGAGCTTGCGGTAAACTTCGCGAACTGAACCATTATTTTCGAAATAAATTTGCACGATTTGCAAGCGTTGTTCTTTTGTCAACCTGTTCATGATGAAATGGCAAACCAAACTAAATATTAATCACTTGACAGCTGACAAAATGGCCGCCAGTTAAAAAAGTGATGCCAACTTAAAGTTCTATACCTCAATAAAAAACACCCTTTATCAATTAAACTAGGATAATTTTTGTCTCACACGAATGAAAATAAAATATAAATTAAAGTTTTAATGAAAGTTTAAAAAATAGAAAATAAACAAAAAGTATAAACAAAAATTTCGCAAGGAGTGGATTAGTGACCCAAAAATTTAAAGACTGAATGGCAGAATGTACAAATGAATACAAGGCGTACGGCAAGTATTGCACTATATGCGCAGTTTCTTGATTACCTGAAGAAAAATAATTTTATTTATTACTTAAATTTATTGTTTTTATTTACTTTAAAAAATTTCTCAATTTGCTTAAAAAAAATAATATATGAAATACATTTTTGTTTTTGCTTAAAGTTCATGATTTTTGCATATAATGGCGCTTTTATAGGCTTTTTACATTGACACACATTTCAGTGAAACGCATGGAAGATGTAAACAATGTGAAACATGCGTTTACATTGACAACATCTAACATCTGCACAGAAAAAAATAATTTGTAAATACAATTAATTTTTTTATTATATCAATTAAATAATTAATTGATTTTGAACCTACAACGATTTTTGTAAATACAATTAACGAAATTGTAAGTTGAAGGAAAATCTTAAAAATATTTTCAATTAAATATATCAACAAATATTTTGTTGAAATTGATTTTTTTCAACATTTATTTTTGTTAAATTTCAAAGTTATTTCAATTTAAGTTATTGTTATATTAACAATGTGAATTGTTGAATTTCTGTATTATAATTGTTATATTAACAAGCTTTTTATACACAATCACAATCCTCGAAATGATTTTTTGCTTGTCTGCGAAAAACACTAAACGTCTTTGGGCGGAGTTGAACCAGCAACCTCAGGACTGATAAACCAACTCACTTACCTCTCAGCTAAAGAGCCAACACTTTATTAGATACACGAATAATGAATACACACAAAACCTGATTTCTTGTTTCTTCTACATGTGCGCATTTCGTTATAATATAATTTAACAAATAATTTTGTTGAGTAATTTAATTGACTACAAAAATTTTAATTTGTTATATAAACAATGATGATTGTTAATTTTAAAATTAAATGTTAACAATTTGTTTTGTTGAATGCATTTCGATGATATTTTTTTCTGTGTACCATCATCTCACTTGTCAAAAAGACAACACGTACTGCATAGGTTTTGTTAAGGAAATTATAAAAAATAGATTTTGATGTAAAATTAATAATTGGATTAGTTGTTGCTTTGCAAGAACAAAAACCCAGTTAAAGTGCTGCAGTAAATGGAAATTATAAAAGATTTGCAAAAATAAGATGAACATTTTTTAAAAGGTACCTATGTATATGTACTATGTATATATATATATATATATATATATATATATATATATATATATATATATATATATATATATATATATATATATATATATATATGTCGTTTTTTCTTAGTTTTTGAGCAGCGTTGCCACTAGTGGAAAATGAAATTACAAAGTCGCAAGTCTAAAATAATGCATAACCGAATGACATACTCGTAGTGCAAAAAAATCTAGAAAAATTTTTATTTACTTTTAGTTTATTAGTAAATTAAAATTTAATACGAGCTAATTTTTTACAGACTTATTTATAAAAAATGTTAAGGCTTTTTAAGAAAAATTTTTTATGAAAAACCGATTATAAAGCCTTAATAAGTTTTATAAATAAGGCTGTTAATATTTAAAAAACGTACAACAAAATTACAAATATAAAAAACTCACTAATTCGTAAATATTTACTTCAACGAAGAATAATTTACCGCTTTCCTCTTAACATTTTGTCTAAATTTCATAAAATATTCTTTAAAACAGGCGTTTGAGAAGAGGGTTATCAACCTTTTCTTTTCTTAATTTAAACTCATTTAACTAGAAGTACTGAGCGATACTTATATACTCTTTGGTTGTTTGAAGCATTTGTATATATTTACACTAAACTATTTTTTCCAATTTCTTTTTATAATTTTAAGCTAAAAATTTGCACCACAATTATAAAGTTGACGCTACTGTATTAGCTGATAACTCATTTTTAATTAATTTTAATTAAGATCAGTTTACTTTAAAAAAAATCTCTCAATAGAGGCGCTTAAGAATGGTAATACCACAACTTTTAAATTTGGAAAGAAAATATCGCCAGCACAGTTTTTGATTTGGGAAATTTTAGACCAGTAAATTTCAAAACATCCAATTTATGGCATATATTTATTAAGGTCCTTGTGGTGTAAAAGTGCATAATCACGCCACACATTATCTAATTTTTGAAAAATCTAGCTTAACAAATAGAAATAGATTTTTTTTTGTTTCGATGGTTGTGCAAATTTTGATTCTACTATATCAATAAAAATTATAAAGGTAATCATGAAAGTTGATTTTTTTTAATTTGTGTAATTATTTCAATATAAAAGTAACTAAAATCTTTGTACATTACATTTTGCTGTGCCTCGGAACAGTATTTTAAGTAGCTAAATTAATATAAATTCCACTTTTGCTAACAAGTTGCAGGTTTTTATTGGTAAACTAAAAATAAAATAAAAAAAGTTTTTATGTAGACAAAAAAAAAATTGGCTCAACTTTGATTACTTCAGCTTTTAATTTGTATAAAAGCAGAAAATATGAAGGAAACTGCATATAATATTTTGTAGATGTTTCATCTAAAGCAGAAAGAATTGATTTAGTTATTTTTGAATGATCTTCAAAAACTTGCAATCTTCATAACAATCTCAATACTTTATATTGTTCCAGAGCACTTTCAATGCAACAAGCTGTTTGCATTACATTTATAATAGGATCCAAGATTTCTTAGCAAATCTTCTAAATGTTTTTAGTATAATTTGGGCCGTTTACTTAAATATGTATTACAGATTTTGCACTATTACAGAAAGTGGCAACGTTGTTTTTTGACACAACAATGTAATTTTGCTAGTGATGGCACTAAAATTAACGAAAGATGAAAGATGAAAACAAAATGAGATAGGAACATCTTTTAAAGATGTAGAAAGATGTTGGTTTTTAGTACTGTGTATTTCTTATGGGAAGATGTTAACATTTTCGCAAATTGATGGTAGATGTTAGATGTTAGATGTGCGTCAGTGTAAAAAGCCTATTAGCCATTTTTTTGTCTAAATTTAGCTATTATTGTTGAAAGAATTCTGGCATCACTGACCCAGAAACAGCAACATGTATTTTCCAGATCACCTGGCTACCAATAGTAAACGACAACACAGATGGTAACGTGCATAGCAGACACATCATTATGCAGTAATACACTTTCTTCCATTTGGCTTTACACATTTCATTACGACATCTATGAGCGCATAGCGAACATTCTAGAAACGCTTCCTGTAGTATAAAAGAAGGTAGCATGTGTGAGAGTCAGTCAGCGTGAATTAGCTGCGCTAGAGTGAACATCGTTGAAAGTGAAGACAATTTGCGGAAGTGAGTCTGTAGTTTTTTGTATAAACAGTGAGCACCAGCGTAATAAGGGCCTAATTTATTAAAAAAGGCAACGCCAAGCCTTGACAAAATTTATATGGAAAATATTTAAATTACAAAAACAAAAGACATATAAAATTTGTCAATGCTAAGCGTTGCGTTTTACAAAACTTGGCCCTAAGGGGATGGTCAGACTTGGGCAAATATTTGCTCAAAAAACGTGACCACAAAATATTAATGAAAAATCTTTCAATTCAGATACGTGTTTGTTAAGTTAAATAGTTTCCAATAATGTTGCAATCAATGACGTTATCTATTAGTTGTTTATGAAACTGTTTAGCTTAAGAAACACTTGTCTGAATCAAATGGTTTTTCACAAACATTGAGTGGTTACGCTTTTTTGAGCAAATATTTGCCAAGTGTGACCAACCTTAAGGGCCAATTTCACCAACTTATTTAAATATCGATTCATATTTAAATGTCGTTTTTCCATACAAAAATTAATGAAAATCGACATTTAAATATGAATTCATATTTAACTAGAGTTGGTGAAATTGGCCCTAAGTCTTGTGTGTGACAAACAGCCGAGTGGGAGTTTTGCTACAAAATCAGTGCAGTCAGTTGTATAAGACGTGTGTATATAACAGCGGGTTAGGCGAAGTGGTAACCAGTATTTTAGCAATTCAGTAAGAAGATCTAGGACGTTTTTGTTTGAAAATATTTTCGAGTTCTTGTGTTTGAATTCTCTAAAATATTTTCTTAAAAAATGGTTGTTGTCTTCGATAATGAAAAATAAAAATATTACTGCCATGTTTTTCAAACATTAAACTTAAATTAAATTATTATACAATAGTTTGAAAACTATGTATATGAAAAAATATGTGTTATAGGGCATTTAACTACACCAGCATAAGATCTAGCAGATTTTAATTAAAAACTTCATGGAAATTTATACCATTGTGAAGATTTTTTTTATCCAAAACGAAACCCATTCACTGAAAAATTTCCAAAACTATAACCAATAATCTTTTATATAAATATTTTGTACAGGGTAGTAAAAATAAAATAAAAATATTAGATTTTGAGTAGATTGCCTGAAAATCTACTCACAAACTTGATTTTGTTTTGTATGGGAAATCAAGTAAAAAGCAGTTAGATTTAGCTCGAAATCTTGTAAATACTAGGTTTCGAGATAATGTAAATGAATCATTAGTAATAAAGTTTGGAACAAAATTATAAAGCAAATACACGAAAATAATTATTTTAAAGAATCACAACTGCTGCTTTTTTCGTCCATAGACAAGACGATACAATCGTCGAAAAGAATTAGTGCACAAGTTTATTTATTAGTACATAAAGTGCAATTCTTAACCCTAATTAGTACACTGCGGTCTTTTATTCATATGCAAATCTGCGAGTCCACGGAAAAGCTTTTTTAAAGAATAAAAAAACGTAACAATACATATTTTTGTGGTTTTGATCGTTTTTTTTTCAGACATTTATTTGATACTCTGTTAGAATTTTCTGAAACACGAGATATTCGCTTCGACCAAAAATGTTCACTGGTTCAACAACAACTACTCGTAATACAAGTAAAAGCTTAAAACATTTTGGAAACATTTGATTACATGTGTCATCAAGTGTGTGGCACAAAATCAACATAATTGTACAAATACTAGTAACAATTATCATTAATGTCAGTCGAATAAAGTCAAACGATTTCGAAATGAACAAATAAAACTTACCCATCATCCTCTATCATCTGTTCGCATATGAATGAGGTTTGGCGTGGTATGGCATTATGATGATGATGATACCCTTAATTGTATTATCGTGTGTTGTATTTGTAATGTTGTTTTTATAGTTTTTTTTTTCTAGAGTAACTTCCAGGTTGTTAATAATAAATCGCGTGTTTGATGATGAAAAATACCTGTGCGTGGGCTATATTTTAACAAATTATCCAGAAATGCTTTTACAGCGATTGTAATAATTATTGAGAATTGTAGTTTTATTTATTTTTGTCACATACAAACTAATACATATGTATGTGTGTGTGTGTTTTCCTAAAACGAGAAATTATTTTATATTTTTTAATCGTTTTAGAAAAAATCTGTAATGTCATTTTGCTAACATTTAAAATTTGAAATTTGTGTTAACATTAAATTTTTATTTACAGGCAATTAATGAACATTGAATTACAACAATTTTTTTTTCTAACAAACTCCCTCAAATCAAACCGACAAATCTGAAATACTTTTGACCGACTTCGAAAAAGAAAATTTTTTGGATTTGTAAGCCAAATTACATGTGATAATTATTAATGAACAAATAACATGAAAGTTAATTGTAAATATTCTGACAAACACGTAGTAGAACGGAACAACTAGCTGTTTTCGAAGGCCACTAAACTAGAGATGGGCGCGTGATGTGTTTTTGTTCGTGACACGAACACGCACGATTCAACACGTAGTGTTCGTGTCAGAAAATCTGATTTCATGCGTGTTCGTTTCGTATCGTGTTCAGCAACATTGACACGAAAAACACGAAACAAAATCGTAGCAACAGAGAAATGCGCATATAAAAATATTTTACTTAATAAGTAAAATATTACAGCCTTATTTATAATACTTATTATTATAAATAAGGCTGTTAATTTGTTATTATTAGTGCGTTTAAGAAAATTCTAAACTTAAATTATAACAATTTCCATAAAAAAAACACTGCTTAAAAACGATTTTTTGTTATTGTATTTGATTTCGTGCGTGTTGTACAGTTTCGTGTTGGGAAAATTTTTGGCGTGTGTGTTTCGTACGTGTTGAATATCATGGTATTCGTGTTCGTGAGTGTCGTGTTAGAAAAATTCGACACGCACCCATCTCTACACTAAACCCTCATCATCAGCGTTCTTTGTGTTTGGTCCACTGTGTGTGGTGTCTGTCAGTTGATGTATATTTCTGCTTCATATACCCAGTTTTCAATGGAAATGGAATACGTGAATTGTTTTGATTCATCGTATTTTTTTTTTAAGAGAAGTAACACTCAGGCAATAAATGCCTAGTGATATTACTACGTGTTAGCTTTTTCGGAAAGGGATAGTCATAGAGAAGACAGGTGGTGAAGGAAGAGATAGAAGAAAGCTTCATTCTTTTACAACTCTGCATTTTTGCACGTTGTTAATAATGCAGTATTGCAGCACCTCTGGTGTTAAATGAGGCGTATTAAATTTTTGAAGCTATGTTTAGTAGCCATTTAATTGATTATTTTACTTCGCCGTTGATTCTGCTGCACAATACCGACGAAGCAGGGTGCTCTGATTTTACATTAGGATTAGTATCTGCTGAAGTCGGTATACATAGTTCAGTGACCAGGGACTATGCCTTCATCACTCGAACTTTACTGCAACAAATGACACAAAGAGACACTATTGCACATCAGAAAAATGCGTGATGTTGTTATTTTATGACTTTCGAACGCATGACCTTCGGTTTTGTAGTCCACGTGCTAGTTCAGCCAACGCCACCCTCTTCATTCTTATATGCCACAAACAGAAGTTGAAGTCAATAGTGTGGAGGCCGGCTTTATCTTAGATACAGTTAACTTTTAAAATTTTAGTTTTTTTCAAACAAAAATAAATTTAAAAATTTTTTTGTTGTGACATCATCATAATTAATGAAGAGCTTTAACCCCCCTTTAAGGCCATGTCAGATAAAACTTTTGCTTCGCGTTGCGTTGAAGATTCGCTTTGACATCTAAGATGAAATGTACATGCTTACATGAAACATGTCACATAAAATACTTTTAACGCAAAGCGAAGCGAAAAGTTAGGCAACTCTCAACTTTTTGCGTGCTTTGACAATCAGTTGGTATACTTTTCTTAATTTGTTTGACCAAACTCGCATGTAAATGTGAAATTTGTATTAAAAGTTCGGTAAATTTGTTTAAAAAAAGGTTTGGGTTAGTGGCATCAGAGTAATAGAATTGTGCTGAGTTTCATGCATAAAACAAAACAGTGAAACAAACAGTGAGTGGTGTCAAAGTTTTTATTGTGTCATACACATTTTGCTTCACGCTTTTTTCACAAAGTTAGAAACGTCACGCAAAGCGTTGAAGTTGTATCTGACACCGTCTTTATTGTGAATGACGTCGTCGACGTCAAATTATGACGACAGTAAATATTGTCGCTTGTCTGCACTTTATGGGCAACAATTGGCTCTTGTTGACAATCTCTTAATAATCTCTAACTGCCAGTTCATAGAAGCCATGTGAAAATTCTCGGTTATTTATATTGAAAACAAAAACAAAGCACTCAAAATTTGCCTTACGGCCAGTTTATAGAAGAAACTGGCCGTAAGGCATTGTAAATTAATGGAGCATGTTAATAGAAGTCAATTGTTGTCGACAAAGAGTAGACAAGTGATAATTTTTACTGTTGTCTTAATGTGACGTCGACGACGCCATTCACAATAAGGGGGAATATGAAAATATTGAACGGAGAATGGGATGAGGGACACTTCAGATTTAAAAACGTTATAAAAACGCAAAAACAATACAACTTGAGTTTCCCATAACATTGTTTTTTTTCACACATTGTCATAGAATAAGATGAGAAATTTAATTGATTTCGATTTAAAACAAATCCAGAACGAACTGTAAATTTATGTGTGCATCACAATTTATATTTTTTTTAATAGATTTTAAATTGAAAACGATTTACCTCACATACCTGATAAATCAAGTTTATTTGTGCTTTTTAACATTTGGCAAGTCAACGTCTTATTCATGTCAATGTTTCTTTGTTATCCTTGTTATCCTGCAATTTTAATAAGTCGAACCTTCGCCTCCCAGTATAAAAACTCTATAGCCGTACAGTGTACACACACATTCATATCTACATACACATCAATTTTGTACTAAAAAAGCTTTTTGAGAAAAACTAAAGCTTTTTCAACTAAGCTTTTATACCAGTTGAGCCGATTCGCAAACATCCATGCAAATGTTTGTTATATTTTTATATATATATTTTTTTTTTCTTCAAAATATGTATGGGAATAATTTCTGTGTTAAGAAAAGGAACAGAACTTTGCAAACTTGCAACCAGTATTTTTATCCGAAAATTATTGGAATTTATTGATCAAACAACAACAAATTTATTTTGATTCACTGAAAGCATTTCCTGGTAAAATTCCTTTACATATTTTTTGTTTGTTTGCTTTGGTTCAAGTATTTATTCAAGGAATGAATGTAAACAAAATACTTTTAAGGTTTTACCCACCAGGTATAAGAAAATTGCTAACTATTAACATTATAAATACGAGTATTAAAGCTTTATTAAATTCAATTAATCAAAGGTATCGCTTTAAATTACCGAGCAGCCAATGGCCACGATTATTTGCAACACATAGACTTGTTGGACTTGAATGTGAAGTAAGTGAATTTATAGAAATAAAAAATTAGTGTTAAAAATAAGTAATTATTTCATAGCTGTTAAGCAATGATTAGTAATCGTAATGATTACTAATTTGATTACTTTTTTTTAAGGTGAAGTAATGATTAAATTACGATTATATTCAGTTTCGGACGATTACTAATTGATTACGATTAGTAGTCTGAATTACTTGAAATTACAACAAAATAATCAAAAAGAATCAAAAGTTATCAAAAAATAATCCGATTACTTCTAAGGATTACTTTTAATTATTTTTGATTATTTATTAAGTTTATTGCATTGCACTTACATTAAACTTTAAAATATTTAATAATTTGACAAATGAGACAAGATATCTGCTGATACATTTTTATAGTTATTCAAAAAATTGGCGTGTATATATTTTTTTTCTTTTGTGATTTTAAAAAATATTTTTTGTGAATTCTCAAATCATTTTTTAAAAGTCTGTGAATAAGATAAGAAGTTTGTGGCTGTTCAAATTGTGTGGTTTGAAGCCTACTGACGTTTTGTGGAAGGCGACAATGAAATGCATAAAGACAATGCTTAACCACCGGCAAAAAATTTCACTTTATGCTTTTCTTTATATTTTTTTCTCAGATTAATATTATTAATGTTGTTATATAATCGAACATGTTAAGAATATCTTAAACAAAAAACATCTAATTATATAAATTTATTTCGAACTTTTTCAAAATAAAGTATCTTAATTCAAAATGTTTGAAAATAATCAAAAAGAATCAAAACTAATTTTTTTAAGTAATCGGATTACTTTTTGTTTACTTTTGATTCTTTTTGATTATTTTGTAGTAATTTAAAGTAATTCAGATTACTTTTCTATTATTAGTAATCGTAATCAATTATTTATCAGGAATTCTTTTAAAGGCAATTATATAATCAGTACAATTCTTTTTAAAATGTAATCTAATTGATTACTAATCGTAATCGTAATTTAACAGGTATGAATTATTTTAACTTTGGTGCAAAGAAAGTCATAACGCAAAAAAAAATTTTTTAACAGAAAATCATCAGTATGCAAAAACAATTGTTAAAGTTAAATGTAAAGGAAAATGTATTGGATTAATTAAAAAGTTAATAATCAAATTATGTACATTACATATCGTCGGCTTAGAGTGTAAATCTGCTAAATCCATTTTTTATAAAATATGACATTTTAATGCCGTTGTAAAGAAAAATAAATGATGCCGCATCGACTGGCTAAAATATTCATTATCAGTAGTGAGATTTACTAACATTTTGTTAACGACAATCGCATCGTTAAAATATATCGAATTTGCTATTCAGTAACATTTTTAATGATATTCGCTGTAGGTTAATGTCAGCTGTGTCGTAATTTAAGCAACAATAATTTATATGCTGTTAATTTTATTGACAAAAATCAACAGAAAATATCAGCTTCATACTATAGTTAAAAAGAAGTTACAGAATCACACAATCGTTATTGCAAGCGACAAAATGTAAAGAAAAAAATTGCGATTATCAGATCGTTAATAGTTACTGAATCGCTCTAAAGGAGAATTATGAATAAAATTTCGCGAGAAATATCTCCCTTTCCAATTTGAATTTTTTGTTCTCCCTATTAAGGCTCAGTTAGCCGACTGTAATGTAAAGTAACTGCAACAGTAGAAAACAGCTGATTGATATTGTTATGTGAAAAGTAATGAAAATGGTTATAGAGATGTAATGTAGCGTAACCTACTTTTCATATAAAAATATCGATCAGCTCTTTACAGTTACAGTTACAGTTATACCCCTTTTACACACGGAAAGTTTACTTTGCAGTCTCAATTCAGCTGTGAGAAAGACAGAAAAAGAGAGTATTCCTCCCTCTGTCTTTCGCCCAGCTGAATTAAGAAAACTTTCCGTGTGTAAAAGGGGTGTCCCCCCATGGGAGTCTATTTTTGACTACGGGTGTGGCAACACCGGGGCCCCAGCTGGGGTGATGTGGCTTTTTCCATTGACGTACCTTTGGTACATTACCCATAGAACTTATGTGTTACTACCCAATCTCTGAACATAAACAGAGCAAAGGATGTGCACATATTTATAAAAGGAAGACAGGTCCTGTTGATGTCAGGTGCAGCGTCACCTAGAACTGCCCCTGAGTTCAAAAGACGATAGAGGTGAAGCCCTTGTGGTGGAACTTCGAGGTCTAACCAGAGGCTACTTCTGGTGCCACGGGTGCCGGTTGCCCGACAGTCGAGCTGCTTTGAAGTTTTGAGTGCATGTAGCGGTCGTCAGTTTCCTTTGCTAAAATGCCGAGTTCGTCCTACCCCAATGGGGTATACCCCACGCGGTTAAAGGGATGATTTTGGTATGTATGGAGTAGGCACTGGTTATTTGGTGACACAGGCATGGGTTCATCTCGGATGAGTGGTTGAGCTGTGCCGGCAATGGTTGAGGAATTCTCTTGGGGACCTCGCTATGGGTGTATACACAACACCTTAGCGTGGAAGCCGGAGAATTATCGTGGTGGCTGTGGTTGCTACCAAAATCTCTGGGAGAATAGTCTTGGCTCCCCAGTGTTAAATCAATGCTAGTGGTTGGTGTGACGCGGTCAGCCAGACACTGTTCTAGGTGCTGTTGCCATTCAACAGAGCTGCTATGGGCACGGACATAGCAGCAGAGTTTAGATAGCTCAAATTACCTCAGCAAGGTAATTGAATATAATACAGGGATAACTATATTCAAAGATTGCAACCTATGTGCCTTATGGAGTGGGCCATAGGTTCATTCTAAAAGGGTGCATGGGGGCGTTGGTCTGGCGTCTAACCCACACCCAGTGCTTTGGCACCCGTGAGATAAGGCCGTAATGGCAGGTGCTCACGGAAAGCTATCGCACATCTGTAAAAGGGGTGTTACATTACATTACAGTCGGCTAACTGAGCCTTTACTTGCTATTAATTGGAATTGTTCTGCGGCAAAAATTTCTCGCGGAATTTTATTCATAATTGCGATCTGTATGTATTCGTATAAAAAAAGTTAACAGTATTTTGCCTCTCCTGTAAAATTTGGTTGAATAAAATTAGCAGGTTTACACTCTAAGCCGACGATATACAAAACTTCTACATAATATAAAGAACTCATTTTGTAAATTATGACTTTCTTGTAGCAAAGGCTCGATATGTAAATTATACTTTTTAAATTTACATTGAATTAATATAATAACTAACATCCTGGAATTTTTGCTTTGAACATGTACACTCACATATTTTATTTATACATATGTATATGTGTGTATGGATGTGTTTGTGTCTTTGTTGAACAGTTCCAATCCATCTGAGGTGGCACAAAGCATTTTATCTGGAGACCATAATCAAATGCAAAAATTAACAGAAAAACTATGCGAGAATTTGACAAATGGAGAAACATTGGAAACAAATTCAACTCTATCATCATTAACAGGGCCAACGGCAACAGCTAGTGTAACATCTGACATCCCAACTGTGGCAACAATCAAACGCTGCATTGAAATGTCAGACAACATTACTGATGCTACGAGTAATAAAGTTGACAATATCAACCATATCTTGAGAAAGGCAATTGCAAAGCTGCAGCGCAAAATGCAGGAACCAACTAAAAAGAAATTCTATCTACACACGCGCCTAGAGACACACATCCTGCCTCTAACGAATGTAGCCTTTGACAGAAGTGGAGAACATTGTCTAACCGGAAGCTATGATAGAACGTGTCGCATCATTAATACGCACAAGGGCATCGTAGAACATGTGCTTGGCGAACATGATAATGTTGTCTTCTCGGTCGCATACAATTTTCCTAAATGGTAACGTACCCATTTATTCGTGCATGTTAACTTTGTATGTATTTGCAAAGAGGACAAACATATTAGTGTCCTGCATAAGACATCTTATAAGAACTTTCAAGACATGAGGGATTTTTCAAATGCTTTACTACAGCGAAATCTTATAAAACAAACGTTAACAACACTGTTTGCAAGAAATTTGTTTGAGTATTGTAGGTATAAGAGTAAAGAAGAAAACACTTCGTGACGGAAGAATTTGTGATACTTGCTTCTTTCTACGCATGAGCGCGTGTACAAACGTCATGCATGTATGTGTTTATGATCTTTTATTTTTCTGCGCACATGCAAAGGCACACACATGCATTAACATTAGTTGTATGCGGTTAATCACACAATAGCTTACCATCTACATATTACACACACACTCAAACGTACAATATGAAAAATAACAAGCATACACTAATCAACAGTACTTCTTTTGAGTGTTTCCCTATCGGCAATTTGGCTAACTTTAAACTAACTTTAAGCTAACTATTTCGCAACTAGTACTGACTACAATTGGATTACTTTGCAATGTAATCAACTGACTATTTTAACATTGCGTGTCCTAGGCGGTAGTCAATTGTCACTACTTTAAGCTAACTTAAAGTTGAGTTTTTTTTATATCACCTGGTAGTCAGTAAATTAAAAAAAATTTCTGTGGCTCGAACATGTAACATCACACGTTGTGTACTCAACACGCTACCACTCGGCTAAGCTGCCATCTAAAATAATGTTAATATAAAACTGAAATGAGTTTTAAAGTAGCTGAGAATTTTTGGTTCTCATCAAATACGATTACTTAATCAACTTACGAATTAATTTTGGGATTGTTCTGAATGACTTTGCAGCTAGCTTTTAGTCAAAGAAAAGTTAACTATGTTTGTAGTCAACCACACATTCTCCGACAGGGTTGTTACAAACAAGCTGTCTTGCGACATGACTTGTTACAACTGATATACACATACGCCAACACATCCATCGTGCTTCGCTTATAGTACGACAGCATTTTGCATATTGGTTTAGTATAATAATTACATGGGACGTGAATACATTTAAAAATCATGACGTATTTACATTTAAAGACCTTTTACGCAGGTCTCTAATATATACATATGTACACCAATACGTTACCATTGACATTAGACTTTAATGCAAACATACATACATACATACATACATACATACTTACATATGTATGTCTGTATGTACATGAGAGACATGCATATGTATGCCCACATAATACCGAAAAATGTTTTAATCAGTTGTTAAACTATTGTAACCTTCAACACAGGTGGAATGAATACAGATTAGTTTGTCTACTGCATTATGAATCCTTACGGGTTGCTAAATTTATCTGACGTCTAAACATACATACCAGAGAACTGTATGAGTTGATTCACCTTTTCTTTACAATGTTTTTGTTGTTTGCATTCCACGTGAAATTAAAACGATTGGAATTGTCATAGCATTGTTCTTATAATTACATATTTCCAACAATAATTTTTTGACAATTCCACTCGTTTTTATCTCACGTGGAATGCAGAACATACCCGAAAGTCTCAAGTTAATAAAACATTGCATATTAATTAATATTTTTTCTCGTATTAAAATAATTTATAAAATAAAATAAGCCTAGCTACTTTATTGTATTTTATATCTTTATATATTTTATTTTAAATATTGCAAGGGGTTTTAAGAAGCTTGCAAAACAAGCATACTGATTCATTGCTTTAGTGAATCATATGAATCAATAGACATTGCCAGCAGTGGCATGTATTTATTAACGACAGTCTCATTAATATGAATCATGCAAAAGCATTTTTAATTTTTTTAATTTTAAGTGCTAGCTCAATATTCATTTTAGAAAATGCAAAATTATGCGGTTTGATTCGTAATCATGCAGATCTCTGATACATACATACATACATACCTGAATACTTAAAGAAATAAATTACAAAACATTATGAGGTGTCTAGTTTATCATACACCCATAAATAAATGACATACATATGTAAGTCAGGCGGACATTCAATTAAAAAAGACTTGATATTTTCACAGCACACTTTTCTTAAGCACCCCATACACGATTCAATTCAATTTTCAATTGAGTCGGTTGTTGTCCAAATCAAAGCGTGTATGGCTTTGTCAATTGATTAGTTTGGCATTTGTCGAGTTGGTTGAAGAAAAATCAAAAGATTTTGATTTTTCATGTTGACTAGTAAATCTTTCAATTCGATTGTGCTGTGTGTGCTCGAGTCTCTTGATTAGTTGTCAAAATTTATGTTTGTAGCTTTATTTTGTACAGAAAAAGTTGAGTATTTTTAAAATTGTATTTAATTTCATTGAATTTTAAATAAAAATATATAAGTGAATGAATGAATGCAATAGAAGTTTTAAATTTTTAAATTTGTAATTGTGAAAAAAATATAAATTTGACAGTTGAATGAAAATCTTTCAATTCAGTTTATTAAGTGTGTGGCCAAGAATCAATTCAATTGAAAGACTCAATTCACAATTGAATTGAAACGTGTATGGTGTGCTTTACACGTAATTCAAACTTTGATTTTTTAATGTTTTTTTTTGAAACACGATTTTTGGAATTTGTAGGCGAACGGAAAAAGGGAAGAAAAAAATTAAATTTTCAGTTCTCCGATTTTTTTTTCTATTTTTCTTTGTCCGTTCCACAGCACACTTTTCTTATTTTTTTTAACAAACACAACCCGCGAAGCGATTAGCTTGTCTGCAATAAAACACCCAGTGTCTAGGGCGGGAATCGAACCCACGACCTCTGGACTGAGAGGTCGTTGGGGCTGAGTTGAGTGTGTCACACTACACTTTTTTTTATATAAAAGTTGAGTTGAGTGTGTCACACTACAATTTTATTTCCTTAACAAAAAACATTTTCATTTCCAGTGATCGAATTGTTACTGGCTCATTTGATACTACTGTTAAAATCTGGTCTGCTTCATCTGGTTTATGCCGCAGCACCCTCATCGGTCATACCGCAGAAGTTGTATCGGCACAATTTCAACCAGTCAGTGGTGAAACAATTTGTACATCATCAATGGATGGTACGGCTCGGCTATTTCATATTGAATCTGAACAGGAGTTACAAAACTTAAGACATCATGGTGCAGAAGTTATTAATTGTCAATTTAGTAGAGATGGAAATCTGTTGTTAACAGGATCGTTTGATAGAACTGCCGCAATATGGGATATAAAGTCGAGAAGGTAAGAAAAACATGATGAGGTACAAAAATAGCTACCTAAGGTCCAAATTTGGTATCAAAATTTGCTAATAAGGGAACACAGTGACCCTAATATGGTTACAAAAATTGCATGGCCATAGCTTTAATTTAAATTCGATCTTTTGGTAAAAGAAGGCAATCATGGAATGCTATCTTTTGATCAACAAATAATTAATGCTTCAGTTTCTTTTTTCGTCTTTATAACGACGCCCGCAAAAGAGAGTTTTTCAGGAGCTTTCAATTTAACAGTATATTTAATTTAAAATAAAGATGAAAATTGGCGGACTAGTACAAGACTTTAACAGTATTCAAAATAAAGAAAGAGGAATGTAAAATGCAAAAACTTGAGAAAAATTGAAATTTCGAAATCGTTCATAAGATCAGATCATCATGCAGATGTTTTACTTATGTGTACAGATTTTATCAGCTGATTCTTCAGCTCTTAACATTACTATATTGAATGCATTCTACCTCAAATGTAAGAGTTACATGGTTTCCTATGTAAATTCACCATAATAATGAGCAAAAGAGGTGGAACTTTAATTAACATAGAAGATATTATGTTTTTGATCTCCTCTACCAGAATCATTTGAACCTAGCTATTTTGCTAAAAAAAAATTTATTTACACAGTATTATTTACTAACTGCTCCACTTTTATCCATTTTCAAACTATGATTGAAAGATTTTAAAACTGGATTATCTTTAATTTTTTTACAGTTTAGTTACGCAACTGCGTGGTCATACAGCCGAACTAAGCAGCTGTTTGTGGAATTTTTCTTGTGACTTAATTGCTACCGGTTCATTGGACAGTACGGCTCGCATTTGGGACTTAAGAAAGCCAACTGAACCTATGTTCACCATCAATGATCACACCGATGAAGTATTGGATGTAACATTTGATAGTGCCGGTAAACGTTTGGCTACTTGTAGTAATGACTGTACTGCACGCGTTTGGAGCTTAAAAGGTGATTTGGAAATGCTATCATTAATGGCGGGACATACTGAGGAAATATCGAAGGTAAAACTAGTTCTGAGTTTTTGACTTAAGAATTTATGTTTTTTACCAACAAAATATATGTGTACATTAGACTTTACCGCAAAAATGTGCGACCTACAGCTTCGAATATAAAATATATTTTCAAGGAAAGTTAAAAAATTAATTTTTTTTTGCCGAACGTACAAAGTTTTCGTTATACATATGTATCTTGGGCATTTACAGTCTGATCTGAGAGTATGATATATCGATGTTTTTGTCTCGAGGGGACAAATCGTTGCCCTATGATCTACTGACCTCAAGTATGTGATTATGATGTTAACCTACCAGACTGTGTAGTCGACTGTAATGTAATCACCCTTATTCCGGTTGTCGACATCGACGTCACTTTAACAAAATACAAAAAAAGTTGGGCTTCTGCGCCTGTTGTCGAAAACAACTGAATCCCGGGGGTTTTTTATGTAATTCGATTCAAAACGGAATCTGTTCGAATTTGTATGTTATTAACATTACAATTCGAACACATTTCCGTTCGATTCGGATTACATAATAACCCCCCTGCTGACAGGTTTGTGCTACTTTCTAGACCTTAGCCCAATAAGCAATTTTGCTTGAAATCAAGTGTAAAACACGTATTATTCAAGCCACACAATCAATTGTCAAGGGTTGAATTATGCTTGATTTACACTTTAATTTAATAGCATTCTCCAGTGAAAAGGGAACTTGAACTCAATGCGAACTATTCAGTTGTAGTACAGTGTAATTCAAGTCTTGCATTATACTGCAATTCAGCCTTGTATTAAAATTTAATTCAAGTGTATTTCAAGATGCAAAAACCAGGCTTTTAAAATAGAAAGCAAAAATGCAATTCCTTTGTTTTCTAATTATTATTTTCTGTACATCTGCCTTCGCTATTGTTTTCACGTTATACTCAATTTTGTTTTCCAAATTCTCTTTTCTTTATTTGTTTTTGATATTTTCACAATTTCAGTTTTAATAATAAATAAATTACGTATTTGACAAGGTTTGAACATATATGTATGTATGTTGTTTGATTTTTTATTTAAAAATATTTTCAAACTTGAAAATTACTTGAAAAAATGCTTGAATTCAACTTTGTTTCCAGTTCAATTTCAAGTGCTTGAATTTTAATTTTTTGTGTGCTTATTGGGAGGGAACGGAAATAGATTGTCAATAGCACATAATTTTTCTCGAGAGCGAGTAAACAAGCCCCAATTTTTTGGTATTGTGTTAAAGTGACGAAATGTAACTGCAACGTAGGAAACAGCTGATCGATATTTTTATATGAAAAGTAGGTTACGTTACATTACATCTCTATAAACATTTTCATTACTTTTCACTTAACAACACCGATCAGCTGTTTCCTATCGTTGAAGTTACATTACATTACAGTGAATAACTGAGCCTTAAGAATCTGTACTTTACTTTTCATATAACATATATCGATCAGCTGTTCCCTACTGTTGAAGTTACATTACACTACACACGGCTAACTGAGCCTTAAGTATAATGTCAGCTGAAATACAAAACCACATAACTAACCACAAATTCAAAATCGCATTTTTTTAATTAATTAGATAATGGTTATTACATCGAAACACCTGCCCCAAGAGATTTTCAAGCCGTTATCACAATAATCAGCCGAATTACAAATGAAAACAAAAAAAAGTTACTCTAGTTAGTTTTTGCTCCCTCCTATAAAGTTTAAAAAGTGTAGTTACGTGATTTTACAATTTAGCTAACGATGAAGAAGTATTATTACACGACTATTTTGAAGAAAACAATTTGCCGAACATAGGGGTCCCCTTTTTAAAGTTTTCGCTAAAACTTTGTCATTTACAGTTGGATCATAAAATATGATAAATCGATGATTATATTGAAGCAAGGACGCGATATATACGTTTCATATAAAATATTATTGAAAACAAAATTTATTTACTTTTCAGGTGTGCTTTAGTCCTCCCGGTGGTCTTCTACTTACAGCATCGGCCGATCATACTGCTCGTTTGTGGCTGGTCGATTCGGGCATGTGTTCGCAAGTGCTGGCTGGCCATGAAAGTGATGTATTCTCGTGTGCATTTAGTTATGCCGGAGACATTATATTAACAGCTTCTAAAGACAATACATGTCGCTTATGGAGATGATATGACTGGTATGCTGTAGATATGAAAAGTGAATGACAGTGAGTTGAAAACGAAATGATATGATAGATAAGATATACAACTTTTACCTTTTTACAGCCAAATCTGCTTCTCCTTCCAAGGATTTGAAAGAAAAACAGCTCTTGTTTTCAACATTTACTACAAACTCGAGCATATATATTTTTTAATCGATTTTTTACTTCTCCTTTTTTATAATTTACAAATAGTTTTTTGTTTTTCTTTTTTTCTTCTTTAGCTTAGGTTTCGGAAAAAAGTGTAAAATTATTTTTTACCTTTAAGTTTTTTTAGGAATATAAGTTGTGGTTTTAATAAGGCTTACAATTAATAAAAGTTATTTTAGGTATTGAAGAAAACATTTAAAATAATCCATTAATAATAGATAGAGGTAACAAACATTTAAGAGAAATAATAGAGACCTATAAAAACATTATTTTTTTAGCTTCACAAATTTTACAATCAAAACAAAAACAATACATAAGTTATATATTTTAATTAACAAAAATCACTAGAGTCACATTAAACAAATAAACGTCAAATGAAAAACTTTTGGAATAAATAATTAAAAAATAAGTGGAATTCCTTCTTAATTGGCCTTAATGAGAAAAAAAGTTAAAAGTTAGAAGTTAAATTTGTCAAATCACTCCTTGCTTAATTTCAAAGGCCATTATTACAACTTAAAGATAGTTAAAAGTAGGATTTTATCGGACGTATAAAAACTTTACCATTTGCAAAGTTTTGCTTTAACCTAAAGTGAGCGATATATTACAGGCAAGTTTATCCTACCTGGTAAGTTAAATCCAATTTGCAATAATGGAAAGCTTTTTATACGTCCGATAAAATCCTACTTTTAACTATCTTTAAGTTGTAATAATGGCCCTAAGAGTATTGAAAAATAAATACATAGATAAAGTCAGATTAGCAAGATAGATAGATACCTGCTGCAATGACAAACTCAAACGAATTCGCTAGGACTCTGGAACTGTCAAGCATTCCAAATATGTTACTGTTTGACATTGAGTGTCACAGCTGATTGCCATCAATTAGACGTTGCACAGACCTTAGCATTGGTTTTTAAAATAAAGGATGCAATTCAAGGAATCCCTGTGTGCTGTTATTATCGTATTATGCATGTGTAAAGTTTTTCGTATTTATGTAAGTTTATTTTAATGTTATGTTTGTTTCCCTTTTTTTATTTAATGTATGAATCCTAGATTTAACTTACGAGTAAGGATTATAAATTGTTTTAATTTTGTGTTTTACAGTGTTTTTGTGTTGAAATGAGTTATATTTTTCTTGGGCGGGAACAGGAAATTTTAAGTTTCTACAATACACTAAACATTATGTAAACAAATTTTGAGGCTTCAAAAATAAAATATACGAAATTGAATTGAATACGTATTCAAATATTTATAGTGCTTTGTGTTTTCAGGCGATATTGCTGAAAATACTAGTACTAGTAACTCGAACATCATTAAAACATTTTTATAAACTCTTCTGTTAGAAGTAACATAGTGTGCACACCTGATGATTTTATATCATGATGAATGTCAAATTGATATCATGATGAAAATTCATCACATATAGACTCATTATTTATTAAACAATTTTCGTTTAAAAAAAGCGGCACAGAAAATTAAACAACACGCGAATTAGATATTTTTGGCAAGTATTTTTTAAATATTTGTTTGATTCATCATGATATAAAATCACCAACGTCTACCCCTTTGTGTTGATATTAATGAAAAAAGTTACAGTTGCTCTGCCGGCGGTCACATTACGATTTATGATATCAAATCATCAGGTGTGTTAACACTGTACTAACTAAAAGTACGAATGATTCAGCCAGCTGAATAGCTATTCAGAATTGATATATGAGCGTAAAATGGGAAAAGATTCGCTTGGCGCAAACCTCGTGGTGAATTTCATCGTCTGGTAAAATATAATTAGTAAACGGAACTATGAACTTAATACTTCAATTCCATAAATCCGTTGGCATTCTTAAAGAAACCGTGGTGAAAAGTACCAACAAAAAAAATTTTGGTATAAGAGACGACTTCGAATTCTACCAAAACAGCGACGCCAATAATAAGTTTTGCAACACACGAAATTGGCTATTTTATAATATAAATATATTATTACGCACTAAAGGAAGTCGTAATAGAAGAATGGTATAGTACATATTGAACCCGAATTATAAAAAAGTTGCTTGAAAGTATATGTAGCAAGCTGTGATCACATCTCAGTTCTAAAACAGGGATGCTTTAAATAGTTCTAGTAGTACAAGTTGGTCTCTCATTCTCAACTCAACTAAATTTGATGATCTGAGAGTCAATCAAATTCTCAAACAACCAGATTATGATTGTGAATCAAAGAAATTGTTGCGGAAATTGGGTTGACCAAGATGCATTTAACCATGTGGCAGCAGTAAAAAAAAAGAAGTACAAGAATGTCACGTTTTATGCACGATAGTTTTTCTTGAAGCAAGTCTGGATCAAGGCCTATTTATCAGGTCAACGCAATCGTCCTAATGATATTCTGTGTTTTCGTGTTTTAACTGTCAAAAGCTGTTTGCACCATAGAGTTAAGTTCATGTTTGTGTGTGTTTCTGACAACTGAAACACAAAGTTGTTTTTTGTGTTGCTGTGTTTTTGTAGAGTTGCATAGACCTAATAAATAGGCCTTGGTCTGGATTTATAAGAGAGAGAGAGAGAGAGGAAAGAAGAGAAGAAAAAAAGTTAATTTCATTCGCTTTTGTTAAATCATTCGCTGCATTAAAACAATATGAAAATTTAACAAAGAAACTGAAGAAATATGTATTTTAACTTGTTTGTGTCATGTGTTGGGATTTGTCAAAACCAGAAGACATAGCATGAAAAATAAAAAAATCAAGAAACCAGTAGTAGTGAAACAAAAAATGTCATGGTTTCTCGATTTGTGAGGAAAAAAGGGTTTCTGTATTTGAATGTGAAAACAGACAACTATGGATCTGTTTTTCTGGCATATTTCCAGTAATCCAGTGTCAAATGAAAACAAAACGTCACAAAAATAATATTACAATAACAAAAAAGAAATAACGATGTCACCATAAATCGTTCGATCGACAACTTGTATTGCAAACAACAATAACATTAGAAAATTTTTTGTTGTTTTCAATATAAGTATTCGATCGAACGAATTCTGGTGACATCGTGGGACAGGCCGTAAGTGTTTTTGTGTGTTGTAAATAAAAAAATAAATGAACTTGTGTGTATGTAAACATAATAGTTACACAAAAAAATGTACGCGACTATTTCTCGAAGTAGAAATAAATGTAAATTTACAGAAGTGAAATTCCGTAAGATCTCTGTACTGGGCTTTAAGATTAAATATTTTTAACGCCTGATTCCTACGATGATTTAAAAATCTCGTTTTATTTCCAATTATTTTTGAAAGTTGCTTCCAAAACTTTTTAACATGATTGTTTTCCAAGTTTCTAGGGTTGATTATTTTAGCACGCAATCGTATAATAAATAGGGTGTAATGCATCACTACTCTGTATCATACGTGCAAACTTTTATTTAAAATGCAACACAATTTCGATGATAATCTGTTTTAGTAGTAATCATGCTTTTACACCCAGGCTGTTCAAACTGGCACCAGAGTGCCGAACATCAATCGGCTTTTATACAAATGAATACACATACGCTTATACATATCTCTCGGTTTTCTTTCTGTGGGCAGCTCTGTTTTACACCATATTAGACATTTATTTGTGCATTATCTACTTCATTGGACCAGTTTAGATCATTTAAATTTCCATTTGCAGCGCATTGATGTATTTACCAACAGACCCATACTCTTAAATTACTCATTCACGTTAATAAAATTATATAAATTTTCTGTAAAAATATATTACTTCATAAAAATTTTAACTTTTATTTTATTTATTAAAAAAATTCACGTTTTCATTGCCGGTAATAAGTATTTTACCGATTTACTTCATAAAAAAATCGATGCTGTCACGCCAAGCCACGAGCAGAAATACAACATAGCACGAAAAATAGAAATGAACTTAAGGATAAATATAATAAAAAAAAAATACCAAGAACAGATTATATAATTTTTTTCTACCCCGCTTCCTTCTCTATTCCTTTCGTCAACAAACACTACAAATGTTTTTCAAAAAAAACATGCAAAAAAAGCATCGTGTAAATTGGGTGTAAGTTACAGAATTTGTAAGACAACTTTCGCACACTTAAGGTGAAAGTACATAACACGCGTTCAATGCGCGTCTGTTAAAAAAGTTGAAAGTGTGTGTTTTCATAGAGAAGTTCGCGACGCGCGTAATTCGCACAAAGTTGAACATTCTTCAACTTTCACGCGTTGTATACAAAATGACAGCTAGTGTTGCCAGATTCATAAGCTAACATACACAAAAATGATTAGAAATTAATTGTTTTATCAAACAATCGATACAAAAATGCATTAAATATTTAAAGAAAAATAAAAAACGTAAATAATGCAGGACAAAAAAATAGCCGACAAAGGCTTTAAATTTTACAACTAAAAACCTCAAAGGCGTGTTGTGCAACTTTCCATTTGTATAGCGTTAAACGTTTAACAAGCCAGAAAAGCGTTGCCGCGTAACGCGTGGTATGTACTTCCACCCTTAAAGTTTGCTTTGACAGAGTTTTTTAAATTTTCTTTTAAACTGTTTCACTTCTGTGCACGCAACGTTTACTGTGACAACTTTTAACTAAACTACGAAGTAACTACATGTACATATGTATGTAACAAAAGAAAAAGCGAAAAAAAAACGAATGAAAAATAAAACAACTTTGCGAGTACAACAAAGTCTCTACTCAACCCGCATTCTTTTTTTCCTTCTCTTCTACAAAGTAAAGACTTTGCAAAGTAAACTGTGCATGTGAGAAAGAAATCTAAACAAATTTAAAAAAAAAAAACAACTTTTGACAATCTATGAGAGGTTTTTCGTGTTGCCACCTGGTTGAATACACCTTTGAATTGAGAGCTACAATAGAGACAATAAACCTGGTTTGGAGCACTATTTATCCAAAAGAAAGTTTTAATACAATTTAATACAAAATAACCCGATATTATTTTAAAAATTTAGCTCTCCGTGTAATGCAATCAATGATGGTTTTTGTTACATGTGTTTATACGTATAGGTTTGTATTTATATACATATACATACATACATATGTATATAAAAATAAAAAAGAGAAGATAAAAAAAGTTAAAAATAAAATCTTATATGTATTTAATAATTAATTAGGTTTAAGTATACTTTTCATTATTTTTCTTCTTCTTCTTCTTCTTAACAGCTGACTGGCTACAAAAACAAATAAAAGTTTAAATAGAACGTAAATGACGACAAAATTATAAAAACAAAAAACAAAAATTTTCTAAATAAAATTTGTTTTAAAGTTTTTGCTTTTAGTAGAGTGAATTTCTTTGTTTGTATCTGATGAAGAAAGATAAATTATATGTAATAGACTTTCTGGTTTATTATATGCATGGTGTAATTATACAGGTGACTGCGTAAGGATATCTTATATAAAAATACGGCAACCATAGCTGCGTAAAGAACCGAAGAATGTCAAAAGCACAAAAATAATTGTACTAAAACCAAAACAAAATCGAAGTTTTTGACATTCTTCAACTACAAAGCACACAGAGCAAAAAATTGTCAGCTGAAGTAGCGCTGCCACCTAGTTAGATACACCTTGATTATATGTATGTAAAATTTAATATGTTTTTGTGGTTTTTGTAGTTGTATTTGGTTGTTGTTGACATTAGTTTTGTTTTTTTTTCTTTTCTTTAATTTGTTTTGTATTAAATTTGAACTTTATCAATTAAAAAAAGTGTAACCGGATTTCAATGTGATGCAGTCTGTAAATATAAAATAAAACATAGAATTGTTAGAACATTTAATAAGGACAACATTTAAGCAAGTTAGTTATGGTTTAAACAGCAAAGACATAAAATAAATAAATATAAAAAATATTTAAGCAAATAATATAAATACATATGTGTAGATACTAAATAGTATTGTTTTGGAGCATTTACCATAAAAAAATTTTTTGTTAAGAATAGTTTATACTCTTTATACAGCATACTTTGGTCGGTATTTTTCTGAATACAAAAACAAGTAATCATAAGAGTCGAATAAAAAATTCTTGTTCGTAGTCTGTAAACAGGTAAAACCTTATTCGTATACATATTTTATTCCATAAACCAAATTTTGTTAAGAATATTTTATATGCGAGTATATTTTGGATGGTATTCTATTTCTAAATACAAAAACAAATAATTACAAGGGACGAATGAAAATTATTATTCGTATTCTTTAAACAGGTAAAAACTTATTCGTATACATATTTAATGGGATTTTCTTTTCTGAAAAAAAATTTTACGCTTATTACACTTTTCAATGAAAGTTTGTATTTTTTTTTATAAGAATTTAAAAAATTTTGCACTTTTTCCAAAAAAGAAAACGCCATAACATATTTTATTCCGTTTGGTTATTTGAATGTAAGAGAAATTTTAAATTTTCGCTTTCTCAAAGAAAAAGTAGTTTATTTAATTAAACTTGAATTTTTTGTTAACTATGCAGCAACTAAAAATTTGCGAAGTTTGCTAATACTATCGCAATTGGGCAATTGAAATTAACAGCTACTTAGTTGTTAGTTGCCATGTCACAAAAAAATTGTCAACTGGCAACGCGACTTAAGCTTTGTTGCCATCCATAAGCGAGCCATACATTTATGAGTATAAAAATTTTGATTTTGGAAACAAACAATAACAAATAGTGGGTTGCCAGTTGCTTAAGAAATTTCTCACTTTGCTGCGCTGGGCGGTTTATTACGAAACCAATCAGAGCTCCCCTGAATAAAGAAGTTTAACCTTTCGGTGTTATATACCGAAATTCATGTAAGATTCTATTGAGTTGCAATGTCCATGAGCAATAATGATAGGGAAGGTTAGGTTAGGTTAGGTTAGGTTAGCAGATTGCTGGTAGGAAGGTGAAAGTTAAGGGTACAGCCCACTTGGGTTCAATACAATGATCCATTTGTGCTACCTATAAGTTGGACAGTATATAGAAATAGAGAATGGGGAGGGTATATCAATGGCCATACCAGCCGCTGCTCCTAATATAAAGACTGAGATTTTTGAGTTTAATTTCCGACAACTCGAATAGTCTACTAAAAGATAATGTGCCAAGGAAGTGCAGATAGAGATCTTCCAAAGGGTGATAGAAGCCGAGGAGATGCGATATACTCTCATCCTCTTCTTCATCATTACAACTGTAGTAGTAATCATTATACTAGGGACCCATACGATTAGCATGGGTTCCGAAAACGCAGTGGGCGGTCAGTGTGACCACGAAATTCTTCAAATGCTTCCTAGTGAAGTTCATAAGGTTTTTAGTTCTGTGGGGGTGAGGCCAAAGGACAGGTGGGCTCATTGCGCCACTTGTCTTCAGCTGATTTGAGAAGGGCAACATCGAAGCGTCACAAGCAGGATGAGAGTGGGAGCCCACAGATATTGTAGTTATCGACTACTCTGAATAGTGTTGCCCTCTTTGCCAAGTCATCCAGGGTCCACTCACCCAATTTAATACGATAAGTAAGTGCTGCGCAATCCTATCGAGGGCTTTGCGACATTCTTGAACAAGGAAAGATGTGGAATACACAACTGTGAGAGACTTACTTGCAGACTAGCTGGTATTGCATAGTTTTCTCGTCATTTTTCCTAATATGAATACCTATATGACAGTATCCTAGATTACTTCCAGACAGATAGATCCCATTTAATTATTTAGTGGCCGGCCAATCTGAAGGCAGAACAAGTAACATCGTTTACCGTGTGCTAGATCTTTCTCTATTTGAAATTTAAAGCATTTCAACTTCATTCCAGAAGTTATACTTCGCAATTCGAAATAAAACAAAATGCTTTAATATGTTTATGTTATCAACATAAAAATTCGAAAATATTTTCTTTTGCTTCTACTAATGTAATCCCGTCCGCAGCACGTTTCCTTAGCCCGGCACATACAAAAGCAGTGGTTAGAATAGTTCACCACCTCGTGAACACTCATCCAAATTTGATTTTGTACATAGTGCCACTTCACGTTTACCTCCATTCTCATCTCTATATTGCGCCTGAGATATCGAATTCAAATCCTCTCTTTCACAAATATTTTTTTGAAATTCATCCTAACTGTTTTAGTACAACATGGACAGTGACTGCCCTTTCTGGGCGTGGGATACTTGAATAAATGTTAAAAAGTAAAAATTTCTGATGCACATTTTGAAAAAAAAAATCAAAAAGATTTTTCTTCATTTCGAGTTTGTGGTATATGCGCCAAAACAATAATTAATTGAGGATATGCTCGGTTTAGGTATGTGGTGAAAATCGACTGACTAAAATAAATTATGGTGTAATATATATCGCACGTATTCATCTAAAGGGCATTAACTCAAAATTTTTCAATTTTCACTTTTCGCAAGAAAGAAATACGTGCGCATATCTATCCCCTTTGAAAATCTCACATCATTTTCGCACAAAAACTATAGTTGTATATCGTTTTATTATTAAGAGAACATACGAAGGTGGGACATTAGCTCAGTGTTTTTGAATTTCTTGCCTCTTAATTGAAATGACAACACAAACGCATGTGCAGTTTCCATGGCGAAAATACATGAATTGGACTACGAATTGCTCTATCATCCGGCCTATTCTTGAGATTTGGCCCAAATGGGTATTTCTTGTTTCCAAACTTGAAGAAATTGCTCGGCTTAATGACTTGACTCCAACGACGAATCTTCTCACAAACCGGTTTAGAGAAACCTTGGACTAAGTTGTATAGAACTCAAGAGAGACAGACTTTGGTGCAAAATAAAATAACTTTTTATATAAATACCTGTGTTTCTTCAAAAAGTCATTGAGTTATTCAGTGACCTACCCTCGTATATCAAAATAATAATATCCCTACTGAAAATTTTTTAATTTTGAGTTGACCCCCTTTAGAGGAACAAGTGCTTTTTGTGCGTATCTTATAAATGATTTTAGAACAATTCTCAAATTGTTTGCTTTTCCAATTCAAGCAATAAACCAATAAAATATGAATGGACTAAAACACAAAATGAAATGTACAACAATTTTAAAAACAATTTTTATCACATAACTCACATCTGTTAATAAATTGTGTGTTTTTTTTTTTTAATGTCCAAACCTTGTCTTGGCGAAATAAAAATTTTTGCTAAATTTTTTGTTGCAAGTGAAAAGAATTTATAAAAAATAAAAATAAATAATTTATAAAGTGGCAGCAATCAAACAAAGCATAAATCAGATTATAAGGCCAGTTCGAAATATAATTTAAGCTGCTGGTGCGTGTTCTCAACTCAACTCAGTTTGATTGTTGAGAGTAAAATTATGGGTGAGTTTGTAGTTCTCTTGTGCCATAACATTTTCAAGTAAATATTAGTTGTGATTCACAATACTAAAATATAGTTGGGTGATTTCATAGTTAATTTGACTCTCAAACAACCAAATTTAGTTGAGTTGAGAATGACAATAGGGGCGTTAAAGTTTATCTAGCATAGCTACATATATACATATCTGTGTGATGAATTATAAAATAGTAAATTTTTAAAATTGTATGAGTAACTATTTTTCGTCCACCTTTTTGTAAATTATATTTATTTGCAAATTTTATTCAAGCACAAGATACATTATTTGTAAAAAAAAATATTAAACAATAAAAAAAATATTTTCTTTTACCCCCAATGGGGCTGCCTTATCACGGTTACAGCATTTCTTTTTAATCTACTACACACTGTCGAAGTCGAATTAAAGAATTCAATAACCGATATAAAGCAGGGGTATAATCGTCACTTTCAGTTAGGAGCTAATTCGATCACGTTTTCCAGGGGTCTAATCGCCGCTTTCGATAACGCGCCTATTCGATCACTTTTTTGTAGGTTGAGATTATGGCATTCGCTATCGAGCAATTTAATAATATTGTTCGATATCGAATGACATAATCTCAAATTAAAAACACGTAGTCGAATCAGCTCGATATCGAAAGCGAAGATTAGGCCTCAGTTTGATATATGGCATTCGCTATCGAACAATGTAATAATATGGTTCGTTATCGAAAGCAATAATCTCAAACTGGAAAAACGTGATCAAATCAGTTCATTATCGAAAGCGAGATGATTCGATCACGTTTTTCAGTAAAGATTTATGCAATACTCGTAATATGGTTCGATATCGAAAGCCATAATCTCAAATTGACAAAACCGTGGTCGAATTAGCTCGTTATCGAAAGCGACGATTACACCCTAGAATATTTTGATAAACTGTTTTAACTTCTTTGAGGATGACTTTGTGTGCTCAAATTAAATTTGCAAATATGTAAATATAATTTTGGAAATTGTTCAATTGTTCAATTGATTAGCTGCACACCAAGCTTTGAATTATTAAAAATATTATAAAAATACTAAATAAAAATTTAACAAACGGTGCATATAGTAAATTATGGTTCTCTTAACGGAAACTAAATCATAAAGTTTGTTGTGCAACATCATTTTGCCAAAGAGATTATGTATGAACTACGAAAATAGTCCTAGTTTACACTATGCAAGTCTTATTGCTAAGCTGATTAGTCTGTTAGGAGAGAGACGACGAGAAAAGAAACGTTTCTGTTCCCCCCATCTCTCTCTCTCTCTCTCTCTCTCTCTCTCTCTCTCCTAACAAACTTATCAGCTTAGCAACAAGGCTTGCATAGTGTAAACTAGGACATAGCATTACGTAATATGTGAGAAGAATGGGGATATTCAGAAAGTTTAAAAGGAATCAGAATAAGAAAAGGAACAATTCATAATAAAAAAAGCAAAGTAAGTACGAGCTAGAGCATTAACTTAATATTTTAAACACAGATTGTATGAATGATTTAGTTTCCAGTTAGTTAAACCATTTCAAAATTATAATAATAAGCAAACAAAGCTAAAGCATTTTTTTATATCTAAAAAGCAATAAAGCATAAATATTATAAATAAAATTCAACAATTGTAAAAATAGTTGCGTACTTCACACTGTTTTTCTGGGAAATATTCATTATATATTCGCTTTATCAACTCATACCTAAAACGAAAGCGTAAATAATATTCAATTAAAAACATTTTCAAATTAATATAGAAAAATAAGTAGAAAAATTAATACTCACTTTGAATGTATACCGCCACCAGGTGGAAGACCTTCAATATTTCTATCTCTTAAAGCTACCAGTAATTCACAATAATTTTTAGTCTCCGAACTTTCAATTTCCTCTGCAAGTAATGCAATTAAAAAACATTAAATATATATATAAATAAATATAAATAAATAAATAAATATACAAAAACTGTTTTAAATAAAATTTAACTAATTTACTAAACTAAATAGCAGTGCTATTATCTACTTAAAAAAAAAAAAAAAAAAAAAAAACAAATAACTAAAATTTTTTGCTTTAAAGTGCACACCCACCCGTATACATAAAAATATGTAGTTTAGATTATTTTATGATACATTTCGGAATGCGCTTCGAACATTTGAGTGTTAGTTACATAAACTTATGAGCTGCTGTATATTATTTGCTTAAAAGCTGTTATATCTTAAAAGCTTACTTGAAAAAATTAACAGCCTTATTTATGAAACTTAAGAAGTCTTTATAAAGATTTTTTAAAACAAATTTTCATCAGTCGTAAGTAAAGCAGCTCTGGGCGAGTCAACATCACGCGTCGTTGGCAATTATTTCTTAAATGCAACCAGGCCACTGTTGTTTATTGGCCTTCGAGAGTTTTGCGTCTCACTCGCACTGGTTGACTGATCTGCCACGGATTACCGTTTAATCTTGTGGTTCTTTTGTGGAATTTCCTTAACAATCACGTTGCTACTTCCTATGTGAAGGCATAGGTCGTGTACAGGCAGTCACAAAAACATTTTTAAGAATACTGTTAACAACATCATGGACATATGGTCTTAGTCACCTGTCCATTTTTGTGCAACCATATTCTGCAAATTTACTTTGCTAAATAAATAAAAAAATAAATTTTCATACAAAATTTTTCTTAAAAAGCCTTTATAAAGCCTTTTTATGTTTTATAAATAAGGCTGCAATTTTTTAATTAATTATTTTAACATTTTTTTTTAATTCTTTATAGTTAATTAAATTTGTAAACAAAGGATGAATTGATTCAATTAAATTTTAAATGAAACTTTTATCGGACTACATTTTAAGTTCAATTGACTCAATTAAAATTTTAACTGATTTGTATATATTTTTTGTTTTATTAAAGCTGTTAATTTGAGAAAAATATTTTTCATTAAATAACTGCATCATATGCATTGCAATTTGAAAAAATATTCTTTCATCTCGATTTATACAGTGCGGAAGCAGCAAAATTAAATTAAAACGAGCACTGGCATGCATAAAATATATTAAATTCGACGAGTCGAATATCAAAACGTATGTGTATGTGTGTTCCTTTGCGGTACTATATACACCGAACGCGTAGACCGATTTTGATGATTCTGACGTCAATCGATTTGTCTTAATCACTAAAGATATGTCACTAAAGATATGTCAGTTTTCAAAATTCAATATGGCGGCCAACAGACGCCATTTTGTAAATACGAAAAAACAAAAGTCGGAGTACTATATCAAAGTGGGTATCATTTGACAGGTATTTTAAAATCATCTTTAGGTTTCTCTTATGATTTTTCATTTTGAATTACCATTTAGGATATTTAATTTTTTGCATAAATACTTGTTTTTGTGTTATATTTTTATCAGACCAAAATAACTTGGTTTTTTATTTAGATATCAGCCTAATCTATGTGTACTATATTGTCACCTGAAACGCAAAATGCCACAACTGATATTTTCATAATTTCTTATCGAAAGCAAAAAACCTGTTAAATTATGTAATTGGTCAATTAAAAAAATCTCTATTTTTTAAGGAAGTTTTATTTATTTTTTTTTTTTTTTGAAGTGTTGCAGTGGGTCAAATACATTTGGGGCAAATTACGGCATTCGATATCGATCGAAACTTTCATACAATTTTAACTGTGTTTGTATGAAAAATTCGATCAATATCGAATGCCGTAATTTGCCCCCTGAATTTATAAAAAGTCGATGTCCAATTTTTTAGTACGTTTTGCGTTTTAGTTAACGATATGCAAAAAATTGTTTACCTATTTGCTTCATTACAGACTTTGAAACTATTTAGCCGATGTGCTCCAAACCAGTTTCATCAAAAAAGCAAATTTATGAAAATGGTTTAAGACATCTGAAACACTCGGGTATGTTCTGCATTCCACGTGAAATTAAAACAAGTGGAATTACCACACAATTGTTGTTGCAAATATGTAATTATAACAACAATGCTATGGCAATTCCACTCGTTTTAATTTCACGTGGAATTCAGAACATACCCGACGGTATTAGGTCTAGTCGGTCCATTCGTGAAGCCGATTTTCAAATTTGCCCATACAAAAATGTTTCCGTTTTGAAAATTTTCATCTTGAAATTTTTATGTATTTTCAAAATGAATTATTTATTATTTAATATCTAAAAATCCCATTTTAGTCCCGGTCCAGACTTGCAATTTTTTTTGCAGCAACTTTTTATTTTTTAATGAAAAAGAGTGAGGGAAACAAAATGTATTAATTTCAATTTCAATACTCTCCCACATATTCAACAATTGCTGGAACAAAAATTGCAAGTCTGGACCGGGGCTAAAATGGGATTTTTAGAAATTCGGTATCTTTTCATATCCGGAACTTAATCTGAATTTATGTAAAAAATAAGTGTACAGACAGGTGTGTGCTACTTTTTGATTTTAGTACTTTAAAGGGGATATTGAAAATAAAATAAAATAAATAAATAAACTTAACTGAACTAAGGGAATAAAATGCCTGAAAATCGAGTTTTGGTACTTTCATTTATCTTCGAAATTTAAATGGAATTGTACTCCTAAAAAAAATGTCAAATGGATCCTATCACTTTTTTGAAATTTGAATTGTTTAATTTTTTGGTACATTTTTATTTATTTATTTATTTATAACATATTCTACAAAGTAAATTTAGTAGATTATGGTTGCACAAGTATGGGAGGAGTAACTAGACCATATACCCAAGATGTTATTAACAGAATTTTAAAAAGTTTATGTAACTGGCTGACTATACACGACCTATGCCTTCACATATGAAGAAACTTTCTGTTTATACATTTTTATATTTTTGTAATATTTATAGAATATACTTCAAAAGTTTTTATTTACTCTATGACCAAAGTGTGTCGTAGTCGAAGTCGAAGTCGAAATACGCCAACCACGATAAGGCAAATGTTTTATTTAGATTAATATTGTAGATAGATTGTATGTTTGTTATAAAACACCTCCACTAATTAAGAATTAATAAAGAAATATGATCGTTTATTCTGGAATACGCGTCGACTTGGTGAAAGTTGCATGGAAAATTTTTGAAACTTTATTTTTCTTTTAATGGAAATTTTCACTTCTTCGACGCGTTGTTCAGAATAGCCACCATGTTTTTTTTCTAGAGAACGACACAAAGTGTACCAAAACGGATCTATTACTCATAGTGCGGTACTTTTTGAAACATAGTTGTACCTGGCTGATAAACAAAATTGTATTTTTATCGTAATAGCACACGCCGCTTATCCGATAGTAAATAAAAAGTATATACAAAAATTAATTTCGCAAAAATTTGGAAAAAGTACGGTTTGTTCTGCGACTGTTTATCTGCTTTTTCGATTTGATAAATTTGCGTGTTTGATGCATGGTAAAATATTCATTAATACTTATTTTTAATAAATATTTTTTTAAATAAATCTGCACGTGCTGTTTTTGGTTAATTTCGTAGAAGGACTAATTAAAATTAAAAAATATTTTTGTAAAGATGTACTTACTGCCTTATGCTAGGAACATAACTTGGACGAACGACGAATTTCGTCCACGTGGAGGAATTCGTCGATAAGAGTTTGCTGCGTAAATTCGTCGTGTGAAACACAACAACCACGAATAATAATAATAATAATAATAATAATAATAATAATAATAATAATATAATAATAAGTAATATTACATCAAGTTGGTTGTTGTGTGTACAAAGACAGAAATAGTTCGTCCGACGGCGGTGTTGTCTTCATTTTCATATGCACAAATGAGTTTTATTTTTTATGACGAAAGTTCGCACCGAAAAATTCGTCGTTCGTCCCGGTTGTGTTCCTAGCATTATTCATAAAAGGTTTATAAAACAAATTTTCTATACATGAAATACCGAAATATATTTATTTGACATAAAGTCTTTTGGCCTAATTGTGTAAAACGCAACGCCAAGCGTTGTCAAATTTTGTATGGAAAAAATTTCAATTACAAAAACTAAATACATACATACATAATTACAAAATTAGGCCCTTTATTTGTATAATTTGAAAATTTTACTTGTTTTTAAGGTTAAGCAATTGTTTATATGCATTTCGTTTCTGCTTTTGGAACTCGAATAAAGTACAAAACCCACGATGTCGACAACGTTCGACTTGTCACACACTTACATTCAAAACGAAAACAAATTTTAATATTTTGTTGTTGTTTCAAATGTAGGTGTGCGACAAGTCGAACGTTGTCCATATCGTGGGTCAGGCCAAAAGATGCTTGTTTTGTAAAAATTTTTGTTTGCGGCTTTCAAACTTATTATGTTTGTATATTGTGATTCTCAATATAGTATTAAGTCTTACTATAAACATACGAAGTTTGTATGCTAAATTCAAAAATGTTTTGGGTTGAAGTCTATTGACGAGTTCCAAAAGGTGAGAACGAAATGCATATAGACAATTGCTTAATCATAAAAATAAGTAAAATTTTCAAAACAAATTTTCTATGGAAATCTGTTTTATAAACCTTTTAAATAATGAAAAATATTTTTTATGAATAAGGCTTCTTCTAATAATTAAAATTAAAACTTATTGCATTGCAACTAAGAGTGTTTAAGTAATTTATATAAAAGTTTAAAAATATTAATTATTTTGGTGGGATCAGAAAAATAAAACTATTCATACTTATTGTCACATAATATTGTACAAAAACATACCTTATGCTCACATTTTTAGTTTTATTTATTCATTTTTTTTTTATTAATATTCTAAGCACAAACGTTTTCGAACCAGACACATTTCTTTTTTCTAATTTGAAACAGCTAAACATTTAAATTGAAAAAATAAGTGAAATTCTGAAATAAATTTAATGAATAAATGTAAGAAATGTGAGAGCTATTCCATAACTTTTTAATGTCTTTGTATTGAGTTGATGATGGCAGATTTGAATAGAAGATTGGCAATAATTTTAATAATTATTTTTAAATTAATATATTTTTTTATTCACAAAATAAGCTATTCTAGTTTAAACACTGATTTAATCATCTGCAGTTTTTTAGTTAAGGAAAAAATATTATATGTTAATTTAGCAAAAGATAAACTTACATATTCTCATTATTTTAATATATAAATAAATAAATTTGTATTAATACATATAAATGTGTAATTCTCTTACTGTGAGCATAAGGTCTTGCATAAATTCATAAAATAATCGAACAAACTCATTTATAATACTTATTACTAAGAAATTTTTCTTTTTTTAATTTGTTCAATATACTATTAATTCACTATTTCACTTGATATACATATGTTCTAATTTATACATTCGAATATGTATGTATATATGTACATACATACAAATTACTTCAGTTTATAATTAATATTTAATTTATATTGTACAAATTTCAGTTTCTCTATTAACTTCCCGCTATAGGAAGCCACAAAAATAAAAAAAAATAAAAATTGTTTTTGTTTCCAATATTAATATTGCATCGCATCTATCGTTCGCATTTAGAGAAACAGGCCCTTAAAGTTGTGTCCAATAGCTCGTTTGAACTAAAATGAGCTGTTGGACACAATCCAGTCAAAAACGTCAATGTAAATTGAATGGTTTCGAAACAACTTTCGATTCGAACGCGAACCAACTAATTTAAATAAAGCTGCTGGACACAACTCTAAAATTACTCACCCCTATCATGAATAAAAAGTGGCAATTTTGTTCACGTGAAATTTTTATTCCCCCCAACAGTTCCAGTAAATGTAAAAAGGGAAGAAGATTTTAAATGCTTAAAAATTAATTGAAAATCAGACAAATTTAAGTTTAATTAATAGAAATACAAAAATTTCAGGTTCCAAATGAATTTTTTAACCTTATTTTTGTGTTTTTAAATATTCTAGGTTCAGTGGAGAAAAATTCTTTAGTATACTAAAGAGATTCATACTCCATGAATAAATGTGTTGCAGGGAATTCTTGTTAAGAATCATTAACTTTACTTGCTAATTTTGTCCTAAAAATAAATATTTATAACTTTTAATATATAATTTAAAGAAAAAATATCGAAATTATTCAATGTAATAATTTAGTTCGCCTGCAAAAATAAAGTGAAAAAAACTAAGGGAAAAGTGAAAAAATCCACGTGAAAAATATTATTCACGATAAGGGGAATCAAGACAAGGGAAACATTTCAAGGGAAAAATTATTCACGATTGCAATTTAGTGAGAAGTGGAAATATTTCGAGGAAAAAAATATTCACGATAGGGGTGAATGATTTATATCAATTTTCGAAAATCGAGCTTTCATCATATTTCGAAGTTTTTAAATCCTGATAGTCGATTCTGACTACTTTCGCGATTATGTCCGTATATGTATGTATGTTTTTGTGTGTGTGTGGGTGGATGTGTGTATGGAAGTGTATGTGTGTGTGGTTATGTAAACATATCTTAACTTGAAAACGGATCAACGGATCGCAGGCAAATTTGCAGCATTTGATTGATATGGATTTCGCTCAGATAGTGAATTACATAATTTGGTAGATTTCGAAACTTTTCGAAAATAAAATTGTTTATTTTAAAGATATTTTAAATTAGTAGATCGATCAGGTCCAAAATCTAAACAGTTCTTCTAAAACTCAACAATTTACGTCGACTGCTGCCAATTTAACTAAAATCGGGGATGATTCGTTTGAGATATATCGTAGACGAAAATTTAAGACAAACTCATATTATATTCCAACCATTTAAGAAATAACTTCGATATTGGAAAACTGAAAGTTTACGTTTAATATTAAAGAATTTTCGAACTTAATAAACTTCAAAATAATTAATTATATGCAATAAATAGTTATTAAATATAAGAATATATTTTTTTAGCTTTATCTTTATCTTATCTTTTCATATATTTTCTGGATAATAATTATCGAGGAAAATAATACCCAGAAGCGGTTAAACTTTTAAGTCACTTTGAGAGCTTGTTTGCGCTCCCTAAAATCATATTAAAGCTAAATGGCAATTTGAAGATTATTTTGGGAATTGTTCACAACAATCGTTGGAAGGCTAGAAATATTACACTTAAATATTTAGTGAAATACTTCGCGTTTGGGAAAAATTTAACGATAATCGTATACATACGTATGTATGTATGTAGGTGCATATGTAAATTTTATATTTATCACCACTTTGCTCAAAAGAAAACAATATTTAAAAACATAAATTATTTAAACAACCTCTTATAATTTTTTCGATTTCCTCCTCCAATCGAGTTTCAGCTTCTTGCGCTTCTTCGGAAACTTTCGGTGCTCCAGGGAAAACTATTACAATGACACTCATGTTATCTCGGCTGCCCTGTAAAAAAAAACATGAATTAAATATTTATTTACAATATTTGAAGCAAAATTTTCGAACAAGAATTCCACAATCGGGTATATTCTGCACCACTTTAGGAACTGTTGCTAAAAAAAATACTTTGCATCATTTTAATTTGACTTCGAAAACAGAATATATCAGAATATCTTTGAGATCGTAGAAATTTTAACGTTTCTATTGCCGTTCTCAACTCGACTCTAGTTTGGTCTTCAACTTTTTATTGTGAATCACAGCTAATTTTTACTTAAAGATAAAGGATATGGTACAATGCAACTACAAATTTAACCGTTATTTATGTTGTGAATGGCAATGCCGAACTTTAAATTGGGTTGACTGACTCTCAGACAACCAAACTGATTTGAGTGGAGAACGACAATAGCGGCTTAAGTGAAAACTTACCTTATGCAAGCATGTGTCTATGAGTGAACTTGCTATGTACACTGGATCATCTGTTAGTTTCAGCCTCGAGTGTATAAAACTGCAGACATCTTCATTACTCATAACATCCCAGATACCATCGCAGGCTAACACTAAAAATTCATCAGATTCCTGGCGACTTTCACAGAATATTTCGGGCTCTGGCGAGACCAATTGCTCGCATTGTCCCTTGCCTTTAACATTTTTAAAATCATAGTCGCCTAAAGCTCGCGATACGGCGAGGGTGCCGTTGACTCTTTTGATCATGACCGTGCCACCGGCATTATGGATGCGCTCCATTTCCACGGGCAACACGGGCTTATGATCTTGAGTGGCAAAGACGGGGATACCTTGGCGAGATAACACAGCACGCGAATCTCCGCAATTTGCTATGTACACGTGGGTGGGAGAAATGAACGCACAGACGGCTGTTGTGCCACCACATTTCTCAACATCTAAGGATAGTTTGCGCATTTCTTCGTCAAGACGCAGGAAACCAGAACGTATGCCATTCACATAATCTCCTCTTTCGAAGTCTTGTGTACTGAGTATGCTACACAGCAGCGTTCTGGCGCAATGCTGTGATACCTTACAGCCGGCGTGGCCATCGAAAACTGCAAAATATGACCAGTCCTCGTAGCCCTCTTCGAATAGTTGAGCCAAAGCACAATAAGCATCTTCCATTTCACACCGCCAACCCTGCATGGAGGCAACGCCGTACGACAAGTTGTTGCCATTTCCACAGTCAGCGTGTATTGTAGTTTTAGGCTTATCTAGGAACCCGCCCATCACTTATGTTCATGCTGCGATTAGCAGGATTGGAAAACAAATCAAATTTTTTGCCCTTGTTTAGTTTGCTTTTGTTTTACACCGCCCTGTCCTGTTTTCTTTATTTGAAAATATATTCTTGTTGTTCCTTTCTTTTTCAAATTAAATATTCACGTGTTTTAAATTTATTGGTATGTTCTTATTATTCTTATTTTATGTTTGGAAATCCAATAAGAGGTAGATTGTGTGGAGATCAATAATGACGATGTTTAATACCTGGAAATTAATAAAATTTTAATTTAATAAAAACAACTAGTTATTCCGTTCAACTATGTGTTGTCAGAATATTTACAACTAACTTTGGTGTTATTTGTTCATTAATAATTATCAAATTAGATGGCTTAAAAGGCGATACGAACTTTAGCCTGTTCAAAATCATAAATATAAAAACATTTTATGTCGGTACATCACAGAAATTAATTTGATACGAAGTTAAATATCGATCGAAATTTCACTACAAAGGCAATTAAAATTGTATGAAGATTTGTTCGATATCGAATTCCGTAATTTACCACCAGAATTTGTTTTTGGAAAATATGAAAAATTTAAAACGGTGCCTTCATATTCCGTTGCCAGATGGAAAACCGGAATTATGTTTTGAACAATATTCTTCTAGTTTTGTGTATTAAGGATTATTTAGACATGAAAAGATTTATATACATAAATAAAAACTGAAGAGGCTTAGCCAATTCATTACGAATCGAAAATGAATATTTTTCACATTCATAAAAATTATGTAATGTAGACATCATTGGGTGTTATTCTCCATTTTTTTTTATTTTGCCGTCAAGAATAAATTGGAAGTTGTTGATTTTACCCCAACTTTCAAAAACCGAGTTTTCCTCATATTTCGACTTTTTAAGTTCTAGGAGTCAATTCTGACGATTATTCGCGTTGATTTCCCTGTGCATGTATGTATGTATGTATGTATGCGTTTGTGTATGTATGTATATGTGTCAACGGATCGAAATCAAATTTGCCGTATTCGAAAGATGTTGAGCTCACAATACATACTGTGTTCTGAAACACATTTTGATTTGTGCGAAATTTACATTTAAGTGGCAGAGACAAAAACCAAACATTTTAGCAGAACCCATTTTGCAATTAACAGCGCACTGTTAATCACTTAACAGTCCTAATAAAATTAATAAATAATAGCCCAATTCACAATCTTGTGCAAATGGTCTTGCATCCTTGCATGTGCAAAATAGTATAGCATATTGATATTCACCACTTAACAATTCCTAATGGTGAGTATCAATATACTATACCACTTTTCACATGCAACGATGCAAGACCATTTGCATAACATTAGCGGAGTTCGATGTTTGATGCAAATTGTCTTGCGTACGTGCAAATGCAAAATATCGTAGCTTTTCTTTGGATTGTATGTGTATTTTGTTGTTGGATTTAAAAGAAGAGCTACGATATTTTGCATTTGCATTTACGCAAGACAATTTGCAACCAAACATCGAACTCCGCTATTGTGAATTGGGCTAATTATTTCGGTGGCGAAAACTAGTAATGGTGACTTGGACTATACTCACTAATACGGGATTTACACTATGACTTTTTACTGTGACTTTTCTAGAGTTTATTGACAAAAGGGGTACAAAGGTGATCAAAAGGGTAGCAACATAAAAGAGAATTCAAGAAAAATGCAGGGGAAAAAGTCATGGTGTAAATCCCGTATAATTGATGGAAAATATAGTCCGATATAATAATTATAATAATGAAAAGTATATCACTTGCATAAATACATAATAAAGATATACCCCTTTTAGACACGCAAAGTTTACTTTGCAAAGTCTTAATTCAGCTGTCTGAAAGACAGAGAGAGGAACACTATCTCCTTCTGTCTTTCTCCCAGCTGAATTAAGACTTTGCAAAGTAAACTTTCCTTGTCTAAAAGGGGCAATACTTATGTATGTACATAAATAATACAGAAAATTAATTTTAAACAAGGTCCAATTTTGGAAGAACAAGTTGTCATTGTGGAAAATAAGAGAATTCAGCATGTATGCCACTATATAGAAATGGTTGTTACCTTAATGGTTGTTACCTTATTTTTCTTTTTTTTTAAATCGATAAAAATTTTGTATCCAAAAATGCAAAAATCTCCATTTCAAGAAATAATGAGTTAGGGCCTTTCGATATTATGGTAACGTGGTACTCCTGATGGCTCTTTAAAGAACAGATTTAGTAGAATTTCAGAAATAGTTTTGGAACTTTCGAAAAATTAATTTGAAAAGGTCAAATTTTTAAGGGGGTCAAAATAAACGTTGACCGAGCAGTGAAATGGGAGGGATGATTTTCGCAACATATGGCCATTTTTACGAGAAAAGTTAGGTATTTGTCGCGTGCGACAGCAAGAAATTAAGTTTATATTTCAGAACAATGTGACTCGATTTTTCTTAAAATTTTACCTAATGTAGAGCTAGCTGCTGACGGCCTACACAAATATTTAAAGAAGTAAAAAAAGTTTCGTTTTCTTTGAAAAAAAACATATTTGTTTGGTGCCGCACGCTATAAAAAAATTACATTCCTGTGGAAATGCCAATATACGAAAAGGAAAGGAAATAGCTGGGTAGAAGATTCCACGAGATATTAAGGAATATCCGCGGTTGCAAACTCCGCTACATACATACATATATCATAGTTTATTTTTTTTAAGGGAAGGTTGAACGCATTGCTTTATAATGGGTACACAATATTGTTGTCATTCAAATAAAATCTTAAATCTTATTTTCCACAAAACCAGCTTTTTGAGTTATGCCTCTGTTGCAATAAAGGTGAGATATGTTCTTAACAACACATTTAAGAATACATAAATTTCTACATATTTGTTTGAAGTCTAAAGCTATGTACAGACGATTGTCAGATCTTACAATATTGTCAGATCTGGCAATGTGCTGACAATGTACTGGCAATCGAAAATTGCCAGCACAATATTTCTTGTCAGTTCACACGGATGTCAGAAAATCTTACAATTTATTGCTGGACGGTTGTATGACAATAAATTTATCTGACAAAATCGTCAGTAGAAAAATTGTCAGTTCACACGGTTGTCATATGCACAAATTGTTCGATCTGTTGTTATGCGTTGCCAGACTTAAACCATTTGTTGGAAATTGTTAAATATTTATCGTTTGTGTTTGTGTTAAATGTAAAAAGTGAAAGTATAAATTATTATGGACCATAAAGAAGCAATTGCAATGATTTTGTCAGCATATATTTTATTATAAACTTTTTCTTTAAAATCAAGCGTGTGCAGTGTTGCCCATAGAAAGAATTATCTTACAATGACGCCATTGTCAGATGCATGAACTTCGCACATCTGACAATATTAAAATGTCTGACAAATATCTGGCAATAATTTTACAATGTGTTCACACGATTGTAAGATGTCTGACAATATGTTGTCAGTTGCTAGTCTTGCAATGGAATGACAATGCTTTTTCTGGCAACGTCGTCTGACAAAAATTGCCAGTTCACACGGTTGTAAGAAATTTTTAGCACATTTTACTGGCAGTATTGTAAGATCTGACAACCGTCTGTACATAGCTTAACAGATACGGAAAAAACAACTGACTTTGAGCGAGCGTAATTTTTTTAACATTAAATTTTTTTCAAAAATTCTTTTTTAACACCCGATTAAAAGAAGGGGTGTTATAAGTTTGAGTGTGTGTCTGTGTATCGATGTGTCTGTGTGCCTGCGTGTCTGTCCGAGTTCACTTACAGACCAAACGTCTAGACCGATTTTGATTTATGGCTTGTCCCACGATGTCGACAACGTTCGATTTGTCGCAGAATTACTATTGAAACAACATTTTAAAATTTGTTTTTATTTTGAACGTAAGCGGGCGACAAGTCGAACTCTTTCGACATCGTGGGATAGGCCCTTAGTTTATTTGTTTCAAAGGTGACTTGATCGAAAGGGTTCTTAGCTATGTTTTAAGATAAACGGCACAACCGTTTAGAAGATATGAGCTCTTTTCTAGATAAATTTTTAATTTTTGTTATTATTTATTTTAATGAACATTTTTTATGTCAAACGGGGGGAAAAATTTTTTGAAAATGTAGCCTTTTTTGGCCGCACATGCTGCACTGTGCGTCGTCATAAGACTGTTAGGGAATACAAAATTAGTATGGACGTAGTGTTAAAGTGGTGTTTGATTCAAAATTGACGACGAAGTGTGATTTATAAATCAGTTTTAACTTGAAATTTAGTGCAAAACTTCCACATACTATCACTAATGTTTCTAAGTTTTCACATTACCACTAAACATTATCTAACAAAATTAGTGGAATAACAACAATAACACCATGGCTCAAAACATTTGCTTTTAAATACACATTTTTACATATCGCTCTTTTATTGCAACAGAGCCATAACTAAAAAAAATAGTTTTGCAAAAAATTAGTTTTAATCTTTCAATATACATAAAACTCAAAATATAAACATATTTTCTTTTCTCAAGAGATGCTTGTGCAAGCCTTTTATATTACATTTTTGAGCAAGCTTAAATATGATATTTTTTTCTATAAACTCCAAAAACCCATTTTTGAGATAAGTCGAAGATGCAATAAATTAGGGATATACATATGTATATTTATGTATGTATGCACACATGTACATATATAATCAGGTAATATCCATTTAAAAAAAAAATGTATAAGTACAATTTTGAAGCCATTTTTATAGAAAATATTAATGCCTTGGAGTATGTTCTAGTGTTCACTGACTATTTTAAATTTTATTTAAACCAAAAAAAAAAAAAAAAAAAATTGCAATAGATGATAGCAAACACACACATCACATGTTAACGTTTAACCAACCCCTTTTTCATTTCACTATATATATATATATATATATTTTTTTTTTTTTTTGTTACAATGTAGAAATGTTCTGAATGAATTTTCTTTCCTTAATGGAAAGAAACACCAGTTGCGATAACGCCAAATAATAAAAACAAGCTTCAATGTGAAAAATCAATATTATTTGTGACGCAGACGCGAAATGCCAACACAAACTTCATTAAATGTAATAAAAATTTCATACATACTCAACATTAACAAAAAAAATTTAAATCAATCGAATAACATTTCTTTCCTCTTTCACAAATATTTATGTATGGATGTAAATACGTAGGTATTAAAAGCAAAGGAATTATTTCAATGCAATAGATACAAATGTATAACAAATGAATATGTATTCATATAAATACATACATTTCCAATAACAAATAGAATCAAAACCATCAGCTGCTGCTGCTGCTGCTGCTGCTGCTGCTGCCGAAAAACGAATAGAGAAATTCATTATGTAGACAGAAAATGTATGCCACATGAATGAATTTATACATCATTTGGATTAATAATCCAAACAAAATTTAATATTTTAGAAATATGGCCAACTATGCAGCTGGAACCAAGGCACATTCACCAGGTAGTAGCGGAAACGCAGCTGAGCTATTTTTTTTAAATTATAGTTCATTCGAAGCTTCAAAAATTGTTTACGAAAGAGAAATTAAAAAAAAAATGTTAAAAAATTTTCAATGTGAAAAATATTTTATTAAAAAAATTCTTTTCAAACAAACTTAAAAATATGAAAAAACTATTAAAAAATTGTGAAAAGTGCCTAAACGTTGCAAATTTTGTTAGTGGTAGCTGCCGTGAAGAAATATTTTCAAATTTATGTGAATAATTTTCATTATTATTATTTTACAACAAATTCTATTTTTGATATTTTGGATCAACTAAAAGCCATGTTGTTTTTTTCATTGTTGTATTTTTTTCATTGTTCTTGTAATCCTGATATTACCTGGAAATAAATGTGCCTTGGCTGGAACTAGTGGCGTGTTAGTAGAATTATATCAAATCATTATCTGTCTGTCATATTTGCAAAACGCACAGGACCAAAGAAATATCACACAGTTTTATGTTTAATGATATTTTTATTATTTATGTCTTTCAAACCGGACACTGTTACTTTTGTTTTAACAAAAACTAACTTAAAAAGATATTAAGAGTTTATTAAAAAATTTTTCACTTGATAATGGAAAATACCACAAAATAAATGTAAGCGACACAGTTAGTCGTGGTAACCATTAACAAGTGCGAGTGAGACGCAAAACTCTCGAAGACCAAACGGGACACACAAGCCTGATCGTTCTTAAAAAATAATTACGATTACGCAAGAGCTGGGGATCTACTCTCTAATTCGAAACGAAAGAAAATGATTTCGAATTTACTCGTTGTAAACATACAAGTTCGAATTACACAGTGGTCACCCTGCTATTTAACAGCAGCTGTTTTATAACTGGACATAAATCAAATACATATATAAAATTCAGCATTGTACAGATGCGTTAGTCCTCTTGATATGAATCACCTGTTCGCTTGTGACGTAGACAAGTACTATTGAATTTTGTTTTGAAATCAAAATACTAACGTTATACTTACATCAAAGCTGAAATCAAATAGTGAAATATAGAAATAAGAAATAAACTACAAATTAAAACGTGGAGCGCAGTGAAAAATTGTAATAAAATCAAATCAAAATCTTGCACAATAAGCATTTTTTATTTTCCATTGGATATTAGTTTATTAAAGCAATCGAAAAGTTTTTGAGCCCGCAATCTTTTTTATTTCAGGCTATAAATATATCCTTAAAATCCAGCATTAATAAATAATCTTTTTGACCAAGCTTATTTTTATTTCACGAGTGCTTCATGGGCGTAAATTTACGTGATAGCCAAGAAGTTTCTTTTTCCTGAATGAGTTCTATCCAAGTCCAATAAAGAGTTACTTTTGATTTTCAACTACTAATACCCATTTCGGCTGCACAATTTTAAAATCAAGTAAGTAAGTCACAAGAATTTGAAAGAGACGATAACTAAACCTCTAAAGAATTTGAATATACACACATGCACACATACTTGATGTTAAAAACTTTTTCGATTGGAAAAAGAACAATAGGAGCGGATCGGAAATCAGATCCTTTAAAAATCTTCCTTTTTAATCCAATTGTAGAATCTAAATTTGTAACAGATTCTCGAAACATGTTTTATAAAAATTATTTTACTAAAGATGTTTAACACGGTGGTACATCCTAAAATAAGTAATGAAGTTTGAGGAATATCTTTCAATAAATAAATATTATAATTATATTCATATAATTAAAAAGTTATGTCCATTTATGATGGCAAATTGTCTCCCCCTAAGTACATCAATAATCAGATGACTTAATTGATAATAACGAATCAATGGAAAATATTTAAGAGCATGTTTTTTTTTCAATAGTACCATTAGATAAGATACCGAAAATTCCCCGAACAATTTTATTTTTGTCACTTACTTTTTTTTAAACTATCATAACTATGTACGTAGACGAAAATATCTTCAGATTCCAAAAAGGAATGATATACGTTATATGTATTTAAATGTTTGCATGGAGCAGGCAGCCACGTAAGCCAAGCATTGGATATGGAATACCTAAGGCTCGTGATTTAGTTTTTGTACGAAATCTTTTCTAATAAACTCGAAATTCGGTTTTACTTTAAAATGGATAAACAATTGATTGATTATTAAAAATTGAGTGCTAAATAACTTGGACGTAAATCTTCACAGGCTGTCACTGTTAAAGCCGCGTTCAGACTATTATACTTTGTATTTATACTTGTCAAAAATTCAAATAATACGTTCAAGTGTGATAGTCTGAATGCAAAATGTCATCAAAGTTTCAAATAATACGATAAAAATTTTGACATCCCATAAGACTTTTTCGTTTTTAGAAAATTTTCTAAACGATACTTTTCATTAGATCAGGGTTGCATTTTCACACAAACCAAATTTCCAAGTCGGCTGCTTCGCCGCCGATAGCGTGTCTTCATTGAATGGAATGTTTTGTCATATGTATATCGGCTCAAAATTTTGAATAAGTGAAACGTATGGAAGTATATTTCGTTGACGTAATTTTTTTAACGTTTTTGTAATATCTTTTCTTAAATTTTTTTTGTTATTTACATAGAATATTTTTAACTGCTGAATTTTTTCAAGTGCCGGCACGTCCCCGCCTACACGAAACCGCTTTGCCGCCGCTAGTCAATGAATAGCACAGACATTTTCATTGAACAGCTGTTTTGTTTTCTGCTTGTATTACACATTTTATTTGAAGTGTGATGGTCTGAACACAATATGTGATTTTACGTTAGATTTTTTGACAGTCGCAACGAATGTATTTAGATATCTGTATCGTAAAATGTGATGAAAGTATTAATACTTGTATATAAATAGTCTGAACGGGGCTTAACAAATTAACCCAAGTTATTCGTTTTAAATTACTATTGACATTTATTTTACATACTTATGAGTCTGCCCTCGTAAAGTGAATACGGGTTAACATTTCAAAAGTCTATTGTTTTCTTTTAATATTTTTCTTCATAACTTATCTCATATTTTCATTTATATGCTTACATACATAGGTATTAAGAATCAGAGCACGAAGCCGATGTACAATGATGATCGGCGGCGGCTAAGAGCCGGCTCTGAACCAAAAAATTTTCACCACCGGCGGCTAAGCAAATGTGTCGGCTAACGGTCGGTTAACACAATAATTTTGTTTTTTTTTTTTTTTGCTTACATGCAAGGACTATGGATAACGTAACTTATTAAAACCTGCATAATTCGAATATATACAACGGTTGAAACGTATAAAAAGGGGCTGTATTTTCACGTTCGCTTGAAAGGATGTCCTGGTTTAGAACGTTACAGTTATATATGTATGTATGTACATATATCGCTTGTGTATCTTTTGCAAATATACATAGATATATTTTTTTATTTTTTATGCTGCTCTGAGAAAATGTATGTACATATCGAGCCATTACCGCCAAAGAAGCTTAACCAACATGATTTTTGAAATTTATAAAAATCATTAACTTGTTATCATTATGATTATGTAAAAATTTTATAACCATAAATGTTTAAATGTTATAGCAAAAACAATTTAAACTTAAGTACACATTATTTTTTGTTTACAGTTTTTGTAACAGCAACTTGTCACTAAAGCTTTTGAAAATAAAGCAAGTAAGAGTGCTATATTCGGATTAGCCGAATATTATATACCATTCACTGATATCGTATGAATTATATGCATACATACAATATTACATACTTATTTACATATTCGATATTAGCAATAGTTGAATGTTTTATTCTGCATTTTGTCATTATTAATATTTTTAATTTAATTATCTAGAGAGGACTTTAACTTAGATCAGCCCTTTCTGATGGCAATTTATGCACCCACATCTTTTAACTTGAATACAGATTAGACCAACCAAATTGCCGAAAGTATTTATTTTATTCGCTCCACCGGCAGTTTCTAAAAATAACCTATCATGGCTATAAACACTTATGGCACCATAAGTTTTAAATGCCGCATTTTTCGGAAAAATTTTATAACCATTTTTGTTTAAAATAAATACCACAACACCTTTCTTCTACATAATTTTCCCCATGGTTCTTTAATAGGATGAAACTAAGTTTTCTTGGAAAGAATTTTTTAACGGCTCTCGCTAAAAATTGGATAGCGATAATTTTAATACGTTTTCGTTATTTTATAAGGTAAGATCTGTATATTACATAGCCTCGTTATAATTGGACCAAATATGTATCATCTAATAATATAAGAATCAAACATCACATATCAGTTTATTAATCTTTATGAGAAAATTTATTATTTGACATATTGTCAGAAGTGTACATAAAATAATTGAAATTTATTTGCTGGTAGTCCAGCATGTCTATATACGTATTTCATTGGCGCTTGAACCAAATCATCAGTAGACTTTACTATTTCTCATATAGTTTTTGAAAGTCTATGCATAAAGTAAGAGGTTTGTGACTGTTTAAAATTTGTGGTTGGTCCCAAATCACACTATGCAAGTCTTATTGCTAAGCTGATTAGTTTCAGGGAGAGAGAGGCGAGGGGAACAGCAACGTTTCTTTTCCCCCCGTCTCTCTCTCCTAATAAACTAATCAGCTTAGCAATAAGACTTGCATAGTGTAAATAGGGACTTAATGTCTACTGATGATTTGGTTTAAGCGCCAATGAAATAAGTAAGACATGCTGGACTACCAGCAAATAAATTTCAATTAATCTTTGTTATGTATTTGGAAATTATCGTACATTTCGTGATCCATATCTCAACACACAAATATAGACGATACAAGAAAACATATTTTTCGTATAAAAAATCTGCGTACATACTTGTATATTTTCTGTAAATTCACGAAAAAACAATTAGAATTCTTTAATCAAAAAAAATAAAAATGAATAAACATAGTATTTTGGCAAGAAAATTTTGCCAGATGCATTTCATATAAGAGTGGTCGGCTGAGCCGTGCGCCGATCACAGCCGCATGCATCGGCGGCGGCGTAATTTCGAGACAAAATTCGGCGGCGGCTGTTAAGCCGGCTATGCGCCGAACAGCTTCGCGCTCTGTTAAGAATCCTTTGCAAAGTTTTATGTGAATCACACCTTTTATTATTTATTAGTCACAATAAATATAATATGTATGTATGTATTTCAAAATTTACGGCAATTTTAAACATTTTCTATTATCGAGTTACGTCATTGTTTATATTTATCGTTTAATCTGATACTTGAAATAAGCGCCATTAATAAATAAAAATGTCAATGTATTAAATGCAACCGAGCAAAACAAATAAACCGCCAAATGTCGCATTAGTTGAGGGATAGTAAAATGGAAAGAGTTGCCATAATTTTAAACACAGTATGTAAGTATATGGGGGACAACTGCTGACAGCAAAATTACAATTACAAAAACCGTCAAAATTGGGTTTTAATTGCATTGAAGTTTTTTGCAATGTGTTTGATATTTTATTGTAATGTACTATACCATTTTGCACATGCTACGATGCAAGACCATTTTCACAAGATTGTGAATTGGGCTCATGTGTACAAAAATACTTTTTAAAATAATCATTAATAAAAAGCGGGGGCAGCGTGACCGCTTGACCGACTAAAGTGGCAAATTGTCACTTTTTCAACTGCCTTTCCACTTTTTCGACTGCCTTGCCACTTTTTGTCCCCTTTTTTGGGTGAGTTATATGAAAATACATTATAAATAAAAAGTTTAGTGTAGTTTTCTCGTTTTTTTTTAATTTTGCTCCTTTTTTTTGATAAAAACCCCTATTTGGTGCCACTTTTTGAAAAATGTCATCGGTCACCCTGAGCGGGGGACATGGTGGGTAAACCTAATTCGAGTACGCTGAATTCAATGGTGCTAACCTTTTTTTTGCTCTTGTTTAAAACAGAACTGAAATGAAAATGAAATGAAAAGCACCTAAGAATCGCAATTTATCCCAATTTTCTAACATTTAATCATTTTTATATCAATTAAAAGAACATATTAGGACATGCGTCCTAAAGAAATTTTTGAAAAAAAATTTGCAAAAATAAAAAAATTGACCCAATTAAAAAATTTTCCAATTTTTTTCTAAAAAGTTTTTTCAGGAGGTAAGTTCATTAATACAACGAGCCTTATTTTCGATTTAATCGTGAGCGACATATTATCGAAAATAGAGATTTTAATTGAAATTAATATTTTGTGGGCCTATCCATAGTTTTGAATTATCAAAATACAAAAATTTTTGATAACTTTTAAGATACGGGCTGTACAATTTTATCGCAAGCGATAATTTACGTACAAAAACATTTTTAACCCCCGACTAAAATAAGGGGTGTTATAAGTTTGTAGTGTGTGTCTGTGTGTCTGTGTCTGTGTATCTGTGTGTCTGTCTGTTTCCACGTACAGGCCAAACGGCTGGCCCGATTTTCATTTAGTTTTTTCCGTTTGAAAGATGACTTGATCGAGAGGGTTCTTAGCTATGTTTGAAGAAGATCGGTCTAGCCGTTTAGAAGATATAACATCTTTTTTGAAAAAAGTCGGGGGTTTTTTAAAATTTTTAATTTTTGTTATTGAATATTTAAAAAAAAACCTTCTCCTTCTTTTCATATTTTATTGTTGTTTTTAATATAAATTTTAAGTCGAAAGTTTCGTTTCTGTTTTCATTCGTTATTGTGAAACAGGGCATTGATTTTTGTCGCCTACGATAAAATCGAAAATAAGGCTCGACATGTCTTTTCAATCGATATACATCAACATAAAAGTTAATAAATGGTAGAAAACTAGGAACAATTGTGATTTTTATTTTGGTAATGGTAAGCACTGTTGGATTCAGCGTACTCGAATTAGGTTTACCCACCAGGTCCCCGGCTTGTTACAAAAAAAATTCGAATTCGAGCACAGTGTAATAGAATATATTTTGCTTTCATTCTACTTTTATCGAACCGTTGCACTATGGTTGCAATAACAAATTTAGCGCGAAAAAATTTGTTTTTTTAATTGATAAAAAAATGAGAATTTTGGATGGATTTTTAATGACAAGCCCCCACCGTGCACAACAGTTTAATTTTTTTTTATATTTCTAATATTATAACTGCATTATTGTTTTAAACGAAAGAAATTACTTAATTTTGTTTTTAGAAGGAAACCAATCGGTAATTGTGTGTAGTTCGGAGAGCTTATAATATAAAGTGAAAACATTTTCTGTAATATTTGTTGGTTTTATATATGGGCTTTTCCAGAGAATGTCACGTACGATGTCACGTACGTTGACCAATAAATTAAGCTTGTATTTTCCTTATATTTTATTATTTCTTTATACATAAAGAAATAAGGAAAATTTTAAATTTTCTCTGAAATACAACAATTGGTCAACCTACGTGACATCGTAGGTGACATACTCTGGAATAGCCCATATAATAGAGGTATTCCTTAATTGTGCAATTGTATCTGTATTAAGATTTGTGTTAGACTTTTAAAAGTGAATTTCACCAGCTTTCGCTCCAATATTTGTGTCGTCATATTCTATAACATATGAATTGTTAGATATATATTTAAGAAATCAGCTGCCCATATTTCCATAAACACTTCATATGGAATCTTTAGTTTACAAAGTCTAGCACTAAAAGGGATTTGGTCAATGTTTGGTATGCTGAAACGGATCAAAAGCTGATATATTTTACATTTTCATCAAAAGTGGTATACAAAATGATGAAAAATTATGAAGTAAAGCAAGCATATCGAAATTTCGTTAGCAAGCTGTCGAAGAAGTGGATGAAAGCACATCAAAGAAAGAAGGTGTTCGAGTATACTTATAAGTGTTGGTTGAATGATATTTTCATATTTTCCGGTAAAGCCTCGAGATTTTAATTATTTTATATTTGTCATTGGGACCACTGTGCGTTGTTGGCTAACTGTATTGTTCCGTTGTGAATGTACTTCATTTATTCATTATTGGATTTAACTAAATTGAAAATATATAATTACTCATGAAAAGAAGAATCGAATATCTTTAATTCAATGGATATTAATTATTAGACAAATATATTTAACTTGTTTATTCCCATAATATAATTGTAAATTCCTCTCTATTACCACATTTATATTTTTAAAAGCGGCAATAATGCAATTTCTCATTTGGTATACTTATATGTAAATGCATATGCAGGTACATACAAGCTGCAGATGTGAGTTGTAAGTAAATCATGTGTGTATTTATTTAAATAAATCCATTTTAAATATATACAATTGCACACATTTTTATATTATGAATGAATTAAAAATTTAAGTTATTTTTCTTTTACTTTATTCAATGGCATCATTTTTTTAAGTTATATATATGATCGATCTACATTCACAAAGAAAGCGCTATATGAGCTCTACTGTTTTATAAGATTCTAAAATTAGAAAACAATATGACAACATCTCTGACCAATAATATGCATTGCTTTGCAAGGAAATCATTTTATATTGAACTTTATAAAATCGATAACTTTTCCACACAAAGTAAACTTCTAAACATAAACAATTGATGCTGAAGTTTATTTCGCTTGTACTCTGCTTTTATCTTTTTCGTCGTATATTATAGGGGGCAAATTTGTTTGGTTATGTTAAATTTTAAGAAATTTTGCACTATCGAAAACAATTTTTACACAATCCGTATCACAGAATTATTTGAACAAATTATAATTTTTAACTTATTTTTTATAAATTCTATAATAACTTACAATTGTTGTTTAGTTAATGTAATTTTTTTATTTATTCAATGAATATAGACAATTTCCACTTGCCTTTTCCTTCGTGCGTAGTTATTGGCTGTGGCACACTTTTATGTACCTATATTGAATTTTTATGTAGTACACTTCAATAACACTTTTATTTTCACATAAACATTAAACTAAGTATTCAGATTGTGATATTTTTTTGATTTATTATCAATTATTTTAACACATTAACAATTATTGCTAATTATTTTCACACATCTTTTTGTATTACAAAATAAATGAAAATGAATATTCTTCGTCGTTGCAGGGCTGCCAGAAGATTCTGCTGAAAAATCAGCAGTTGTTTTAAAAATCATCGACATATTAATTTCACAAATCGTCAAGAAAATCGGCATGACTTTTTCATTAATTTTTTATTAATTAGACGAATATAACAATCGTATGTAATTTCACGCATTTCATAAAATGATAAAACATAATTATTTCAATTATTGTTATATGTTTTAATTTATTATTTAACGTGTGTCAGAATTAATAAAAATTTAAAAAATGTAGACTTCAACCACAATTTGCAAAAGCTTAAATAACCCCAAAATCTCACTACATTGTTAACTCTACGTCTCCACCTGACATGTCATGAAACTTTGCTATAACGTGAAGTAATAACTGAGTTGTTAAAACAAAGTTAATGTTAAAGTTAGTCATTTTATGTCAGGTGGAGACCGTAAATAATAACTACAAAACTTCAATCATAGTTGGCTAAGAAACTATTTAAAAAAAAATATTAATAAATATGTATATTGAATTAAAACAAATATATGATTTTAAGAAAATCTGGCTGCTCAATGTAGCAACAGTCTTTTCAACACGTTTTCTTTTTCTACTAGAAAAATAATTTAAGTTAAGAATATATTTAGCAAAGCATTATTAAGCTTACCACTATCTTTATTTTGCAAATATCTTGAAATTTTTTTTGTATATATGTAAATTGCTTTCTTATTTTAATATCCTGAACAATCAGTTTGCGTGTTAGTAATGCTGTTCTAGACACAATTAGTTTTTCTTGAAGCAAGCCTTTTCAATTCTCTTTAAAAATTGCTCATTTTTACCTTGTAACACAGACAATCTGTTTATTAAATATTCCTCATTTTTTTAAGCAGCGCGACGAATGAAATAACAAACGACTTTTTACATAAAATCGGCAAAATGCCGAAAAATCAAACTTTTGGCAGCCCTGTTCATCGTTGCCAACAAGCACAGTTGCAAATAAAGTGCAATGAAAATTAGTAGATACAAAAAAGTGCTGACAACTTGGTTTTAAATTCATTACCCCACGTCTCCACTAGCCATTGACTTGGACTTGACGCCGGCAGAGCAACTGTGAAAAATTCATCAACTTCCTTGTTGTGGTGAACAAGTGCGATGTCCATGTTCAGGCATATCAAAGTATTTTGCGGTCGTACAATAGAGATGGAATATATACCAATTTTGTTCTGTCTATTTTCTTTCCATTGCAAATCTCTGGCGAACATTTTTGCTCAGACATATCTCGGGCATTGATGTAAGAGCATGGACGTAAGTTGGACACGAGAGGTATCCATTAGCCATTTGCGATGTCAGACATGATGCCCATACCAAGTTCACATAGCGTCTACAACTGCGACTAACTCTGATATAATATTTGAGAGAACGTCGGCAGAATTACAAAAATAAAATGCCGATTTATCTCTTCATGTCATACAACAGGACAACGTAATTTTACTTTTCTTATAACATTTCATTTTATGCAAATTCTCATCGAGTTAACATGTATTAATTTTATATAACTATTCATTTTGTTTTTACTTTTTTCCACAAACTTTAATTTATAAATCAATTAAACATATAAAATCCCAGAAACTTTGTCCAAAACATTGTTTTTCATTTATTTTAATAAACACTCACACATGCATACTAATTTATTTTCATGTACGTGTAGTTTTTTGACAGTTCATATCATAAGATTGTTGTTATAGGATTTCTTATAACAACGCTCTTATAATAAATCTTATAAGATTGACATAACACTAATTTGAAGTCTAGACGTAACATAATTCTCTCTGTGATTGAATTTGACGCTCTTATCTTACATATTATGTTAGGTGGAGACCCTATGTCATGGCTGGTGGAGACCGCTAGTTAACGCTATAGTAATAGTTTATAACTTGCTGTCTTGACAGTGAGTCCATATCTGATATATTTTTATCATGATAACAGTCAAATCGTTATCAAGAGAAAAATTTAAAAGGTATAGTCTCCATTTATTAGTGTTATTGCAGTGTCTTGACAATTTTGTCAGAGCTCAAGCCCAGACAAATTTGTCTTGATAAAAAACGTAAAAAAAAACTATTTGACGTGTTAATTTATTTGCAGAAAATACAATTTTTAAGTGAATTTTGAAAAGAAAACTATAAAAATAACGAAAAGTATTGATGTGCTTACTAAATAAAATCTTTGTAATAAAAATTAAGTTAAAGCAGGCATTGTGAGGAACTTTCTTCACGACGACAAAGAAATTATGATGTATCATAATAAGAAAAAACCCAAGTCTTCGCATGTATGCTTGCATTAACAAAAATTTGACAACAGCTCTGCCGTCGTTTTGTTAGTCGTTATGATAAATTTTTATCAGGTATAGACGCTATGTGATAATTCATAATATCCTTGTCGTCTTGGAGGTACTTTAACACAATTCATGCAATATTTCTCTTCATATTTACTAAATTTGCTATTTTTAGCTAAAAACCTTCATATTGTTCTTTATTTTTAAATTTGATTTCTAAAAATTATGCGTCAAAAACATATATATTTGGATGTACGTGTTCGCCACCTCTAGATACATTGTTGAACACAAATAATTTGCCGGCGTTTTTGATTGTGTTCAGACAAAATAAATTGCTCGTTTGGTTGTAGTTCCTACAAAACCCGTCTATATACATAAACACTACCTTGAACATTAACTTCAAGTTGCTGCTTATCTTAACACTACGAACACTCGAGCAATTTGATGTGTCTTAATACAAGAAACAACGCCGGCAGAACCATGACGTCAAATTGCTTGCGTTCAACAATTTATCTCGAGGTGGTGAAGACGCATATTCAAATATATTTGCTTTTTATTCACATAAATACTTAAATTGTCAATAATTTTATCCTTTTCGTATTTTCAATTGAACTTTTATTGGTTTTATGTAGGTAAAACTTTTCTTTTCTACTTTTGTGTTGAAAAAAAAAATAAAAATAATTTGCATTTGACAGCATGTGTTAAGAGATTGTTGCTGAGCAATGTATTTTAACATTTCTTGCTGAATATATATTTGAACACATATTTATACGGTCCACACGCTAATATCTTGTGTCGGCTATCGAATTTGACAGTTGCCATGCCAATAATTGCCAAGATTATTGCTCGTGTGGTCGGCAAGTAATGTTTGGTTAAAGCGTACTAGGAGCTCACAAAATGATATATTGGAGGTCTATTACACAACCTCTTACTTACTAGTACTAGACACAACTCCAACAAAGCACGTGGTCGCCATATCAGTAATCAGCAAACAAATTTGTTAACTTGCACTTAGTGTTCAAGTTTGTCTTTTCATGTCAGGCAGAGAAGTAGAGTTATGATATCTACTCATGTTTTTATTTTATATTCAATACTAGCATTTTTCCATGACTATGTTCGCTTAAAACAGAAAAAATACCAACAGGACAAATTTTTCTTAATTTCTTAATATTTTTTTTATATTCTTGTTTTCCAGACAATAACAAACAAAACAGAAAACGAAAAGGGGATATTGATCCAGCTATTCACACGTGATGTCGCGACAAAAAAAGGACTAATTTTAATATATCGCTCATTTACTTCAATAGTGGCACAACTCAAAAAAACCAGTTTTGCAGAAAACGCGTTTTAAGTTTTCAATTTGCATACAACTCAATGGAGAAATTAAAAAAAATTCTTCTCTCAAGAGGTGATGGTACAAGCTATTTATATGAAATTTTTACACAAGACAAAATACGAAATGCCGCATCTTTCTGCATTATTAACTCAAAAACTAATTTTTTGAGTTATGCCACTATTGAAGTAAATGAGCGATATGTATGTATGTATGTAAATACATATGTTCATATATTCAAAATAGCGTTGTTCATTGTAATTTCAAGTTGATTTATTTTTGCAATTAAGTAAAATGAGCGTTTTTGGCTAACTACAAAATTTCAGCTTGATTAATAAAACAGAAAGTAAAATTAAATTAAATTCAAAGTATTATTACGCCTAATTGTACATACAAATGACATCCATGTGTATAGTTTTTCATAACGAATTTAATTTAAGTATGTAATTATGTATGATTTAATTTTATATTGTGTATGATACGAAACATGGCTGTAGAAAAGCGTCTTGATTGAATGCTGGAAATTGTGTTTGTTAGTTCACTTTGTTGCTAGTGTCCTCAACCCGTCTAAATAAGTGTAATAAAATAGGGTAACACGAAAAAATAATAATGTTACAGGGTGATACGAAATATTTCGACTAAACATGCTGCATTTATTTATACGAATTGTTAATAGTGGTTATGTCTTCATACAAATCAATAGATGGCGCTACATTCGCGACAAACAACGAATTAAAAACTGTTAAATTAAATTAAATATTGAAAACAATTGAAATCTTATTTATTAAAACCCAACCAAAAAAAGGGTTGTTATAAGTTTGTAATGTGTGGCTGTGTATCTGTGTGTCTCTTCGAGTCCAAATACATACCAAACGGCTGAACCTATTTTTAATTAGTTTTTTTTTCTGTTTGAAAGGTGACTTGATCGAAAGTGTTCGTAGTTATGAAATCTTTTCTAGATAAATCGAGTTTTTTTTTAAATTTTTAACTTTTGTTATTAACTATAAATATTAAAAGGTCGATTGTTGTATAATATGTAAATTTCAATACATACATATGTACATATATGTATATGTACATATGTACATACATATTTGTTTGAATATTAGAGATATTACGTACATATGCAAGTATGTATGTATTTCAATTTTTAGATATTCCGCAACACGGATAAGAATTTATAAGGCAAAATTCGGGAATGTGAATGCGAATCCAAATCCGTAAATATTTGATATTAGTTGACTTGCCATAATTCCGTAGCAATGACGATAAGACTAGAAATTAGACTCGTCACCGGCGAATTTAAGCGAATTCACTTACCACGTTTATGCGGTAGTAAGACGCAATTTACACTGTGCCTTTTCTGCTTGCCTGTGCAGGCAGGCTTTTTTAGTTTATAGGTGAGAGGGGGTGAGAAGCTTGCGGTGTAGAACAAAAGGCACGAAATGAAAATTCGAGGGGATTTATGACATTTCTCTTTGCCTCTTTCGTATTCGCAGCATTAAAAGTGTATATAAATGCCAAAAAGGCATGAATAAAAAAGGCTTAATGTAAATGTGTGTGACTTTTCGTAGGGGTTTCAAAAGAAAATTGTCAATACACGGCAGGCTAAAAAGGCATAGTGTGAATAGCGACTAATGGCAACGTTGGCTTTTTTCTATTTCTTGCTCTATGGCAAAATGTGGGTTAATTGACAAGGCGAATTCACATAAATTCGCTTAGTGTTATTTTTAGAAGGATTTTAAGTGACCATAACCATAGAAGCCAATTGAATTTTGGTTTTCGCCGTAACCATAAACATCTGTTTGCTGATTACACACATTTGCAAGTTGTTATTATTTTTTATTTATTGTATAGTGTTTTCACACATAAAGTTTATTCCTAAATTAAAGCCTATAGTACACGATGTGTAAAAGGCCACATGAGCATATGGCTGCTTAAAAAATATGCAACAAACATGCTGAACTAATTTAAAAGCCTGTCACAGGGATTTTTCTGTTAATTTATACTTAATGATGTGCAACGATCACCAAAGATGCTTCTTAATTTCCAAGAAAAACAAATGTCATTTGAATTAACTTTCGATAACAAGTACACACATTCATTCATTCAGACCAGACCTTCATTCATATATTTGCACTGGTACAACAATAACATTTCAAAGAAAGATGTTCATTTCAATAAATAAAATTAAAAGGCAGTTAAGAGTAGACACATCATATTTGGTGACAATGAAATTACAATAACTTGTAAACGATTTGAACAATACCTTTAAGATACATATGTATGTATGTACCTGTGCCTAATGGCTATTTTTTAAAAATTTATTTTAAGACCTTAATGAAATTTTTGAACAATGGATGGATGAATGAATGGATGTATCCAATTTAGTGACGGTTTTTCACACTTGAAATAAGAATGCGCTTCAATTATCCTCGATTTATTGTGCCGAGTTTTATCAATGGAAAATATAGTTTCATTGATAACTTTTGTTGGAAAAAACCAAAAGAGTGTGAGTGAATGAAGTGAAGTGCTAGCTAAATTAAGACTTTTATTCTACAATGTCAATTGTCATTGTTTTTAATTGGAACAATTAAACAGTCGCTAGATATAAAAGATATTAAGGAATATTATATAAATTTTGAAATTTCTAGGAAATCAAAAGGTGTACGCTTACATATATAAGTAACATCAAATAAATTATAGTTGAATGGTTTTATAAAAATTCCCATACTTTTGTATTACTTACATCCATAAATTTTATGGTCTTTATTGAAAGTGTGTTGTTAACTATTGGCTGGAACTAATAAAGAAGTTTGAACCTTAAGTGTTCGCTTGTTATATTTGTCTTTAATAGTTGATTTACAATATTAAGCGTCATTATCCAAGCAACTGACTAAAAAATCAATTGTGCCAATATATATCTAATAGTAAAGATGATCTAAACAAAGTGTTGGACAATATTCTTTTATTTAAGCTGAATGGCAACAAATGCTCAGCCTAACAATTAACTTGTTCGTAGTTCATAAAATATTTTTTCAATACCACATTGACATTATAGAAATAAAAGTTAATAAACATGTGTGAATGTAATTATTGAGTAAATTGTGAAATATTTTTTATCTCAACTGTGAATAAAAAACTGATAGTGTCCAACCGAACACACTTTCGCAGACCGAACCCGAACTTCGGTAAATATTGCCAAGTTTGGCCGAACCGGAACGCGAACATTAATTCATTAAATCTGAACAATTCCATTTATTTTTAATTTACATATTTATTTCATTTTGTACAAGTTTCTAGGCCTGCTATTTTTCTTTTGTGATTTTCAAAAATAATATTTTTTGGGATTTCTCAAATAGTTTTTGAAAGTATGTGCATAAGATAAGAGGTTTATGACTAGACTTGGGTCGAACCCGTTCACTAGTTCATTTATGCCTCAAACCACTGATCAAACCCATTTAAATTGCATGGGTTTGATCATTGGTTTGTGAAAAAAATGAACTAGTGAACGAGTTCGACCCAAGTCTATTTGTAACTGTTCAAAATGTGCAATTGAAGTCTACTGACGATTTGTTAAAACAACAATGAAATGCATGTAGATAATGCTTAACCACCAGCAAATAAATTTCACTTATAACAAAATAAGCAAGCCATTAAATAAATTCATTTGTTATTATAGCAGGTAATATATAATTTCCTTCGAAGTACTTAATCCACATTATGCTGGGAACACAACTCGTTGGTTTGTTATTGGTTTGCTGCAGACATAATGTATTTTGAATATACTGTGCCGCAAACCAATAACCAACCGATCAAACAGGTGTTGTGATCATTTTCATATTCAGAAATATGTTTTATTTTTTATGGCGAAAGTTCGCATCGCATTACATTGGAAATATTGAAGTCTCTAATTGCAATCATTGAATGAGATGATGGGTCATATTGATGCAAATTTAATTTAATTGCAGAAATGTGCATATTATACATGATATAAGATGAACTTGGAGGAATATCAGAAGGTCCAAAGGTACTTTTTTCGTGGATCAATTCATATCTCCACAACTGCAATATATGGAAAGCTCTTAGAACAAATTACATGTTCCAACAATATCTGGGCGATATAGAGAGGGAGTGAGGGGCGAGACAGATAACCCTACACAAAGTATGTATTATTTTTCCTATACCCTTAGAACGATAATAGTGAGTGAGGCACACTATATTTTAACCCCCTTATTCATAAAATTTAAAATGAATTTGAAATGTATTTTATTTAAAATTTTTCATACAAAATTTTCCTAAAATGAATTTCAAATTCATTTAATTTTTTTTATGAATATGGGGGTAAGTGAATAACTCTTATAGCAAAATGTATGCACAAAATTTAGCAAGTTTCAATTAAAATCTTTGTAAAAATCTATACCACCATCTATTACACCAACGTTTTTTGACATTTATCAAGATTTTTTATCCAAAACAAAACCCATTAACTGGATAATTTCCCAAGATACAACCAAACAATTGCAATGTATCCAATTCACACACTTTTTTAAGCAGACCGTAGCTAATTCACTCACCTTTTTTTTATAAATACATATGTTGCACAGAGTAGTAAAAAATAAATAAAAAAGTTAGATCTTGAGTAGATTTCCTACAAATCTACTGACAAAACATATTTATTTTCGTATGTGAAATCTAGTAAAAAGCAACAAGATTTAGCTCGAAATCTCGTGAGTACTAGATTTCGACACAATGTAAATGTCCTATTAGAATAAACTACATGTTACATGCCATGGCCAAAATGGTCGAAAGTATAATTTTGATGGGCATGAAAGCTTTCATACTATCAAAAAAAATTCCGATTAAGCCCAAAGAGAAACTATGGTTTAATCAGACATGCAAAAACGCAGTCAGATCTAGAGAGGAAGCATTCAGTATTTGGCGAAGTAACCAAAATGCCGATACTGATTTGCTACGCAAAAGGGCGAGATCTTCGTGTGCCAAAGTACTGAGGCGTGAAAAAGCTCTTTACGAGAATCGTCTCCATGCTAAAGTTCTTGCTGCCCCTCGGCGTAGTCATTCGTTAAAAGAGTAAAGAATAATGCTAGTTCTTCAATTCCGACTCTTTTAAAGGATGACTTAATATTCACTGACCCGGCCGATAAAGCTAACCTATTAGCTGAAATATTTGCAAGTAATTCCCACTTGCCGGAAAGCAATCAGCCTCTGCCTATACTAGAGAGAGTATCCACTACTATGCCTAAGATATTCTTTCGAGCTCGGGCAGTAAAAAGGGTTTTGTCGGAACTCAACATAAACAAGTCTCCTGGGCCGGATGGCATTCCAGCACTGGTCTTGAAACAGTGCTCTTCGACGCTAGCACGTCCATTAGCTAATCTCTTCAGCACGTTGTACCATGTTGGTGAGTTCCCAGTGTGTTGGAAGATTGCTAACGTTACGCCAATCCCTAAAAAAGGAGAAGCTACTAACCCTGAAAATTATCGCCCAATCGCAATATGCTCTGCACTTTCCAAAGTGATGGAAAGTATGGTAAATTTCCATCTTGTAAGGTATTTGGAGTCCAACAGCTTACTCAACGACCGGCAGTATGGATTTCGTAGAGGCCGCTCTACGGGAGACCTACTAGCCCTCCTCTCGGAGAAATGGTGTAATTCAGTCCACCATTTTGGCGAAAGTAAGGTGGTGGCTCTAGATATCTCCAAGGCGTTTGATAGAGTGTGGCATGGTGCACTTTTGTCAAAATGTATTGCCATTGGTGCCGGTGATAATTTCTCTCGTTTCTTATCGAGTTTCCTCAGGGATCGCACTATAAGAGTTGTTATAGATGGGATCTCATCAAATGAGTTCAAGTTAAATTCAGGGGTACCGCAAGGTTCCGTTCTTTCGCCAACTCTATTCCTTATCTTCATAAACGACCTTCTATGTAAAACTTTCAACCCTATCTACTCTTTCGCGGACGACAGCAGCACTTGCCACTCTTTCTCATTCAGCAATAGACCTAGTCTGTCGCAGGTTGAGGCCATGCGTCAAATAATGAATGAGACTTTAAACTATGATTTAGAAAAAATTTCTGAATGGGGCCATGTGAACAGGGTCGACTTTAACGCCCGTAAGACCCAATGTTGCATGGTTACACACAGACGTATGACCGAAAATGCTGTTGCCTCTGTAACTATGGGGGGTATAAATATTAAGGAATCAGATGCTCTTGATGTTCTTGGCATGAAAATACAGTGTGATGTTCGTTGGACTGAACACATTTTTCAAATTGCAAAAGAAGCATTCAAGTGCCTCGGCTTTTTGAAACGGTGCAAACAATATTTCACCCCATCTGACCTCCTTACTATTTATACCACCTATATCCGTCCGAAAATGGAATACAACTCTCATGTATGGGCCGGCGCTTCAAAGTCTATTTTGGAGCTGCTCGACAGCGTAGAGGAGAGGGCGAAAAAGCTCATCGGTGACAGTAGGGTATCCAACTCTATTGATTCATTGGAGCATCGACGCAATGTGGGGTGCATTTCATTGTTCTATCGTTACTACAACGGAATGTGTTCTAATGAAATTAGTGAACTTGTTCCTGAAACCCGCACATATGTACGTACAACACGTGCCTCATTTAGAGCACATCCTTTTGCGGTCGATTGGCCAATGCATCGCACTACGCATTACAGAGAAAATTCCTTTTTAGCCGCACTGTTCGTATGTGGCATCAACTACCTGCGGAGGTCTTTCCTGTCACTACCAGCGTGGGAAGATTTAAATCAAATGTACACAGACACTACTCCCTCTATCCTCCTTCCCTATAACCTATTTTCCTAGTTCTAGCACAATGCACTGCATGAGTAGGGGTTATCCCCTGAGTGCTGGTCCTATTAAAAAAAAAAAAAAAAAAAAAATCTTGGCGGTATAGGAGGGGAGGGGAGGAGAGTGCGGGTACCTCTAACTATTTAGTAATTCATTAATGTAAGAAATACCAAACCAAGAACAAATTGCATATAACAGGAACTAAACCACATACTCCTGATGAATTGCCTGCCATTAAATGACTTCGGATACGAATTATCAAAAAATTCAGAAGTGCGTGGCTGCACAGAAAAATATCGATATTTCTCCCAGCTAATAAAAAGTCTAGTTTAAGTTTTCTTCTCATCCTTAGAAACTTACATTAAATAATAAAGGTATTCATTTCAGTTTTTTTTTTGTTGGAAAAATGGAAAAATGTAATTTTTCCAACAAAAAAAAAAAAAAAAAAAAAAACTTATATGAATACCTTTAATAAAAATATTTCATTCAATAAGAATTCAAATTCAAAGCCCGATTAAAAAAAATACTTTTCCAATTTTAAAATTACACCAAATTTTGTGCAGTTTCTACACGTCAGACAAAAAAAAAATCACCCAAAAATATGAGTGCTTTCCATATAAATACTCAAATCGAGCGTCTGGATTGTAGAAACGGGGGGTAAGTTTTTTTTTAGATTTTGGTGGTATTTTTCATTTAGTCACCAAGCATTAATTTTTATTTTGATTTTGTGATCTTCGTTTGGTTGAAAAAAATATATAAAAATGTTTAAATAAAGAAATTCAATAACAATAATGGCAGCACTGTATACAAAAAAAAAATAAAAAAAATAGAAACTCAAAATGAGAAAGTTCTAGCACTTTTTTTCACCAGTCGAATTTATATTTTTCTTCTTTTAATTCCGATTTTTTGAGCAACCATTCAGAATGGAAATATAATTATAATGAAAATTTGTACGGGCTTGATGGGTTAACACTATACACACATTAACAACTGACATCAAGCATGACGAAAATCAAAACTTTTTGATTTTGCATCAAGCATCGTTGGTGTCACACATACTAACAAATTTTCACTAATACTATAACCAAACTTAGCAAACATTTTGAGCGTGTCTACACTCCTTAACAGCTGATAATGACTTTTTGTTTAGTTTTCTTTGAAATTTCATTATGAATTAGAGTTGGGCAAAATCGTTCCTTTTGTGAAATCGTTCCGACCGATCCAAAAGACACAAGGAACTAGGTCGTTCCTTTCGTTCATCGTTCCGGTCTTATACTTTTAACAGTGAATGAACGAGGAACGAGAGCACGTGCCTGTTGCTCGTAAAAACATCAACAGACATTTTTTATGGTTTATTTTAATTTTCTGACAAACTAAAAAAAATAATTCTTTGTTTTCATACAATATTTGTAAAAAAAAATAATAGCCCACAATAAACAATAAATTTTTGAAAATAGCAAAATTTATCATAAACATTATAAATAAGTGAACGAAGCAAATATAATACACGTTCTTAAACGTTTATCTTTGACGTTTGTCAAAACAAATTAATTGCACCTCAAGGCGATTTGCAATTACAGAGCGAGGAACGATAAAAAAGAATCTTTAAAAAGTCCGCACTGTTCCTTTTTAGGAATCGTTCCGCACCGATCCAATTAGGGAATCGTTCCATGGAACTAGGTCGTTCCGGAACGACACAACGCGTGCAAATTGTTGACATTTTTAATAAAAATAATTGTTCTATTCGTCAAATATTGATTTTGAATTTCCATTCAAAATTTTATTTTCCGATGAAGCCGATCTCTGGTTGAATGGGTACGTTAATAAGCAGAATCGTCACATTCGGAGTGAAGAGAATCCAAAAGCTTTTGTCGAAACACCATTACATGCACATAAAATTACTGTTTGGTGCGATTTATGGGCTGGTGGAGTCATTAGCCCATATGTCTTCATAATCAATGATGGTTAGAATGCGAAAAATTTTTGAAAATTGGTGTTCCAGATTGCACCTTCTATGCGCCAGCCGTGGCGGCCACATTGCAGAAATAATATTTACATAAACATTATATTCATAAAATTTTCTTTCCAATAAAGCACGTTTCATTGATATTAAAAATATATTTCCTTGTTTTATTATGATTTAAACTTGTGTCACTCTATAAAAAACACCCTTTATATATATGTATGTTTCGGTTCCTTTGTCTCCTAAAAGGAGCATAGGGCCACAGTTGTGGTACTAATGGGGTATTGATGCGACCCCACAGCCTCTCCTGCAGAACTTTCAATCTCATCTACACATGGCGTAGGCTGTTGTTACCTGACGAGGCTCTGAGAACTGGCCATGGGCGGTATAACCCTCATAAACGGTGGCGTATAAATCTCTATTAACAACTGTCTTCCTGCCCCAGATCCAGGATCCCAGGAATGCAGAAGCCTCATCGTAAATTAAGCGAATATTAACGAAATAAAATTCCAATCTAAGAAGTCTCAATTCAATTTGATTGAAAGAATTTCGGTATTTACCCTGAAAAGCAAATTTCAGGGTAATGGGGTCAAGGCTTGGGATTGTTACCCGTTTTTTTTACTTTAAGTCAGTTTTAAATATACCATTAAAACATATTTAAAGAACTCTTTCGATGTACTTAAATGAGTGGATAAAATTAGAACGCATTCTTTTTTTTACCAACAATTACGTTTCTTAAAAACTAAAAGATTTATTTCGTTTTTCTTTTAGTTTTAATCTTTATATGAAATCTCAAGTGAAAGACTTCTTCAGATCTCTACGCCACATGGAAACAAATGCCACTGGTAAAAGAAAAATTCATTCACATGATAAAAAAAATCAAACATTTGTCCTTTTTTTTATAATATTTTTATTGGTTACAAAAATCTAACGCATAATTAATAGAGAATCACAAAAAGACATGATCTACTTTTGAGATAAGCAGCCACTGTCAGAAATGAAAAGAAATAAAAAAATAAAACAAAAAACATAAAGAGGTGTAAATTTAAGGGTGTACAGGTAGTCCAGACACAGTACCACCTACAACGCCATCAAACGTTCTTTATACTCGTAAAATAAAAATGCAAGTGTTTGTTTGAGTGCCGCTCTATCTTAATAGGCTTGGTTAAACGTTACGATAATGCTGTGAGTGATATTTCAATAATCATTTTCTTTATCTGCATTATGGCAGAGTTAATTTAATTGCAAGATTTTGTTCCATTGATAGACAAAGTCTGGACTTTTTAAAAGAAAATAATGTTAATAAATATTTTATTTGCGGACAATTGTAAAAACAGCAGCCACCCATAATGTTTTATTGAAGAAATAGTTTTTGTAAGGAAACCTTATGCAGAAATATATCGAATTATTTTTCTGGTACATAGACGCAAAGTTTTGGAAAAAACTAGTTCACGTTTCCGTGAGTTTACTGTATAAATAATTGGGATATAATCATTGTAAGGTCGCAAAAAGTCATTGAAAAAATACTTAGTCATAATCTCTGCTTTGGATTTTGAAAAAATATATAAAGTGTATTTCGCCACTGAATCTAATTTTTCTAATTAATTAGCATCTTCCCGCGACTTCGCTCCCATCCAGAAATAAACTGAAATTGTTCTATAAAGTATATTTATACCAAGCTAACAAAAGTAGAAAAAGTACCAAAAGTAGAAATTTTCACCCGTTTTACCTACTCATCTGGACTATATGCTATCTGTCTACCGTATTATATCTAAGCCCATTAGGCCGTTTTCGCTTTACAGTGGAACAAACTCAAACTTTGAGAGTGACGTTGGCTGAAGTAGTTAGTACGTTGACTACAAAACCGAAGGTGCTGGATCCCTGTATCCAAAAGTCATTAAATAACAACATCACTTAATTTTCTGATGTGCATTAGTGTCCCTTTGTGTCAGTTGTTGTAAGAAAGTTTAAGTGATGAAAGCATAGTCACTGGTCACTGAACTACACCGACTTCAGCAGATACTACTCCCAATGCAACATCAGAGCGCCCTCCTTCGCTGTGTAGCAGAATCATCGGCGAAGTAAAATAACCGGTAAAATGGCTGCTAAGCATAGCTTCCAAAAAAAAAAAAATTAATACGTCTCATTGACACCAGAGGCGCTGCAACACTGCAGTATTAAAAACGTGCAAAAAGCAGAGTTGTAAAAGAATGAAGCTTTTCTCTGTCACTTCCTTCACCGCCTGTCCTCTTGATCACTAAGGTAACACCTTGTTATAGTAGCATTCATTGCCTGAGTGTTCTTCTTCTCTTTTATAAAAAAAAAATTAAAATAGAAATTTCAACTATTGCTATTATGTTACTTTATTTTTTCTTTCATACCATTCTTCTACAGAGGAATCAGGAGGAATCGGTCCTTCCCACCGTTCCCACGTGATACCGTTTCCAAGGGAAATATTTTTACATATCGCTCTAAATAAGCTCAACTAAGATTGCCGTGTATGAACCCGGTCTAATAGTACGTTTCCACTATGAGCAAAACTAGTTGTTTTTCTCAGAATACTTCGAAGTGTTTCCATTATGCTTTTTTGTGTTTTTGTTGTAAGAACTTTCGAAATCAAAATGATTTTATTATCAAGGCCCCAAACCTTATTATTTAGATTAGTAAATTTTTAACTCATTTATATATAAACAACATATAAATACAACTGATGTGGTTTGTGCAATTGAGGTGTTTTGCTGATATGAAAAATGTGTGGGAAAACATGTAGCAAAATATTTATTTTAAGCAGAATGAGTTTTCTGCTCCAAAACACGCACATGGAAACGTACTATAAAACATATGTGCTCTAAGGTTGCCACTTTACACCAAAGTGATTTTTTTTCCCAAAACTACTGCCGCCATCTATACTTCAGTTCGGCTAGTTTTGAGACCGTCCTCGTACATATAATCTTTATACAAATTGCTCATTAACTCAACAATATCATAACTCAAACCAGGGCGTTTATTACGTAATTCGATTTGAAACGGAAACAGTTTGAATTTGTATGTTATTAACATTATAATTTGAACACATTTCCGTTCGATTCGGATAACATAATAAAGGCCAGGGCACAATGAATCCATCATACGTTAAACTTTGCCTTTTTCAACTGACATTAACGGAATGACGGGGAAGATTGGCACAATGAGTACTTTATTGACGGAAGTGTTTGAACAGCTTCAATAGGCCGAATCTCCATTTTATTTATTAAATTCAGCTTTTTGTATTTATTTCGTTAATTTCTTTTCTTTAACTTTATTTTTGCTGCCACAAAACACAAAAACATAAATCAGAACATACCAAAAAAACCAAACAATATCTGTCAAACTACTTAGCGTACGCAAAAAGTTAAAAGTTGACCAAATTTTGTACTTTACGTTGACGGACACGTACTGAATGTAACAGACCTCATAAGAAACCATGTATTTCAATTTAGCTGTCAGTTGAAAAAGTCGAAGTTTAACGCATGACGGATTCTTCAGTGTGCCCCGGCTTTAACCCCCCAGAAAACCAGGGGTCGAATCGTCCCACCCGTGAACATACAACTCGTCAAGTAAAAACACAATTTTCCGATTCGGCTTATACGATCACGGATGTGACGATTTGAGACCAGTTTAAAGTTTTCAATTTACATATAACTTAATGGAAAATTAAAATTTTACTTTTACTTGTGTAAACAAGAAAGATATTTGTATGAAATTTTTACACAATATGAATAACGATATAAGGATTAATTCTACATCATTAACTCAAAAATCTAGCTTTTTGAGTTATGACGTTCTTTAAGTCCCAATTTACACTATGCAAGTCTTATTGCTAAGCTGATTAGTTTGTTAGGGGAGAGAGAGACGGGGGGAAAAGAAACGTTGCTGTTCCCCTCGTCTCTCTCTCCCTGAAACGAATCAGCTTAGCAATAAGACTTGCATAGTGTGATTTGGGACTAAGTAAATGAGCGATATGTATGTATGCAGATTGAATATGCGAGGACGGTCTGAAAATTAGCCGAACTGACGTATAGGTGGTGGCAGTAGCTTGTGAAAAAATCACTTTGGTGTAAAATGGCAACCTTAGAGAAAATTTGTTTTAGACCGGCTTTACACACGGCAATTTTAGTTGAACGTTTTTTTTTAGCTCATAGGCGAAAAAGGCAACGTTCACACACTTCAACTTTTGTTGATCAAGAGATATTTGTATTTCCTTAACCGTCTTTCTTACATCTGAAATACGAGTTGATCAACAAAATTTGAAGTGTGTGAACCGGGACATATTAAAATATGATGGCTTCCTTCTTCATTATCTTCTCCTCTCGCTCTTCCTTAGTCCCAATTAACATAATTAAAATTTTGTTGATCAACTCGTATTTCAGATGTAAGAAAGACGGAGAAGGAAATATAAGGATCTCTTTTTTCTAACAGCTGAATTACGAGTTGATCAACTAAAAAGTTGAAATGTGTGAAGCGGCACATAAACTCAAAAATGGCCGCATGTGGACCCAGTTTTAAGTTTTAAGGCGTCAAATTGTTGTGTATTTTTTTTGGAGCCACCCAACATAAAAGATCTGTGTGAAATAAATATGGAAATAATTGGTGACATTTGGAAGATTTCAATCCAACCAATGTTAAGGCCGAGCTATATATGGATATATCGTTGTGAAGTAGTTTCCACCATTTCATACCAAAGTCGTTAACATTTCGGTAATATTTCAATTAAGAAACTGGAAGATTTTATCAACTAGTCGTTACGAATACGAAGCATTTGGTTTGTTGGGTTGTTACTTTTTATGTAGTGAAATATGATTTTCTTTCAACATTTTCTAAATAAATTTTTTATTTTTGGCTTCTTGTCGCATTAAAAAGAATTTCAATCACCTGCCCCAATTGTTACAATTTTCAATACAGTGGAAATTTACCAATGACACAATTAGCTCAAAAAGTGTTTTTAAACATTTTTATAATACTTTTAATTAAGCAGTTTTTTATTTTGTAGTGTCCATAAAAAAAATTTAAAATTAAGGCAGCTGCCAAAAAAAAAAGAAAAAAAGAACAATTGGTAGATATCAATAAAAAAATCAGTTAAAATAACGAGACTTGACCTCAATACATCTGCTCTAATGATGATAATATTGACGTTGTTGTTGCATCTTTAACTTTGATCCATTTAAATATCAAATTGATTTATGCTCTAATGTGTTGTTTAGAAAAGTGGGCAGCTCAAAGATTAGAAAATAAAATAATAAAATGAAGATTGATCTTTTGTTTCTGTGACAAGATCGAAAGGTAAAGTGGAATAATTAATACTTCGATTATACAAGCAGAGAAAAGTGATGTTCCTATCAGTGATCGGCAATGAATAGTTATTTCGCTATTCATACTGACTCATGAAATTTTAAATATAAGTGAGTAGACATTACTTTAACTTCGACTTGTGTCCAACAGTTCTTTTTGAACTAGTTCGTTCAATTGGGCACAAGTCCGGTCAAAAATATCAATGTAAATTAAATGGCTTTGAAACAACTTTTGGTTCAAACGCTCTTAAACTGGTACAAAAAGACCTGTTGGACACACGTCTATTTAAACCAGCTACGTCCACGCCATATGCACAATGTGCAAACTTTTATGAAGAGCTTTTTGTGCTTTCACACCGACGAAAGTACAACATCCACAACAATAATACAACAGACACCCATGCTTGCTCTTACTTTGCAAAGAAACAGAAACAAATTTAAGAGCTTTGAAAGCTGTTTACCACAAATGCAAATATCAGTGTATGTGTGTTTGGACGTAGCTGATTTAAACTCAACTATGATTTATGCATACTCACGATGACGTTGTTATATATAAGTATAGTTTGAAATATGTAAGTATGAATGCGACGTCGACATCATAGTCATATAACACTCACACTCATAAATCAAGTCAGTTTGATTTCTAATTTCAGGAAAATACTTATACTACTCACATTGATTCAGCTAACTCAACTGATGCATGTATGTTTATTTAAAAGTTTAGTCATTAAACAGTTTGTAAGTAGTATACAATAGTACTAAAATGGGTTGTTTCTCCATTCCTGCAAAAAAAAAAAAAAAAAAGCAACAGAGAAACACATAACCTCATAATGAGAACTTTAATGTTCGTATGCGAAGTTCGCATTGTGAATCATTCTATTTTTGTATCATCCATAGGAATTGAGTTAAGGAGAGTAGAAATCAACAACGTCATATATGTTGCTAAGTTGAGTTCGATGCGCACTTCAAACTTTCGAGTGAATATGATTCATTGACAACATTGCAATAAGTATGAGTGCGCATAAGTACAAAAAATTATAAGTCATGATTCAACTCTACTCACTTTTTCACTACTCATTGCTGTTCTCTGGTTCCTATTAACTAGTTATAAATACATAAAAGTATATAAGTTTGTATGTACATGTGTGTATGAATCGTGTTTTATGGTAAATATGATAATTAGGCGGTTGTAAGTAAACATTTTAATTAATCATACTATTGCGGCCAATAAAATTTCCGTGATTGAGGTAAATATATTATTCACGTTTATTCGTTCTCTAGCATAATCATGTGATCAGTAAACTTGGGTCGAACTCGTTCAATAGTTCTTTTTTTTTTTTTTGCCACAAACCAATGATCAAACCCATGTAATTAAAATGAGTTTGATCAGTGGTTTGTGGCAAAAATGAACTAGTGAACGAGTTCGACACAAGTCTAGTGATCAGTGATCGTCATTCTTTCCAGTTTCTTCATATAAAATAATTAGTTTAGTTTTTAAGGAAATTGAGATAATAAAAGTAATAAAATTGTATAACTATGTTGTCATTATCACTGACTACAACCATAAATTTGAATTTAATTTTAGCCTTTATTTTTCCTTCCTTTCTTCTGCTCCTAAACAATCCAAATACGACCAATTTGTGCATTTGATTGTACAAGTGACCTTTTCTTTTTCAATGAATTAATAAATGTACCTGTTTATGACTTCTTTTTTTTTGTTATTCTTCTGGATCATCATGATGATTTTCAATAAATTAATTTTTTTGTATTTTTATTTTCTCATCATTATCATCATTTTAAACTAAACCCTCCTCCCTCGTAAACGAAATGATGATATCGCTTGGATACGACAATATTAAAAATAAGAAAATAAAAGAAATTATGACGAGCAGGCAGGATTCATTCACTTGTGTACACGGTAGCGTTTGTGTAAAATTCTGTTTGACATTTTTAATGATCTGATAATCTGATGTAATGAGAGAGATAAGAGACTTTACGAAAAACAAAAACAAAAACAAAAAAAAAGAAGGACAAAGTGTTCGCTTGAAAGGTAAATGCAACTAATGAAGTTATTAATTTTCCGAAGAAGGAAAAAGGTCTTGTGTTCGCTCGATATACTTGGACATGAACATAAAATGTTTGTTATACCAAATAAATGGCGTCACCATGTTACTGCTTCTGTAGCAGTTTGTAAGTATTTTGTTTTTATTATGTATTATGATTATATCAGTCAAGATCAATTTATGATGCAATTCATTATAATTTTTTGGTTTTCAATTTTATCTTCATCTCTATTTCTCTATTTGTGCAATTGATATCTTATTTTGGAGGGTGCTTTTGATTGTTAATTTTATAAACGTGTACACAATGCGCATTTAAAAGTGTAGCTACATTTATTTTAGTATAGTTTCAATTTAACTATTAACAAAAAGTCATTTACAGCGTTATTTAAGAAAATGCGAATTGAAGCATTTATATTGCATACAAATTAGACAGGTCTACGCTTTTAATTTCTTCTTAAGGCTCAGTTAAGGCTCAGTTAGCCGACTGTAATGTAAAGTAACTATAACGTAGGAAACAGCTGATCGAGATTTTTATATGAAAAGTAGGTTACGTTATATTACATCTCTATAACCATTTTCATTACTTTTCACATAACAATATCGATCAGCTGTTTACTACTGTTGCAGTTACTTTACATTACAGTCGGCTAACTGAGCCTTTAGCCCACTGTAATGTAATGTAACTGTAACGTGGGAAACAGCTGATCGTTATTTTTATATGAAAAGTAGATTACACAGTGTCCACACCTGACGAATTTATATCATGATGAATGTCAAATTGATATCATAATGAAACTTCATCACGTATAGACTCAATTTGTTAATATTATGGTAGCGTTATGATATAATCATCAGAGCTCACGGCCTAATGAATTCATCTTGATATCAAATGACATTTTATGTGTTATTGTGCATTTAACGTTTATTTATTAAACAATTTTCGTTTAAAAAATGCGGCACAACAATTATTTGTGACCAAAAAATTAAAAAACACGCAAACTATTTATTTTTGAGAAGTTTTTTCAAAGATTTGTTTGATTCATTTGCCGGCGTCATATTACGAGGTCTGATATAAAATCATCGGGTGTGGATACTATGTTACGTTACATTCCATCTCTATAACCATTTCATTACATTACATTGCAGTCGCCTAACTGAGCGTTTAGTCTTGCTCAGTAGTTACATATCGTTAACTTAATACGAAAAGGCACTAACTCATGTTTTTCATAATTTACAGGAGGAGGAAAAAACTAAATAAAAAAAGATGCAATATTGATACAACATTTTTTTAAATGCAATTTTTATTAAAAACACTTTACATAAGAACATAATATTGCGTTTAAAAAAATCTTGTATCAATATTGCATCTTTTTTTATTTAGCTTTTTCCTGCTCCTATAAACTACGAAAAACATGAGTTAGGGCCTTTTCGTATTAAGTTAACGATATGAACATGTTAATTAATGGCGTTTTCTTCTCTTAAAATAATACAATATTTTTTGTTTTTCCATAAAATAATAAATAAATTTCGATCACAGAAAAAAATATCATCTAAATGCAACCAACAAAACAAATTGTAGACATTTAATTTAAAAATTAACAATCATCATTGTTGATATAACAAATTTAAATTTTTGTAGTCAATTAAATTACTCAACAAAATTATTTGTTAAATTATATCATAATGGAATGCGCACATGTAGAAGGAACAAGAAATCATATTTTGTGTGTATTCATCATTTGCGTATTTAATAAAGTGTTGCTCTTTAGCTAAGAGGTAAGTGAGTCAGTTTATTAGTGTTGATGTTGCCGGTTCAAATCCGCCCAAAGACATTTAGTGTTTTTCGCAGACAAGCAAAAAATCGTTTCGAGGATTGTGATTGTGTATAAAAAGCTTGTTAATATAAGAATTATGATACAGAAATTCAACAATTCACATTGTTAATATAACAATAACTTTAATTGAAATAACTTTGAAATCTAACAAAAATAAATGTTGAAAAAATAAATAAAATTCAACAAATTAGTTGTTGATATATTTAATTGAAAATATTTTTAAGATTTTCCTTTAACTTACAATTTCGTTAATTGTACTTACAAAAATCGTTGTAGGTTCAAAATCAATTAATTATTTATTTGATATAACAAAAAAATCAATTGTATTTACAAATCATTTTTTTCTGTGATTGTATTAGCAAGTGAACATTTTTTAGAAGGGACAACTACTTAAGAATATAAGGGCGTACAATTTCTTGAATGATGCCACTAAATATAAATGTAACCGACTTAAAAAAAAGAGGAGGAGTTTATCAATTCGTCAGTATTTTATTTTGCTTATGTTACTTCATAGCTCGGTACACTTAAGGCCGATTTAAAAATTCTTTTTGTTTTGTTTCAGAGGATATAGCTTCCATTTGATTTCTTTGTAAAAAATTAAAATTTAATATTCTTCTACTTAATAAATTTTTACGATACTTGGCACACATACTTAATCTTGTGTTCAAAAAGGTGGGCGGGACTAAGCCCATGAAAGGTTAATATTAAATTATATGTACTACTACCTCCCACGAAACTTGGAAAATAATTTTGGCTCTTACAATGACATAATTTTGTGCGTAAAGAGCTTAAAAAACACAATCTTGCATTTAAAGAAGTGGGCGAAGACACGCCTTCAAAATTTTTATATTATATTTCGAGTGCTTGTATTAAATCAATTTTTACGAAACTTGGCACACGCCTTGAGATCTGAAAGTGACGCAATGTTCAATTTAGAAAATTGTGCGAACACTAATATTTGCGAAATTGGGCGTGACCACGCCCCTAAAAATAAAATTTAGGCACTAAAATTTTAAAATAAAATTAAAAAAAAAATTAAACCTACTTCAAAAATAACCACTATAAAGTTAAAAAT